>CM031233.1:382247037-383447037 GCA_018340775.1 Taxus wallichiana var. yunnanensis | reverse complement strand
CGAGGAAGGATCTTCCTCTATTAAGTGTTAGGGTTTTTCATACCCTTCTTATCTATGATTAAGTGTTAGGGTTTTTCATACCCTTCTTATCTTTCACAATTTCTATAGTTTTACTACATATTCATTACACATTCCAATACTATGTTAGAATTGTTTAGATAAGATTGATATCTTATGCAACTTAACAGGCTACATCTTAATAAGGGAATCCAATTATTTCCCTTTAACCAATTGATCAAGTTTATCCGAATTAAGCATAAAACAGATATGAAAAATATCATCAAGATAGGTTTCCCATCTTCTTCATAATACAAGATAATTTACACAACCAATACAAGTAAATCTCAACTTTCAATTCATCATTATAAAACTATACATTACAAGACTATGTATTTTAGGCATGTTGTACAACAAACAACCTCTATCCCAAAAGAATACAACTTTTCTTTTTCAATACAATTCAAGAATGAATCGAAACTCTTTACATAAGGTCCATAATTAAATAATCCCAATACAACATGAAAGTTCTTGTCTTCTTTTATCACTTACGGTGTCCATCTGCAAAATTGCTAGCATGGGTCAGTTCAATGAACTGAGCATGATAAGCACTAAGCATTAAAGTAAAGTGCATTCCACTAATTGTTTCATAAAACAACTCTACTTTTATGAAACAATTAATAGGCATCATACAAATAATCATAAGTAATAACATCCAGAAAGAAGAACAATTAAGAGAGTTTGAATTCATTATCAAGAAAAGAGCATAATATAATCTGCAACATCAGAATTATATCACAAGACTTAATTGATCCTATCAATCACTTTAAACAGTCAACAAGTCTTGTCATTCAATTATTTCATAAACCCATAGAAATAGAAATACACTTTTATCTTTTCCAAGCAGCAAAGAGGTTAGTTACAACATAACTCATATTAGTATGCTTCATCTTTCCATATAATCAAAGAAGAGAATCAATACATATCTAATTCTCAGACACAATTCCTCTGAAGGAAAGAATCAGGTTTAGAACACACATCACTACCTCAGTCCAAAGATGACAAAATAAGGAGTCCTTAAATAAAGAGGCAACAACCAAACAAGAATCCCAATTCAATCCAAGCAGATTAAAATAGTCTAACTGAAAGTTTTACTAACTTCAATATATTAGTAGTTTATAATTCAAAAGGTCTATAGCCAATATTTCAAAAAATCCAAGCTATACTCGAATGAAATAAATCTCTTAACCAATCCACAAGAAAATTCCCATCTCAAAAGAGAATCAATAAAAGAGAAGTTTGGTCAATGAACTTATATAGTACATATAAAGGATCTCAAACCACAAAGGACCCAATCTATATTTCATTTCATTTATACTATGAAATGAAATCCATTATCTAATACAAACTTAGAAATTATCTAGTTAGTTCCCTAAAGAGAACACAAAACTGAATGCCCAGTTAAAGATATGCACACTGCATCTTTCCAATCAAAACTAGCAAGCTGGTTATCCTATTTCCATTCACCAAGCACAAGTACAAATTCAAATCTCAGAAAGAAATACACAATATAGTCCCTAACTATATATTGTCCCCAAGAGAACATAATTATTTCTCTATAAAACTTGGAGGTTCAAACAACCATGCAATAGAGGAGTAGAAGTCCTCCAATCGTAAAATATTACAATATCAAAGTGACTCATGACTCAAAGACTACATTCCCATTACAAAGCATTAATCAACAAAATGCAAATGAGAAGGTAGTTCGTAATCCCAAATAAGAGAAACATTACCAAACATCCAGTTTAGTGAAACTGTATCCTTTCAAACCACATACAATATAATAGTTTTAAATTCAACATTCTACTAAACCCACAAATCAGATGAAATATCAGAAGAGAGTAAGAAACTAAGCAATTCGTTTAAGACAAGCACTGTCCCAAACTTCTTCCAACTGAATAGATTCATCACTAGCCTCTTTGAGTCCCAACTAAAATATTATGATAGGTAAGAATTTGTTTCATCATCAAAGACAAAAAGGAAGTAAATAATAAATTCCAAAAACCTCTTCCATCGATACAACTGTCCCAAAATAGGTTGTAACAAGTTCGAGAACACAATGCGGTCTTAAAGGCAAAATCCATACAACCGTTATTTCTCAAAATCAAAACAAAGGAGACCTCAAAAGAAGTTACACGGTCCACCTCCGACCAAAAAAAACTCACAAGACCCCCTTTAGTAGACAATATAAAAATTAAGGCGGCTAAAGCTTTACAATCCTTAATACCCACTAAAATCCAGCTCAGAATACCTGTATAAAATTAAACACGTCGATTCCAATACAAGATCAAAACAACCAACAATGGATACCTATACTTGAGTCAAATATGAGCTTCGAACACAAGTTATAACAATGCAAGCTCAAATACAAGTTTATAATGAAACCCATGGCCCTAATAAAAGCTCAGAATAAACACCAACACTATATTACGGGTTCAAGCATTTCTGTTTCCCTAAGGAAGAATAAAACTCCAGTTCAGAGCTCAAGTACAGGACACAATGCAACAACTTAACAACAAGTTTGGTATTCATAAGAACTATATACCAGTACAGTTGTTGAATACGAAGATTCAACCAATGGTTCAGAACTACACATAGTTCCTACATAGTCCAAAACAAACACAAGGTCCCAATATAACTCATAACGAATCTTGAAGCTTCAATACAAGACTAAACAGAGATTTAGAACCCAACAAGCAGCTAGCCAGTTCATTCCACATTAGTCTCGAATGCTAGAAACAAAGCTTCAAATACAAGCTACAGAGTTCAATAGAGCTTCAAGTACAAGTTACAAAGTTTCAATACAAATTCGCATGCAAACCTCTAACAACTAGTTCAGAGAAAGTTCCCAAGAACTACCATTAACAACCAAGAATTCGTATTCCAAAACCCACATAGATTTCATGAAAGCATGCAAGTAAATAACTAGACATATTATGCAAAAATATATCTCTAGTGAGTAGAGTTGTTTTTAATGAATCATTTAGAAGAAAGCA
Source organism: Taxus wallichiana var. yunnanensis (assembly GCA_018340775.1). Classification (NCBI taxonomy): domain Eukaryota; kingdom Viridiplantae; phylum Streptophyta; class Pinopsida; order Cupressales; family Taxaceae; genus Taxus; species Taxus wallichiana. Next base: position 383,443,984 of record CM031233.1, on the reverse strand, counting down.
AGAGATCTTAATGGGTAGAGCCTATCATGCCTGATAGTGCCTCTACTAGATTCAAAGAAGACTTCCAGCCAAGTTTCCAACACCCCTTCTTCTCCAAGCAAGATCAAACAACAATAATATTTTTCCACAATGCCTCTTATACATTCCTCGAACCGAAAATAGGTCAGAGAATTCAAAAATAGCCACAAAGTGTAGATCAAACTACTGGTTTGAAAAACTAGATAGCTCCATGCAGAGAAAAATTGTGAAGCATGCAAAGTAAAACAACCCCCAAAAATCCTCCAAAGATGCCTTCCAAGACGGTTTTCTTGCCAGAACCGAGGCAAATTAATGACATTTAATTGCATATTCCCACCTATCTCTCCTTACCACCGCCATCCAAAGTTGGCGAGACCACATTGAAATTCCACATGCATTTCTAAACTTAGTGATGCTTCCATGTAGGTTCCTCCAAATTTCACTAGCCCATGCCAAACTGGTAGTACAACCATGCCTTAATGCCAAATCAATCAAAATCCCATCGCATTAAAAGCTTAGGAACCGCCGCTTAGCTCCCACTTGCCAATCGACCCATAGGTTCCCTCTCATACCCATTAGTTTAGGATAGATAGAATTGCTTAGGTTAGATCTTAGGTTAGTTTAAAATATATAACCTTAGGATATAACCCACAATTAAATAGATTGCCACCTTAGGTTAGGTCTTAGCTTAACCAAATAGTATAGGAAATTTATTAGAAATAAATTTACATCCCTTAGGTTATTTCCTTCATACTAACTTAGTGTTAACAACTTAGGTTAGGATGTCATCCCACGTAAAGTGGTGTAGAAAGAGTTAGGTAAATTACCTGAGTCCCGAATCTCTTTAGGATAGACCTTATATATATAGGACACATTATTCTCACTTTCTCCATAATCCTAATGTAAGTTTCCCTAATGCCATTAAGTGCCCCGCAAGGGTCATTCAAGAAGCGTTGAGCACAACAGAAAATATAATGCAGAAAAGTCTTTTGAGATATTAAAGAATTTGTAACATACCTTAGATCAATGGAATTGATCCAAGGATGATTCCAATCGCAAAGGATAATTTTGTAACCATTCTAACCAGATTACAACTTACTCATAGAAGTGAAATAGATTATCATAAGAAACAACATACCACCCTACAATCAAAGAGCGTAAATGATTTATCCACGGAAAGCATGGTTTTTCAACATCCAAGAAACATACATTTTCCTTAAAATCACATGTCAACACTTGCAATGCAAAAGATGAATATAAAAATTTGAAAAGGTGTTGCAATAAAAGCATCCATCTAGCTTCACTCAAGGAAATACTAAATCTACATAAAACCATAGGGGGAAGTTCATTTTTATGAGCACACATCTATTTACATATTCTACATCTAGTTATTTCTCACTATCAAGTGCATCTTGCACAAGAACTACCTAGGGAACAATTCTACACACACACATGCATAACTACACGAAGTATGAAATGTAGTGCAACACCTAGATAAAGTTAACTCGCTTAAGTGACCAACGGGGGTCAGTCCAACTCCCTATTTATATCTTTTATTTTTTTAGGATTTGATGTGTTTTGGGGTTTTATAGGATATATCTTTAATTGCAGGTTACAAGATACATAATCGAACTTAGTGCAACACACAATCAATCGAGGTGAAGGTCGGTGAACATCTAACGACCCTACCAAAACTAGTTTTTGAGGTTTTGTGCAAACTTTGGTACCTAGTTAGGGTCTCTCAGCACCTAGGCACCCTAGTAGAAGTCCAGAACCCTAGTCTTGCATTTTGCTATAATTCGTAGTTTTTGGGTTTGGTTGAGACAAACTATGTTCCACTTCCAACAATTCTCCAAATCCATGCACCTCTAGATTTATCATGCGAATTAGCTAAGTATTTTCTCCTCTTTCTTACACTTAGGGTTTTAAATTATCTTTTTATTTCTTGTGTCACGTTCTTTACTTCATTACTATATTATTGCATGTGAATTTGAAATATCCTATTAGGGTTTTAAAAAAGTTAATTTTTGTTAAATAATTTGGTGAACCCATCTCATGCAAACAATCTTGAATCCTCATTTTTCTTCTCTCACAACTCATAAGGTCTCTAACTACTTTATGATTGTGATATTTTTCTCACCAACATAAAGTGGGGGAAAATGTAGTCACAAAATCATGTTCTTACTACTATTATTATACCACCAAGTATGTTATTTTATATATAGATCTCGCATAAGAAAAATATTCACTAATGACCCCTTCCATTAGCAAGTCGTATGTCTTGTTGGTCTTTTCATTTTTTTCTTACACATTTATCACTCACTCTTACAATTTTGGCTAAGTCTCGGGGAGTATTATCAAATCAATACTCACTCAAAGTGTCATCACCAGTCTTTGACTAGGGCACCTAGATAGGGATTAGGGTACCTAGGGCACCCTGGTCCCCATCACACTTGGTTTTGTTTTAGACATTTGAGGTCGGTCTTTACGGTTTTCCCTCTCATCTCCCTAGGTACTAGTCTGGCATGTTGGGTCATTAGTGTTGAAATTTGAACAAGAGATCCCTATATAAACACAACATACATACTACCTTATGGGTGGACTATTACTATCAAGGGATAACTATCTACATAGAGAAATGGACCGTGCATTTAGGTACTATTCTCGTATCACACACCGCATAGGAAGGTGAGTATTAATTTTATTTCATCAACTATTTTGTATTTTATCTAGCTATTGCCTGATATCTTTGCGTCATTGGTGCTAGGGAAACCTAGGAACATTATTGCACACACAAGCACATAGAACTACATTGGGTATGAGATGTAGTGCAATGTTCAGTCATAAGTCCATCCATTTGGTATCTAAGGATGGTCTGGCCCCTTCATTGACATCTTTCTTTTTTTAGGGTTTGATGCTTTGTGGGGGTTTTACAATTGATTCTTCATTATAGGTTTGTGGCAACATCAGTGAAACAAGTGTGAAATTTACCCGACAAAAGGTAAAGTATTGTAAATATATAGTTGCCATATTAGGATCAGATTCTAATCTATTTCGTAGATTAGAGCGCCTAGATTTTCTCAAGATCATTGTGGCATCTACTCCACCATTTCATCGCTCTATTCAATCTCAAATCACTACGAGGTAAGTTCAATTTAGGTAAGTACCTCCCCTTTCATTTTAAATTAGTAAATAAATTACTTGGCATTTACATTTCAATATATTTCATTTATTACATTGATGTACTATTAGATTCTTAATAAAATTAATATTTTATGGAATCAAGATGTGATTAACTTGCCACTATTATCTCTAGGGAGACACATATAAAAAACAAAGTGATTAGATAAAAATAGAGTGATATAGAGACAAAATCACACAATTGGGTACATTTCCAGTGTCCTAATAACATACTTGCATCCATATGATTCCTCAACCTTTCTTTGGCCTTTTTACTTTCTTTCATATTATCTCTTTGGCCTTACACAACGTATTGCCTAGTATGAATTTCATTACTCCACCTTTTCGAGTCTAGACACCAACTCCCAAACCCAAGACACCATCACCTAGGATTCCCCTTCCCCTCTAGGTACCCTTGACCTATTTTTATCTTACTCACCACTTTTGGGCCTCTTCTAGCCATTGGGCATGTTTTTTCCTTATGGTTCGGCATTTTAATGGTTAATTACAAAATTCAAATAAGGGAATCATCTAAATCCAATTCTATTTGATCAAATTAAAGGACCAAGCTATAAACATCTATTACCATTACCTAAGGTTATATCTAAAGGAATTCTAAGAGCATAAATCATCCATCTAGCTTCACTCAAGGGAATACTAAATCTACATAAAACCATAGGAGAGGAAGTTCATTTTCATGAGAAAAAATCTATTTATAGATTCTACATCTAGTTATTTCTTGCTATCAAGTGCATCTTGCACAAGAGCTACCTAGGGAACAATTATACACACACACATGCGTAACTACATGGAGTCTCAAACATAGTGCAACACCTGCATCATAAGTTCACTCATTTAAGTGACCAACGGGGTTATTCGAACTCCCTATTTATATATTTTATTTTTTAGGATTTTATGTGTTTTAGGGTTTTGCAAGATATCTCTTTTACTGTAGGTTTTAGTATACATAAGTGAACTTAGTGCAACACACAAACCAATTAGAGGTGAAGGTCAATGAACATATAACGACCCCGCCAAAACTAGTTTCGAGGTTCTCACAGAGACTCGCACCCACTTAGGGTCTCTAGAACCTAGGCACCCCAAAGAGTCCAAGAACCCTAGTATTGCCTTATGTTGTAATTCTCATAGCTTTTTTGGGTTTGGTTGTAACAAACTATGTTCTAGTTTTAATAGTTCTCTAGGTCTGTGCACCTCTAGATTTATTATGAATCAGCTAAGTCTTTTCTCCTCTTTCTTACACTTAGGGTTTTAAATTATCTTGCTTATTTCTTGTGTCACATTCTGTACTTCATTACTATATTATTGCATGTGACTCTGAAATATCCTATTAGGGTTTTACAAAACTTAATTTTTGTTAAATAATTTAGTGAACTCATCTCATTCACTACACAACATTGTAATGCATACCCATCTCCATTTGGTAAATCTCACTGGGTTACTAAATCTGATTCATCTATATCTAATGAGAATCATACCATCACTTCTAATTATCTTTCTTCAATCACTCAAGTACCACCTATATAATCCACTCAAATTAACCAACCACCTCTCAAAATTAGTCTCACTCTACCTCCTTTTAAGTCATCTATGACACTATCAAGTCAACCTAAAAAAATTCCTCTAAAAATTAGTTCAACAAATCCTCTTATTGATTCTTCTACAACGTTACCCAATAATCCACCACTTCAGCAACCAATCATTTTTGTCAAAGAAACTATTCCTTATTTTGATCCTTAAGACCCATTTCAAACTCTACCACCATGCAATGGTCCTTTTACCAACTATTATACTATCCTCTCTCTTATCATGACACGATAACACTCTTTCATAATGACATGGTACATATCACATCACCACATAGATATCCATCATCGACACACTTGGGGGAATCACACTTATTCTCCCCACTTCTAAAGCATCACCAATTGGCTATTATTTTCTAAATATTTCACATCTTTAAGAAATCATACGCACCTTGATACACGTCTTGTGTCATCATTTCCCGATGACACACTCTAGTTCCATGATTCATACTTAACTACTAAGGGTCTAAATCTGAAATGAATGCCACCCTATTCACTATTCATGATCTATGATTCATGATATATATTTCTAGTGCACATGTTCAAACCATTTCTTGATGACACACTCTTCTTCTATGGTTCATTCCCGATTCTTGAGGGGTATTTTATAAATGAACCTCATTACACTCATACTCATTCACATCTTCTCGAGAGGCATGTCACTCCTATCAAATTAACTTTTCGTTTCATCATTGCATCTCACTCATCCATAATATATTACATATCTTAGTTGCACATTTTTCTTGGTCACTTATAATCACATGCATAATTTTCTTATTATGTTAGTTAGATACATTGTATGTCATTATATTTTCTATACACACATACACATTCAATTTACTTCTAGTTGCAAATGAATACTTTACATATATCTTTAAACGTAACATGGATGATTGATAATGTACCTCTTACCAAATCCCAAAGAATCTACCAGGGACTCTACATTTGTACATATTATAGGTGCTATTGTTTCATTTTATACTATTTCCTATCCATACTAGCACACTACATTATTAGATCATGCATGTTTTTGACATACTTTTTGTCTTTCTAACATGCTAATGGCTAATTCATGTGCAACATTTAATTTGCATGAACTATTTGCTACTATGGTTGTCTCTGCTACTTTTCTTGCTCTTTTGTTTGTCATTATTTTCCATTTTTTGTGGGCTTTTCCCTTTGTCTTGTGTTCACACAATATGATTTTGGATGCTTCATCCTTGATGTTATTGCGGCATTGTGAGTGATGTCCCGTGATTTGTAAACCGATTTTCATTGTCTCCATTATATTCTTTCTTGCTAGATTATACTTTGTATTCTATATGCATGTTTATCTTATTTGTACTAGCACTCATTTCCTATCAATTTTTACATGTGCCTTGGTTTCTACCAATAACATTACCTCCTACATACTGATATCAGTTCAACATCGGTTGTCCTTTGGGCTGCATCCTCCTAGAGATTTTTCATGGACCTCAAACAAGGGAGGGAATTCATTGGGTGAATCATTCACACCTTACAATATCAAAAAATTATGGCACAACATAGTTCAACACAAAAATAGAGCTTAGACATAGTCACATTATGGCCTATATTTTGACATGGATCATTAGTTTAACATAGAAACTAGTGCCTAGATACAAACATGACAACATAGACACTTCCCGACCATTTTTGGGTGCCTATGACCGGGGAAGATACACATTTTTTCTCTAATAAAAATAGCTTTCACCACTTTCTAGAGTAGTTTTACAAAGACATGCACAATCCTCCAAAGAAGAAAAATGCATCATATTTCTATTTTTCTATTTTCCTCGATCAAACTAGATTAAACTTGAGCAAGATAGGATCACACCATATGAATTGGTGTATACATTTCAGGAAGCAATCAAAGGATGGAGAATAACAGTATACCTTTCTCCCTACACTTTTTCTACCATGGCATGAGATCGCCCTCAAAAATCACACTTGGCATGAGATCACCCCAAAAAGCTCACTTCATAAACATTTTAGTACACTTTTCTATCTTTTTCACTCTTTTACGTATGAAGTGCACATATTCCCTTTACTATTTTTTTCACAGCTTTGCATACTTTTTCATACATTTGGATCAAAAAATTTCTTTACACATATTTGACTACTCTTTCACTCTTCTTTTGCAGGTTTATCCTTAATATACAACAAGAGGAAACCTTACATCGGCATCAAGAATGATAATGACAATAGGTACAACATGACACATTGCATACCCTTCACCCCTAGGGTTATTTTCACTCCCCCTTCCTCTATATTCCACACTTCATGTTATTAACTCCATGCTTTTCTTGTCTCCTCAACACACTTTCACCATCGATCTACATGGTTATTAGGTACAAATCTCTTATCTACTTTATGTTATTGAGGTTTATCTCAAAAACATATAGTGGGGGAAATCCGTAGACACAAAATCACACACTTGAGGTACATTTCTAATTCCTAATCACATACTTATATTCATATTATTCCTAAGTGAGAAAAGTACTAATTGACCACTGTCTTTGGCCTTTTATATTTCTTTCTTATTCTCTCTTTGGCCTTGCACACCCTATCGCCCAGTATGAATTTCATTAGTCCACCTTTTTTGAGTTTGGATACCAATGCAAAAGCACCCTCGTCCCCTTTGGGTGCCCCTAACCTCTTTATATCTTACTCACCATTTTTGGGCCCCTTTTAGCCATTGGGTATCTTTTTTTCTTATGGGCTAACCTTTTAGTGGTTTATTACAAAATTCAAACAAGGGAATCATATAAATATAATGTTATGTGTTCAAATTAAAGGACTAATATCTAAGAATATATTACCATCATCTGAGGTTGTATCCAAAGACAGTCTAAGTAAAATTCTCAAATCATCCATCTAGCTTCACTCAAGGAAAAAGGGTTTGCTAAATCTACAAACACACATATGAGGGGAAGTTAATTTTTCCATGCACACATATATTTACATCTTATACATCTAGATATTACACTCACTATCAAGTGCATCTTACATAAGATCCACCTAGGGAATTATTCTACACACGCACACACATGTAGAACTACATGGAGTCTAAAATGTAGTGTGGTGGCCGAATCATAAATTCACTAAGTTGAGTGACCTCCGTGGTTAGTCCGAATCCCCATTTGCATATTTTATTTTTAGGATTTTATGTATTTTGGGGTTGCAGGGATATCTCTTTCATTTTAGGTTATAGGAGACATTGGAAAATTAGTGCCACACACAGTGATCAAAGGTGAAGGTCAAAAACATGTAGTGACCCTACAAAACTAGTTTTTGAGGTTCTATGTAGAATATGGTGCCCAATTACGAGTCTAGCACCTAGGCACCCCAATACCAATCTAGGTGTCCTAGACCTACCTTTGTCTTTGTATAACCGCAATTTTTTGGGTTTGGTTGCAAAACCCTATATTCTAGTAACAACAGTTCTCTAGCTCCTGGACACTTCCAAATTTATTTAGAATCTTCATCTTTTCTCTTCTTTCTTGCACTTAGGGTTTTAAATTATCTTGGTTATTACTTTTTCACATTTTGTACTTCATTAGTATATTATTACATGTGAATCAAATATCCTATTAGGATTCTACAAAAAATAAATTTTTTTAAATCAAGTGATGAAATGACTAAAAATATGTGGATGTGATTAAATTATGAAATGCCAATAATCATTGGCAATTCAAGTGGTATCACTAGAAATTCAGATAAAATTGTTGGTGATTGCTAATAAAAGATGAATTCTTTAATATAATGAAGATTGAATGTAAAATGATTAAACAAAAGTTTTATTTTGAGTGATAAATGATGCTTAAATATCTTGTAATGTAAATTGGATGAAGATACTCACTTTTGATTGTGTACTTAAGTAGACAGAGTCAGTAGAAGCCTTATAGAGTTTTGTAGGTTCTCTATGGGCTCAATTGATGTGCTGAAATTGTTTGGATGCTTGTAGTGGTGTTTTCTTGGTCTTAAATGTGACAAAACTTTACTAAGGATGAATCAGATCATGTTAGAAGAGATTTAGTGATCTATTTATAATTGTTAGTGATTATGTTGGAATCATTGATGGTCTTGGAAAAGTGGGGAAACCCACTTGGAAGTGGTTTCAAACACTTCCAAATGGGGTTTTTTATGTTTGGATTCATTTGTAAGAGGTTGGTTGGTGAGGGTAAAAATGGGTTTAAATGGGTTAAGGGTGGTTAGGAGGTTTTAGGATAGGTAAATAGGTTTTACACGGGGTAAAACATGATTTTACAATGGGTGGGGTGATGGCTTAAGATAATAAGATAGGTTTAGGGATTTTTGAATGAGTGTTTGAGGGTGTAGCCAGAAACACATGTATACATTTCCCTTTTTGTCAAGTGGTTTTGGTGGACAAGCTACTAAACAAAAAAATTGAAATGGTCTAATTTGGTGTCAGATGCATGCACCCCCTTCAAATTAGGGGTCATTGAAATGAATTGTAATGATCACGAGTTTTAAAAGGTTATTGGATGAGTTTTGATTTAAGATGCCCCAAGACTAAACATTAAAAAAATCACTTTGTAAAGGTGGACTTTGTGCAATTAGAGTTGTTAAGTGATAGGGGAACTAATGGGTTCATGAAATATAGACGTATGAATCCTAAGAAGCATCTCGCATTAAATGATCTTGGAAACATATTGTATCCACGCCGTATCGAGAGACACATGATTGATAAAGGATGTTTCCATAAAGGTGGGCTTAAAAGACCGTGAATTTATGATAGGGGAACCAATAGATTCTTGACTTATAAACATATGACTTAATGACGGAAGGGAAATTTTTCCCTAATGGATGATAAATTTGAAATGGATTTGATAAAGGTAGGCTTGTATAGATTGAGTAATTTATCTTTTAAAGGGTCTCAAGTCTCCAAAAAGGAAGCATATAGTTTGAAAAATATGTAATTTTGACAAGGAATGATGAAAATGATAGTTTGAGAAGGCTCGTGAGGCCATTTAATGGTGTTTTAGATAAAACGGTAGGAATAACTAGTGATTTGATAGAAATCATTAATGATTAGGTGTACGACAAAAATATGATATAAAAAATCAATTGAGGGATCATTTGGTCATTGACGATTTAAGAATCTTGAGAGATGTAAGGACCCTAATTTGATATTTTTTGAAACTTTGAGTGAGATTGAGACAACTAGAAGTGTTCATAAGTGATGAAGGTTGACACATGCCGAGGTAGGTGATGTACTTAAATTGTTTTGGTGTTTTTGGTTATTTTTGAAAATTTAGGGGCACTTAGAAACCGCTAGTGATTTGTGAGTCACGTGTAGTTTTTAAGGGTTTTTAGCGATTCAAATAGAGTCACTAGCGAGTCTACAAAAATTGTGTTTTTTATGTAGGCTCGGAGAGGTTGACCACATGAAATTGGATCACGAAGAATTTATATGAGGTCTGAGATTTATCACCACATGATGATTAGACTCATTTGAAGGTCGTTAGATTGGGTGAGATGCGTCACTAAAAACATATCCATAGGGATATATGAGTTTACTCTGTTTGCAGTGTTTGAGAGATGGGACCATGTGACAGTGCATGTTCTAACTACCTACTAGAGAGGTGATGATAAATTTGGAGGATGTGTACCAAATTTTGTGCTTAATGATACAAGGTGAGCATATTTATGTTATTGAAGACGCTCGGTAGAGTGTATCTATGTAGAATATTTATGGGGATGATGGAGTGGATGTCGTATACATTTCTTGGGCTTTCTCATATGAAACATTGTATGGTAATGATGAGGAATGTAGGGATTTGGTGGTGATGATGATGATGGGTATTAGTTGCTACGCTTTACTAGATTCAACTAGAGGGAAATTTGCATAGATGTTGACAGGGGTGGTTATAGACATGTGTGCATAGGATAGTGTTTGTTTGAGCCCCTATATTTTTGGCACAAATATACATGGAGATATGGTCCTAAAGAACTAGATGGAAGTTTGAAGTGGTTGTATAATTTTTGTTAGAGTGCTGGTCATACAAGTACATTACAAAGGATCGACTAAGAGGAGTGCCTTAGGATTTATGGATAACTTACATATATCTAGCTGGTTTTATGAGATGACAATTATATTTTTAGCTACTCGGGCATGTTCAAGATGAGGCTTAATACAAAAACTTCTATCCAAAATTCAGGGAAGTAATGTTATTCAAGGTCAGTATGCAGGTTTTCCAATGTGGCATGGTGTAGAGGGATATTTGAGGGTCTTGCAATAAGATATGTTGGTCCTAATACCGAGGGAGGAAAATTAGGAGTTGATCCAATTTGGTCATGTTTGATGACATTTTCATTTGATAAAATATGTGTTGGAGGTTGTAGTGGTATATCGACATCATGATGAAGAGGATGGTGTAGCACTACCTGCTATTTGGGATGCAGTGTATATGGCTAGTGAGGAGGGGATGTGGGTGAGTTTGGATGGACAAGAAGTAACAATGTGATATGACATGATTCTATGGTGACTCGAGGCCTACATGACATGGTGGTAGGGGAAACTAGACAATTTTTAGAGGTGGATGAGATATCGTGTAGAGGTTGTACCTCTAGAGGTTGGTGGTGGTGAGGGTGTATATTCTTAAGGTGGTGATAAGGAGGATATGGTGGTGATTTTGGATGCCAAGAAGGCTGTGTTGTTGGATGAGTGGGAGATATTAATTGGTGAGAGATATGGGTTGAGCCAAGAGCTTAATTTTTGTTGTGAGCTTATAAAAGCCGTGGGTTGAATGGGATAGGTACATGCGAGATAAGGAGGACTTGTGAAAGGCCTTCGTGGTGATTAGTTCATCAATTTAAGGGGCCGAGATACATGGTGCTCATAATCATACTAGTGGACATATAGGACCACTTAGTAGTGTGTGTATGTCCAACTACTAGGCATTGTGTGAGGAGTTGTGCTATTATGAGGAGACAATGTATCGAGGCTTCTAGATGGGAATCGTTATACAATGTTGCTAGTGTGGAAAAAATGTCTCCATTAGGTAGCACCTGGGAGTGTGGGTCAACCACCATGAGGTCTAGAGAGAGGACTAGATAGAGGGCCGATGGAGTTTAGGGGATTACTATTAGAGGGAGTGTTTGTTTGATAAAAATCTAGTTTAATCGTAGTTTTTGATGTAGATATGATTTCGATGTATACATTTTTATATATGAGGCTCATTTGAAGGAATTTATTGATGATATATAGATATATGAGGATATTTGGAGCCTTTGATGATGTAAATGTAAATGCTTTTGATATATATGGTTTTGATATTTTGAGTTACATTTGATTTGTGATTAATATTGCAATGTGATAGTGTAGTTGATGGTGATGCTTTAATTAACTATTGGGCTAGTGAATTACAACCTAAGTATGAAAGGCACATAAGGAATAGGTGCATAGACACATGGCGGATAGGTGAGTGTGAAAATATAGTTGAACAGGGCACACCCAGAAATGTGAGGATTCATAACTTAGCTATTTTCAGGTGTAAGGCTAATTATAGACATGGAGTGAAGAGAATGTTTTGTATGGAGACTCTAAGAACACAAAAATGATATTTAAAAAAAGTGGGAGATCAAGCGTCATGAATATTTTTGGGATATTAATAGGATTAGAGATGTAGTTATCATTAGATAAATCCATTAATAGAGCACTTGTAGGGTTTTGTAATTATCTTGTAGTAGTGCATGGATATTCTTAACATGTAGCCTATTTTTGGAAGGTGCATGGGTAGTGAAGGTAAAGTACCCACTACCTATAAATATGTATTGATTTGTATGGTTTAGGGACCCCGATCATACATGTTTTGTTAGAGTTATGTTAGGCGCACATGAACTTTGATGACAATATTATGTATGTATGAAGCTTTTGTGTTTTACAAAAATTAATATAATGGATCTTTGTGGCTGGATATTGATTACATACACATCTGTGATTGGTTCTTACATGGTAAAGTTAATCTTGATTCTTGTATGAGGTATTATTGCACATGGTTAAGATCTAGATCTAGTTTATGTTATGCAATATAATTGATTATCTCATATGGTTCGAATATTTGTAAAATTATACTAGATTCTTAAGAAAGATATCATAAAAGAGGGACCTGGTACCATTGCATGCTTTGGGTGAGTGCTTAGTTCTGGCCGAGTGATGTGCTAATGCACTTTGGCCTATTTGGGTAAAATATAAGACTACATTTTGGTTCTATTATTGGGACCTCTTTTCAGCTTGTTTTCTAGGATATTGCATGATGAAGACTTACGGGTTAACCTTAGCTATTATTGAAGTGTGGTTAGAAAATTTAAAGGAAGAGTATGCTCATAGATTTAACAATGGGCCTGAGTTTACTGCACACACGTGGGTTGAACAGAATCTATATCATGAGTTGTATGAGACTTTATTCTACATTTTTGCTATAGATTTGTATGAGTTTTTGTAGCTTATGCATAAAAGAGAAATTGGAGGTTTATAACACTTGTTTGGACATAGGAATAATTCTAGGATTTGTATCATGCTGACTGACTTGGACATACATGATGGATCATTTATGGAGTGGTGTTTTAAATAGCTATATTTTAGAGTACACAATTTTTGCTTATTCATGTCTAGATGTTGTTGAGTTCCAGCCTTTGCAAGCCGAGGATCATATTTGAATGGTATTCCTTTAGCGATTAAGATCTTTATTGTGACCTTGGGTTTGGAACATCGTCCTATGGTTAGCTAAACCCTACCACACAAGGGGGAAATAGCAGTGTTATGAAAGATGGCAGACTGCAGCAAAAATATAGAGAGAAGAAAGGTGACTTAAATTTAATGAAGCACGTGAGAGATATTTTGAGAAGCAACGAAATTGTGGAAAGAATGGTGTTATGGAGGGAGATGGCTTGTGAAGGATTTGGAGCTAACGTAGAAGACGTAAAGCTAGAGCATCCGGGCTTCGTGATAGAGAACCCTCTTTAGTTTTGGATGAAGGCGTGTATGAAGAAATATTGAGGACCACAGGTGCACATCTGATCCTACCTCGGTGAACTATCCCTTTCACTTAGTTTTATAGTTTCTACAATAGTCATTAGTTAACATGCTAGTGTGGGCGGTAGAGTAGTAAATAAAATAGAGTTAATTTGTAGTCAAGTTTAGGAGTTAATTAAGTGTATTATTCATCTATGATGTCACAATAATAAGTTTTTTTATTTGGATATCTGGGGTATATTTTCTAATGCATCATCAAAGCATAGACATGGGTGTGCCAAATGTTGAAATCAAGTTTGGAAGTAGTACAACTTCGTAGATCATAGGAGTTAAGTTTAGCACAACTGTTGGATCACAAGGCAGTGCATCCTCTGGTCCATTTCCCACTACAGAGGGAGATAATGAGGATCGGGAAGTTCAATATCTAGTGGATCTAGTGGTTCTAGGGGTAGAGGAAACACAAGAGGTAATACAAGTTCTAGATCTGGTGGGCACGGTCCACACCAACCCCAAAATTTATATAGAGATGTCTCTTCATGTCCCAAAATACAAAGGAATAGAAGATGCAACTAAGCACATAAATATGTGTGAAATACTAAGTCACGCAAAGGGGATTATAGCTCTAAAGCATAAGGTAATTAAGTTTGTAACTACTTTGCAAGGGCGCATGCATAACTAGTACATGAAATATGATCCAAACCATATTTTTATAGATTATATCACAATACATGATGCTTTATTAGTAGAGTTTCACATTCCTAAGTTTTAGTAGAAGAGTATAAACATGTTGAAGGACATTAAATAGGGGATGACTGAGAGTGTTTGGGAGTGCGATGTGTGATTTAAAGCTCTTTTGTCTAAGTTATCTTATAACATTCACCCGAGTCAACATGCTTAATGGTTCATTGGAGGTTTTATCATGCCTTTCAGGAGGGTGCTCTCACATAAGACTTATATAAACCTACACGAGGATTTGGAGGTATATTTGTGTGCTTGAGGAAGTTAGGAGCATAGATACCAGAGTTAGCCCATTTTTAGAAGCCTAGATTGCATCTATGACAAAAAAGTTAAAAACTATCGCTTAATTTAGCACATAAAACATGTAGTGGTATTTGTTGCATAGATTATGAAGTGTAAGGATATACCGAGAATAAATTTCCTTGTAAATTCGTGCACACCATATTGTTGGATTGTGATATCCATCACTTAGATCATTATGTAAGTAGGTTGCCATTATTGCAATGTGTGATAAGAAAGAACATGTCCTGTTACTACAAGATTTGAATGAATACCACTCATGATAAAGAAAATTGTAGGTTGATTGATCATATTCATGATGCCATTGATATTGGTGTACGTCAGACCAATGTTGCAAATAATTCTAAGGAACAAGGTAAGCATCATGATCACAATAATAATGAAGGGCACTCTGATAGAGGCCAAGGTAGAGGTAGATGATATCATGGATGATTTAGAGGCCGAGATCACAAAGGTGGTGAATGTTGTGAACTCCCATGAGGAACATGTTATACATACGAGATCCCCGATCATTATAAGAGAGATTTACCTTAGAACATTATTTTTCTTTTTCTACGAAAAGAACCACAACTATAAAGAGTTCATGTACATGTATGCACACATGATAAATAATCAAAAGTAGGATAAGGGAATGGGAATGGTTAAGGTGTAACACACTATGGATGATTAGTGGATGCTTTGAAGTTAGTGCCTAATCTCGATTTGGTACCTATTTTGGTCACTACACATGTTGAGGTTGCAAATGCTAGGGAAGTTTCAAAGTAGAATCCTATCATCATAAGGAAGGAGTTATTGCATGCAAAGTATCAAAACCCTACACATTAGAAATTATTTTACCAAGAAACCATGGAGGTGATTAGGAATTTTCAAGGTGAGATACAATGTTTGAAAGAACGGTCGTAGAATTTAGGGCAAAAGAAAAAAATTGAGCTTCCTTAGAAAGATGTTGATGACTTAAAGGAGGTTTGCAAGATGTTGTGACAAGAAAACATCATTCCTTTATTGGGGAATGGTTAAGGGGAAGATACCACATGCTGGAGTTGAGCATGAAAGAATTTTTTTCATGCTAACATACCTCCTCATAGTCTGGATTATGACAAAGAGATCACTCTAAATGTTGTTGTTGATGGCTGGCTCTTAAGTAAAATTTTGATTGATATAGGTGCAGAAGTGAATGTACTCACGTTGGATGCATGGATTCAGATGGGGAGACCATGATTAAAACCATATACAAATGTGATATTTATGGTAAACATGACTAAGGCAATGCCCATTGGATTCTTGAAAGATGATACTGTAACTATACAAGGGGCCAAGTTTACTGAAGACTTTGAGGTCTTGGCACTTGCGAGGAAGAAAATTTTCTGACATTACATGGGTGCCCTTGGTGTTATGAAAACAATGCTAATCTATGCTTCAAAAAAGGATATATAAGTTTTGAGAATAAGGAAGAGCGTGTCATCATTCCTTTGACATATGGGAAAGCTACACCTTATGTAGAGCCCTTAAGTGAAGAAGACTTAAACAAAATTTATGTGCATACTATTAGATATTTGGATGTACTTGACCATTAAATGAAGGAGTTATTCAAGGGGATGACACATAGTCCATGAGCAATCATGCGTGTTGTATGTGAAAACTATGCACATGACAATTATGAAATGGTTAGGTGCGAGATGAAAAGTACAATTACGTGCGTAAGTAGGTAGCATTGTGTTAGACATTTGGGCAAGTAACTAAGTACCAAGGTATACTAGCAAATGAAATCATGGAGTGTTCTTGCACACTATGAAATTTCAATGGGCGATCAAGTAGAAATAAGGAATATGCTAGTTTACACTCTATGCAAGACAACAACGCACTAGTGGATTATATAAAGAGATAATATTTTGGAGTGGAAAGAACTGAAAATCACTTTTTTTTTTTTTCTCGCTTTCTTTGGAGTAATGCACCTACCAAGACATGTGAATTCCATGGGAAGGATTCTAGTCACCACCATGTTCAACAAAGTGTGAGAGAATCTAGATAGAAGGGTAGGTGGCATTACCACCTTCACTATGGGTGTAAAAGTTCTACTTCACCCTGCGAGGTTGTGTGCACACATGGTATGTTTATGCAGAGTTGAAAAATGAAATAGGAAATTGGAAAGAACTGATTCCAAGTATGATTCATACCTTTGACTATTTTTCAACTAAACCTCCAGTGAATGAGGAATTACAGTTATGAAGCACTTTCCTATGGGACATAGTGCAAAGGTTGAGGAACTTATTCAGAGTTGGTAGGTGATTCAAACCTAGGGAAGCGCTTTGAAGAAGAAGAGACTGATGCAAAAACTTGAGGGCACCTACCTTGAAAAGGAGAAGGGTAAGATTGTCTACATCATTGAGGATGAAGAAGTGGAGAATCGGATGTTGAGCATACTAAGGATATGACTAAAGTATTAGATAATGTAGATGAGAAGGCACACATGTATCATAAGCCTATGAAAACCAATAAGGTCAACATTAGGAAAAATGTTGAACCTAAGGAGGCCATTATTGGAGATTATTGGTCTAACTATGAGGTTGCAAAGATAATTGAACTATTGTACAACTTCCAAGACATGTTCCCTAGAGGATATCATGAGTTGAAAGGAGTACATTCTTCTTTAGGTGAAATGTAGATTAAGTTGAAGGAAGGTGTGCGCCTAATTAGGAAGAGACCTTACAGGATGAATCCTAACTTACGCATCAAGGTAAAGGAAAAAATTTAAGAGATGCTAAATTATGGAATCATTGAGCCCATCATGGAGTCTGAATAGGTTAGCCATATGGTGATCAACATAAAGAAGGATGTAAGAATAAGGATTTGTGTGGATTATAGGGAGTTGAATTCTACATGTGTAATAGATTCCTTTCTTACACCATTTACAATAGATATTTTGGAAGGTGTTGCATGGCAAAAATATACTCCTTCATAGATAGATTTTATGGATACCATCAGTGTGAGGATAACTAAAAAGGATTAAGAAAACAAAAATTTCACCACATAATGGGGAAGTTTTCCATACATGGTTATGCCATTTGGATTAAAGAATGCACTGTAGTATTTTTGCACACCGTGGTACAAAAATTTCAAGACTTTATTCATAAGTTCTTACAGGTTTATCTAGATGATTAGACCATTTATGGGTTAGTGAAAAATCATTGTGATAATTTAAGGCTTATTTTTTAGAGGTTCCGACATTTGAGAATATCCTTACACATTAAGAAGTGAATTTTGCTACACCTTTTGGGACTTTGCTAGAGCATGTTATTTGTAAAGAAGGTTGGTTGGTGGATCCTTCTAAGGTGGCTATCATTTTGGTCTTAGAGGAGCCTACTAACCGAGAGAGAGGTGCATGGATTCTTGGGGAACACAGGGTATTATAGGAATTTTATCAAAGGATATCCTAAGATCACCGTGCCTTCAAAGAAGTGTTAAAAAATAAAGGCAAGCTCCATTGGGGTGAATCACAACAACACACATTTTAGTCACTCAAGGAAAGGCTTACAAAAACTCCTATTCTTGCTTCTCTTCATGGACAAAACCTTTTCATGTCCATGTGGATGATTCTAGCATGGCCATTGGCACAATATTACCCCAACCTCGGAGAAGGTATTGGTGATCATCCTATTTATTTTGCAAGAAGGAAGTTAAGATCAGCTGAACAAATTTATATAACTAAAAAGTGTGAGGCTTTTTCCATGATCTATGTACTACACAAGTTTAGACGATACTTGCTGAAACACCTTTTATTTTCTATACGATCATATGTCATTAAAGTTCTTGGTGAACATGCTCGCTTTTACTGTGGGTGCATATTCCATTAGATTCTTTCATTTCAGGAATTTGACTTTACGGTGGTGGTTAAGCCAATGCAAGAGAAATTCTGACCACATCATTTATGAAGGATTAATTCAAAAGAGGATGCACAGAGCATTGAGGATATAATGCTAGATGCCAAGCTATTTAGATTGAACCATGCACCCTCTGACTTAGAATATATTGTTGTATTTTTGCATACTGGTGTGGCACTTGAAGGGATGAAGAGTTTGGAGAAGAAGAAACTTGCCATACATGCTGCACCTTATATGTTGATTAGTGGAGAATTATAAAAACTAGGTTGGGATGAAGTGTTATGCTGGTGTGTGCTTGAGAATGACCATGAAGCCATTATGGAGGAGGCTCATGGTGGTATTGCATGTGGATATTATATAAGAGATGCTCTGTGTGTAAGATTTTATTGGTTGGTTTATGGTGGGAAACACTATATAAGGATTGTAAAGAATATTGTAAAGCATGTGACCATTTTCAGCACCTTAGAAAGCCTAGGCATAGAGATGAAATGCCTTTGAGGCCTATTACTACTGTAGAACAATTTTAAAAATGGGTATTTGAATTTTTTGGACTTATTTACCCACCCATGCGTAGGACTAGATTGCACTACATTATAACTTGTACAAATTATCTTACAAGGTGGGAAGAAGCAACACCTACGAAGGATTTCATGACAACTAAAACAATAAGGTTTTTGTGGGAGAACATTATTAACAAGCATGGATGCACACTGAGTTTGACAAGTGATAGGGGTACTCATTTTCTTAATGAGACCATTAGAATATTATTGGAAAAATTTATGGTGCACACCATAAAACAACACCCTATCACCCTTAGGCTAATGGAACTATTGAGGCTTTCAACAAGATATTGAGCCACACATTGACTAAAATTTTTGATTTTGGAAGGAAAGACTGGAATGATAAAGTCTCTATTGTACTTTGGGCATACATGACAACTTATAAAATATTGAACAAAGCCACTCCCTTTCAGTTAGATTTTGGCATGAAGGTTGTTTTACTCATGGGATTCATGTTACCTTCTCTACATATTGCACACACATGAGGTTTGGATGATGAGTAGGAACTTGAAGAGTGTATTGATAAATTGATGTAGTTGGATGAAAGACATTCCATTTCCAGATGGATTCAAAAGACAAAAAGGCCTAACAGAGGGCATGGAATGATAGGCATATTAAGGATAAGAAGATTGAATTTGGATAGATGGTTATTCTATATGATTCAAAAAATTTCATCACCCTTGGAAAGCTTAAGGTGAATTTTTGGGACTGTATGTTGTGACTTATATACTTGATTTAGGCACTTACCAATTAGAGGCATTGGATGGGACATAGTTGCCCAGCTACTTCAACGAGTAGGTGAATCTCTACTATAAATAAGTCTTCTAGGTGTTTTTAATAAGGAAGTATTATCATTAGATTAGATTTCCTTTAACACATTTTTCCCTTTATATGTGTATCCTTTCAAACGTCACTATTCTTTATCAATTTAGTTTAGTGTTGTGTGCTAATAAGTGTGCTTTCGCGCGAGAATTTGATTACTTATCTATTAAAATCATGTGTAGATGACCACACATAATTTTAGTGTTGGGAGGATGAATAAGGATTGACTGGTGCCATGTTTTAGATCGTAGTGCATGACAAAAAAACTTACAGTGCTTAGAGAAGAGATAATGTTGATTTCAAGAAAAATTCTTGGATCAAGGCCACACATAGGAGGATGGATGCCCAATATAATGTGAGGTAGGTTGCAGATTGGGAACTACTTGGAAAGAGTCACACTAGATATGTACCTCAATGTAGGGAAGTGAGCATAAAGGAATTATGTAACCATAAAATAGTAGGCACACTAGAAGGTTATGACTAAGGCACATAAAAGATAGGCACAAAATATAGGGCACAAAGCGTGGAAAAGTGTGGAGGTGGATTTAATGCTACATATGGTAGTGGCTAGGAAGAAATTAATGTGAATATTTTTGAATTGGGCTATAAATTTGGTGAGTGTAATGTTATTGTTACCTTACATTATTTGAGTTATCGAATTGTAAAGTGCGAAGAAGAGCTTAGTGTGATGATAAATCTATAGAGTGATGAACCAGGAAAGGTTGAGGCACATTGTTGGTAGCTTCGCACAACATTTTTATTGAGGTGGTTATGCATGTGCTCAAAGGTGGGTTCATGTGGCTAGGGTTTGAGGAAGGTAGATTCATAGCTAGGGTTTCATGAGATCAAAGAGTCTAGTTCGAATTTGAGGTGTGCAAGGTAAGAAGGTGACAAATTTAAAGTTACAGAATGTCCTTGTAAGTGAAAAAGGAAAGATGGCATCAGGTGAGCACTAGTCATTGAAATGGAGGCCGATGAAGCAAAGTGGAAGAATGGTTGGTATAAATGTTGTATCCAGAGGGGGTGATCGAAGGGTGACCATGGGAAAAAAATATAACAAGGTGCAAAATTTCTGATTTCAATCACACGTAAGGCTATTAAGGATATTGTTTCACGAGACCATCCGCAAGACAAGAAGGAGGATGAAATCCCAACCAATTGTACCAGTGGCTGATATCATGGGTACATAAAGAATTTTTTCTATTTTTGGTAATGCGGATGTGGATTGCCAAAAACTAGTTAACAAGGTCACATGGTTGCATGATTCTATTTCGAGAGATTACTTGGTGATCTAACATATGACGAGGAGTTGATGTGACGATGGCTGCGTTCAAGTATAAGAAGGGAGGATGAGAATTCAAAGTCACAAACATAGAGTATATGGCCACAAGGGTTTCATCTTAGCTCGTAGTTTGTAAGTTAGGTGGCTCGGAGAGGTGGACAGAGGTTAACTAATGTTGGATGCACATAGCACATAAAATGGCAAGTAAGACCTATTACAACATCGCTAGTTATATTGTGGAGAGCCTAGTAGTGGAGGTGTGCATATAAGATAACAAAGGTGACAAAATAACCTGGGGTACTATTTTGATTTTAATTGTATTCAAAGTGAATTAGGCATGCCCAACGGGAAAAGGAGAAATTTTGGGAGTATCCCATGAAAATAAATCACCGACGAGAAATTTTTGAAGTATACATGTCATGGTTCCATCTCGAACACCTAAAAGGAGTGCCAAGAGAAATGGTTTAGACGTATGCACTAATAATTTGAAGGGGAGTGGCACCTACCATGTGAGCTTCCTACACTATTGGATGGACATGATGAGTTTGCGATGTACCAACATTTCAGCCTAGGGAGGTTCTTTATGAAGATGGGTGAAAAGAGACCTTGGTGTAAGTTACTCTTCATTTTCACCGTGTTCTATTTTAAGGATTCAGTAAACAAATTACATAATGCACAGAAGCTTCAATTTGATGCTGATAAGGTATACAAGGATATACATATCTTGCATAAAACATATTCATAAAAAAACCAAGAAGAGTATGTAGAAAAATTGGAGATGGACGATATTGATATAACTACGAGACTATGGCCATGGGGAAATTGATCTTGTGCACATCTATGTGTAACTAAGGCCCTGTTTCAAGGATGGGAAAGTACTTGTAGGAGAAGAATTATCTTTTCCGTGTCCTCCACAGGGGAAATGAAAAAGTGGGCACAAGGAATTTAGTTGAACATACACCCCCAAAAAGAAGAGCCAATACCCAAGGCTTAGAGAATGTCTTGGAGAAGCAAGAAGAAGAAAAAAATAGACAATCTTGGGCTAGATCATACTAGAAGATTGTTACGCTCGAAGGCATATAGGTGCGAGCTACTAGTGTTGGGCTGTCACATCCGGTTATAAAATCACCATGCATAACATCGGTGAAGAAGACCGAGGAGGAAAGGAGGAAAAGGATAAAGTATATTCCAGCCAAGGATAGTGAGAAAGAGAAGTCCTCACACAAGAGCGCATAGAATGATGTTGCTACCCAAAGCTTGGAAGTATGAGAAGAAGAAGAGATAGGTGGAGAGAAACCTATGTTCGAGGAAGATGTACCTAGTATAGGTGCACAATCATCGAAGAAGAAAGCTACGCTGGTGGTGATACAAAATTGGTAGAATGTGTTGCGTGCCAGAAAATGAGACCGATGGGAAAAAGAAGTCCAAAAGAAAGTGGGCACCGAAGTCAAACAAAATGTGGAAGTCATGACATAGGAAAGCATGGGTGAGCACACCAAAGAACCCAAGGAAGATGAGGTGGTAAAAACACAAAACCTTGAATAAGTTGATGACACCACCAAGAGATAATTCACACCAGTTCTAAATTACTATGCCTAGGAATAGTTATATGGCTCAAACTTGATGGATCCGTACATGATGACTACACGTAATCTTAAAAATGTCTTGGAGTATACAAAATCACATGGATGAGCCTAAATTTGATGTTTGTGAGGAGTCATATATATCTCGAGAGAATGAGGAGGGCACCATATTCTCACCATGTCACCATCAAGCCAACTTAATTCTCGGATGAGTAGGTAAGAAATGCATTGTTTAAGGTCTCTCACAGAATTTGCGCACTAAAATATTGATAAAACGATGAATATTCAGGCCCTATTAGAAGATATAAATTATAAGGATACTAAAATCAAGCACCTAACATAAGAGAAAGAGAAAGATGAGATAAAGGTGTAGAAAGTTATTGAAATGGAAAAACATATTGGGGATGAGATCTTCAAAGTGAGACCATAATATGAGGATAAGGTGGCTACATAATTCCCATCTTCCCTACATTATTTGTGCATGTTAGTGCACATGATATTATATGAAGGACCAATGCACATGCGAAAACCAAAGGATGCTGCAAACACAGCATAAAAGGTTAAGGAAACTATTACATGGAAAATTACAAGTTATGTATCCATATTGCAAACCTTGAAGGATGAGTGAAGAAGGTGGATTTGGCGTTGAATATATGCACAGCCCCTGATGTGATAATAAAAAAAATAACTATGGAAGAGGAGGATGAGGTCCATAAATTAGTTAAGAATGAGACACTTGGGCATATTTAGAGGCTCACTTTGATAGCATAGAAGCACGACGTGCTTGCAGAGCCTAGAACCCGCACAAGGAGAAGATCAAGGACATTAGGAAACTAATAACATAATGAATGGATGTAAGGGATATGATGGTATCAAGCATGGTTGATGTTCTCTGTTACTATAGAATGAAGGTGAGAACATGACACTTGACGAAATGGAAGCAATACTTGTAGACATTTTGGATAAAACAAATAAGGCACTCAATGATTGGAATGACTTAGAAGTAGAGATCAAAGTAGAATATCTAGAGTTAATTCTATCTACAGAAGTGTAGGGTGCCCAAGTATTCCTTCATTATTTTTGTATAGTTATTCTTTGATTCCTTATTCTTTGTTCATCAAGAGATAAGTTATGATTACCCATTCACGGGGGTGGTAAATAAACTAGTGTGGGGTAATGTTGGGCTTGTGAAATATATCCTAAGTATGAAAGACACATAAGGAATAGGCACGCAGACATATGGTGCATAGGTGAGCATGTAAATATAATGGAATAGGGTGCGCCCAGAAATGTGAGGATTCAAGACTAAGTCATTTTTTAGTGTAAGGATAATTATAGACATGGAGTGAAGTGTACACTTTGTATGGAGACTTGGAGAACACAAAAATCCTATTTTAGACAAGTTGTAGATCCAACACCATGCATAGTTTTAGGCTATTAATAGGATTAGATCCGTTGTTATTATTAGATAATCCATTAATACAATGCTTGCACGCTTTTGTAATTAGCTTGTAGTGGCACATGGCCATTCTTAGCATAAAGCCTATTTTTGAAGGTGCATGGGTAGTGAAGGGAAAGTCCCCACTACCTATAAATATGTATTGATTTGGAAATTTTAGGGACCACGATAGACCATGTTTTGTTAGAGTTATGCTGCTGATTTATGGGCGTGCATGACCTTTTATGAAAATATTATGTATGGATGAAGATTTTGTGTTTTACAATAATGAATATAATGGATCTTTGTGGTTGGATATTGATTGTAGACACATATGTGATTGGTATTATTGCACATGGTTAAAATCTAGATATAGTTTATGTTATGAAATATAATTGATTATCTGTTATGGATCTAAAATATTTGTACAATCATGCTAGATTCTTGATCAAGCTACAATAAAAGAGGGAATTGGTACCCTTGTGCACTTCGGGTGAGTGCTCATTTCTAGGTGAGAGATGTGCTAGCATGCCTTACGCTGTTTTGGTAAAATATAAGACTACATTAATGATTTTGATTATATGAGTTATGGATGTAAATGCATCTTTAGATTGAGATATGTGTAATATGATTTTGGTAATATTAGATGTGTTTCTCATAGATGGTGATCTTGTTATTTGATTTAAATTCACTATAGATGGATAATAATAGAATGTGAAATGTTTGCATCTTAATTATCCTTGACATGTGTAGTGTATGATGGTAAACTGATTGTATACGTATGATATTACAAAAATTAAATGTATTAGGTGTTAACCCATGACTTATGATAGTTAATAATACTAGGATATTTGATGGATTTGGGGTAGTGGTATCTATATTTTCTAACACGAGCAAGGTTGGTGTGTAACAAGCACATGGAAACATGTTCTTCATGATAGTTCCCAAGGATTTACCCCAACTTTTTGTATTTTTCACAAGATGATCCACATGGGAAGCTTTTCTAGGATGATTTTATTTTTCTTTATTTATTTTTCTTTGACATGAGGGCTAATCAATGTGGGAAGCCATTTTTGATATGAGGACTGATCAACATGGGAAGTATTTATTAAGTAACCATCCTTTGAGGGAGTGGTCTATATTTTTATTATTTTTTTAATTTTGATGGTAGCCATCCTTCAAGGGGGTGGTCTAAAATTTTATTGTTTTTTATTAATTTTATTTTAAATACACATCCTTCGAGGATCGGTCTATGTTTTGATTGTGTACATCCCATAGATATTTTTGTTTCAAGCTGAGGGAAACCCTAGGGTGACCACTTATAATGGGATAAGTGGTGAGTATGAGAGACACATACTTCCTTATCATGTTGATTAGCATAAGATAAAGGGATGGTGATGAGTAATGATAACGGGGTTCCCTAGCCGTAGGAAATGAACATTTCCATAAGGGATATGTTATGAGTAGAGCCATAGTGCCCATATTAAAGGTCATGAAAGGTATGCCAATGAAAGACCAAATGATTCCATATCACTTCGAGAGTGATAGGATTTATATTTTAATGGATGAAGATCATAGTTTGTTTAAGGTCTCATGAGTTGTTCAGTTAACATTAGAACTACCACAAGTGCAATTCGTTAAGAGTCTCCTTTTTAGGTTTACCATCAAGGGAGGCTAAAAATAAGCCACGAGACCCATGTTTATGAAAGATAATGTATGGTCCAAGCTATATGGGGTAAAATTTCCACATTTACTCTTTTCTATATTAGTGATGTGTTGGTTTTATTTGAGAGAAAGATCACCAACACTGAAGTCACATTGTTTGAGATGTTTTTGTAATCTTGTTTGATTCATTCTTAATATATGTTAATGTGTTTGAGTGTAGTTAAAAACCATTCATTTAAAAATTCTTGTTGTGATAAGTGTTCTTGACGATATTCCTCATCAAATAAGAGGTATTTGAGGTAAAGGCATAAATATGGGATTTAGAATTTGAGAGGAAGGATGAATTCAAGTGTCGTATACTATTTAAAAGGGCATAGTTCCCATAGGTATATGAAATTTGGTCTGATATTCCCAAAATGAAAATGTATTTTTAGATTCTAATATCTTCCAGCTTGGTCAACAAATTTCATGAGGATTTTGTTAGAGGCTTCTTCTTGACCATTTATTTGTGGATAGTAAGGAGATGAAAAGAGGATTTTGATGTTGTAGGTGTCGCAATGTTTTTGAACTTTATTATTTTTGAATGATTTACCATTATCTATGATGATTTTGTGAGGAATGCCAAAGTGACAGATAATGTGATGATGGACAAAGTCGACAATTTTATCTACTTTAGTAGAAATGAAGGGGATTGCTTCTACCCATTTAGTGAAGTATTCAATTGCTGTGATGATAGAATTATGTTGTTGTGATGAGAAAGGATTGATAAGACCAATAAGGTCAAGCCCCATTGTGAAAAGGGCTAGAGGTCTTGAGTGGGTTGGAGAGCATGACTAGGGATATGTGTTAGATTGAAATGTTGTTGAAAATTGAGGCACTTTATGATGTAATCACAATAATATTAGTTAAATGTAAGCCAATAGTAACCCATGAGTAGGATGCATTTATCTATAGCTAAACTATTGAAATGTCTAGTACATATGATGTTATAGACTTCTTGAATGGATAGGTGAGCCTCTGCAGCTTTTAAGACATCAAAGGACGAGACCATAAAATTATCTTTTTAAAGGATACCCCCAGGATGATGTATCAAGATGCATGTTTTTGAAAGGATGTTTTTCCATTTTTGGATAGATACGAGGTAGTTGAATATTAGATAAATAATCATATGTTTTCATGTACCATGTGTTAGATGACCTGTCTTCTACATGATTGACTATAGAAATATCAATACTAGTGTAAGATGGTTGATTGAGTTTGTGTATGATGACAAAAAGTTTGGAATTGTATAGTGATAATGGGATTAAGGAGGTAAGTAATGTAATTGTGTCTAAATTTTTTTATATGAATGAGGGGCCATTTAGATTTCATAATGGTCAAAGATCTGTAATAAATATTAAACAATGGTTTTATACTTTTGAAGGATCTCATTTTTAAATTGATACATTCCTTTGATTTGATTTATGACGAGTTGTGAGTTACCATTGATGTCCATGATTTGTACACTTAGAAAGGTGGAAGTTTGAAGCCCCATGATAAGAGATTCATATTCTACCATGTTGTTAGTGCATTCAAAGTTAAGTTTGAAGGATAACGTGATAAGAGTGTCCCAAGGGTGAATTATGACTATCCCATCACCCTTTTCCCGCATTTGGATTTGTTGAAGATTAATGCCATTTTAAGAGGGGTTTTGTCATGATTTAGAGTGTTAATTGTCTCGTCATGAAAGTGTTTACAAGGTAATTGATTAGTAGGAAGGGGACCTTCTATGAGCTGGTTAGTGATGACCTACCCCTTAATGGATTTATGAGGGATGAATTTGAGGTCAAGTTTAGTCATGAGCATGAACTATCTAGAGATGTGATCATTGTGATACAATAAATAATGTAAAATTTCAATGGATTAAATTTTGTGACAACGTAGGTTTTGTGATTAAGAAGGTAGTGAAAAACTTTAGAATTTACGATGTATAGAGCATAAAACAAATTTTTAAATTTTGAATAACAAGTTTTGTACTCGTGAAGGGTGCATATTATGTAATAAACGACCTATTATTTACCTTATTCATCGCGATATGCAAGCATGGATCCCAAGGCATGGTCATCATGAATATACATAGATATAAGCACTCCCCCTTACATATAGGTGTGAACATAGGTGGTGATAGGATATTTTCTTGAGGGCATCGAAATATTGCTGAAAATTATCATTCCATTTAAAGTAGACATCCTTTCATAAAAGATGATGGAAGAGTTGAAAATGATATGATAATTGTGATATGAAATGATGTATATATTGAAGCTTCATTAAATACTATGCTATTTAATATTAGATGTGGGAATTTCGATGATGGATTTTAATTTAGTGGGGTCAACTTAAATTCCTCGAATATACATGATATATCCAAGGAGTTTTCTTGTGAGAAATCCAAAGACACATTTAGTGAATTTAAAAAATTAAGAATTATAAAATACGTGCAAAGATCACATCTAGAACGACCGAGATGATCTCTTCGGTGTTTGTATTTTCCTAAGATATCATCTATGTAGTCTACATAGTTGTTCCTTGACCAACAATGTAATGCAAGGATATATTCTATGAATTTTTTTCTTCACTGTTTATCACTCAAGATTGTAACAATGTTATGGATAATGATGTTAGGGTCAATAATAGACATATAACTACAAGAACATGCAAATTATTTTCTATTTTTGTTAGGAAGAGGGTGAACTCTTGGAGTTCATGTGGGGTCTAAGGATTGGATAATTTCAATGATGTGCGGCTTTTGTGGTGTGTCGATATCAACATCGATGGTCAGTTCATTAAGAAGTGTACATGTACTAGGGGGAATTCTTAAGGTGGTAGTCATCAACTCCAATGCATATTAAGATAGACTTATGGTCATCAACTACATGAGATTCCCCTACCAAATCCCTTTTCATATAAGCCCATACCAAATACCTTCCATGCATGACAATGGAGGTAAATCTAGGTGAATTGAGGCCTATCCAAGAACGAGAAATATGAGGAGTATGGTTATACATATGGTTGATTGTCAAGATGGGTGAAAGGGAGGTCAATACCTCTGTATAATAACTATGTGTGGAGGAAAGGTGAGGCGAAAGGAAATAACATTCCTACATTGGGCTTGTAGATTTTTTTGGTCAAGTCTCCCATATATTTTAGGTGTAAGGAGTGGATTAAGAGTTAGAAGGTGATACTCCCCAAAGGTGAGAGATGATGCATAATGTATTCAAAATATTATTTACCTACTAGTTTATATGGGTATATAATATATCGTTGAATCTGATATGATGACGTAGAGTTTTGTAGTGGAAGGAGTACGTCATTGGGTTGTAAATCATGATAGAATTTAAAGGGATTATGATCGATAATGATCTGTGAAGGTTTTACCTTCATGTTCATACTTTAGACAATGATGTAGTGTTGATGGGATACAACACAACACATATACAAGGGTGTCCTAGTAACATGTTATAATTAAACCCCCTTCTATGAGATTAAAGATATTATGAAGGCTCTTACCAACTAATGGGTAAAATTACCATGTCTAGTGTAGGGGTGACAATGTTATTACAAACACGTAACTTTGACAAAGTTATTATGTGAGGATGGTGTCGAATAACTAAATTTTTTGAAGGCATGTGATGATATGATGTTGATACTGGTGTCATTATCAATCATAAATCTCTTAAGGAGGGTGTCATTGATTTTTGAAATGACGAGGAAAGGAACATCATGGTATTTGGGGTATATGGATGGGATTTTAGAATCATAAAAATTGATAATAACAGACATTTAAAGAGTGATGAACCATTAGAGAATGGTTTTGATTAATTCAATGGTACTTGTGATATATTGAAGTGCCTTAATCATTGCTTGTCAGTGCTATAAAGAGTTTTAAACAAGATCGTAGAGAGACATCATAAGAGGAGCTTAGTGTAACTTTTTGAAAATGGTGTTTTATATGGAGGTAGTGGATTGGGTGTGTGAGGTGACAAGAATTTAAAATTTATCTTTGGAAGACAATGGATAAGGTGATTCGGGGGAGCTAAAGATATAGAGACTTTGGAACCATTCGGTTTGAGGCCTTTGAGTCTTATGGACATGCTCTTGTAGTTATGTAAACAATATCTATTTGATGAAGTAGGGAATTACTTGGAAGAAGCCTTACTCTTATTGGATGTGGATCGAGTGTTAGGTAATATTTAAGAAGGTGATTTTTAAGGATTTGATGGGTTAGTTTGATTTAATGACTAGGATTGATTATATATTGATTAGAGGATGGATGATTTGTATCCATGAGGAGAAGTATTTCGTTAGCAATTATTTGAATTATTTCATGGATATCCTTACAATTCTTGATGAAGTGTCATGGTATCTGATGATATGCATAGAAAGCCTCATGATTATACCAAGAGGGATTTCAAACTCAAGAGTTAGATGGATTAGAAAAATTTAAAGTTATAATAGATTATTAGACAAGCTTTTCAAACATTTGAGTATAATATCATGTTTTACCTGACTCGGATGATGATAGTGGTGAAGGAATTTGGATTTAATTTCATGAATTAGGAGTTTGAGATGTTGGGGTCATATCTTGTGTGGTGCATTTAGGTGTCATTTCGAGGAATGACACGTAGACATCGAAATTTGGTATTACTACCCTTTATTACCCACGTGCACATCTTTCACCATGGTCCTATCTAGACCCATTTTAATTTAATTGACTTATTTTATTTAAATTATCATTTATTAGCCTAGCACTTTTAATTCGTAATTAACATTCATTAATTACTTTAATTAATCTTCATTAATTACCTTAATTAATCTCCATTAGCTAATTATCTTTAATTATATTTATTTTTAGGATTATTTTATCCCTAACCACCTAAATCCACATCCCTACACTTTTTCTAGCTTTTATCTAACCCATATTTATCTCTTACCTATTCATGACACTTCCCTAGAAACCGTTACCCACATACATGTTTTAAAACACTTATCCCAATATCCAAAAGCCCCATATCTCATGTAAATAAGTTCTTTTACCATTCAAGGAATAGTTTCCCACATTCGGCGGTGACCCAATAGAGTCACCGTTGACCTTATAAGATTGATTTCACCCCCCTTCCAAAATGAGACACAACTCGAGCTTTCTTGCACTATGTAAACTTATCTTTGAATCTGAGCATCCTTGTAGCTATGTCAACCCTCTTGGATTCCATTGAAGCTTGTATTTCATCACTTATGGAGACTTTGGGAGGTTTACTTTGATTATGTGTTATTTCATGTTATCATATGCTATCATTATTATTATTTGTTAGAATCTAACGTATTACATATTTAACTAATATTGGAATTCCATTCTCAAAGATGTTCTTCTAGTCATTCCGCTAGTAGGTTTATCATTCACCTCATCTACCTTCAACTTTATTTTACACTTTGCGCCTAGGTCAACATCGATCCACCGAGGTCACTTTGCTGACCTAGTTTTATTCCATCATACTTCTTGTTTCCAGATCCTTCTCAGTGTTTGCTTATATTCTATTAATGTTCCCGAGTCCTCATATCTCTCATCTTGATTCCAAGTCATCCCAAACCACATGTCTCGCACTCCGATTACCGCTAAATCAACCTATTTTCTCGTTGACATGAATCTTGTTTTTTTATCTAATTTATCCTAATCCCCATTTTCTACCATCCTCTCTACCTTTCTATCTTAGATCTCTTTTTACGTAGGTTATTTTTAGTGTTCTTAGGCTTCGTGATCACCTTATTTACATTCGATCATCCCAAATCTACATTTCCAAACTTGTTGTCCTGGATCCATTTACTTAGGTCACCATTGACCCACCCTTTGTAATCTAGGTCACCGTTGACCTAGCTAGATACAATTTATTTTGTTTTTATTTAGATTAGATCATCACTTTTCATCCATTCTGGAATTTTAGATTCTGTCTAGCTTCGGTTTTACATGTTAATCAATCCTTTCATTTATTTTACCATCTTTTATCAAACACGGGGTTAACATCCGCTAAGAAAGTTAACGCTTCTTGGAACCAAATTCGTTGGGAAACCCCCTCACATACTATCTAATCCATTTTAATTTTAGTGACCTTTATTTTACAGGTTCATTAGATTTTCAGTGAGGTCATCCACTTTGTGCCCATCCTTTTGCATCCATCATACTTCAAGGTACCTTAAACCCTTGCATTTTAGATTTGTTTATATTTTTTAATTACTAGATCACTAATGTGAACATGAACAAGAAATTTGGATCAACACGACCTTAGATTATGTAATATTGATTACAAATTTTGACAAAGAATGAAGCCCCAAAATAGAGGGTAGGGGTTGTTTACTTTGTGATGAGGTTATTTGATGAGTGTTTGGTAAGGTTATATTTTTCTAGATGAATGATTTTTAGACTATATATCTGGATTATGAAGATTTTTGATGTGATTTTGGGTGAAGTGGTCTTCAAAATAGCTCTTTAAGATTTTAATGACAAGTTTTCTTTCTATAGCTCTTCAAGAGATAATGGGGAACATGAAGAAGATGTGATAGATTCTATGTAATGTGATGTAGTAAGACTCATGGTATCGGTAGTGATAGATCCAAAGAGTCATGTGATTTGATGGGTGTTTCACTTGTAGAAACCCTGAGCACTAAGGATGTAAGTGGGAGATAATTGACAATACTGATAGTATGATGGAAGCCAATGGAATTACATTGGAGTTGACTGCTAAATCGGGAATGATTAAGGAAATTATGTTTAAACACATCCATGTTTTTTTGGAGGTGTGCTCATGTTATCAAATTGATAGTACCCTCAGTCAATGAGATCCTAAAGGATTTTTCTAATTGAACAACATATTTAAATGTCCTGGCCTCATAATATATGTTATTTACAATAATCATTTTCTCGGTACCATGATGGTTTAGACATGGATATATCAATAGGTAAAATGGGTGAGATTTTAATCATGCAAGTGGATAGAAGTTATTTGAAGATCATGCTATAGGAATCCCCTATGGGTGTGTAGTTACATTGATGTCGAGTTTGTTTAGATTCCAAACAAGATTTAGACCTATTTTTCACAATCGCATTTTCCGAACCTTTATATTTGCCATTGTTGATTTTTTAAAAATGAATACTCTCATTTTTGTTTCTTAGACCCACTTTTAACCTTACTATCCTTGAGGGTACATATCTAGGCTATGGTTAAGGAATCATAAAATGTCTAGAAGGATTGGTTTTGGAGATTTGATGATATGTGCTAAGTGCTAGATCGAGAAAATAACTCAATCAATTCAGTTTGTGGAAGAGAGAAGGAGAGTTGGTTGATGATACCTTGCCATCTAGAAATGAAATATGTAATGAAATTGTGCTCAAAATTTTTAATGGAATAGAGGTCATGATGGAGATATTAGGAGTAATGTTTATTGAAAAGGGTTATAAGAAAAACTACATGAGTTTGGTGAATGAGAAGAGAGAATGTTGTGGGATGCTATTATACCAATTAAGGGCAAGACCGATTAAAGACACAAGGAGTGTTCTAAACATAAGGCCCTGGTCATGGGTGATAAGATACCATGCATGGAAGAAGGCTCTAATGTGTTTTTGTAGGTCATCCTTACTATATAATTTAATGAATTTTGGGATTTCCTAGTGTGGAGGATAGGCCTTGAAAGGTACAAAAGAGTGGATAGTGATGCAACCTAGAATTTATCGATAACACCCTAATCACACTGGCACATCACTCATCCTAGACTGAGCACTCACCCGAAGCATGCAAAGGTACTAGGTTCCTCTTTAGGGTTGCTGTAGCAAGATGTTAGCATGATGAAGGAAGAAACATATAGATCCATAACTAATCCATCATTCTACAATGCATGCTACATTCAGATCTATGAAAGAACAAGTTTAAACAATAATCATGATTGGATCAAGAATATGCACTAATAAATTACACACATGAATGACACTTAGGTTCGGCCAATATCTTTCATCTATTAATAAACACAGAAGCTCCTTACAATAATGGAAATCTATACCAATGTGCGCATGGATCTGATATAGTAATCCAATCATATGCGCATACCTCTATACCTTCATACATCCATCTCTCTCTATGTATATATTCTACTATGTGCTTCACATCATATATATATAGGGTGGGGAATTTCCCTTCACCACTTATCTATTCCAAAAATAGGCCGCATGTTATTAATAGCCATGCACCATTTACAAGCATAGCCACACATGCAAGTGTGCTATCGATAGACCTCTTGCGATTAACTCGCGTTAAAATCCTCTTCTTAGCTCATCTCCATGCAAAATGATTTGATCAGATCCTCCATAGATAGATAATTCATGGCACGTATGTCTTTGCATCATTGGTGTGTTCTCACGCCATCTTCTAAAAATAGGTCTTCATGCTCAAAATAGGCTAAGTCCCAAAACTAAACTTGCCCTCTGTGCGCGTTTCTTCCTATTCTGTGCACCTTTGGTCCTAGCATTCTCTCTCGCACGGAATTCTTGTGATCTCTAACAAGTGTTCTATGATCAAAATTACCCCACACTAATCACATTATCATCCCAACAATGGCTATCTCCAAAAATTGAAGTAAAGAATAGAATAATGGAAAGAATAAGAATGAAAGAATGTAGATAAATAAAGAAGTTTTATGAGGCTATGAGGTAGACTCCTTTGAATCAGATTTGAAGAATCAACTTTGGATACTCCTCCTTTATTTCGGCCTTTAAGGCTTGCCATTCAAATGTGTGCTTAACTGATTTCTCGGAATGTCCAAAACAATAGACTCCAACTCATCCCTCACAATATCCCCTTTTTTAATTTTGCGTAACCAACATAATGCTTTGGACATTGATGTAATTATTCCTTTTAAAGATCCATCTTCTATGTAATTAACTTCCTAAGCTCTTCCAACCGAGTCTTGTGTAGCTATTGTGTTGCTACCAAGGCCTCGTGCTTCGCTTAACCTTGTTGAAAATATTTTTGTAAGGCCTAATGCCTTGTCCTTCATTACTTTCTAGACCTCATTATTTTCTTCTAGGGTCTTTATATTGATAAGAACCTCAAGAGCTATGCATATATTCAAATCCTGGTCCATTTTTTTCAATACTTCTTGTAGTGCTTGCAGTAGCCCTTCATAAGATGTAATATTTTACATCATTGAGGATTTCTCTTGTTCTACTTTTTGCTCAATTTCTTGGTGTTGTCATGCACGAGGTTCATCTTCAAGTACCAGTCCACCAACTTTCCTACATAATGAATCACCGAGGGAAACATCGCGGGTACCTTGGTCTCCAAGTGTGGCCTTTCTCATGAAATTATCCCCAATCTCCTCTGCAATGCTGATAAATACTTTGTTTTTCTTATGCATGAAGTCCTTCTCTTGTGTTATGCACACTATCTCTCGTATCCTTTGTCTTTAAATCCTCACACAACGCTCTAATTGTTGCAACTTTATCCATGATTCTTCTAGTAATTTCAACATAAACTTTCACCAATGCATTGCTAACCTACTCATCCGACATGATAGTAGGATTTACTATCATATGTATAGCTTAGGGTGCCTTCTTCACCATCTTGAAACACATAGCTCTTTACATACATCAAAATCAGGCTCATCCATATGGGTGTGCATTGACCATAATAGTTTCTTCCAAGTGCGTACGGTCACCATATCCTCTTCCATTAGCTCCCAACCAAATAAATAGTTCTACGCTATCATGCTCTGGAAGTGGGTGTAGACAATGTTAATCTTATCCTCTGCATACCCCATGATGGTGGAATGTGCTCTCTAATCATCCTCTTCAATCTAGGACCCTTGGGAATTACAACTTCAAGGTTAAGAGCATGTCCCATTACATCTTGAGCAGTCACATGTGTGGATCTAAATATTTCCTTTTATTTTTCTTCTCCATCCTTCATCTCTTCATCTTTTTTATCTTCCTTGTTCTGTGGCTCATCTTCTTTCTTGAGGGGGTCGAGATGCACACTTTCTCTCTTCGATTCCTTCGCTTCTTTATCCAACTTCAACTTTCTTCTCTTATTTAGTTCAATGGTCTCCTTTTGTGGAGAGAGACGAGGTGATTTTGTACCATTTGTGAAGTTCCACTTTGATTCCTTGTGCATCCGAACAATTTCTTAAACCCATGATCCCCCTTCTTAACCTCTCGTATCTTCCTCTTTGTCGTGTCCTTGAAGTGGAGCGTCCATTCATGGTGACTATTCTCTATCATATGGTTTCCTTCTTCTACGATCTAAGCCTCAACTATATTCACGCTCCTCCTCTTCACCCTCTACTTCAACAAATTCCATGGAACTTTGTGCCGGTATGTTTTCTATTGTGTGCTTACCCTTCGGAGGCCCCGAAGTGCGAATTCATTCTCTACATACTTATTGTTCTCCATCTTGGGATTTAGATGAAGATACACCAATGATGCCCCTACATCTACTATAACCGATTTATCATCTTAATATTCAACACCTCCAAAATGATCCTCTCGGTGTAGGAAATTTTTCTAGGATACACATACTTCTTCCTCAATGTATGGTAGTCATAGTCTACCTTATCTCTGCATTGACTACCGAGTCCAACGCATGTCTGTAAATCTATAAATAAATGCTTAGAAATAAATTGTAGTGAATACGTAAGGAAATTTACACCAAGGGCTCCAGAATCCATCTCTCATTAGGAAGCATGTGATACGAAATGTTGATATACAACAAATTGAACTTGTTTCCCTACTACTGATGGTAGGTCCTTTGGGATGTGCCACTCTTCTCCAAATGCCGCATGGAGCCTTGTCGTACCATTTCTCCACCCTTTTCTTGACGTCATCTATCATGGCCCCTTTACATAGGTACTTGTTGAACCTTTCAACTGGTGACTTATTCTCCATGGGGTATTCCCATACCTTTTCCTTCGGCCCGTCTGGTACTCCAATTTCCATGAATACTAGTGATAGTAGAATAGCCCCAAAGCTGATCTTCCCTCATGTGCGCACTTCCTCGACTATTTGTTCTCAATGTAGCCTACAATATTGTAGATTGATCCTTTTGACATCTTACGCACAATGTGTAACCACATAGTATTTACCTATGACCACTGCTCCTGATCATTCAACTTTGTAACAAGGTGTGCTGCTACTTGCACAACCGGACAATTCTTCAATTTGTCTATATCCATACAACACAGACCCTTCAGTACCCCAACTTCGTATAGTCTTTAAGATTGTGAATTTATCTCGTGAGATCATTCTTTATGTCCTCTCCTATGGCCTTGAAACCTCGTGAATCGATGAGATAAGCATAGATGAGATTCTAACTCTACATCCC
Source organism: Taxus wallichiana var. yunnanensis (assembly GCA_018340775.1). Classification (NCBI taxonomy): domain Eukaryota; kingdom Viridiplantae; phylum Streptophyta; class Pinopsida; order Cupressales; family Taxaceae; genus Taxus; species Taxus wallichiana. Next base: position 383,406,501 of record CM031233.1, on the reverse strand, counting down.
GCAAAATAGAAAAATTCCTTGTGTACTCTACTCATGAGCCACTCATATAAGGGATCATACTTCCCAAAATATGGAAGCTCATATAGTTGGTAGACCCCAATTCTCTTTAGAAGCTTCTCACCTACATCATCATACACCGGCATGTAATCCGCCATACGTTTCTTCATCCTAGCAGTGAGAAAGGAATCAAGCTCCTTCTTGTTCTCTCGAGGTCCTATGATTGTATTCTCTTACTTTACTCTTTCTGATGGGTGAATCCCATTCTTGGCCAATGATGATGCCTTATGGATATTGCATATTTGAAAAATCACTTTTTGATGCCATCTCTTCCTCCTTGATGACCACCTTATTCTTTCCTTTTCTTTGTTGCTACAAATGCCTTCTTGGGTGCCATTTTTACCTTACAATCATCTCCTCTTTAACTCTACAACTTGTGAATCAAACCCTATCTTGATTCAATCATGCCCTAGGTGGAAACTTCATTCCCTAACTCCTCTCTGTCTCCTAATTCTCTCAAACCCTTTACCATCGGGGACACAAGCTTATTTTCACACAGATCTCTTTGTCACGCTTGGTTTCACACCCTTCACATGTTAAATAGATCACTCGGCTCCTCAAATTCTCTTAGTCACAATGCTAAAAATGAATCGCATCCCATTGTTATATATGATTTTCAAATTTTGATGCATTTATTGCTCCTTCACCTACCAAATATCCTCTCATTCATTGACCAAATTCATTCATTTTGCATGGTACATCTTCGCACCCCAGCTATAACCTTCTAGCGTGCCTTCCTACCCTCTGGTCATAGAATTCTCTTTAGTGTGCACCCTTGCACCCGAGTACCTCATCATTGTACCTTCTCCTAGTAGTTATCATGGCCTCTGCTTACCTCATGTTATACTTTCCTTTCATTCATCTCCATCCTTAGTCAGTTTTGAGAAGAAATATTATTTTGACTTAAAGCACACCCGTATGACTTATTCCTTTCACCTTTCGATTCCCATAGTCTTTTAATTGGATAAATATAACCACCCAACACTAAAGGTATGTATGCAGTCCTCTACAAATAAACATTATTCATAGAGAATTAGCTTCATGTGTGCAAGCGTGCTTATTACACAAGAAGAATAACTAATTTGACAAAGCATAATGAGAATGAAGGAAATACATAATGAAAAACTACACTAAGAAGACTTATTTATAATAGGGCTTCATCCTACTCCCGTTAAAGTAACCGGTAGCCATGTTCCATCAAGTGCTTCTAACCTGTGTTATCTCAAAATTGACAAGGGAAATTTTATAGATAACCATACCAAAATTTTGTTTCGGCCCCTAGGGAAGTTTGACAACATCTGAAATCGGCCTCAAAGCCCCTTCGAAAGTCAAGTTGTTTCCAAACTTGGCAGAAAAACCCTTCTCCCTCGGCGTAGAAAATTTTGTGTCAACACTGAGAAAATGGCACCACTTTTTCCTTTGGTGCAATCTCTGAGATGTCAACACTCCAAATGTTGTGCCACCTAAAAGTGCACCTCAGCACATCTGCAAACATGTTGACACTTCCTTAAGTGCACCCTAGGTGCTGTAAAAGTGGTGTCGACACCTTCAAACTCGCGCCAAGGCGCAATCTCCTCCATGTCGACATCCCACCAACCGTGCCAAAGGTGGTTGGTGGCACAATAAATGCACATTTTTCTATATATAGGCACACTCAACCTATCATTTTCATGAATTAAAAATCGAGAAAATTCTTTCCTCTATGCCTGTCAGCTTTCCTATCAGCCCCGCATGTCACCTTTCATGTTTGTGGATCCCACATCTGTCCTTCATCATTATATATACCCTGGTAAGTGGCTTCTCCATCCTTGTTATTGTTTTTGTGGTTTTTGTGTTAGGTGATTAGGTGTTATGTGTTAAAAAGAATTAAATCTAAAAAAGATAACACATTCCCAAACCTAACTGCAAACTGTTTTAACCCTCCTTCTAGATCTGTGAATCTGGAAGGCTCTGCCTTAGAAAGAGCTCCAACCCATTTTTCCTCTACTCCCTGCCTTGCTAGGATTTCCCTCCTTGCCATCAAAATCCAAGCCAAAAGAGAGAAAATCAAGAAATCCTTGAAATCAGCCAAAAAGTCATGTTTTCCTTGTGCACTCTTTCTTCATACTACACTAAACACATTCGTGCCATAGTGCATCTTCAAGCCCATGTTGCATGAACCCTTTCCACATAGTGGAAACACACATAGCGAATTCTCAAAAGGTGCAGGTGCTGGTGCCAATGCAGTAACAACAACATTATATGTTGTGTAAACCAAACCCGCACCACGCAAGCCAAACCCTTGGTGTGCCTAACCTCTATGCAACATCTCCTACCAATGTGCATAGGCACACCAAAAGAGCATGCAACAACTTCCACATCTGCACCTTGGTACACCCTGAACACATGTGACACCAAGCAAATTTGTGCCCCACCAAACCACTTTTCCTAAGGCACTGGCGCAACTTCCTTGACATCAACATCTACATGTTGTATGTTGTAAATCCATGCCCCACACCCTTTTGGGTACTACCTTCTCCCATGTAACACTTCTTAAAAGTGTGCCTTGCTAATTCAAGCCTCTGCAGCCTGTAGTGAAGTTTGCCTTGTGCCCAAAGGCTTATAAATTGATCATTTTTCATTTTGCAAGCTTTAAACTATGGATAACATGATGGTTGACATGGCTCTCCTATGTTGGACCTCTCTAATTCTTCTTGTAGCAACAACAATCCTCGAGTGCACTTATGTCTTCATCGAGTAAGAAGCCAACCAAGTCTAAAGGTAAAGCTAAGTTGACAGAGTAGGAAATGAAATACAAATATCAGAGAGTCAGGATGCCTGACTCACTTGCAGAATGCAGTCTTGACATCAGAGACTCAGAGCTTGGGCACATAGATATGGATGATTTCTAGGCCAAAACCAAACAAGTTACCGGTAGCCCATGGATGGACAAACTGGTAGGCAGTGGGCTACATTTTGCAACAGGTCTTCCAGTAAGTGCTATCAATAACGAGTTCATCATGTTGGTGGCTCGATGCTATAACAAGGACACAAGGTGTGTCAAGGACAAGGAGGGAAAGGTAATCATCAACCTCACTACCTGCCACTTTGAAATCATGTTGGGCATCCCCCACCATAGGCAGTATGTGGCGGTAAGCCAGGAAGACTGCATAAAGACTTGGACCGACAATGAGGACAAGTGCATGCAGATGATGAATGAGGTTTACTTGAAGAACAAAAAGGTGGTGAGTAGATGGCCGCAGACCATCCACCACAGTGACTTCTTAGAGGAGCTAAGTGATACCATCACTTTCCTTAGCAGAGTATTCGGGCTTCCTGATGCCCACTACTTTCACAAATGGATGCTCAAGTACTTAGAGACCATGAGAAAGAATGTTCCTGAGAAATGTTTCAGCTGGGGAGAGATTATCAGTGATACTATCTCGTAGTATCTCCAATAGGTTTCAAAACTAGGGAGGTTCTGTATATGCTGCTACCTCGGAGAGAGAGAGTACCCAGGACTGATTCAAAGTGGGGTATGGCCTCAGGTCAAGATATATGAATACTACCTAGAGCTAAGGCTCGAGAACAGTATCACCTAGTTTAACAAAATCAATGACGCCTTCTTCTATGGCATCATCTACCTATTGAGGCCAAACATGACACATGGTCGACCAGCACAAGCGTGATCACTGCAACATGAAGAAGTGGGGGGCTTTGTTTACACAATTCCCCACCTTCACATATCTCAGAGCTGCCAACTTCTTGGGTGAGCCAACAAAGCTTCCAAGGTATGCAGGGCCCAAGCTGATCCTTCTGGAGCTATCAAGGCAGCTGATTACATATCATGAGAAATGTATGAAAAGGAAGAAAGGGGGAACTCCTTTCCCCCTCACAGTTGGCAGATACACTTGCACCTCACTGAGTAAAGCCTCGAGAGATGTATGTAGAGCTGGAATTGCTCAACTGAAGCATGATTTCCTAGAAAGGCCAACCTTCAACTGCCGAGTTGCCTCCCCAAGGAAAATATCAATCCCATCCATGTCCTAGAGATTGAGGACATATGGATAGACATGAATCACGAAGTTGAAATCAGGCGAAAGGATCACTCCCACCGGCATTTGCAGAGATTGTCCACTATGGAGTTTCCATCATCCCAAAAGATTTCCAAGAAACTGATCAGGAAATTGATCAGGTTTACCTTGACACGATGGGGATGATTGGCCATTTGCAAGTATCGATAGGACCAAGGCACCCAAGACCATAGAAGAAAGGGTCTAGCCCACGTTGCAATGCACTAAGCATTGGTGCAAACGAAATGGTCTCATCTACCTTGGAGTGGATTTCACTACTTCCCCCTTAGGAAGTGCACCTCCAAAGCTAGATCACTTGCCAAAGGGAAAAGGAAAAGATAAAGTTGGAGAGCCAAGAAAATAGGAGAAAGCTCCTGATAGCCCTCCTTCTGCTTCAGAGCAAATAGTGGACTTAGTGTCCCCAGAAAAGAAGCGGTAGATGTTCCAACAGACACATCCACTCAGGATGTTGTCACAACTACAACTATGGAGGTTCCCACCATTCCCTCTTCTACTCCCCCTCCTCCTGTCACTCAAGTAACCACTCCTTTGGTTGTGTCTTCTCCTCCATCTTCCTCCCTTCCATCTCCCACCTCTTCCATCTTCTCCTCTCTCGCAGATCTATCCTCCAACATTTCCTCCATCCTGTCATAGATCCCTTCCATCTCCATGTCCTTCTCTTCCCCTGTAGTGACTCCGAGCCCTATGAGCACTAGTGCATTGGACTCTTTATCCATGCCACCACCAAGTGTTTCCACTTTCTTCCCCAAGTCCACTATAGTTGCTCCCCCTTTCACCCCCGTTTCCTCTTCTTCTTCCGATCCCGATCCCCTAAGTCCTGGTTGGATCTCCAACCACCTAAGTCAACACAAGAGGAAGGTCCCCATTACAACTATGGACTTCTCCATCATTCCGAAAAGGGACCCAAGAAGCAAAAATCATTAACTCACTTCTCAAAAAGTGCCTCAAGAGAAAGGGTCATGGAGATAGCCTATCCAGATCCCATAAAGAAGAAAGAAGATCTGTCTCCTACAGACTTCACAGTGACTCAAGTCACAATGGGAACATCATCCAAAAGCCTACGGGAGAAACCACATTAGCTATAGATGCCCTTTGCAAGAAGCTACAAGAGGCCAAAGAGGAGAAGAGAGTGCTCAAAGAATATAACAAACATCTCCTCCAAGCTTTGCAGAAAATGGGCAAAGCTCCTTCAACAACTACTACAGAACCTGTTCAGGCTCCCAGCCAAGAGAAAATCAATGAGTATGTAAAGATTGTTGAACAAGGTATGGCTGTGTCATCCTAGATTGAGAAGATCCTCCAGGATGGTTAGGTGATAATTGGTAGGTTCACGTTGCTGCACCAAGATATAACTCGAGAAAATAAAGAGCTACAAGCAGTAGCAAGCTCCCTTTCTGAGGAGTTGGATAACACTAAGTTACAACAAGGAACATTCCAGACCATGGTCAACTATTCGGCTAATGACCTATTAAAGTTCGAATTATTGATCACTGTGGGCACATTATAAAGCTCTCACTACTTTAGATTACCGGGTTGATCAAATGGAATTCATCCTGGAAAGAATTGAAAAATTCAAGGAAGAAGCCTTGGAAGCACTACACAACATGGAGAAAACAGTTTTGAAGATGTCTCCTAGACTACTCAGTGCATCCTATGAATTAAGAGAAGCAGATGACACATTTCAATGCTTTAAGGCTATTATCTCTAAGTTCTGGTGCAAGAGGTCACTTTTGATCAAGATTCCATCAACAACCTCTTAGCCTGCCGTGACTTTATTGGCTCTTTGATCGATGCAAATGAAGAGTTCACTGATTTTCCCGACAAGCTCAAAAATGAGAAAGAAACTTGCGAAGTAATTCACGACCATTTCAAAGGTCCTGATCAGTATCAACTTCAAAAAATAATCAACAAGTTTGCAGAGTATCGGTGCAGTGTCATATTGACTCCCCTGAGCCACAGCCGGATACTAAGTTCGAGCCAAGAGATGATGATGAGTAGCTTCTTCCTCCTGGATGAATATTCCCATTTTTGTAAAATATTTAAAAGGCATGGCACACATGATGACATCATCCATGTTGCACCATGGGATGTTGTCATCCTAAACTTGCCCCAAAGTCAAAGGTTGACTTTTTGTACTTTGTAAATATCTTGTAAGATATTTTGTAAATAAGTGGTTGGTTGCTTTTTGTCTTCTTTCTCCTTCTTCTTCTATAAGTACTAGAATACTTGTTGTATTCGGGTGGATAGTTTTGTATGAAAAATAGAAGTGAGGAGAGAAAGACTTTGTACTTTCTTGTAACAGAAGAAAATATTAATACATACATTGAGACTTTGTGCTGAATTTATGTGTTATGTGCATTAGATCTCTCTTAAGTTAGATCTGTGTTTCTATTCTGTTGGATTCTTTCTTTCCTTTGTCATTTGTTCATCAGTATTGCTTTATTATTTTATGCAAGTAAGTTTGGCTCATTTTTCTACCACCAAAAGCATAAACCTTCTGACCTTTTTTATCTTGGAATTCATTTCTTTTCTCCCTTCAGATCTATCCTTCCTCCATTCCTCCTCTCACATTTCTATTCATCATTCGAACTACCTCTACTAGGATGAGATCCCAAACCCTGAAGTTAGAATATTGTAGATTTGCACAGATTCTGCTTGATAGAATAACAATAAACTAGTTTCACTTTGCTATCTCAAAGAGGGGCTATGCCCTGCACACTGTTGGCTTGTTTCCCCATGATCTCGCCTAGTGATGATTTTCAAACCAACAAACTAGATGTTAGGAAATAAGGGATAAAATATGTGAATAATCCCTCATAGAATCTCAACAAGAGAAACTAATATGCAGAAATGATTACAGATCTCAAATAAAATTGTAGAATAAAATAACGCAACGCAAAGAGACAATATTTAACGTGGTTCACCCAATTTGGGCTACGCCCACCAAGAATCACTTACTCGATTTTATTACAAGCCACTTCTATCTCAATATAATACCCAGATCCATTTGGAGCTATGCTCAACAAACTCTACAGAATTCACAGCCAAATTCAAAGCACATCTGTAATGTTTTTCATTATATCCTACCATATGCATAAAACCATATAAGTAGGCAACTACTTAAGTAGTTTTACAATACCATGGGTATCAAAACCATGGGCCAAAACTAGCCCAAAACCTATGGGTCAAAAATCTCACCCATATGAGAAGAGCACGTTTCTTGATATGTCGGGTGCATTTTTTCGAGGAAAAAAATATTTTATGCCCAATTTTTTTTTGGGCACTGCATCCTCGGACCCTGGTGAGGATACATGAAAAGTGTATAATACTCTTAGTGTACAGTCTTCAACACTTTCACACATGAAAACAGGCTCCACAACCTAACAATCTCCCACTTGGAGACTAGTTTTCCTCTAAGCAAGCTTCTCAACCCTTCACTAGTTTCTGTGAAGACCAACCAAAGATGAACACAACTTCATTTTTTCCCTTGTGACCACCTTGGTCATCATGTCTCTAGGATTCTAACTGGTATGAATCTTCTCCATCTTCAACTTCTCTTCCTCCAAAGTCATCTGATGAAATGGTACCTTAACTATATATGCTTTGTCCTAGAGTGGAAAGCAGAGTTCTTAGCTAGGTGTATAACACTCTGACTATCACTATGCAACTTTCCTTCCTCCTGATTATGCCCCAACTCCTCAAGTAATTTCTATAACCAAATCATTACCTTTCTTGCCTCTGTGGCAGCAACATACCCAACCTCCATGGTTGACAAAGCCACCAACTTCTGTAGTCGTGAAATCTAGCTTCTTCGTTGTTCCACCCGCAATGTAAAAACATAACCTATTGTGCTCCTCATGCTATCTACATCTCCAGCCATATCTGAATCTACATAACCACACAAAGTGGTGTTTGATCCATTGTAGCACAAAAATCTGTCCCCATGGTCCCTCGCAAATACCGAAGGATCCACTTTACTACCTGTCAGTGATCTCTACCTGGATCACTCATAAATCTACTCACCACTCCCACTGCATGGGAAATATAAGGCCTAGTGCACACCATGACATACATCAAAATGCCAACCACTGATGAGTAAGGTACCTTGGACATCTGGTTTCTCTCCTGCTCTATCTTAGGACATTGTTCCTTTGATAACTTGAAATGGCTTGCCAAAGGAGTCCTAACCGGTTTAGCATCCTGCATATTAAACCTCTCCAAGACCTTCTTAATGTACTCTTTTTGAGATAAAGTCAACTTCCGTTCCTTCCTATCCCGAGATATCCTCATACCAAGGATTTTTTTGGCTGCCCCTAAATCCTTCATAGTAAAGGATTCACTTAGCTGCTTCTTGAGTACTTTTATTTCTTGCATGTTTTTACCTGCAACCAACATGTCATCCACATACAGACAAAGGATAATATAACCGCCCATCCTTAAAATTTATTTGTATAAACACAATGGTCGAATGACATCTAATATAACCTTGCTCCATCATGAAGCTATCAAATTTCTTATACCATTGACGTGGAGCTTGTTTCCAGCCATATAATCTCTGCTTGAGTTTGCACACCATATCCTCTTTACCTTTGACCTCATAGCCCTCTGGTTGCTGCATATATAGTTCCTCCTCCAAATCACCATGGAGAAATGTAGTCTTTACATCAAGCTATTCTAAGTGCAAGTATTCTGCTGCAACTATTCCTAGAACAATTCTAATAGAAGTCATTTTTACTACAAGAGAAAAAATCTCATCAAAATCTATACCTTTTTTCTGTGCAAACCCTTTGACCACCAACCGGGCCTTGTATCTTTTCTTTCCTCCTTCTTCCTCTTTGACTCAGAACACCCACTTGTTTTGTAATGCTCTTTTTCCTTTGGGTAGCTTTACCAAATCCCATGTCTGTTCTCCATGAGAGCATGATGCTCCTCATCCATGGCTTGCTACCACTTCTTCTTGACATCTCCCATTGCATTGCTTCATCAAATCTCTTTGGTTCTCCACTATCGGTGAGTAACAAATAATAAAGAGAAGGAGAAAAATTTTAGGTTCTCTTCTTACCCTAGAAGACCTCCTCAATATAGGAGTTTGGGGTTCTGTTGAGGAGGTTCTGAAATGATTCATGTGTCACTTTTCCATCTAGAAGATCCTCTACCGCTATATATTATTTCTTGGATTCTTCCTGTTTTCCTACTGCAATCGCTGCTTATACATGAATTTCTCATTAAAGACCACATCCCTATATCAAACGATTTAATTTTCCTTAATACTCCAACATTTATATCCAAAGTCATTACCACCATAACCAATTAAAGCACATTTTCTCGACTTAGCCTCTAGCTTGGTCATATCATCCTTGTCTATATGAACATACACCTCACACCCAAAGAATCTAAGAAATGAATAATCAAATTTCTTACCATACCAAGCCTCCTCGGGTATGCTTCCATCCAAGGCACTTGAGGGTCCTCTGTTTATCAAGTACACTATGCTCACCGCTACGCATAAAAAGAAAGAGGCGTCGTGCATGTAACCTCATGCTCCTAGCACGTTCCATTATTGTTCTATTCATCCTTTCTGACACCCAATTCTACCATGGAGTTCCTAGAACTATCTTTTTCCTACGGATTCCATTCTTAGAATAGTAATCATCAAATTCATTGCTGCAATACTCCCCTCCATTATCTGACCTGAGACATTTTAGCTTAAGACCTGTTTCATTCTCTACCAAGGCTTTCCATTTAACAAAAGTGTTAAATACATCAGATTTGTTTCTAATACAATAAACCCAAACTTTTCTTGTTGCATCATCAATAAAAGTAACATAATAACTTGAACCCCTAAGAGATGATACTTGAACCAGCCCCACACATCAGAATGCACCAACTCTAACTTACTCTCTTTCTTTATAGGTCCAACCTTGAGAAACCTTACTCACTTTTATTTCCCATATATGCAGTCCTCACAGAACTCTAAACCTATTTCTGTATATCCAGGAAAATACTTCTTTATGATCTCCATACCCTTATGGCTCATATGACCGAGCCTATAGTGCCACAATGTTGTATCTACTTCTAAAGCCACAAGATTACAGACATTAGTGCTATAAGTGGTTAAATACAATGTTCCAACCTTCTTACCTCTTGCCACCACAAGAGCACCCTTGGTAACCTTCCAAGAGTCACCAAATATCACCGTACAACCATCACTTGCCAATTGCCATGCTGATATCAAATTTCATCTTAATGTAGGCACATGTCTGACATCCTTCAATAGCCAAGTATTCCCATTCTACATCTTAACCTGAATAAAACCTTTTCCAACTATGCTACAAAGATCATCATAACCAAGAAAAACATGCCCAAAATCTCCTTGAACATAATCAACAAAATAATGCCTATGTGGAGAAGCATGGAAAGAAGCCCTCGAATCTAAAACCCAAGATTCAGTAATATTGTGCAAAGAAAGAATCAAAGCATCCTGACATACATTACCCGTTGCCACATTTTCCTCCTTTTTTTCTTCTTGTTGTTTCTTCTTGTCCCAAAGCTCCCAACATTCCTTCTTTACATGCCTAGACTTTCCATAGTGCCAACATACTATCTTGCTTTTGGATTTTGACCTTGCTCGATCCTTTGATTTTCCATGGCTTCCTCTATTCTTCTGTCTCCCTCTAGTTTCCACTGTCAAAGCATTCCCTAAAGTAGAAGATTCACCAGATCTTTTTCTTCACATTTCCTTGCTTAGAATCACCCCTACAACATCCTCAAACTTCAACTTTGAGTTAGCTGGAACCGAGTTTCTTACCGCCATTACCAAGCTATTCCAACTCTCAGGTAAAGAGCACAGAACTAATAAATCCCTAACTTCTTCATCAAATTCTATTGTAACCAAAGCTAGCATATTTACAACCATATTAAAATCATTTAGATGATCTGACTACTAAACCATTCTCAGACATCTTCATATTAAACAACTTTTTCATTAAAAATATCTTGTTAGAGGCAGAGGGTTTTTCATACAACTTCCTAATGCATCCATTAGTTATTTTGTAGTCTTTTCCTTTGAAACATTAAATAATACCGAAGATGTAAGACATAGCCGGATTGTCCCAAGTGCCTTCCTATCTAGCAAATCCCATTCCGCATCTGTCATGCTCGAGGGTTTGTTCACCTTCTCAGACAGTGGAGTATAAAGATCCTTCTGATAAAGGTAATCTTCCATCTACATCTTCCAAAGACTAAAATTCTACCCGTTGAATTTTTAACCCTAGATCTTCCATCATCTTCCATAGCTCCCACTCAAGATAAAAATTTCCATGTAATTCAACACTTCAACAAACCAAACCAAGATCTGATACCAATTGTTAGGAAATAAGGGATAAAATATGCAGAATAATCCCTTGCAGAATCACAATAGTAGAAACTAATATGCAGAAATTATTACAGATCTCAAATAAAATTGTAGAATAAAATAACACAACACAAAGAGAGAGTATTTAACATGGTTCACCCAATTTGGGCTACGTCCACCAAGAATCACTTGCTCATATTTTATTACAAGCCACGCTTTATCTCAATACAATACCAGATCCATTTGGAGCTATGCTCAACAAACTCTACAGAATTCAGAGCTGAATTCAAAGCACATATGCAATGTTTTTCATTATATCCTACCATATGCATAAAACCATATAAGTAGGCAACTGCTTAAGCAATTTTACAATACCGTGGGTATCAAAACCATGGGCCAAAACTAGTCCAAAACCTATGGGTCAAAAATCTCACCCATATGAGAAGAGCACGTTTCCTGATATGTCGGTGCATTTTTTTGAGGTAAAAAAATATTTTACGCCCAATTTTTTTTTTCGAGGGCTGCACCCTGCAGGACCCCTACTATCTCAGCGGCCTAGCCTCAGTCCCGAACCCCTAGGCAAGGATACATGAAAAGTGTATAGTACTCTTAGTGTACAGTATTCAACACTTTCACACATGAAAATAGGCTCCAAAACCTAACACTATCGGACACCCGATTCAAGTATGTAAGTGATGACATACAATCCGAAACCAATGTACCTTAAGTTTTCTAGATGGCATAAGAACTTAGAGTCATAAAGAAGTACCATTTGTCCAATCTCAAACTTCTTATCCCTTATGTTTTACGTAATGCCATGCTTTACGCCTAGATTTTCCCCTTCGACTCCATCATGCTATGGCTCGTCACTCATCCAAATTGAATCATCTTCTTGATACACTCTTCTAAAGCCTTCTCATCATCTAGACTTCCAGCACACATAATATACAAAGAAGGTAACATAAATCCTATAAGGAGAATGACTTTTGTGCTAAACACCAACCAAAATGGTGTGGATTTGTTCAACCTATTATAAGTTGTTCTATATTCCCAAATAATAGTTGACACTTTGTCATCCCAATCCTTTCTTACAACATCAAATTTTTTTGTCAAAGCTCGGCTCAAAATCTTGTTGAAAGCCTCAACGGTTCCATTTTCTTGAGGATTATAGGGTGTATTTTTATGGTGTGTAACCATAAACTCATCTAATATGATCCTAATTGTCTCATTCAAAAGTGTGTTCCCCTATAACTTTTCAAGCTTAAATGACATTCATATCTCGGTAAGAACATTCTCCTATAAAAACCTAGCTGTTGTAGCTGCTTTATATACGATCCTTCGTAGTGCTGCTTACGCCCACCGTGTGAGATAATTTGTGTAAGTAATAATATAGCGTGATCTAGTCTTGTGCGTGGATGGTGAAATAGGTCCTATAAAGTCAATGGCCCATTTCTCAAATGGTTTGACACTAGTAATTTGTCTCAAAGGCATCTCATCTCTTTACCTTGGTTTTCCTATGTGCTGAAAATGATCACACACCTTACAATATTCTTTACAGTCTTTCTACAATGTCTCCCACCATAATCCAACAAGTAGGATCTTTCGGGTAGTTGCATCACTTGCATAATGGCCTCCTACAATACCACCATGGGATTCTTCCATAATATCCTTGCGATCATTCTATAATACACAACGATGTAATACTTCATCTCTACATAAATTTTAGAGGTCACCAATGATTAACATAAATGGTGCTGCACGTATAGCAAGCTATTTATTTTCTAACTCCTTCATTCCTTTTGATGCCATACCAGTTTGTAGAAATATAACAATGTCTTCTAATTCTGATGGCATGTGTTGTAACCTATATAACTATGCATTTGGAATGGTTTCTTCAATTATCTATGCTTCTTCTCCTGAGTGAATTCTAGACAAGTGGTTTGGTCTAGAATTACTTTTCCTTGGCTTCACCACAACTGTGAAGTCAAACTCTTGAAATATGAGTACCCATCTGCATATGCGCCCTTATAAGACAATCTTGTTTACTAAGTACTTCAATGACATGTGAGCTATATAAAAAAATGGTGTTGCTAACAAGTACTTTTGAAACTTGTGTAATGCATAGATCATTGACAAAGCTTATCGCTCTGTAGTTGTATAATTCTGCATTCGGTAGAGGAGTCAACTTCCTACTAGCAAAAAAATTATATGATCAATAATACCTCCTCCAGGTTGAGCTAACACAACACCAATGTCCATGCCGAGGGCATCCACATGCACATGAAATGGTTTATCCCATGAGGGAAAGTGCAAAATGGGCGCGGTAGTAAGTTTCTCCTTCAATATCTCAAACGTGCACTACTACGGTTCTCCTAATAAAATGTTCCTTTCCCCTTTAGTAACTCTTCCAAGGGTACAACTTTGGCATACCCTTTGTTAAATTTTCTATAATATCCTATATGACCTAAAAATACACACACCTCACTTTGACTGGTAGGCGCTTCCAGGCCTAGAATGACTGCAACCTTAGCTAGATCAATGATAAAACCTTCCTTGCAGATTATATGTCCTAAGAGTATTCCAAATGGTTTAGAAAATATGCACTTCTTGATGTTCAAAGAGATAAGAAAATATCTCGCACCATTCGGACATTAAGCGTAGATTGTCACAATGATCTTTCACAAGCCCATACTCTTGTCAATTATTTAGGTAGACTGTAAGAAGTTATGAATAAGATCTTTGAATGCCCGAACAACTATGTGTGAGAATACGGTAGGTACATTTTTCAATCCAAAAGGCATCACAATATAGGAAAAACTTCCTCATTCAAAGTAGTAAATGTTGTCTTTTCTTGATCCTCCCGAGTAATCCAAACCCGATGATACCCAAAAACCCATATGTGAAAGAGTATATTTCGTGCCCCGCCACTCCTTCCAAAGATATCCTCGGTGAATGGCATAAGGAATGGATCTATGATGCATGTAGCATTCGATCCCCGTAGCCCACACATATTCTAATTCATTCATCCTTCTTGATCCTAATCACCATTGGGCTAACCCATTCTAACTCATCAAGGGGTTTGATAATTCTAGATTTCAACATTTTATCAATTTCTTCTTTTACCTTTTCACACAAATTGAGGTTCATTCTATAAGGTCACTTCCAAACTAGTCATTTACCATCCTTAATTTTTATCTTCATTTACCCAAGTGATTTATGCATGCCTTTAAGTTCATGATACCCTTGAGGGAACAAGTCCCGATAATCCCTCATAAACTCAATGATATCTTCCACCTTTGAGTTTGACTAGTAGTCTCCAACTATGACCTCCTTAGGATCAGCCTCCAAACCTATATTCACCTTATTTGTCTTCATGGATTCGTGATAGGTGCACATATCCTTGTCTGCACTATCCAAGACCTCACATACCCCTTGTGAATGCTCAATATCTACGTTCTCAAATTTCTCATCATCCACAATGTAAACCATCTTTCCTTTATTTTTCTCAAGGCAAACACGTTCAAGTAGTATGGATTCCATTTCTTCTGCCCTTTCAAAATGCGCTCCAGACTTTGCCTCACCAAATAATTCCTGAATATGCTCTTTGGCTTTGCACTATCTCCCATAGTTAAGTGCTTGAAAATTTTAATGCCTCTTCTATTGGAGGTTGGGAAGAAAAGTAGTCAAAGGTCTATATCATTCCTGCAGTCAAATTTTTCTAGTTCCTAGTCTCTCAATGTAGTTTTGTGTATACATACCAGGAGCATGTGTATCCTTGTAGCATAGAGTACAATCTATGCACACAGAGTGAAAGTGGTAATGCTTCATGTCCTACTATCTAGAGTCTCTCACACTGACTGAATGTGATGCTGAATAGGTTGATTGCCATGATAAGTATAGATCTACATAGCTACATTCTTCCCATTCTATAAGATTATCTCTATGAAATACCCACCAACACACTGCTATCCCGCGTAAGGTATATACTAAGATATCTCTTCTCTTAATTTGATATGTCCACTATGTTTCTATGGATTTAAAAAATGTAGGAAGATCTTACGCTTCTATATACCAAGGTACTATGCTACATATCCATCAAACCGAAGGAAGTCCATTCTTACGCGCAACCGTGTTTTTCACCACACACCCTACTAGTTCATATATACAATGAGCCTAATTGTCATTAGCAATACTCATAGTATCACTAATAGAGTGAGAATCCTTCCATTATAGGATGCCCTCTTTTGATGGCTCATTGACCTATGGGTCCTAATTAGTATGTACATAAATTTTGTTTAGGTCCTCCTAACTTAGAGGCTCAAAATATGGTGTAGACTTCCCATTTGTTAGAGGTATCACAAATCTTTCCTCCTTGTTCTCAAAGATGATATACCCCTTATTGAATCTCAATTTAGTATTATTTTCATAACACCAAGGGCATCCAAGAAAGGCTAGAAAATTGTCTGCCTTTTGCATCCCCTATGAACTTGGTCCCTTGTATAGTTATAGATGCATCCTCCAAAATCCTATGGGAGTGGCCTTAGTCCAATTTTCCATAAACAACACATTAAATGATGGCTGCAATGGAGGCCTCACCATTTTTACCCATGCATCTAATGTAAGAACATTTAATTCCGCACCTATATCAATTAATATGTTGCTTAACATCCATCCATCCACAATAGCATTTAGAGTACTTTCCTTGTCATAGTCAATGCTATCGGGGGAATATTTGCATGCAAAATCTATCATCCGGTCTCAATACTTATGTGTAGAGTGTTCCCTTTTAACCAAATTCCTAATAGTTGAATGATGTTCTCCTAGAAAAACATTTTACACACTTCTCTCGGATCATCAATATCGCTTTGGACTGCTTTCTAATGCTTTCTTTTGCTCCTTTAAGTATTGTATCTCACCCTGAAGATTCCTTAGCACTTCTATGGTATCCTGGTAAACTTCCTTCTAATGAGAAAGATCTAGGTACCTTATATGCAAAACCTACTCCTTGGTGATCGTAGGCTTCGTGCAATGCCTCCTTTGTGCACGCCACTTCAAAGACATGTAGTAATCTTCACTGCCAATGCCTCAAGTCCTTCCTCGACTATCTTGGGCATCCACTAATCTTCTATCACACGTTGGATTCTAACCATCCCGACACCTTTGTTTTCTTGTTTATGCTACTTACTCAGATGCTCATATAAGTCTGGGCACTCTTCATAGCTATGGTTCTTTCCACAGAAAGAACATGTAATATTTTGAGGACATTCACACCTATAGTGGTTAGGATATCTACATGTATAACATGTTCCATGAGGGAGCTCACCTCTTCATCCACCATGGTCTCATCCTCCATATCCACTATGATATACATGTCCTCTTCCATGACTTCCTTTAAAATGCCCCTCATTCCTATCATAGCACGTTTGATTATGATCCCGATCCTGTGCTCATTTTTTCTTGTAGAATTATCTATTAAACTTTTTGTCATACCCCAATGTCTATAGCATCCTGGATCTGACCAATCAACCAAAAATCTTCAATATCATGGGTCGTGGACTGACAAATTTTACAAAAGTAGGATACATTCTTCCTTATCGCGCACTATAATAAAGGACAGTGACTAGCATCATGATTTAAATGATAGATCTCACAATCCAACAGTAATGAGCGTATAAATCTACGAGGGCAACTATCCTTGGTGTGACCATCCACTTCACAATTTGTACAAAAATTCTTGAGCATGTTTCATGGGCTGAATTT
Source organism: Taxus wallichiana var. yunnanensis (assembly GCA_018340775.1). Lineage (NCBI taxonomy): Eukaryota > Viridiplantae > Streptophyta > Pinopsida > Cupressales > Taxaceae > Taxus > Taxus wallichiana. The sequence continues at coordinate 383,389,257 of CM031233.1, read as the reverse complement.
TCTAATAGATTCTCTAACCTTTTTACCATAGCTGCAATCTATGCCTCCAGGAATGGGCTAATGCTAGTGTTAAAACTCCCAACTACCTCGACATAAATCTACTTCTAGTGATTTGTGTGGATCGATGTATGTCTTATGTGACAAAACCCTTATAAATGGTGTAATTAATCCTTCAACAAACCATTGTGCATGTTGGCTTGCATGAATATCATAAGATAGATTAGATATAAATGTCTTAAAATGGGCATCATACTCACGTACACTCTCATTAGTGCTTTACTTGATATCCTTGAGTGCACTTATACTCTTCTCAAACTTAGGGATATGGAACCCTTTCAAGAAAGAATCCTTCAATGCTACATAATGCACATAATTTTGATCGTGGTCAAACTTCCTATACCGATTGTGTGCACATCCCTATAATATAGTAGAAAATTGACTTACCTTTCACTTAGAAATTGTGATCCCTTTAGCGTGACACAAGATCTCACACATGTGCACATGCTCGGCAACATCCTCTATGCCTTTATACTCTGGAAGATGAAGAGACATCTCCATATAAATTTTATGTGGTTGTTATGGGCCTTGACCACTTGATCCAGAACCTCATGTGTTCCTCTCGCCTCCAAAACCACCAAATCCATAGAACTAGAACTACTTATACCTCTTGATCCCCCACCTTTAGCTAGAATATGACATGTATATGTACTCCACTATGCTCCGGTAGTACTATACTTGAACCCCTACGATCTGTGAGGAGTATTTCCACTTCCACAGATGAATCTAACATTCTAGGTGCTCATGTTTTGTGTGGATGATGCACCTAAGAATGTTCCTCCAAATATCATTGAATCCGTCTATCCTGCCATTGATGTACTTACTCCCTGACTTACTCCTACTCTCCTACTTCCCAAGTTAGCTTGCTAGTTACTTGTCGTACTAGATACTAGAAAACCAAGCACAAGGGCTAGGTCACCAGGTGGATTAAGATGTGTGCCCATGGCCCAAGTAGTCTCTGCTGGCACACTTCTGTGTGAGGCCAAGGGGGATCTCTGTCATGTTTTCCAAGATGGGGGAGTTCCTGATGCTCTAGCTCCACGTCTTCTACGTGAGTCAAATCCTTCACGAGCCATATCTCTCCTCAATGCCATACTTTCTACAACGGAACACTACTTCTCTATCTCCCTCTTGCATACCTCATTATACTTAATCCTCCTTTCCTCTCTCTGCCTCTTTTCCGCTAGGTCTACCATATTTCAAAAACACCTGTTCCTTCCCTCACACTTAGTGAAGTTTAGTTAGCCATTAGTTTACTCTCCAAATTCAAAGTTACCATTAAGATATTAATCACCAGTGGAATACCTTGCAAATATACTCCTCTTGGATACCGCAAAAACTAGAATTTAGATACCTTTGGGTAAGAATTCATTGAAATTGAATATTCCAAAATATAACTATTTAGAACACCAAGAAACCACGTATCCACATCACGAGTCCAGATCAAATCAACATCATAAAGGGCCTGAAATTCTTCCTGTGTCCAGAAAAGTGTGTGATACCTATAATTTTGGTGAGGTGCATAAGTAGTAAGCCACTCGTATAGTTCTACTAGAAAGATAACAACAAATATCTCGTATAGGATTTCATACAGATTCCATTCTACCCAAGTGTATGCTTTAAAATCAGATCCACTATTGAACCGCTATGCATATTCTTCCTCCATATTGTGTATCCACTCCTCAATACTTGCTAGAGTTAACTGATATGTCTTCATCATGAACCATCCTAAACACAACTGAAAAACAGGTCCCAAAAATAGAACCAATGATGCAGCCTATAATTTACTAGATAACACCCTAGTCGTGTTGGACACATCACTTAGCCTAGACTGAGCGCTCACCTAAAGCGCACAAAGGTACCAGGTCCCTCTTTAGGGTTGTTGTAGCAGGATGTTAGCGTGATGAAGGAAGAAACATATAGATCCATAACTAATCCATCATTCTACAATGCATGCTACATTCAGATCTATGAAAGAACAAGTTTAAACAGTAATCATGATTGAATCAAGAACATGCACTACTCAATTACACACAAGAATAACACTTAGGTTTGGCCAATATCTTTCATCTATTAATAAACACAAGATCCTTACAATAATGGAAATCTATACCAATGCGCACATGGATCTGATACAATAATCCAATCATATGTGTATACCTCTATACCTTCATACATCCATCTCTCTTTGTGTATATATTCTATTATGTGCTTCACATCATATATATAGGGTAGGGACTTTCCCTTCACCACTTATGTATTCAAAAAATAGGATGCATGCTATTAATATCCACACACCATTTATAGGCATAGCCACACATGAAAATGTGCAATCGATAGACCTCTTACGCTTAACTAAAGTGAAAATCCTCTTCTTAGCTCGTCTCCATGCAAAATGATTTGATATGATCCTCAAAAGATAGATAATGTGTGGCATGCATGTCTCTACATTGTTGGTGTGTTCCGTACGTGATCTTCTAAAAATAGGCCTTTGTACTCAAAATCAGCTAAGTCGTAAAAGCTGAAATTGCCCTCTACACATAGGTTCTTCCTGTTCCTCCGTGCCCTTGATCCTGGCCTTCTCTCCCGCGTGGACTTCCTATGATCTCTAACAAGTATTCTATAATCAACATATAGGTTCTTTATAAATTGGTTCTTATGAGAGGTTATTCTTGGGTTCCATGGTGGTAACTTTAAGGCTCGCTATTCTACTTAATAATTCCTACATGGGATCATTTTGAGGTTGTGTGTTTAAAGAACAGTAAAGGGTTGGTTATAACGATGGAGGTTTGATTGCTGATATAAATGATACTATAATGGGATATTATAATGAAGAGGAGCACTTTTGGGATATTATATGTATGCTTTGAGATATTAATGGTTATAAGGGTTGGATGTATTGATAAGGAATAAGAATGGAAGTGTTGATAAGATGTTGGGATGGTTATATATATATGAATAAGGGATAGTGCTATATTTTGTGAAATGGTTAGTTGATGCCTACAAAGTGAAATAGTTGAGTACTAGTGATACATCTCATCCTAATAGGAGTTATAGATGTGGGAACGGATAAAACTAGATTTTGGATCGAAGACAAAGGTTTTGTGGTGGTATAAATTGAGATGCGATAGGAAGACTCATAGTGAGAGGAACACCAATTGAACTTCTAGGAGGTGTGAGAGGAGTAGTGGAGGCTGTGGGACTAGATGTAGATGAGGAGGTTGTAGTGTGGGTTTGTGTGACTAATGATATTGATGATGGGAATAATGACATTGATGGTTTTTAGATGTATGTGTCTTGTGATGAGATAACATTAAGATCAAAACTAGTGACATGAGATGATGAAGCAGGGGTTTTGAGCCTATGTCAGTAATGGAGGTGTAGGGGAGATTTGTTTTATGATGGGTTGATATTCGGGATCATGGACTCGAAATAATTGCAAGTGGTAACTTCAGAAGTTGGACCATGATAAGGGGCATAAGTAATACACATACCTTTAGTAGAAAGGTAGATAGAAAGGAAATAATATTTTCTAATAATTCTATAAATATGAGGTCACCACTTTGGAATAACTATAGATGATCAAGATAAGGCACCTATGATGTCATGGATTAGGTACTAGGAGAATGTGAAGGATCTATGTTTGTTTATAAGGGTGTATTTTTTATGGTTGGGATGTTTTGAATATGGTACTAAAGTGAGTCTTCCATATTTGAAATATTTTGAAAATGAGACTATAGTCTAGTTAGGACCATGAAATAAAAACAATTAATAAAGAAATGAAAGATGGTTGTTTTTAGAAAAGAAAAGACCACACAATCAAAAGAAAGTTTTGATTATCTTGATTAACTTAAGAAAAAATGAAATGAAAAATGGATAGAAGGGAACTAGGAAAAGACTAGCTAAGGTTAGTTTCGGGCATGTTAAGGTTGACATCTTTGATATACCTAAAATTACGTGAGGCCCAAATCTATGTTGGTGTCAGTACAAGGCGTGGTATTGGGGCCTACCCCTCACTTCATGGTCCCCAATGATAAGAGTATCAGGTGCTTAGCTAATATATCACCCACCAATTTTTTATCCACTTTGCCATTGTGTGAGATTTTTTCCACACCTCCTCCTTGTGTTGATGATTCATACATGTCAAAAATTTCTCTTTTTTTGTTGAGAAACTCTTTTGGGATGATTATCTACAGGACCTTAGTTATTTATTTAAAGTTCCTACTTATGTTATAATACATGTTGTTTATCTTCCTTATATAGGTGTTTCATAGGATTCCTTCATCTCCTTTGTTGGGAGTGCCCCTTCTAAGACCTTCATCACTTCCACTATATTGGAGACCATCACTAATCCACCTGCTCTTGTGGATTCTCTTTTTACTATTGTGGGGGTTTCCACTTTTCCTTAAATTCACTTGGGAATTATTTTAGAGTATGTTCCTCTCTCATATGATGAAAATTATAAATTCATGACATTACCTTCAACTCTTTTGCACTTATTTGCAATACCTATGTGACACTCTAGTTGACTAGATTCATAGTTCTTCATATTGTTTCCTTTAGTTTCCTTCATGGAGTGGTAGACATTTAAGTACTCCATTTTTATCCTTCCTAAGGGAAATAACATTGTGTTGGTCCTCAATTATACACCCCTAGTTTCCCGAAATCATTCTTTAGGAAGAGGATGCTTGGATCATGGTAGATCTGGGTGATATGTCATTTTGTAGCCGGGAAGGGTCTAAAAAAATTCGTTGGGATGAATCCTTGAGGTGATTGAGGGAAATTACAAAATGGATAGCTTTATCCTACTAATTCTCGTACTTCCTTGAATCGGAGTGAGAGGACCCATGGTGTAACTTGAATGCAAAGGGGAGATGAATTATTTGTTCCTCTTGATATGTTTAAATAATGGATCAATCTAGGATAAGAATGGACATGAATACAACAATCACTCTCACAATTTGTCACAAAAAAATGTTTCATATGCTTAATGCACTAGACATAGGTTACTATAGACAAAAAGTTTGGTTGCTCTTGCATTCTCTTGATAGTAGAATTAAGGCTAGAAGGCACCTTTAATGATATTTAGAGAAAAAAAGTAGTAAATGGAAGTTAGTATGGGGTGGGATCAATTATGGTAGTTGTAACTTCACAAAGGGGGGATTTATATGATGACAAATTCCTTGTATCAAATCATTTAACACTTACTAAAGCAACATGCTATTCTAGAAAGTACAAAACACTTGATTAAGTAGTGAAAATTTCTCCAAAGGAATATTTTCATTCATTGATACTCAATAGATGCAAAGTTCCAACACAATATCTAAAATACTCAACACAAAATCTCATGCAAATATTATAATAAAGTATTTACTACTTCTACTCTAGTACACCCAAGATACACTCAAAGGATAAAAAAATCACTTTGAAAAAATGGCTATAGTAAGGATTTTAGAATTATGTCCAATATTATAGAGTAAATGCTCACACCACAATATTGAATTAATGACCAAAGCACAACCATTAAGGACTGATCTAGTGTACTAAACAGAGAAGTAATAAGCACAAAATTATAGTAGAAAATATAACTCATCAATCAACAATTCAACATACAAAACCTAGAATACAGAAATCAAATCTCATAAGTGGACATATTTCATTCAAATCTTGAATTTATTAACAAGGGAACATAAAGAAAATTATCTCAATGTTTGTCAATGGTTATACATTGTAACCACCTTGACAAAAAGTTTGGGAAACCAAAATCCATATGCATTTCACAAAATAAACATGCAGTCTTACAATTGTATCTCTCGACCTTTTCGAAATAGAAAAATTTAACCCCCTTAGATATGAGGAAAAGCCCCCATATTTATACAAATTTGATGTGTTCTTACAATTCGACCCCCAAAAATAGCAAGTGAATCTCCACCTTTTTCATAAAGAAATATCTTTAATCAAAGTGGGAATGTACTTTGTCTAACTAAAAATATCTAATTTTCTGTTAGTATTTTGGGATCAATTCCATGCCTTTATTACCACATTTTTAAAATAGTTAGTTGATACTACCAAGTGTGCTTGTGTTCCTTTTTTCTATTTTTATCTCCCAAAATCCATTGATTTCTAAATCAAATGATGCTAAATTTAAGGGCTTGAGGATTCCTTTCCAATTATACAAATTTTGCATGATTTATAGCTCTGGAGAGAAATTTATGTCCATTTGAATTTTTGCATATCAAGATGAACATGAGAGTGCCATGTGATAATTTTTGATTGGATTTGGGAATCAAATTTACCTATGTGTTTGATTCCCTGACATTTTTATGTTTATGTGGTTTTGCATACATGTATGTTCCATTATGAAATGTGAGCCAATAAGAAAATTCCACACACCTTCGCCCTCTCGATCGTTTGTTCTTTTATTTGTACTAACCCTTCTAAAATATGAGCCAATGAGAAATCTCCACACACCTTCACAACATCAGATTATTTGATAACCTTGATTGATTTTCATGAAATGTGAGCTAATGATAAATCTCCACACTCCTTGTAATGTCAATTTGTTCAATAAGCTTGACTGACCGTCTCAAAACATGAGCCAATAAGGAAGCTCCACACTTACTTCACAATTCAATTTCATTTACAAAAACCTTATTAGAGTGCAAATTATAAACCAATGAGAAATATCCATGCTAGCGGTATTTTTATTCTTGTCGAGTGTGAAGCATAAAGAAATGAGAAAGCTCCACACACCTTTGTGGTTTTGTAGTGTCAATTTCTCTTACTTTCATGTTTGCCTTTCATTGATTGTGGGATCAAGCCTTTGTGTTGTGACTTCTAGCTAGGAAGAATTCATCGTTAGCTTCATAAAAATGTTTCCACATATCTTTCTTGACCATTTAGACCACACAAACCCGAAGCCCTATAAAAATTTGTTTATTATTGAGGTTTAATAGAGCCCATCTACTCGCCTCAAGCGTCGAATGGTTATGGGTCTCCACTATCAGCCATTGATCCGACTGCGTTTACGACTTTGTCTACCCTGTCATAAAACCCAAAATTATATGAATTTTGTATATTCTATAGACTTGATTTTTTTGAAACCTAAATGGCTTAGAGAGGCCTATAATCATGCCATGTTTCCTCTCCTTTGCGGGCATTTGAATTACTTGGTGGTGCAGATATTTGATGGATATTTTAACGTCCTAGGCTATTTTAGATGGATAATTCCATTTTAAATTCCCACACCTCTGAAGTTGTTATACTTTGATCAATAGTCCATTAATCATTCCATAGGGAATTCTTATGGTGTCAATTGAAGAAACAAGGCTTGAAAAGATCATGGGTTTTGTGCTCAAGATTCACAGTAGAAGATCTAATATTGAAAAGAGTCTAAATTCATCTTAAAGTCTCAAATTTTTGTCCCATAGACTCTTTAGTCTCGTAGATGTCATTAAAATATTTTATTTCATTTCATTTCAGTCCTCCAACATTTCCATTGAATCCTTTCTTTTTATTTTGACAAGGCACAAAATTTCTTACAAATTGATAATTCTCCTTTACTCAGATGAACTTTGGAATAAATGGGAACAATACAAAACACACATAAAAACTATAGTTTACGTAAAGTCTAGGAAAATACCAGCTTAATCTAGGGGCCTAGATTGAGCACTAACAAATTATTCGATGCATATGGATCTTTTTCACTATACAGCCGAAGACCACATCATCGACACTCTTCTTGGAGACTACATAGAGTTGCATATTTCAGATCAGGCTATGGCTTCACATCTTCTTAAGTATATCTAGTATCCTTCCTCTCTTATCTTCTTCTTCTTTTAGAAAGATGATGTAGAGAAAATAATATCATGCATATATATTGTGAACAAGAAGATTTCAATAAGTAACTTCACCCCAAGCTCTGCACAAAGGATCATTTACAAGCCTAAAAATAATCAATATTAATAGGCTATTAATAATCATAACCTTTCCCACATCTTCATGAAATTATTAATTCATCCAAAACACCATCAAGACTCCATTAAAGTTCACTAAACACTTACCTTGCGCTTCTTGCTCAAGTTCTAGCTTTCTAGCTATATTGCTCAAGGATGAAATTTTGGTTCTTTTTATTCTTTAATTCCCCAATACCTTATTCCCTATTCCAATAGCTCAAAAAATCTTATTTCATTCATCAATAACATTCAAAATGATCAACAACATCAACTTACCTTCCTTGATCAACCTTGCTTACTAAATGCCCCTTAAGACAACATACTTGCAATAAATATGAATATAGATTTATAGTGTTTCCTAGAATACCTAATAATATTCAATATTACTCTCTTACCATACATAAGATGTTCCCAAAATATCGACTCCACCTCTCTCTCGCTAAATCCACTTTTTGCATTTTTGGTCTTGAGAACATATAGTTTGCTAAAGACTCAAGTTAAGAGGTTATAGAGTGACCAAGAATTAAATACCATCTTCCTCAATTATATTTTACCACCCTTGATATTATTACACAATTTTAGAACTTTAATCTTATCACAACTCTCTCTATTTCACTTTTTGTAAATTTTGCTTACAAGAAGACAACTAGTTTAGGACAATCTTGCAGCCCCTATAACTTCTCTTCCACATGAGAAAAAGACAAAAATAAGAATTTTGAGGACCCATTATTGATTTCTTTAATCCTGAGAAGTTTCAAGTTCCAACTCAAAATAAAAATACCACTTCCTTTGGAAAACTACCCTCTTTACTAGCCTTTAGACTGTGTTTGATCATCCCCTTCCAAACTATCATAATTTTTTGAATATTTAGCTCTTTGTTTTACAAAATTATTTCAAAATATATTTCTAGGATCCCTTGACATGATTACTTGTGAATTTCAAGGACAAAGGAGTTGATTTGGTGCTCCAAAATGCAAGCCCTAGCACACTCATTGCAAAACCCTCCTACACACCACAGTGTACGGGTATTTTTAGCATTTTTTTGTTCATCGATTCATGGCCTGAAATTTGACATACATATATGTATTAACATCTTATACAAAGTTTTTATTACCAGTAGAATCTCAAGAAGTAAAACCCACGTGATGCACTTTCTCTTTCTTTGTTAAGTTGTGCATGCACGCAATCATCCTATGAGTTTCACAACTTGTGACCTTAACAACCCATTAATCTCTACTTTTTACACATGTTGGGATCTAAGATCAATAAATTACCTTAAATATTTACTATGCATGAAAAACCAATGTAAATTCATTTCAAACATTACATTTATCTTCCTCTTAAACCCGTGACAGGGTATCTGGGATCGTATTATTAGGTTTTGTTACCTTGAGTCTTATTAATAGTATATTGAAACTTCTTGATAGTATATTTCATGCCAAGTATCACTATTAAAACCTCTTACATTTTACTTCAACATTACAATGATCCCTTTGTCACTAATACACTACTACCACTAAGCCCTTGAACCATGGGGTCATAAACCTGTAAGATATTTCCTCCAATTTATAATGCTTATGATCCATAAAGGGGATTCTTATTAACTTAACAATCCATACTAATCAATTAAACCACTAAAAAACCATAAAAATTGTAGCATAACTTATGACATTCAAAAAAATAAGTCAATGGATTGTTCACTCGAGAAAACACCTGTCTTTACCTCATCAACAACTCCTATCTTTGCATGTTTTTGCCACTTATGATTTGTACAACCTTCTCAATCCTATAGATGTATTTTTACAAACATATAAATGATATTCCATATTAAAATCATCCATACTCATTATTCAATGCTACAAAAAGTCATGATCACAGTTTACACAATGAAGAAGCTCTCTTTTGTTGATCTTCCCTGAATTACATGGCTTTATAAGCCTCTTCGATCTGAAACAAAGGGTTTTCTACCTTTTTCCTTTCTACCAAACTTCAATAACCTTCCCATTCAAATGAATTAGGTTCTTAAGAAAGAAAAGGAGTAGTTAGGTTTTCAACCATCTTTACTCATGCATGGTTTAACAAACTTGAATGATTTTACACCTTGGTAGAGGTCAAGTAAGGGTACTCATCACATGTACACCTCATTTTCATTAATACGTAGCTTAGAATCACACTTTATTGGTTAATTACTAACACTATAGGCCCAAGCTATATTACTAGGATAATTTAAACATTCAAATGTAGATTTTGAAGGGAAACCTCCAAAATTCCTCTTATTACTTTATGAAGGGTCCACATGGACCAAAACCTTTACTGAGAACCTCCTAAGACACTCTAGAATACTAATAAAGACAAAAATTTGAGCTATGTAAATGATGGTATTGCATCAAAAATTTCATTTGTAGATGGGTACCTTATCATGCCTTTATTTTTAGGAAGCATTTATGATTTGACGCATCTTTCTTTGGTTGTTTAGGGAGTCTTATATCTCTTGTAAGTAGACATTTTTCCTATTAGGTTTCCCTCCATTACTTGAGATCGTTGTTAGACATGGGTACCTCGTCGGACATAGTTGCTAGGACCCATTTATTATTTTTGAATTTCTGCCTCATCCTAAGTTACAGGTGAAGGGGGTGTTGGTGTGGGATACTTTCCTTGTCATCTTGGGTGCATTATCCACATCAATTGATGATTAATATCACTTAGGTGAGATCATAGGTCTTAGGTGTCTTAGGGGTATGGAAAATTATGTCATATGCATCATTGTGCATCATATATGAGTTACTTTTCATTTATGGAATGTAACTCCTATTCTGCCTTATGGAGATATAATTTGTCTTGTATTGAGAGTTACACAACACTCCTATTTGTACCATTATTTTGATATATGAGAATGAATAGATCATTTTTATTTTTCATGCACCATTTCATGTTTAAATCCTTGCTTGCTACATATAACTCCATCATGTTTATGTTTAAGTGTAACTCGAGTTAATGTGTCCACTATCCCGCTTGATCCTTCTTCTCAAATTATCTATCAAATAGGTTTGTTGAATATACATTGGTATGAGAGGTTGTTCTTGGGTCTCATGGTGGTGGATTCAAGCCTTGTTATTCTGCTTAATAATTCCTACATGGGATCATTATAAGGTTATTGTTTGTTTGAATAGGAAGGAAAGGTTTGGTTATAAGGACGAGGTTTGATTAATGATATAAATGATATGGTAGTGGGATATTATGATGATGAGGGGAAATTTTTGGGATATTATAGGTATGATGAGTTACTAATGGTTGTGTGGGTTGGATATATTGATAAGGAATAAAAATAGAAGTGTTGATAAGAAGTTAGGATGGGTATATATATATTAAAAAGGGATGTTGTTATATTTTGAGACATGGCCAATGGATTCCTACTACAAAAAGGGGTGAGTACTAACAATATAACTTATATTGACATGAGGTATAGATGCGGGGATGGATAAAACTAGATTTTGGATCAAATGCATAGATTTTTGTGTTGGGATAATTTGAGATGCGATAATAGGAGTCTTAGTGGGAGGAACACCAACCGAACTCTCGGGAGGTTCAAGAGGAGTAGTAAAGGGCACGAGAATTATTGTGGATGAGGAGGTTGTAGTGTGGGTTTATGTGACCGTAAAACTTGATTATGGGACTAACGATGTTGATGGTTATTGGTTGGACGTGTCTTGTGATGAGATATCATTAAGATCAAAACTAGTGATAGGAGCTGATAAAGTGGGTGTTGATGTGTCTATGTCACTAGTGGAGGGGTAGGGGATATTGTTTCTATGACGGGTTGATATTTGGGGTCATAAAATCTTGAATAATTGTAAGTGGTAACTTTGGAAGTTAGACCATGATATGGGGAAAAAGTATTACACATACCTTTGGCATAAAGGTAGCTAGAAAGGGAAATCAGATTTGTGTCTAAGAGTTCTATAAAGAAGGGGTCACCACTTTGGAATAATTATGAAGGATCAAGAAAAGCCATCTCGATGTTGGGGATTGGGTACTAGGAGAATGCGAAGGCTCAATATTTTTGTATAAGGGTGGATTTTTCATAGTTTGGATTTTTTGAATATGGGACTGAAGTGAGTCTTCCATATTTGAAAGATTTTCAAAGTGAGACTATAATCTTGTTAGCACCATGAAATAAATGTCTTTATACTCTTTGAGAAGTATTATTTGAAATGAAAGATGATTTTATTTAGAAAATAAAATACCACATGATAAAAATTAAAATTTTATCATGTTGATTAGCTTAAAAAAGTTTTAAATGAAAAAAGGATAAAAGGGAACTAGGAAAAGGCTGGCTAACATTGGTTTTAGGTGCGTTAAGGTTGGAGTCCTCTATATAATCAAAGTACATGAGGATTGAATCTATGTTAGTGTTAGTACAAGGCATGGTATTGGGGACTATCCCCTCACTTCACAGATCCCAAAATGATAAGGGTATTAGGTGCTTAGCTGATATACTACCCACCAATTGTTTATCCAATGCTAGTGTGTAAGGATTTTTCTACTCCTTATGTTTATGATCAATATCTATTAGATATTTCTCTTTTATTTATTGAGAAATACTTTTGGGATGAGTATTTTCCGTAAATTTTTCATTTTTTCATAGTGCCTACTTGTGTTGCGGTATAGGGTATTTCTATTCATTTTGTAGGTGTTTCAAATGATTCCTTCATCTCCTTTGTTAGGAGTTCCTCTTCTCGGACCTTCATCAATTTCACTATTTTGGAGACCATCATTGATCCACCTCCTCTTGTGGATCCTCTTTCTACTATTGTGGGGGTTGTTACTTTTCCTTCACTTCACTTGGGAATACTTTTGGTGGATGTTATTCTCTCATACTATGATAGTCCTACCTTTATGGAATTACCTTCAGGTCTTATGCACTTACTTTCCAAATCTATGTCACATTATTGTGGACCAGATTCAAAGTTATCCATACTACTTCCTTCGGTTTCCTTCATGGAGTGGGCATACTTTCAGTACTCAATTTATGTCCTTCCTAAGGATAAGAACATTATTGAATGTGGATGGATCTTATTTTGTATACAAGCCAAAAATCACATCATCAAAAATATTTTTGGAGACTTTATAGAGTTGAAAGTCTTAGATCAGGCCACGATTCACATCTTCTTAAATATCTCTAGTTTCCTTCCTCTCTTCTCTTCTTCTTATTCTATAAAGATTACAGGTTTGTATATGTGTACCTTATTAGGCCTTTATTTTTAGGACCCATTTGGTGCATATGTCTTAGGTTATATAGGAGAGTCTTATATCTCTTGTAAGTGAATGTTTTCCCCATTGGGTTTTCTCCATTACTTGATATCCTTGTTGTACATGGGTGCCTCATAGGGCACAATTGTTAGGACCCATTTCTCATTTCTAACTTGCCACCTCATCTTAAGTTACAATGAAGGGGGTATTGGTGTGGGTACTTTCCTTGTCATCTTGGGGAATTATCCACATCACTTGGTGAGTCATCTCACTTAGGTGAGATCATAGGTCTTAGGTGTCTTATGGGGTATGTCAAATTCTATCATAGAATCTATCATATGCATCAATGCGTGTCGAGTGAATCATACAAGAGTTAAATTTTATTTCAGAACATAACTCATCTTCTCCCTTGTGGAGGTATGATTGGTCTTACATTGGGAGTTACACAACACTCCTATTTGTACCTTTTTATGATCTATGAGAATGAGTAGACCATTTTTATTTTACATGCACATTTTTATGGTTGAATGCTTGCTTACTACATGGAACTTATTCATGTTCCCATTCATGTATAACTTGGTTGATGTGTGCGTATACCATTTGATAATTTTTCTCACATTATCTCATAGATAGGTTCATTTCAAATCTATTCATATGGGAGCTTATTCTTGGGTCCCATGGTGGCAACTTCAAGGATCATTATTCTACTCAATAATTCTTGTATGGGATTATTATAAGGTTTTTGTGTGTTTGAAGAAGAGGAAAAGGATCGGTTATAAGGATGGGTGTTTTATTGCTGATATAAATAATATGGTAATGGGATATTATGATGAAGAGGGGCACTTATTAGGATATTTATAGGTATGTTGAGATAATAATGGTTGTGAGGGTTAGATATATTGATAAGGAATAAGAATGTAAGTGTTGATAAGAGGTTGGGATGGCTGTGATATATATTAAGAAGGGATGGTGTTATATTGTGAGATAGGGGAAGTGGATGTTTGCTGTGAAAAGTGGTGAGTACTAGTGATAAGACTCGTATTGACATGACATATAGATTTGGGGATGGATAAAACTATATATTGGATTGAAGACATATGTTTTTATGGTGGGATAAATTGAGATGTGATAGGATAGGTTGTAGTGAGAGGAATGCCAACAAAAATTATAGGAGTTTCAAGAGGAGAAGTGGAGGCTATGGGGATGGATGTAGATGAGGAAGTTGTAGTGTGAGTTTATGTGAATGATGAGCTTGATGATGGTATTGATGACAGTGATGGTTATTGGTTAGACATGTCTTATGATGAGATATCATTAAGATAAAAAATAACTACGAGGATATGATGAAGCGGTGTTGATGTGCCTATATCACTAGTGGAGGGTAGGGGAGATTTTCCTATGATGGGTTGATTTTGGGATCATGAAGTTTGGTATAATTGAAAGTGGTAACTTCAAAATTTAGACCATGATAGGGAAATAAGTAACACACATACCTTTAGTAGGAAGGTAGTTAGAAAGGTAAATCATATTTGTGTCTAAGAGTTATATGAAGACGGGGTCACCAATTTGGAAGAACTACGGAAGATCAAGAAAAAACCTATGATGTTGTAGATTTGGTACTTGGAGAATGTGGAGGCTCCATGTCTATTTATAAGGGTGGATTTATCATGATTGGTATGTTTTAAATATGGTATTGAAGTGATTTTTCCATATTTTAAAGATTTTGAAAGTGAGAATGTAGTCTAGTTAGGACCATGAAATAAATAGACAATCAATAAATAAATGAAAGATGGTTGTCATTAGAAAAGAAAAGACCACATGATCGGAAGAAATTTTTATTATCTTGATTAGATTAAGAAAAATTTGAAATGAAAAAGGATAGAATATAACTAGGAAAAGGCCAAATAAGGTTAGTTTCAGGTGCATTAAGGTTGGAGTTCTTGATATACCCAAAAGAACATGAAGCCCATATTTGTGTTGGTGGAGGTATAAGACATGGTATTGAGGCCTATTATTAGTAGGAGTTTAGAAATACATCCGTGAATTGATAGAACTCACCATGAAGGAGTAGAGAAAGTTACGGGTAAAAGAGAAAAGCCATGGAATGAAGTAAAGCTGCGATATATAGATGAAGCTATCAAATACTAAGAACAACCGCATGTAATCGGAAAAGGCCACAAAAACTGGAAGGAGTTGTGGAGGCCGACACCTAGCCACATATTGAAGACAAATCAAGCTAGATCGTGACTGAAGCTGATAGAGACACGAGTCAAAAGAAGTGAC
The DNA here is from genome assembly GCA_018340775.1 of Taxus wallichiana var. yunnanensis. Lineage (NCBI taxonomy): Eukaryota > Viridiplantae > Streptophyta > Pinopsida > Cupressales > Taxaceae > Taxus > Taxus wallichiana. The sequence goes on along the minus strand of CM031233.1, from coordinate 383,373,712 downwards.
CTTTAAAATAGATTGTATTTTGTATATTTATTGTAATCAATGTATTATGTAAGGTGTACCTCATGAAAGACTTGTGAGAGTTCCATTTTGAGACTTTGTAAGAGAGATAACAAATAAAATGAGAGGAATGTATGTGTAATGGACTGATGTAATGAATTTTGATATATGAATAAAGATTGGAGTTTTGGGACTAAATTATCTTACATACTATTATTTATATTTCTGTTCTTAGTGTAGTGGTGGTGTATTTCCCACATACATCCTTAACCTTGATCGATTTATTCCTAAGCCCTACAATCTTGTTGGGGTTTTAGGTCAACATTTGGTGTTTGAGCCCAGGTTTCTCGTGTTAAGCGGATGTTAGGAAAGATATCACCACCTGGATATTAGAAACCTACATTATTAGAAATTGAAAATTGGTGGGAAAAGCATATCGACATATTTGTGAAAGGGGAATAAAAAAGACAGAAAATCACCTATAAAGTGGTAAAAGAAGAAACTTTTGGAGAATTCAGAGAAGAATTTTGGTCTTATTTTCCTCATTAGTTATGGCCTTGTTTGTTAGCACACGCAAAAAGGACTAAATGGAAGCGCATGTATTTGAGACAACCTTTTGAGTGGACTGTAGAAAAATTAACAATAGTAAAATACCTCGACAAACCATGGACCAGAGAAATTGACTATTGGTACGAGACTACATTAGATTATTTTATAATCACGTGGGCAATATAGGGTTGGATGAGCTTTGACAATAAGAAACAAGAAGTGTTAAGTGGAGCTCATGAAATATTTCTTCAATCAGTTCCTTTCTTAATTAAAGTGTTAATGATCAAGAAGGGATTAATTAGAGAAGCAAAAAATTTCCTTCGGGGGAAAGGGACCGTTGGATGGCGGGCATGAAGGGGGTGATCCAAGAGTTATGAATTATCAGAATTAATGGGGCATTGGTTGGGGTGGAAAAAATAGGATGACATGAGAAAAAGAAAAAGGTAGAAAAATTAGAGAGTTAGATAGAGATATTAAGAGAATTAAGGAAAATTAGTGATTTTTAGAGAGATAATTACAATGAAGAGGATGGAGGAAAGAGAAAGATTAGCTGGGAAAAGAAATAATTAGAGAAGAAGATAGAAAACAAGAAATTGGAGAGAGAGAGAGAGAAAAGATTGAAAGAGATAAATGATCAATTGAATAATGTCAAGTAGAAAAGAGAGTAGAAATAAAAGAAGAAAAAGTAGAAGATTCACCCACATCAAGTGGAGGCTAGAAATTGGCTCATGTAGAAATGAAGGAAGACACTTGAGTCTCACTATAATACCTGCGTCTTGGGAGACCAGCTAGGTTTTGTTACTCCGTAGAATCCCATGGTACAATATACTATAGAAAGTCCAATTCAACAATCAATGACGAGAGAAGCAATATTAGCAAGAGATTTACAACAATTGGTAAGAAGTTTAGACCCAACGTTTAAAATAGTTATAAAATCGAGAAAAGTGGAAAGAAGAAGAGAAGAGGACCCCATTAACGATTAAAGAGAGAGGAGAAGAAGAAGAAGAGGACATTGGTATAATGAGGAATTTGTTAGAGGAATTTGGAGAGAAAGTAAAGATAGCAGATGAACATGATAGAGGAAGAGAAAGTATAGATAAAAAGAGAGGAGAATATAGAATTAATAGAAAAGAGTGAAGACAAAGATAGAGAAGAGGACCAGGAAGGAAAGAAGAAAAGAATAAGAAGAGAAGAAGTGATGAAGAGTTAGAGATAAATCATAGATTAAGAAATATTAAAGATAGAAAAGTAGTTATTAATAATATTAGTTATGAAAAGATGCCAAATAAAGAGATGCCCCAAACCAACGCTAAGGCCTAAAGGATATGCTATCTTGGAGCAGATGCCATTCCATGTGTTGCTTAACACACTGATTGGAAATATAGATAAATGAAGAACCTTAGAGGAAAAATATAACCAATTGAGAGAATAGGGTTAGCAAAGGTAAAAAATAGTAAGAGAGTTTCAAGAGTTATTAGGAGAACTCTATTTTGATATTGAATTAAGTAGGGATAAGGGAAGGAGAAATAGTTCAAAACAAAACCACAATCAAACAAAGAAGGTAAAACCAATTCAATAACAATATGTTGTGCGAGACAAGGCCTAGTACTCAGCCCAAAATGGCTCAGAAGATTAAAATGCCAATTTTTGACAAGGATTCAACTGATGCATTGGAACATTTATTCCTTTTGGAACATTATTGGAAGAGTAAAAATACCACGGAGGAAGTGATGAAGCAAAAATATTTCATGTGTTCTTTAAGGGATGATGCATTAATGTGGTATATGAGGCTATCAACACAAGGTCATAAACCATGGGTTGATATCGAGAAAGAATTCAAGACATATTTCCATTTCCCAGAGGCACCAGCGAAGGAGTGAGAAAAATGAGGGATCTGGTTCAAAGAGAAGGAGAATCAATAAAGAGTTTAGTCAAATATTTAACATTGTTACTAGAAAATTAAAATAACCCTTGGCAGATAAGCAAAGGGTTGAATGGTTCACCTCTGGCTTACTTCCTTATCTCGAGCCATGCTAAATACACATCAATTTCAGACAGTTTAAGAAGAAATTGAGATTGAGATCAAATTAAAGGCTCAGCTATGGAGGAGAGAAGGAAAATTCAATGAAGACTAACTTAGAGAGATTACAACTAGAACTGGAAAAATTGAATTTGCAATAGGAGATTCAAAGAACTAAAGGATTAAGAAATAGTTCCCCTCTAAAGAAAATTATAAGACTAAATATATGGTGTAAAATATGTTGCATTGAAGGCCATAATAGAGTTGAATTCCCATATGCTGAGAATGCAAAGAGAATAGCCACCACAAGAGTGCATTCATCACAGAGAGCATCCTCTAGTAACACACTACCATCTGAAAGGACATGGTGTGGAATATGTAGGCTTTGGGACCAACACACTCAGGAAACTTGTCCTCTATTAGAAGTAACACCACCTACAAATCAATTGATGTACTATACCACATGTGGTTCTTACAATAATTATCACCATACTTTCCCTTTGGTTGATGCATTAGATGATTTGAAGGATTACGTTGCTAGGAGAGATATATGGTTGCAAGGTAAAATACACCTAGCCATAATCCTATACAATCACAGATGGTTACAACACCTACACAACCATCTCAACAAATGATAACTGCACCACAATACCCAAATCAACAAGGTGGTCAGCCATAGTTTGGAGGTGGATACCAGGGAAATAATTACAACCCAAATTACCAAGGTTACAATGATGGGGGTTTCCGTGGAGGGTACCATAACAGATTTAGAGGAGGATTTAGAGGAGGATATAGAGGTAGATACGACAACTATCCACGAGGTAGAGGTTACCAAAGATATTAAGGATACAATGATGATGGCTATGGCAGAGGATGTAATTAAGGAGGCGAGATACTAAGACATAATACCAATTAATTGCTGCAAATGTGGGTAAGATGGACACCTTGCTAGAAATTGTACAAAACCTGATCCATGCAGATTTTTCCATAAGAAAGGACACGATGTGTTCCACTATCTAGAAGCCACACAATTTTATAGAAGTGGATCAACAAGATTAGAGGAATTTGCAATAGAATCTCGGAGGAGGGTAAAACACAACTATAATCCCTTGGGATGAAGCTAAGATAACAAAAGATAAGTCCGTATGGGCTGCTACTTTGAAGGAACTGTTGTTTCAGGGACTAATAATTTAGGAGGGAGGACCATAGAAGAGGATAGAAGAGAAGAAACAAGAGAAAACTACTTAAGGATAAGGGAAGCAAAGGCATGGAAAAGCATCAAATAATCACGGTACAAGGTAGCAGTCAAAACTAGAAGTGATGCTAAAACGAGGAAGTCCCAAAGAAAAAGAAAATAATAAGGTTGCCCCAAGAACAACATTCTTTAGATGAAGAGGAGTGGAATCCCAAAGAAATTAGACCAGGACTACACTTAAAAGAAGTCAAAAAGAGTAGAGCACTGGTAAAAGAAGCAAAATAAATGAAGAAAGAGAGAAGAACTACTTTAGTGAAGAAGAAGTGATTGCACTAAAGGAATTGGCAAAGATGACCATCAATCAGGGTTTAGTAGAAAAACTAAAACAATTCAGCAAATATTGGAATGAGGAGAGGATGCATCATGCCCATTGAATTGAATGAGGACCCAATAAGAAAATAAATGCATTTCGCACTCAACAAACATGGCGCAAGTCCGCCATCTATCTAGATGTGGATATTTTTGACACTACCATCACCAAGGTTTTATTAGATCTTAGTGTAGATGTTAACATGATGTCCAAAACCACATGGGAAATGCTTGGAAAACCTACTCTAGATCCCATAAGGTACTTTATTGGATTGGCGGATGGATCCTCTAGACAACCAATAGGAGTGTTGAAGAATGTCAAGGTGAATTTTATGGGAATCAAAAAATTGGTGAACTTTGAGGTAGTGGATAATGTTGTTGAGAACCCTTCTTATAATGTCATTCTAGTGTTAGAATGGTTTGTAGATTATAATGGAACTTTGAGCTCTGAAGAAGAAGAAGTAACTTTACACTCAGATGGGATATGTGTTCACGTACCCTTACATGCTAGGATGAGTGCCATGTGGACAGAGGAGGTATGGCCCAACCTTGAGGAGGATGAATTTGATGAGATACAAGGAGTATATGCACTAAACATATTTTCTAGTATTGAAAAGAATTTGAGCCAAACTCAGATGGAAAGATTTCGGTGAAATCAGAGGGTACCATAGAATATTTAGATAATGCGGTGGAATCCTAGATTCATGGGTTCCTAGAAACAAGAAAACATAAATTATACTCGAAAGGAGAATACTGCCACAAGTCATCATATTGGAAGATATAACGATACTACATGTGACATTTTTCACTTGCTAGAGACAACTTTGATGAAGAAGAAGAATATTATTCAACTCAAGAAGAAGAAGATGACATTTTTATGCCAGCCCAAGAGAGTTTTTCCATGGAAGAAGAAAAGATAAAGGACCTTCCAATAAAAAGGGTATATAGATTAAGTAGAGGATCATCTCATTAGATGCTACCAAAGTATTCAGGCTTTGGAGATATAGAAGGATACATAAAGATTATGGAGAGAATATTTCCAAATGAACAAGGATAAAAGCACTGGATGATACCTTGACCATAACTGCCATGAGTTTGTGGGAAACACATAAATCAAGTATATCTCGACAGAAATCAAGTAACTATCCTACTCAAATAAATATTCATAGAGAGTGAAGGATATTATGCCATGATCCCTAAATATCTTTGGAGAGAAAGATCCACGAAACAAGTGTGTGAGAAAAATTGGAAGATATACAAAGAGACTTCTCCTCTATACTATGGACGTAATTATTTGTATGGAACCTCAAGCCTATACCACAATCATGGTATACACACCAAGAGGTTAGGTGGGAAACAAAATATTGGGATAAAATTTTGAAAGACTTCTGCCATACCTTTTCCTTTTGAGACATGGCTTTTAATGTTTGGAGGGCATTACAGAAGATTAGAAAATTCTTGTTTCTATCTCCAAAAGAAGCCATAAAACAATATTATGAAGACATATAGAAGCCCAAATGGGAGATTATAAAACCAAAAGAAATCCCAATAAAGATACACAAGTGACAAGATGCTACAATATAGAGAAACAAGACAAAGAAGAAAAACCAGAAAACTTAAGATACAAAGTCATAGAAGATGAGAGATTAGTAGTAGAAAACAAAGATGAAGGAGAAAAATACTACTATCAACCATTGAAAATCAGGAATGAAAACATTGGGACAAAAGGAACTGAAAAACTAGCCAAAATTGGAGATTATTGGATAGAAGAAGAAGTAGCTAAAGTAGTGGAGTTGCTACAAGAATTCCAAGACATCTTCCCAAAGGATTTCAAAGAATTGAAAGGGATAAAATAAGAACTTGGAACAATGAAGATTCAGATCAAGGAGGGGTTCAAACCAATGAAGAAAAGGCCATATAGACTAAACCCAAATTTGAAGGTGAAGGTGAAATCTGAAATAGACAAAATGCTTGAGTGTTGGGATCATTAAACCAGTCAATGATGTAAAATGGATCAGTCCCATGGTGATCCAAAATAAAAATAATGGAGAGATCCACATTTGCGTAGACTATAGGGAGTTAAATAAATCTTGTGTACATGATCCTTTTCCAACCCCCTTTTCAGAAGAAGTACTAGAAAATGTAGCTAACAGAGAAGTATATTCTTTCACAAATGGTTTCTCCGAGTACCACCAAGTCAAAATTGCTCCAGAGGACCAACCAAAGACCACTTTTTCCACCAAATGGGGATCATTCATGTATACAATCATGCCATTTGGAATGAAAAATGCACCAGAAATATTTAGTAGGATCATGATAAATGCTTTCAAATATTTCATTCATGATTTTCTAGAAGTTTATCTCGATGATTGGACAGTTTATGGATTGTTGAAGAATCACATACAAGTCTTAAGATTGATGTTTCAAAGATGTAGAGCGTTACAAATTTCTTTGAACTTAAAAAAATGTATCTTCTTGACTCCTTTTGGTACTCTATTAGGCCACATAATATGCAAGGAAGGTTTGTTAATTGATCCTATGAAGACTTTAGTGATTGTAAATTTACCACTGCCAAAAACTCAAAAGGATGTAAGGAAAATCTTGGGATATACTGGATATCATAGGAAATTTATCAGAAACTATGCAAAAATAAGTGCTCCTTTAGAAGAGTTATTGAAGAAAAGAACCAATAAACAAATTCCTTGGTCTAAAGAGTGTGCAGATGCATTTGAAGTTTTAAAAGATAAAATTCTACATGCACCAATATTGATCTTCCCTGATTGGAAGGTACCATTTCATGTTCATGTGGATGCTTCGGAATAACAATTGGAGTCTGTGTTGACACAACCAAGGGAGAAAATGGACCATCCAATAGCATTTTCTAGCAGGAAGTTGGCGAAGGTAGAAAGAAACTATACCACAACAGAAAGAGAGGCCCTAAGTATGGTATACGCTTTAATGAAATATAGATAGTACTTACTTTCCACTTCCTTCACATTTTACACTCGATCATGAACCACTGAAATATCTACTGAATAGACCAGTATTACAAGGAATAATTTTTTGATGGTGATGCTCTTCCAAGAATTTGACTTCACCATAGTAGTGAAACTTGGAAAGCTAAATTATGGCCCTGATTATTTATCAAGGATTGAGAATGGAGAAGATGAAGGACCGATAGAGGATGATTTTCTGGAGCACACTTATTCCAAATTGAGGCCATACCAAAGGAATTTGATGAAATTTCTTAGCTTCTACATATAGGATAATTTCAAGCAATTACACCCAATAAAAAAGAAGAGTTTTTTGATGAGAGAATTCCCATTTACTTTAATCCAAGGAAATTGTACAAAAAGGGACAAGATGATGTCCTAAGAAGGGTAGCACTAGAGCATGAAAGGAAAAATATATTGGTGGAAGCACATGAAGGGATAGCTAGTGGACATAATGGAGGAGAAAAAATAGTGAGAAAGGTGATGATGGTCGAGTTGTGGTGGCCCACATTGTTTAAAGATGCTCATAAACACGCTAGAACCTGTGATATTTGTCAAAGAGTTGGAAAACTGAATGCAAGAGATGAAATGCCACTCAAACCTATTTTGGCATTAGCCCCATTTGAGAAATGGGCTATTGATTTCATAGGACCCATTAAACCAGCCACCAAACACTCTCAAGCAATATTTATCATCATTGGAATGGATTATCTGACAAGATGGGAAAAGTCAACACCTACAAAAGACTCGCAGTGTAAAAACAATGGCTAATTTTTTGTATGAGAACATAATTACAAGATTTGGATGTCCTTTGAGTATAACCAACGATCAAGGCAAACATTTTGTAAATAAAACTATCCAAGAATTATTAAGTGGGTTTATGATTAATCATAATATAAGTACTCCATGCCAATCAAAGGAAAATGGATCAGTACTTTAACATGGTATTGGATAAGGTCTTAATAAAGATTTAATTACCTCAAATTGCTGATTGGGACTGAAGATACCCTTCACTCTATGGGCATACCGTACAACATACAAGAGGCTCACAAAGTATTCTCCATTTAGATTAGTATACAGATTGGAAGATGTGATACCCATAGAGTTTGTTCTAACTAGTTTCAGAGTTCTTTGTAGCATTTTAGATGACAAAAGATGATTCCTTACATGAAATATTGATAGAACTGGAAAGTTAGATGAGAAGAGATTTATAGTCACATATAATCAAACACGGAGAAGAGAAGACAAAAGGCATGGCATGACCACCACATAAAGAAGAAGTAATTTGATATAGGAGATTGGGTACTCCTTTATGACAGTAAATACAAATATCTAGGGAAATTGAAAGTTAGATGGTTGGGGCCATATCTTATCAAAGAAATAATACCTTCAGGAGCGGTAAAAATATAGACCTCACAGTTCAACGAGCTACTGGGACATGTGAATGGAAAAAGGATAAATGCATATGTGACTTAACATTACAATAAAAATTTTAAAAAAAGAAAGAAAAAAGAGAAAAAATAAAAATACCGCCTACTTGAAAACTAGAAATTCGACGGGTAGGTTGAGGGGTAGGATGAAAACCCGCAAGGAATCTCTACCCTTAGAAAAAGAAAAACATAAAGAGAGAAAATAAGAACACCGACCTATTTGAAAATTGACAATTCAAGGGATAGGATGAAAACTTGCAAGGGCATCTCTACCGTGAAGAAGGAGAACGAGAAATTTAAGACACAGAGGTAACATACCCACGTAAAGAGGGAAAGGAAAATACATAGAGGAAGCATACCCATGAAATAAAGGGAGAAATATAAAATCCAAAAAATAAATAAAATAACAAAACCGCACAATAAAGAAGGAGAAAATGGAACCACACCACAAAGAAAAGAGAAATCCAGGGAAAAATAACACAAAGAGGCCGTGTAATACACAAAAAATGATGCTATAAAACAAAGTAAAATGAATAAAATCCGTGAAAATAAGAATAATAAAATCCATAGTTCAAAGCAACAAAGGAAAAATTCACAGAATGAATAAAAATTTGCCGAATGAAGGAAATTAGAAAACGCAGAAAATACATGGAGTAACACCACGACCAACAGAGAAGAAATTTCCCACGTAAGAAGTAATAAATGCAGTAGGTAGAACAACGAAAATATAAAAGGCATTGAAGGAATATAAACTAAGGCACAAAGAGCCATAAGAAAGATTGAAAAAAGTGTGAAGAAGAAAACTAGGGCATTGTTAGGGAAAATTACGAGAAAAATGGATGTTCCAATTGAAATCACACAAGCAAGATTCTGAAGCCAAAATTTTTAAAACACTCTGCAAAGTCCTACATAACTGAAATAGAAAGTGCATTCTCACATATTCCATTCAATGTTTCACACATGAGAGATCTACAGAAGTACATACACTCCCAAATTCTAGAATATGATCACACAACACTTGATGTGGAGAGAGCATTGTTGTTAGAAGAAGACTCAAATACAAAGGAATTGGTGTATAAGATGAATTCAAAAGTTACCCAGGGAATTAAAAATCGATGCGTGGAGTCATATACCCTACTTTCCTAGGGAAGATTGTATGATTCATGTTCTGTTAATTCATCTTCACAATCAAATGTTATAGTTGGACCAACCATATCAAATCAACATAGAGGTAATGGTTAGGGTTACTTAGCTTATGGGACAAAGGGATCTCAAAAATTTCCAAGAAGACATCATTGAAAGAGATGACCCAAGTAATGGGTGTAATAAAGATGAAATGCGAAGTATGGATAGCCGACGTTGTCAATCATACATTAAGGTATGTAGCTAAAGCCATATGTCTAAAAATCTATCATACAAATAGGGAAGATGGTGCCCATGGGATTAACATAAAAATTTCCCTAGAGATGGTTCAATTTCATTCAGAGTATAACCTTGCGGAACTATTAGTGGCAAAATTTCATGAAAATACTAGGAGGATAAAAGAGGGGAAGAATTTTTTTTGCTATGGCTCATTGTTGATATGTTTGGCTATGTACTTCACCAAACCCTACCTCATAAAACAAACACAATAGAATGGCAGGAAGATAAACCTATCGTAGAACAAATTTGGGAACATATGGCTAGTCTTGATGTAGTAACTCAGATCACATCATTGTTAGGCTGGATTAAAAGGATTAAGCAAATCATTGGCAAAAAATATAGGATATTTGAGAAAGTTGTTACAAAATATGAAAAGGAGGTTTATTTTATTGCAAACATAGATTATACATTTATTTGTCCTATAGTCCACGCACACAACACATACCTCCATTACCTTATGAGGTGTTAGATGAACTAGTGGCTACATCTGTAGAAGCAATTCAAATTCTTCACTGTCGATTCTACTAAAGCCAAATTTCCAAATTTTGATGAGGTAATTGAAGAAACATTTGAATAATATAGACATAAATTCTCCACGTAATCAAACAAGGTAGAATCCAGAAAAGCCCTTCCTAAAACCTAAAAATGGAAGAAATCCCTAACATTATAAAACCAATTACCAAAAGACAAAAAGCTCTAGTAGAGAAGGCAAAGATGAGAAGAAGCTACGACCAAAAGGGAAAAGAAGAAATAGATTCTGAAGAAATAAAAGATATTTCTGAATCAAAGGAAGAAAAATCATACACTCCATCACCACCACATCCACAGGGAGCACTTAGAATCAGTAATTTCAAATGAAGTGGAACCAATAGAGGACATAGGGCTTAGTAAACAAGCATATAACTACTACATGCTTAGCTACCAACAAAATTTCACAACTTTGATAAGAATACATCGCAAGTACAAGAGGAGAACAAATGGCTATAATAGAAGTCACAATGTAATATCTAAATAAGTATGCCATGATACTCAAAGATATAAATAATTTACTTACACATGACTAGCATGATAAATACGAGACCGAGATAGAGACAAAGCAAACACACTGCTTGGCAGCGTGCTTCAACAAAAAAATACCTTAAAGAAGAAGAAAATCCACACCAAGAAATAATTACATCGTATAAAGGAAGCTGGAAGAATTGATTGGTTTTTTAAATAAGCCAAAGAAGAAGAGAGATGAACAAAAAAGAGAAAATAAAAAACAAGAGGCAACAAAGGAAGAATTAGATAGGAAACAAAAGGAAGAAGATAAAAAGAAGATAACAGAGGAGGAGAGAAAGTATAAGAAGAGAGAAAACTAAAAACTAAGTTAGAAGATAAGAAAAAACAAAAAAAGAATAAAATAAGAAGAAAGAAGAAGAAGAAAAGATAAAGAAAGAAAGAAAGAAGAAGCTGAAAATAAGAAGAAAGAAGAAGTAGAAAATAAGAAGAAGCATAAAAGAAGAAGAAAGAGGAAGAAGAAAAGTAGAAGCAAGCAGAAGAAGAGAAGAAGAAGGAAATAAAAGCAAAGTAGCATAAATAAGAGGAAAAAAATTCTAACAAAAGAAGAGCAAGAACGGAAAAAGAAAGAAGAAAAAGAGAAGGAAGAAAAGGAGAAGGCAGAACAGGATAAACAAGCATTACAAATATCATCTTCCAGCTTGATAACCACACCAACACCTTGAGACTCACTAGCCAGAATCAAGTAGGCTCTACAGAAGAGGAAACAAGAACAATCTTTTCAACTACAACAAGGAGTTGTTGAGAAAACCGTGGAAGGCTTTAAAGTCCATTTAGATAAACTAACTCCTCTACAAAAATCTAGTTTCCAGTCAAGTGTTAGAGCAGAGTGTCACTCAAGACTAGATGCAAAGGTGTGTAGAATTAGAGGAGGTAATGCAAAGATGCTCACCAACATTCAAACGGATAAGCCACAGATCAAGATTGATACTACACTATCCGTTGAAGCATCTCTGAATACATGGTAGGGGAAATCTTGAAAGAACACCGCATAAACTTGGAGGCAAATAAATAAAAATATGCAAAACTGCAATAAGAGAATACTTGAGAAGACACAAAGAAACCTCATGTATTGCGAGAATAAGAAAAAAGAAGTGAATTTCAAACCGCATGAAGAAAATGGAGATAAAAATGAACAATGCTTTGTGGTATACTACACATACGCTTGGATGGCCCAGCATGACCATAGAAGATAAGGAAAAGATGGAAAAAAATTGAATAGGAAATACATAATATTTCTACAGAATATGATATTTTAAAAGAAAAGGATGACACACAAAGGAGAAAGTTAGAAGAGATTACGAATAAATATCAAACCCAATAGTGGGAGTGGAAAGAAAATATCTACGACATGTAAGCTTTGCTGCAACACTACATTGGATAAATCTTTGATGTAGATGCAACAAGAAACTACACTTGCACAAGATCGATGGAAGAAAATACAAGCACATCCCACTCCATCAAAATTGGTATTACTGATTCAAGAGAATACACAACTACAAGAATGGATTAATCAAGTGCATACTCATTTGAATTTATGGTTTAACTATGAAAAGAATATCGTTTTGTAAATTATGAAGTACATGCCAAAAATAACAACATAGAAGATAAAAGGTTGAGGTGTCCCATAAACCCAGTCAGGACATTCGAGTGAAGGAACTCCTCCTTATGCCAGACGTCTAAGTTCCTAGGGAGGTTGATGCTTCTATACCTTGGCATCCCATAAATCTAGTCGGGTGAGTTGAGTGAGGGAACCCTTCCCTATGTCAGACATCTAAGTCCCGTGATTGATTCCCATTGATCTAAATTTTTGCACAAATTTTGAAGGAAGGAGTAAAATTCATCATCAGTTGTTATCTTGAGGACGAGACAAAGTTTAAGAGGGGATAATGTTGGCAGGAGTTTAGGCATAAAGCCGCAAAATGATAGAGATAGCCATGAAGTGATAGAATTAACCATGAAGGAGTAGAGAAATCTATAGGTAAAAGAGTAAAGCCATGGAATGAAGTAAAGTTGTGATACATACATAAACCACAAAATATTAAGAATAAGCTGCATGAGGATAGAAAAGGATGCATAACATTTGGAGGGAGCTGCGGAAGCCAACACCAAGACACATATTGAAGAAAAATCAAGCCAAATCATGAATGAAGCCAAAAAGACACGAGTCAAAGGAATTGACCTTTGAAATAGATTGTATTTTGTATAAGTATTGTAATCAATGTATTATGTAAGGTGTTGTTATCCAAAATAAGCCCCATGCTTATTTTTGGTTAACTCCTCCTTCTTCTCCTTTGTTGGCACTTAAATGAATTTTGGCATGCTTCAAGTACTCAAAAGATTTTGGAAATGATCCCATCAGATAGGATTTTCCTCACCTTTCTAGAAAGGTAAAATTTTCCTCCTAACTCCTTATATTTCTCAAGTTATGGCTCGCGGAGTTTTTGAGGGAAATTTTCCTTGGGAAGGCCCGTAACCAATAGGAATATGCCATGTGGCAAGGCAGAATGGTGGGCCAGTAGGGGTAAGTTGGAAAAAATTCCAAAAGTGGCACAAAGGAAAATCTTGGCCCGAACACCCATGGAGGAGGAAAAGAAATTTGCAAGGTCCATGGGCCAATAGGAGGCCGCCACGTGTCTAGGCAGTAGTGGAGGTCGGGATTGAATCGGAAAATTTACCAAAGGGCTTGGCGGGGGCACAAAGGAGAAAATTTTTCCCAAAGGCCCATGGACCAATAGGAGGTGACACGAGTCTAGCCGAAGGTGGAAGTTAGAGGCATAGAGGGTTTTGGCATAATTAGCCAAAATTACAAAATGCGCAAAGGAAAAATTGGAAGCGTATCCCCCCAACCAATGAGGAAGTGACACGTGTCATCGGGATTGCGGAGCGGGGAAAAGTTGGGAAATTTTCCCAATGGAAAATCAAAGGGGAAAAGTGAGGTTTGGGCATGCGATTCCATCGACCAATCAAAGAGTACCACATGGCGGTGGGGTGGTGGGGTGTGGGGATTTTGAGAAAATTTTCCAAAATTCAAAAAAGGGAAAATTTTAAAGTTTTGGCCCACCAATTCATTTTTGCCCTATTTTTGCCCTAAATCTTCAGAGGGGCATAAATTTTGATCCAAAGCTCGGATTTTTGCATTCTTGGTGTCATTGGAAAGATGATAAAATTCTCTACATGATGGAGGGTTCAATTTTGTATTTTGATGGATATTTGATAGAGAAAAATGGAGAAATGTCCCTGGCATGCAAAAAACGTAGAAATGGTTCCCACCCACCAAATTTAATGAAGTATGGGTCGTTTTTGGATCTATAGAGAAATGTACTTCAAAGTATGGGATTTTTCATGGGAACCCATCATTTTGTAGGCTAATTAGAAGGATTTTTCGGTGGTTGGAGTTGTAAATCAAATTTTCCCACGTTTGAAAAGGTTGTTCATCTTTTCGATTACGCCTCTAACACATTTTGTTGCTCAAAATTTGCATAGAGGGTTTTGGCATAATTAGCCAAAATTACAAAATGCGCAAAGGAAAAATTGGAAGCGTATCCCCCCAACCAATGAGGAAGTGACACGTGTCATCGGGATTGCGGAGCGGGGGGAAAAGTTGAGAAATTTTCCCAATGTAAAATCAAAGGGGAAAAGTGAGGTTTGGGCATGCGATTCCATCGACCAATCAAAGAGTACCACATGGCAGTGGGGTGGTGGGGTGTGGGGATTTTTGAGAAAATTTTCCAAAATTCAAAAAAGGGAAAATTTTAAAGTTTTGGCCCACCAATTCATTTTTGCCCTAATTTTGCCCTAAATCTTCAGAGGGGCATAAATTTTGATCCAGAGCTCGGATTTTTGCATTCTTGGTGTCATTGGAAAGATGGTGAAATTCTCTACATGATGGAGGGTTCAATTTTGAATTTTGATGGATATTTGATAGAGAAAAATGGAGAAATGTCCTGGCATGCAAAAACGTAGAAATGGTTCCCACCCACCAAATTTAATGAAGTATGGGTCGTTTTTGGATCTATAGAGAAATGTACTTCAAAGTATGGGATTTTTCATGGGAACCCATCATTTTGTAGGGTAATTAGAAGGATTTCTCAGTGGTTAGAGTTGTAAATCAAATTTTCCCACGTTTGAAAAGGTTGTTCATCTTTTCATTCTGCCTCCTTCTTTTCTTCCATAGGGTCGAAAATGGAGTTAGAACCTCCTTCCATGCTCTGTGATGGAATTTTTTCCTTTTATCATTAAAATGATGTTCTGTGTAAATTTCTGGAGCAACAAAAATGTGTTTTGTGATGCATTTGTCCATCCTTGCTCATTTTTGCTTGTTTTCTTCTTGCCTCTCTTCATTGCAGGTATTTGTGCATGTTTGGATGTTCATTGCAGGTTTTGGAGCTATGTTCATGGATTTTTGGGAAATTTTTTGTGTGAAATTTATCCTTGGTTTTGTGATGCACTTGTCCATCCTTTCCATTGCCCACCTCTTCTTGTTCCATGACAGTTTTGATAGATGTTCAACATTTTCCTTCTATGGTGTATCACCATTTTAGTGTAGGCTTATGTTTTTCCTCTTTTCTCTCTCTCCATGTCTCCTTGGAAGTTAGTGTAGACACTAAAATTAGGCCACACTCCTATTTTGTCCCTCAACATATAAGCACCCTTTATTACATTTACCTAACCATGACCCCCTTCACCCCACTAATATTAATTAAATTAAATTAATGCATTATCCTCACTATATTTATTATTTAAATATCTTATTTAAATAATATCTACACATATAGTTCACTTAGACACCTCACCAAGCTAACTCAACCTAAGACCTATTCTTAACAAGTTACCATAACTAACTAAGACTTACCCAAACCCTAAAAATCAATGCCTACATTCCCTCTAACCACATTCCCACATGCTCACAAGAGGCTCCCAGTCTAATCCATGGATAATGATATGAGATCTAAGAAAATCAGGAGGATCTCCCTAAGTTTATTAAACCTAGAAATCCACCTTACCGACATCGGTTACCCCTAACCATCATCGGTTAAGCCGGAACCACCGTTGGTTACCATTTTAACCCAAAACAACCTTATTCTCAAGGTTAGAACTTGGAAGTTGGAAAAAACTTTGGGAGAAAGTTGACGAGTAAGAACACATCTTAGAGAGATAACGCATCTTCAGAGAGCTAATTCCAACGAAAAACTCACATCCAAGGAAGGAGATTGAGCATCTTCTCTGCATAGCCATCCCAGCCATGATCTGATCTATCCAAGCAAAGAGGAGTGTGCATGCAGCCCATGCATAAAGCTTTTCTTTAGTTGGTGATCACTTGCAGCCTTCAAACCCATCATCAACACCTCCATCCTTCACACACAGACCTTCAGAATGAAATCCAAGTAAGTACAACATCATACTTTCTTGGTTATTTCATTTCATCATTATTTTATCACCCATTGTTTATCTTTCTCCCTATTGACCTTCTCCAACATTTTCACCTCCATAGACCCATTAAAACCTCGTAAAAATCCTACTCCAGTCACCCAATACCTCATCCCGACCAACCAAAATCCTTTGTGCAATCACAAAGGAGACCAAAACCCTATTATGTGACATTTCTAGATCTCACAGTAACTGCACCGGTTATACCTAACCATCCATCGGTCACCCCTGACCGACATCGGTCTCTGTGTTTTCCCACACAACCTTAAATAGAGACCTACCCACCTAATTTTACCTCACCCTCACTCACCTGTGATCTACCTAAGACCTTTATCGACTCGCGAGACCTAGGTCCAATCATTTGACCTTTGATTCTATTCTAGCTTAGCCTGTTAGATTAGATCTATTTTCTTATTGTGTTTTTAAGTGAGATACCTAAATCATTTTAAAATAACAATAGGATTTACTTTGTTTAAAACATTAATTTGTTTAAAATAGTGGACTGACAGACCATCTAGGAAGTATCATACTTCCCAGATCTAGCTTACACTAGGTAGTTCACTGCCCATATTGTTTAATTCCTTCTGGTGGTCTTGTTTTCATTATAGGTAGTTCCTCCTAGCCAAAAGGAAGCTCTCACGATCAGCTGTGGATTCGAAGTCATACACATGCAACAACCCATCAACCAACATTTGAATAGGTATTCCTCCTATGCTCGTTACCCTATCTATTTTGTCAACAATTCAAAGAAACAATCTAAGAAAAAGGTGAAACATTTTGGCATGCCCGGTGGGACCCATCCGGGTTCCTTGCATTTCATTCATTCCTAGGAAAAAAATTGTGTGTTTGTTTCCCTTCTAAAAAGCGTACACACTAATTTTCTTCCCTGGTAATCCACATCTTTTCTATTTTTCTCTAAAGGAAACTTTTCTTTTGGTGTAATTAAAAGAATCATTTCTTCATGTTTTCTACATTGTAGTGAAAGAGCATCCCTCTTCCTCTTCATCTTATTGTGTCATCCAATTTCACATTTTCGATTTGGGTTTAAAAACAATTGCATTCCATTCTAATTTATTACATTAGCTCACATTAATTGAGGGCAACCTATACGCTGGAAGTCATGACCAGCTAATGGTTGACAAACGAATCATAGAAAAGCACTTCTATCCTTTTCTCTTTCTCTAAGTCTTACCAAACCACACAAAAATTCAAAATACATACATTCTTAAACAACATCCTACCTAGAAGAAGTGTAGGTGATCACACAATCACGGCACAGTGGGCACCCAGCTCATTGCTCTGTCAAGTCATACTTCAAAGAGAAGCTTTCCCCCCACCATAACATACCTAAACCTCACCTTTTAGATCTCCTTCTTTGTAGGAAGCCATCCTCACCAAAAAATCTATTTCACAATTCATGTGTTAGTCCCTAAATAGCATAAGCTACACAAACATAATAGAAAAGGGCAACTCCTAGGATCACATTTTCTTAGTGTTTTTTCTTGGCTTGCATTTTGAGGTGAGAGATCACGTTCATCACTTTTTTGTTCATCCTTGCATGCTCCTCATCATAGCTAGTGTATTCCAGCTTCACTTGAGTGTGCCTGGCCATATCATCATCATTCCTATAATTCTAGGTCTAATTCTACATCAAATTTTAATTCACAACCACTTTCTTTCATCACTATTTCAATTTCACAGTAATCATCATCGGTACCTCTCTATCGCCATCGGTTATACCCAACCGACATCAGTTCTAGGTCCTTTTGCTAACCTACTCAAAAGGACATTTTCACTTCACTTTCTTCCACTTTCCATAGTCTCTGTCACTATCATTATTCTCATTGACATTTTAAATGTCCTCAAATTTGACATACTTATCAAATTTTACCTTTTGCCTCATTGTTTACTCACTGTCCATTTTCTATAGTGACTAGAAGCGGTTACCCCTGACCGACGTTGGTTTTCCCTAACCAACATCGGTTAGCCTATTTCACATTCCAGCCACCATTTGTTACTTCATCCATTTTTTATCACCAGATTCACCTGTTCCTATTGTTCTCTATGTCATTTACAGAGAAGTAGCCCTACCTGATCAATACTGGTTCACATGGTGTTGACCCAAAGACAAGAAAGCACCCTCATGTTCCACACCAGTTTCCAACCACTCCCACCTAGTCCTTCACCACCTTCTATTTTATCACCAGCCATGGATCCCATCCAACCTACTACTATCACTATCGGAGATGAGGAGTTCACATGACTCCTTGACCAGAACCCTACCGCCTTGTAGTTTTACCTCTCCCACTCATCCACTCGAGATGCCTCGAGTCAATTGATATATGACATGCCCATATCTATCCCCCGACTCTTGCACCCACTTCCGCATCAGCCCCATCTGGCTCTGTGCTGCCCACATCCACCTTACCCCCATTGTTTCACAGTTAGGTTCTATACCCGCTATGATGCCACATCTCATATCTCTCGTGTGGTACCCATTACATCCACCATACCCTCGACGACTACCCCAAACACAACCTCATCCACCCTAATGTCTCACACATACCTATAGCTACATTCCCACCTCCAATGTCGGTGACTCCTACCCCATTTCAGAACATGGTTCTTTCCATTCCACAATCATTAGCCCCTATTGCCACTAGGGTTACCACGACCCTTCCACCCCCATATACATACTACCAACAACCACTATTTCATCTATTATTCATTCGGGTACATACCCCTATTTCATTGCCTTCTTCTCCACCACCTTACATGGCAGCCCCATACACTGGAATGCCACCCCATTATATGCCCAAAACCAACCTCCTCACACTATATGAGGCATCCAATCATCACAACCCACCAATGACCTAATTAAATTGATGTTGACAAGATGCAGACACTTGGAGGCATCGGTTTCCGGCTCCCGCAACACTCTCACCTACGATGAGATTTACAACGAGCCTATTCACCCATCCATTCCCATCCATTCATACCCTGTGCATTGGGAAATGCCTAAATTCAACCACTTCAATAGCAAGGAAGACCCACAACAACATTTGCGCTCGTTCAAACACTAGTGTTATCTGATCGCTCATGATGATGCCCTAATTTTGAGAACCTTTCCCATGTCCCTCACTGACCTACATTAGATTGGTATAGTGGGTTACCCAAACACTCTATATTCTCATTCAATCAAGTAGCCCAAGCTTTCTTGGATCATTTCTCTATCAATATCACCAAGAAGGTTACCATGACCGATCTATATTCCACACATCAGTACGAGGATGAATCTATCATATATTTTTTCACTCACTGGCGTAGCCTGATCAATCAACTTACCTTCCAATTGCCACAAACTGAACTCATCGAGCTCTTCACATGAGCTTGTGCTAGACATATCTCCCCGAACCTTATAGGTCCAAAATTTCTGAACATTCGATGAGGCATTCACTATGGCACAAAGTTAGAGATTCGCGCCATCAAAGAGAAGAAAATCCAATTACGAAATAAGAATTTGGCATTCAAGTCGAATGAAACCTCTTCTTCTTCCAAACCACCAACCAATTATTCAAAGGCTAAGGGTACCGCTAATGCAGTGGTACTCAAGGCCAACCCAACACATCCATCCAATCAAGCTACACCCTCATCTAATCTATCACCTATCTAGTCTTTTCATTCAAAAAAGAGCAGCGAAAATATACCCCAATTAGGGAACCTTACTCTTCTATCTTAGAAAATCTTATCAAAGTTGGAGCCATCACCCTTCCACCCATAAAACCACACACTGGTTTTGACCCTACTCGCCCCATGCCCGCATGGTATAAAGAGCATGATTTCTGTAACTATCACCAAGTGAAGGGTCATAGTGATGGAAACTACATCACTTTCAAGAATATTGTCCAAGAAATTCTTGAGAAAGGTGAGTTAACTGTGGATAATCCCAATGCCACCCCTAACCAAAATCTACAAATCTTCAAAAACCATTTCCCAACCATGCCCCTTCATCCAATCAAACCAGTGAGACATCCACTCACGATACCCATACCGTGAGGTTCACGTAATCTTTAACAAGGTACCTGTCACCTCTCAATTACCTCACATCCCTTCCATAGAGGAAATCCTAGCCCAAATCCTCCTTCCACATTGGAACCAACCTCCACTATTCCTTCACCAATAGAGGAACACCTTTCATCTCCTTCATCACCAACGGAGGAGTCTTCCACTAACATCGAGCCCCTCTCACCCCTAGCTTCACCACTTAGAGAACCTTTACCTACCTGTACCTCCTCCACCCATAGAGGAGCTCCCATTACCTCCTCCACCCATAGAGGAGCTCCCATTACCTCCTCCACCCATAGAGGAGCACCCACTACCTCCTCCACCTATAGAGGAGCACCTATCCATTCCTCCACTTATAGAGGAGCTCCCATCATCTCTTCCACCCATCATAGACCCAGTGGAGATACCTTTGCCTCTTGGTGAGCATTCTCCATTGGCTACCCAACATCCAATAGACCTACTTTCAGCTCTCTTACCCACGGAAGTTGAAGTTGGCCAATTCCCATCTCTAAGATGCATTTTACGGGAATTCCCATTAGGTCCTCACCAACTCCACCCACAGATGTGTCATTCTCATGTTTGGCTGATCACTTAGATTATGTGGATAGGGATTTATTATGGGGGCACCTCTTACTCCCTATCTCAACATAGATGTAGAGATCCCTCGATGACACCTCCACTATCTACCCAAACACATTTCCACCCATCAAACCAAATACAACCACTATTGTCACAACCCCTTCCACGATACCCATTAGCACTCACACCACACCCTTACCATAACCCGACCTATATCTAAACCCAAACCCATACCCACAACATTTGCCTCCACTAAACCTATTACCACTTTAGGGGTCACCCCGACCACCAAGCCTTACTCATCCACCTATTAAATTGGATTTAGCTACATCCTCCAACGTCAATACCACACCTACTCCGACACCCAAACCAAAGAAACAAACTCATCGACCTCATACCCCAACCACACCAATCACACCCGCACTTGTCCCATCTACCTTAAGACCTCAGCTTCCCAACATGGTCAAGCACCCTTCACCCATCCATAAACCAATAACACAACAACCCATTCCTTCCTCACAAACCTCTAACCTACCCAAGCACACAACACAACTCATACCCGCACCTATAGTCTCTTTACCACCAATACCTCCAATACCTTCAACTATTACTTCACTACCCACTACACTTCAGTCATTTTCCCTCACACCCCAAGCACGACCCACATCATCTACCTTCATAGCACCCCCATTATCCCCATGGGTAACTCACCCTCTTCCTCCATCTACTTTTCCTTCTAGACCTCATACACCCACATCACCTTTACCCAAGAAGGTGCAACCCAAAAACAAAACCCCACTACCCCACAACAAGGTAGTCAAAACAACCCCACACCCTCCTACCCATCCATCTATTATACCCCTACCCAAACAAACCCGACCGATACCTCAAACCACACCAGCACCTAAACCCATAGCTCAACCCATTCCTACACTTCCAAAAACAATTCCCCGACAACCAACCACACCTACACCCAAACCCACATTCACTTCCCATTGTGATCCACTAGTAGGTCCTATGCCAAAATTTTAACCAACCTCCTTAAGACTTCTGTTATCACATTACCGCCACTCCGACCTTATGACCCCCTCAAACCCAAGCCAAAAGGGTTTGATGATACTAAAATTTTGCATACCATCGTGTGTCAGGGCATGATGTGGAGAACTACAAGGCCTTGAAAACTATCCTTATCCAATTGTGTCCACCAGAAACCAACTTTGACGATGACGACCTTCTCGATGAGGATCCTGCTTCACCAACACCCATTCCCACACTACCCACTCAACAACCACAACCTCCACCCTCACAAATCCTAGAGCCACCCTCAAGATTTGAAATTAACATGGTTCATCAGAGAACTTGCCACGCCACCACCCAAATGTCATTGTGCCCAACTAACCTCATAAGGATTTTCTCCTCCAGTAGGTTTTTTCCCTTCATGTCATTATACCACTCACCCTACACCTTCTCCATTTTCCAACTTCCCTCAAATCAACATGATACACATCACTACACATGTGTAGAAGGGAAAAGAAAAGGCAACTGACCCACCAACCAATCCTATACCCAACATACCATCTACACCCATACCTAAAATCACTATCTACGGCCCCACATACCCCATTTCTAATGGCATCACACATCACACCATGCTCAAACAACTACACCAATCTCCCCTCAAAATGTCCTTATATGACCTCATCCAAACCTCGGAATCCCATCGTCAAGCCCTCATGGAGGTTCTTCAATCTATTGAGGTTTTACCCAATGACCCTACACCCGTAGCCTCCATTATCACACCCCATCATGTAGCCTCTCTCACCAAATTACCACCTTCATCCTCACCTCACCTTGTTCACCAAGTGGCCTCCCTCGCTTCTCAGAGGAGGAGATCGCACCATACCAAAATGATGACTCAAACTCAACCCTCTTCATCTCTGTCCACATTGATGACATATGGGTACACCATGTGATGATTGATGGAGGCACTAACATTAACATCATTTCATCCCATGCATTTTCTCAAATGCACATACCTAAAAATTACATGCATAAACATCTAGTCATGTTGTATTCATTCAATGACACTATCACCTCCACACTAGGCATTGTCATCCTTCACATTCGCATGGGCCCCCACACTATTCCAAAATTGTTTTACGTTTTGGAGGGGGAATTCCAATATAACTTGTTGCTTGGTAGACCCTGGATCCATGTCATGGGTTTGTTCCTTCCACTTTGCATCATTGTGTGAAATTTGAACACGAGGGACACACTTATACCATTCCAACTTGACCCATCACCTTTCAAAACATGCAACATGCTTTACCGACCCAATGATGTGCTCATACCTATCAAGCCATCTACCTCCGCAACCAATACCACTTCACCTACACCTCCACCTACTAGTATAGCCACTTACTTTCACCACACATACCTCCTCTATTCCTACCACTGCTATAACCTCCATGGCTGACCCATTAGCTTCCCAATCCATTAACTCCACCTCCGCATCGACCTCCGACACATCATCCATACCAGCTACCTACATACCAACCACTGATCCCTTGGAAGGTGTTTTTCAATGCCTCACTCGGGGGAGTACCACCTATATAGTGTCAACACATTCCTTACTCTGCACGAGTATGGAAGCCTTCACCAACACCCTCACTATGATCACCATATAGGAGAACACCTCCTTTATGGTCCTCCTCATCTTCATACTAGTCTCACCTATGGGGACTTGATACTACCACTTACACACCTGAACCACCATCACAACCCCACCCATTTTCCACTGACTTCCAATCACTTACCAATCATTGTTTCACCCACACCTTCCTACACCATTATGCATGGAAGGGTTTTGGTTTTGGATTTTACGAGCAAGGCCGCCATACCGTTATTCCATGTACCACCCACAAACATAATGACCATAGTGGTATCGGCTTCCCCGAACCTCCTACCAAATAGGCCCACATTGAACTCATTGAGGACCCTAGCCCTTCTCCACCTTCATCACCACCCTCACCAATGGAGTCGATGGATCCTGAATCTATCCCTCCTAACTTTTTTTTTTCATAAAAACCATTTCCTTGGGGCCTTTAACTTATCAATGCAAGGCGAGGCCCCTTCCACTCTTCCATTCCTATATCCTGAGATGATCGATGACGACACACCTACCATTAATGTCATTCAATGTCAGGATGATGAATCCATACTCACCTACCTTGGTGCAAAAGACTCATATATTCATCGGTCATTACCCTCTAGAGACACAAACCATGTTGAATGAATCACTATCGAGATCAACATTCATACTCAGGATGACCCGCACATCCTAAAGATCGACAATCTTTAGATGTTGCTGAACAGAAGCCATCACTTCTTTTCTCCAAGATCATAACCATGCTTTCACTTGGTCTTACGCAGACATGCCCGGTATTGACCCCACCATAGTGGTCCACAATATCGTAACCATTCCCGATGCCAAACCTATCAAACAAAAGCTGAGGAAAATGCACCCTCGCATTACTCTTCTCATCAAAGAAGAACTTCAACGCCTTCTTTTATTTCCTTCATCTTACCCATTGATTATCCTCATTGGATTTCTAACATTGTCCCTATTACTAAAGCAATAGGGGGACTCTACATTTGCATGGACTTCCATGACCTCAACCTAGCCTACCCAAAAGATGACTTTCCCTTACCCGGTATTGATCAACTGGTTGACCTCACCACTGGTCACGAGATGCTCTCACTCATGGATGGCTTCTCGGGTTATAACCAAATTTTTCTTGCCCTAGAAGATCAACACAAGACCGCATTCATTACCCCTTGGGGAACCTTTTTCTATCGAGTCATGCCTTTTGGCCTTAAAAACACTGGTGCTACATATCAGCATGTTATGACTTACATCTTCCATGATATCATGCATCACATATTGGAAGATTACGTGGATGATCTCTTGGCCAAATCTAAACATCGCACCAAGCACCTCACATCCTCAAAACCATCTTTGACCGCCTCATTAAATATTGCATCTCTACCTTCAACCTAAAAAGTGCATCTTCATGGTTCTCTCAGAAAACTCCTGGGATTTATTGTTTCCCTCCATGGTATAGAAGTTGACCTACTAAAGTCAAGGCCATTCTAGAAATGCCTCCACCCACTAACCTCAAACAACTCCGTAGCCTACAAGGTAAATTACAGTCCATTTTCCATTTCATTTCACAATTATCTGATCGGTGTCAACCATTTCATCATCTAGCTTAGGAAGGATGTCTCCTTTAAATGGGATGATGACTATCACAAAGCTTTTGAGGCCCTAAAACAATACCTTCTCCAACCACCCATACTCATTCCACCTAAAGATGATCAACCTTTTTACCTATACATATCAGCTACCGATCATTCCTTGGGAGCCATGCTCACTCATCACGATGAACAACATAGGGAGCAGGTGGTTTATTACATAAGCCATACTCTTTTGGACTATGAAACCCGATACAACCATCTAGAAAAGCTTTGCTTAGCCTTAGTTTTCATTGCCACCAAACTCCATCATTACCTACTCAACCACAAAACCTATGTCGTGACCAACACCAATCCTTTACACTTCATGTATGCCAAACCTTATCAAAATCAGCATGTCACATGATGGCTTATGCTTTTAGCTGATCTTGACCTCAAATTCATTCACCAAAAGTCCATCAAGGGCCAGGCTATCGCCGACCAACTGGCTGACGCACCTATTTCTGGGGACCAACCTCTAATTTTGACTTTCCCGATGAGTCAATTTCTACTCTTTCCTTAGATGAACCCCCTTACCAAATGACACTTGTTCTTTCGATGGTTCCAAGTGTCAGTGTGGGGGTGGGGCTGGTGTTATCCTCATTCCTCTGGATGGAGAACCCATGCCTTTATTCTTTCAAACTAGACTTTGAATGCACCAACAATATTGCCAAGTACAAAGCGCTCGTACTAGGTCTCCAAGCCACCTATGCCCTAGATGTCAAATCAATCCACATCTTTGGTGATTCACAATTGGTCATAAACCAAGTCAATGGTATGTACCAATGTCATAACGAGATACTTCAAAAGTATAAACATCATGTAGACATACTTTTGACCACCTTTGATCGTTACACCCTTCAAACCATCCCACGTTCAACCAAAAAATTTATAGATACCATGGCCTAGCTTAGCTTCCCAAATACCCACTTCCCCTACCGATTCCAAAATATTTTCACCGTACAACACCTCCATTCACCTTCTTATTTACCTCATGATGTTTACTCAATCGAAATGACACCCTTGACCCGAGTGACCTTTGGTATAAACAATACTCTGACTACCTTTCCTCTCCATCTTACCTCCTGATCTCACCCGTAATGGACAACGCGCCTTCCTTAAAAAGGTCTCTCATTTCATCATCCTGGGGGACTCCTCTATAAGTGTGGCTTTGATGGTATTCTCTTACGATGCCTCACAAGTTCTTGAAATTCCTTATACCATTAAGGAGGTTCATGATGGCATATGTGGAGGTCACTTTAGTGGCCTTGTTGTTGCTAAGTGTATTCTTCACCTAGGCTATTACTGGCCAACCCTTAACCATGATTGTTGTGACTATGTCAAATGTTGTGTGAAATGTCAACAACATTCCAACCTTCATCATACACCCAGTCATGCCTTACAGTCACTCGTGACCTTTGGCCCTTCTCTCAATGGGGTTTGGATCTTGTCAAGAAATCAATCCTCATTCTTCCCAACACCATCAATGGATCATAACTACTACTAAATACTACACAAAATGGGTGGAAGCCATACCACTCATCTCCATGAAATCCAAGAAAATATGTGAGTTCATTAACCATCACATCATTTGTCACTTTGGTGTTCCTCATCACCTCATCACTAACAATGGAAAACAATTCAAAAACAAAACATTACAAAAACTTTGCGATGCCTTCGACATTCAACTTAGTTTCTCATCACCTTATTACCCACAAACCAATGGCCAAGCCGAATCCACTAACAAAACCCTCAACAAAATTCTCATGAAAGTGGTTGACAATACTAGGAAGGATTGGCATACGCACATTCCTTTTGCCCTATGGGCATACCACACTAGTATTCACACTTCCACTATGGCCACACCCTTTTCATTGGTCTACGGTACGAGGTTGTTCGCCTCTCAAGTCCGTCTTATCCCCTCACTTCGTATTTCTCTCCATGACATGCTTACTGATGATGAATTTCATCAGGACCTCTTAACACAACTAGAGTTATTAGATAAACATTGTCTTAATGCTCTGATCACCTTCAAGTTTACCAACAACGTATCAAATGTGCTTATGAAAAACATGTTCATGAATGAACCTTCCAAGTCGGTGACCTTGTCTTGAAAGAAAATCAACACGTAACCAAAGCATAAAAAAAGTAAAAACGGGAAAATTCACTCCTAATTGGCTTGACCATACATCGTAACTCATACCTATGGATCGGGTGCCTATCGTTTGTCCTCACTTGAGGGTAAACCCGAACCTGAGCCCCTTAACACATTACATCTTCAACCATTCTATTGTTGACTCGTTGTCCTACCTCACCCTTTGTCTCTTTACAGCTCATCCCTTGAGTGCTATCCACTCCATACACCTCCCTAACGATTAAACAAGAATCATGTGAGTACCCATCATTTGTTATCTTCTCTTGAATATGTGTACCACAACACTGCACATAGCATGATTCTCATGGATACTTTTCATCTACCTTTAGATGAGATCCCATGGTCGTTCCACCTTGCCTTTTAAACAAGAGTCCTATCCTTCACCTTGGTCTTGTCCATGATTTCAAAGACCTCCAATGGGACCAAACTCCTTGAGTCAAACTTCTAATAAAAAAGATGACTCCCTCAAAAGGACATCTTCCTCTCAACCAAATTGCTACTATAAATAGACTGCTCCCTCGAAGGACAACTATGTGAAGCTTTCAAAAAAAAAAAAGAAAAACCGAAGCTTCCCGCATCGATCAACTTCACGAAAGACCTCAAGGAGTACCATATTATTTATCCCATATAGACTTCCCGCATCGATCAATCTATCAAAACAAAAACTTTTTAGTCATGGACTTGCCCATTGTGACCTCGGACCTCTTTCCCAAAAGACTTGTCACTCAAACATATACAATTAACTACCTTTCACCCACCTTACCATTTCCACTCTCATTTCCTAAATCACCTCAAGGGACATCTTGGAATTTCGACATTTGGTGATCTTGTGACTACTTTCACCGTAGAACAGTTAATCGTGCAATGCCTTTCGGTCTTGTGTTCACCACCCCCTTCAAGGTATGATCTACTTAGTATGATCCTACCCAATCAGGTGGCTTTATTGCCCCCCTCTTATCTTTTAACCATCTTTGTTTACATTTTGATTACCTTATACAGGACTTGGTCCTCGACACTTACCTTTGGGGTAATCCTCCCCTTTCACCATAATCACCTTCACCTACAACATTTTACCTATAATCTACCCACACCTATTAAACCTAAACCCACTACATGCCCACAAACCTACCAACTCATTTTCATATTCTTCCCTAGCTCATGGGAGAACTACATCGGCCTAAGGTCCCTTTTCACCGGACTATGTAGGCAACACTCGAGGGCATGGGGCCCTTGGAGGTTAGCTCGGCCATTCTCTACCCTAAAAAATTCCTCAACCATGCCTAACTCACCATTTACCCCACATTTCACTTAGTTCCCCTTTTCTAACAAAATTTGGAAATTAAGCCACATACATAACAAGTTGTTTACCATTTTATACATTTATTACACCTACCATCTCTCTATCATCACTATGCATAGATTATAGAACATTTCCCATCTGACCCATAGTATCATTCATTGCCAACATAATGAATCATGCCTAAACAAACCTAACTCATCCATGCCTATAACCTAACTCAACCATGCCTATAACCTGACTCAATCCATGCCTATAACCTAACTCAATCCATGCCTATAACCTAACTCAATCCATGCCTATAACCTAACTCAACCCCTATAACTCAACCAACCTACTCTCCACTCAACCATGCCTATAACCTAACTCCAATGACCCTAACTGACTCCTCCATGCCTAACTCACTCCATCATGCCTAACTCACCTAATTTCCATCCATATCAAAGTAACACATCCATATCTCATCTAACACAAGCCATAAAACCAATATCTCATAAACACATTAACACATCACCAAATACCATGAATCTCATCATATAAATCAATAACTATGTATCTCAAAATATACATGCTCATCATGGCCATCATCTCAAAAATGTCGACATCTTATACTAAAAATGTCATCGACACACCGGTCTCATATATACACAAAGAATGAATGAATCAATACAAAAATATAGGCCGGTATATGCTCACAATATACAAAAAATCACTTGTACATCCTCACTATCTTCAGCATGTAGGCCGGTATGTGATCAAAAATACAACTATCTTCGCACGTAGGCCAACATATATATCAAATAATCACTAATATACATCAAAACTCGGGTGGCCGCATATCAGACATCTCACCGGATGTCCTCCATCTCTATGTCACCTACACCCTTGACCTCCTATGTCCCTACTAGCACATCACCTAGCTCTAGTTGCCATGTGTGATGGCCTCGCCCTAATCGGGCCTCGCAGCTCACTGCCCTCTTGTGCTCTCCACACTATGTGTGTGCGAGATCTCATCCTCTCACTGGACGCCTGTTGTGCCCTATACTCTCCGTAAGAGAGGAAGTCTATCCCATTGCCATGAGCTGGTCCTGATAATATCGTGACTCACCTAGGGAATCCTGTAACTTGGATATAGGCATGGTCTGTGGTGGTCCCATAGGTCTCGGCCCTCGTATCTTCCCCGCACTACTCGTGAACTCGGGACCAGCTCCTGCGCATGTGGTGGTGCCCCTACCTCTCGTGCCTATGGTGGTCCCCCTATCCCTAAACCTATATATCGGGCCTATAAGACCCCAATTTGTGCCTGGGATGTGGCTAAATGGCCCTGTAATCCTACCACCTAAGCCTGTAGGGCTGCCACCTGACCATCTCTCTCCATCTCCCATCTCCTCCACCCTCTCCCTCTACCATCTGGGCCTAAAAACTAGCCACCTATACTCGTAGCTCTACTACCTCTACCTCTAACCCCTCCAGCTATGTCTGCAGTATACCTATATGTGTGATCAATATCACTACCTACCCCTGTAGGGAATCTCTTGTACTTTCATGGTAGCTAAGTCTAGATGCCCTGGTTTGGGGGTATGGCTCATAATTGAGCTACCCACCACTACCTATACCTATTTGTGCATCCGGTGTCATCAATCCACCAATCCACTGGCTACTCCTCCTCTCCTATAGGCACTATAGGCTGTGGTAGAGGGAGAGGCCTCTCCATGTCATCTCTCTGATACTATGGGAAGGGTGGAGGAATATCTCCTGTATGCCCAACTACCATCGACCCTATCAACAAGATCATCTCATCCTCCCCAGCATGGTGACCCTGATCCACCTCTCTAGCTGGAGCTCAACTAGCTCCTCATGCATGTGCCTATATGAGGGGAATCCCACATATGGTCTCTAAATAATGTCCACTCCAAACAACCCCTCCAACAACTTTTGAAAATGGGCCACATCATATGTCGGCCTATCCAACCTCCACTTTCCTACCACGGGCACCCATCTCTATGTCCCAACCACACACATCTCGGTGGGAATGCATCTACTTGAGGCATCCCTATAGGTCAAACAAAGACTATGTGCTCATAGGACCCAGTAGAGTGCAAGATAAATGTACAACACAAGCTGAACTCGCACAACCACCCATACATCCACAACTCTCTAGTAAAGCTACACCAAGAATGTTGGTTCCCAGGCGAACCATGTCTCATGCACCATCATATCATGGAGCACCCCATCAATGATCGGGAAAGCATCCACCCTTCTACATCGGGCAAGTGCATAAAACACACACTCTCCATCAATAAAACTACTAGCCTCGTCTCATCCAGATGGGCTAGGTACATCTCGCCATAGCTCAAACTAGCACTATGGAGCTCAACTCACCGCCCCTCACCAAATATGGTCCTAATCAGCTCCTCTAAGGCCTCGGAGGAGATAGAGTACACTTGGGCCCCCAATATGGGTAACCTCAGAATCTGGAACATGTCCTCTAGGGTGATAGTCATCTCACCCATGTCGGAAGGTGGAATGTGTTGGTCATGCGAGTCCCATCTATCGATGAGCATGACCATCAAACTAGGCTACCGAACAACATGTCAGTAGTGCTGAATACCACTCAAGCCCACTGCCTCCATGTGTTACAGCTCCAATGGGCTCACTAGGCCACACAATGTCACCAATAGTGGTGGAACCCTATCTCACATGTGTAACTACGATCGACCCCAGCTCCAATCCAAAACACAACATTAATCTACCTTTACCATGACCATATTCATCACTTATCATTACCCACCACCCTATTTTTACCTTACCCATCTCAACCACCTAACCTACATCATTTTTTTGGACCCTTTTGCCTAAAATCCCGACTCACCTGCGGTTCATCCTAACCGACTCGGTCACCCTTAAACTAGCATCGGTCACCTATTTGGTGACCGATACCAGTTCAACTTGACTAACCACAGTTACCACGTAATCGGCATCAGTCACCTATTAGGTGACCGATCCCGGTTCTACCTAACCGATGCCGCCAAGCTTGACCAATGATGCCACCACATGTCATGGAAAAATCTATGACTTCCCAAACCCCCTTTTTCTAAAAACCTCCCACCTATCCCTTTTACCCCACCTACAATGACCTACACTACCCCAAACCCCTACCCACCCCACCTATCCAATTTCCTACCCCCCCCCCCTCTTTTTTTCCCATTTTTCCCCCATACCCACATTTTCCTTTTTCCCACCCACAAAACACAAACACCCACAAAACCAAAAAAACAAACAACTATTACACCCTTTACTCTATCTAATTAACCTTAAAGAGTTAGGAGCTTATCTCATCACATCACACCATCTCGGTGGCATGTCTGGCCACTATGCCGGTGGTCCACCCGATCCCTCTCCAGCCTCTCCATCCATCACCAAGTATCTACCCACAAAATCTAACCAATCAACTCTCTCACCCTGATCTTGTGGACCCGCTACTCACTAACCCAATCACCGTCAAATCGCACTTCCAACTCACTGTCCCATTTCCTCCAGACACTTTTCTCACTTTTCTCTCTTATTTATCATTTCTTCACTTCACAATTCATAAATGAATAGTAAAATGTGGATTTTTTTATAAAAACCCGACCTAACCGATGATGTTGGTTCCCATAGATCGACATCGGTCTCGTGCCCTACCTCACCGTCATCGGTTTTCTAATACCGATGTTGGTTATCCATGATTTCCATTGGTCACCCTTCCCTACACATTGCCCCTACTTTTCCATTTTACCTAACCTTTACCTTTCTCCTTCATCCCATCCACCCTTTACCCAACCCATAACCTTACCTTTCCTGACCTCATCATTTACTACCTCCATTTTTCCTCCTTTGGGGACTCATTATTTTACCCCTACCTCGGCCTTACCCGTGCCATGACCTAGATATTTAGACATGGACCATCGCTAGTGACCTTTGACCTCATGTGTTCACTATACCTTGTGGCACTGTTACTTGTGTTGATTGACCCAATGACCTTACCTAGCCTATTGTCGTGACCGTTTATCCTGACCCTACCTTTGGTGTACTAGGAACATACCTAAATGTTCCTACACCTAACCTACATTGTGCTTCCTAACCTTATCCTATACCTTGATACCGGATTCACTTCAACCTTTTTTGGATAAACCTATCAACCTTAGACGATGTAGAGTTTTCCTGCTCTTCAACCCAAAGAGTGTGCTGTGTAGTTTATACGTGTGTGTGCATTTGACTTGCTACCTTTGACCCCGACCCATTACCTAGATTTCCCACAGACCTTTCACCCCTTTTTCCCTGTACCCATTTGCCTTTTCTTCACATTTACCTTTTATCAAACCACTCACCACTTCAGCCTGCTGCCTCATCAGTTCCTGGTTTGAGGGGGATCACCTTCACCCTCACATGGGGCAACCACATCTTATTTTTGTTAGCATCGCTTACCAATACAAGCTACGCAACAAAAAGGGGAAAAATGTAGACACTAAAATTAGGTCACACTCCCTTTTTCCCTCAACATATAAGCACCCTTTATTACATTTACCTAGCCATGACCCCCTTCACCCCACTAATATTAATTTAATTAATTTAATGCATTATCCTCACTATATTTATTATTTAAATATCTTATTTAAATAATATCTACACATATAGTTCACTTAGACACCTCACTAAGCTAACTCAACCTAAGACCTATTCTTAGCAAGTTACCATAACTAACTAAGACTTACCCAAACCCTAAAAATCAATGCCTACATTCCCTCTAACACATTCCTACTACTCACAAGAAGCTCCCAGTCTATTTTGTGGGATAATGACACAAGATCCAAGAAAATCAAGAGGATCTCCCTAAGTTTAGTAAACCTAGAAATCCCACCTTGACCGACGTCAGTTACTCCCTAACCATCACCGATTAAGCCGGAACTACCATCGGTTACCATTTTAACCTCAAAACAACCTTATTCTCAAGGTTGGAACTTAGAAGTTGGAAAAAACTTTGGGAGAAATTTGATGAGCAAGAACACATCTCAGAGAGATAACGCATCTTCAAAGAGCTAATTCCAGCAAAAACTCACATCCAAGTAAGGATATTGAACATCCTCTCCTACACAAACCATCCTAGCCACAATCTGATCTATCCAAGCAAAGAGGAGTGTGCATGCAACCCATGTAGAAGCTTTTTTAGTTAGTGATCACTTGCAGCCTTCAAACCTATCATTAGCACCTCCATCCTTCACACACAGACCTTCAGGAATGAAATCCAAGTAAGTACAACATCATACTTTCCTAATTATTTCATTTCATCATTATTTTATCACCCATTGTTTATCTTTCTCCCTATTGACCTTCTCCAATGTTTTCACCTTCATAGACCCATTAAAACCTCGTAAAAGCCTACTCCAGTCACCCAATACCTCGTCCTGACCAACCAAAATCCTTTGTGCAATCACAAAGGAGACCAAAACCCTATTCTGTGACATTTCCAGATCTCACAAGAACGGCACCGACTTATACCTAACCGCTGTCGGTCACCCCTGACCGACACCGGTCTTTGTGTTTTCCCACACATCCTAGAATAGAGACCTACCCACCTAATTTTACCACCTCACTCACCCGTGATCTACCCGAGACCTTTATCGACTGCAGAGACCCACAACCAATCATTTGACCTTTGATTCTATTCTAGCTTAGCCTGTTAGATTAGATCTATTTTCTTATTGTGTTTTTTAAGTGAGATACATAAATCATTTTAAAATAACAATAGGATTTACTTTGTTTACAAGATTAAATTGTTTAAAATAGTGGACTGATGATACCATCTAGGAGTATCATACTTCTGGATCTAGCTTACGCTAGGCAATTCACTCGCCCATATTGTTTAATTCCTTCCGGTGGTCTTGTTTTTATTACGGTGTAGTTCCTCCTAGCCAAAAGGAAGCTCTCACGATCAACTGTGGATTAAAAATTCATAAGTGTGCAATAACCTATCAACTAAAATTTGAATAGGTATTCCTCCTATGCATGTTCCCCTATCTTTTTCATCAATGATTCAAAGAAACAATCTAAGAAAAAGGTGAAACAATTAGATTAGGATTAGATTAGATTTCCTGCTACTAAATAGCTTTTGGAAGGTAGTTTAGAAGAGGAACCAGCCTTCTCTAGGAGAAATTTCCCCATTTTCAAAGGTTCCACAAGATGGGAAAGCTCAATTTTTCGTATTCACACCAAATGACATTACCTTAGAAAAGTAAGATCCATAGGTCATTTTGGGGGTGCTGTGAATTTGCACTAACAGTTTTGGCACACTCGGTGGGACCTTATAGCTCTTCCACCTTATTTTTGATAGGTTGGTGTGTTCCTGTTAAGGATTTAGCCTTTAGAGGCATATTCAAAAGCACATCTGGTGACTCCATCTAGTAAATAATTCATTCTCTGAGTCGCAGACCTGTTTTCCATCCATTTTCATTCATTCCTTCTTTCCATCTCTTTCATCCTTTTCCATTTCATGAAGTTGTGTAATAATGACTTCATTTCCATCATGGAATTCACATTTACAACAGTAGCAATTTTTCCCACCTCCAACATGTTTTTTAAATCCTCCAAATCAGCATTTTGAACAAATTCAAAATCAGCATACATATCCATATGAGAAATGCAAAAATCAGCTTGGCTATAGAGCTTTCCAAGAGAAGGAGTATGCATACAATGAAGACAATCAGATGTAAAATGCTGATCTATTGGAGAAAATCCAAAATATGGAGGTAAACATGGTGCAATCTAGGGCTCAAGAACAAATGAAAGGATTTAGAATCGGTTATGGAGCACCCTGTCCATGGGTGGGACCTTTTCCAAGGCATTACAGCCCTCAAGAGAAGCTTGACTTCATGATTGCAACACTACCATTTCTTACAAAGTGGACTGAAGGAATAGAGGTGTATGAGAGGAGTATTCAACAACCTTGTCAATGGGTAAGCACACCATCTCATGCCTTTCCTTTTCCTCTTTCCCAATCTATTTTATCTTAGCAGTGTCAAGTTTTAAACTCTCCATCTGTTGTCCCAAATGTTGAATCCATTTCTCCATTCCCTAGTCTTCCACCTCATCTCAATTCTTCTTTCCTTTTTCCTTCCAAATAGTCATCCCCTCCACAAGAGCTAAATGAAACACCCTCTCCTCCAAAGAAACAAGAGGTTTCACCTCCTCCACCACCACAAAAAATTGCAAAATCAATTGAGTTACAACCCACCCCTCCTCTTGCATTCCCAAATCCATGTTGGCAGAATGAAAATCAGAAAATCAGTCATCAAGGAAAGCAAGAAGAAGAACCAAACAAATAAAAAATATTCAAAAGTTTGGTAAGCTTTGCCCTCAAATTTGGGATAAAAAAGATCCCCTTGATGGTTAAGCCTTCAGAAGAGGTTGGAGTTGGAGAACAAGTGACAAACAAGGCTGATTTTATACTAGTAGTGAAGCAAGAAAAACAATAGTTTGTTTGTGAAGAATTGAGTGTCCATGTTGGCACTTTTTCAAAGAGAATGCCAATCCAATTCAAGTTACACAATCATCCATGGAGGAAGAAAGCTCAAGAAGATATTGCAGTCCAAACTTGTCCTCTAGAGTGGCAGATTGAAGAGTTTCACTTGACAAACTTCATGCTAGAGGAAGAGTTTAATCAAGAGCAAGATTGTCTTCAAACAACAGAGGAAGGAGAAGCTGCTCCAAATCCAAAAGAAGAGGAGTGCATTCCAGCTATGGGAGAGAAAAGTGCAGATCCAAAGGCTTTGAGCATAAAGCAGGCTATAGAAGAACCTTCAATTCTTATTTCTACTTCATCTCTCTCGAGTTCTAGTATTGAAGAAGAGTTTGCTCTCTCAAACTCAATATTGGAGGATGAAAGAAACCATGGTGATAAAGTTACAAATCAAGAGAACACCATGGGAGAGATTGAACATTTGCAATAGGATAGGAATGAGGTCATTTACCTATCTAATTTGGAGGACTATTTTGATGAAGAAGAACCGGTTAAAATCACACCATCTTCTCCTTCATCATCCATCTTCCAAACACAAGAACCTGTTGTCATGGAGGAGAAATTTCATTTGCAGCATCCTGCATCTTATAGAATCTCTTTGGAATCAAGATTGGAAGATTTAAATCTTCCATGTTCTTCATTGGAGGAAGAGAAAGGGCATAAAAGTTCTACCATTGCTTCCACACCATCCATTCAAGAAGGTCTGCAAGAAGATCCCATTTTTGGAATGGAAAATCAGAATTATGGGCATATCAAATGGATCATACCTTGCCCAATTAGGTATTTGGCTTCATTGGAGCCAAAGGAGAAGCCACAACCAGTCATGCTTGCCTTTAAGCATGAGGATGATATGCAAAGTTCAAAGAATCACCGCCATACCTCTTCAATCCAAATGTAGAGCAACTAAAAGAGGTATTGGATTTGTTTTCAGTTGACACCTTACTAATTTGGGTATAAGACCAACTCCTTATTGATTTTCCACTCATCCTAGCAGCCATACTCATCTCCAAATCATTTGCATGGCTGCCAATTTTGAAGAAAGGAAGTTATTTTGCAAAACCAGTTATAGGGTTTGTTTAGCTCACCTTTGCTTCCAGTTATAGCAGAGTAGGTAGGTTTGCTTTCGGTAGAATAAGTGCTTGTGCACACTTTACATATCCCACTTGGGGTATGTAT
The DNA here is from genome assembly GCA_018340775.1 of Taxus wallichiana var. yunnanensis. Lineage (NCBI taxonomy): Eukaryota > Viridiplantae > Streptophyta > Pinopsida > Cupressales > Taxaceae > Taxus > Taxus wallichiana. The sequence continues at coordinate 383,336,128 of CM031233.1, read as the reverse complement.
GATTTTCAGTTTTGTAAATATTTTTGGTGCTACTGGTTTTGCTCTTGCACAGTCCATTTTAGTGGAATTTTGGTGAAAAAAACTCCAGTTCAGTGGGTTTCCAAGTGGCTCAGAGAGGAAGTTTTCAAATTTCAGATCATTTTGCAGGCTACAACTCATGACTCCATGCCTAATGGATGCTTCAAAGGCTACTGATCATTCATCTAGCAGAAGATGACCCCTCTGAGTCACCAAATTGTTATCCAAAATAAGCCCCATGCTTTTTTTTGGCTAACTCCTCCTCCTTCTCCTTTGCTAGCACTTAGATGAATTTTTAGAATGCTTTAATTACTCAAAATATTCTAGAAATGATCCCATCAGATAGGATTTTTCCTCACCTTTCCAAAAAGGTAAAATTTTCCTCCTAACTCCTTATATTTCTCAAGTTATGGCTTGGCGGAGTTTTTGAGGGAAATTTTCCTTGGGAAGGCCCGCAACTAATAGGAATGTGCTGCCACGTGGCAGGGAAAAATGATGGGCCAGTGGGGTAAGTTGGAAAAATTTCCAAAAGTGGTGCAAAGGAAAATCTTGGCCCAAATGCCCATGGAGGAGGAAAAGAAATTTGCAAGGGCCGCAGGCCAATAGGAGGCCACCACGTGTCTAGTCGGTAGTGGAGGTCGGACAACAGAGGGGAATTGGAAAATTTGCCAAAGGGCTCGGTGGGGGCACAAAGGAGAAAATATTTCCTTAAGGCCCACAGACCAATAGGAGGCTGACATGTGTCCAAATCCAGCCAGTGGAAGTTATAGAGGGTTTTTCTGAAATTTGCAAAAATTCCAAAATGCGCAAAGGAAAATTGGAAGTGCATCCCCGCTAACCAATGAGGAAGTGACATGTGTCACTAGGACAACGGAGCGTGGGGCAAAGTTGGAAAATTTTCCCAATGCAAAATCAAAGGGGAAAAGTGAGGTTTGGGCCCATGATCCCATTGACCAATCAAAGAGCACCATGTGGCAGTGGGGTGGTGGGGTGTAGGGATTTTTGGGAAAATTTTCCTAAATTCAAAAAGGAAAATTTTAAAGTTTCAGCCCGCCATTCCATTTTTGCCATATTTTTGCCCTAAATCTTCATAGGGGCATTACTTTTGATCTAGAGCTCAGATTTTTTTGTTCTTGGTGTCATTGGAAAGCTAGTGAAATTATCTACATGATGGAGGGTTCAATTTTGTATTTTGATGGAGATTTTCTAGAGAAAAATGGAGAAACTTCCATGGCATGCAAAAAAACATAGAAATGGTTCCCAACCACCAAATTTAATGAAGTATGGGTCGTTTTTGGATCTGCAAAGCAATGTATATCAAAGTATGGGTTTTTTCATGGGAACTCATCATTTTGCAAGCTAATTAGAAGGATTTGTTGGTGGTTGGAGTTGTAAATCAAATTTTACCACGTTTTTGCACTTTTCTTCATTCTCGCTTTGTGATAAAAGCCGCTTTGGCTCATTAGAAAAGGTTTTTCATCTTTTCTACTCGCCTCCATTATTTTCTTCCCTAGGGTCAAAAATGGAGTTAAAACCTCCTCCCCGCTCTTAATGGCATTTTTTCCTTTTACCATTAAAATGACATTCTCAGGCAAACTTTTGGAGCAACAAAAATGTGTTTTATGATGCATGTGTCCATCCTTGCTCATTTTTGCTTGTTTTTTCTTACCTCTCTTCATCAGTAGGTATTTTCCATGTTTGGATGTTCATTACAGGTTTTGAGCCGTGTTCATGGAGTTTTGAGATATTTTTGTGTGAAATTTATCCTTGTTTTTATGATGCACTTGTCCATCCTTTCCATTGCTCACCTCTTCTTGTTCCATGATAGTTTTGATAGATTTTCAGCATTTTCCTTCTTTGGTGTATCACCGTTTTAGTGTAGGCTTCTATTTTTCCTCTTTCTCTCTCTCCCTATCTCCTTGGAAGTTAGATTAGGATTAGATTAGCTTTCCTGCACTGGAATAGCTTGTGGTAGGTAGTTTAGGAAGAGGAACCAACCTTCTTTGGATATCTTTCCCCATTTGCAAAGGTCCCACACTCTAGGAAAGCTCAATGTTGTGCTTTCACACCAAATGAAATTGCCTTGAATTTTCACTAACAGTGTGTGCCTCATGAAATACTCATGTGAGAGTGCCATTTTGAGACTTTGTAAGAGAGATAAAATGAGAGGAATGTATTTGTAATGGAGTGATGTAATGCATTTTGATATATAAATAAATATTGGAGTTTTGGGACTAAATTATCTTACATATTGTTATTTATATTTCTGCTCTTAGTGTAGTGGTGGTGTATTTCCCACATACATCCTTTACCTTGATCGATTTATTCTTAATCCCTACAATCCTATCGGGGTTTAAGGTCAACACCTACCCCCTCACTTCATGTTCCCATAATGATAAGAGTATCGGATGCTTAGCCAATACACTACCCACTAATTATTTATATTCAGTTATAACATCGAGTAAATTTTTCCCTTGGTGATGAAATCCAAGTAGGTCTGATCGGAAGGGATTTTTAGATGCAAATTTGATTTAATATGTGATTTGGTTGTGTGTGAATGAAGTTTTATGAATGCAATCATTTGATCCCCTAATTTAATATAGATGAGAAAGTATATATGAGAGTTCATTTTAAGATCTAAAAGGAAATATTGGTTTTAATAAAAAATATGTAATGTTTGAAAGAAAAGGGAGGAAAAGGAATATACTTCTATTCACTTTCTTTTTTATTTTAATTCTAATTTTTACGCATTTTTGAAAATATTGTAGTGAGGTGCTATGACCTAAATATATATATGATATTAATAAGGATGAAATAAGAAGATATAAACTATAATCAAAAGGGAATAAGGGTCCCATCGATGTGTGTCTAATATTTGAGGTGATTTTTGGTTAGCCAATCATATGATAAAAGACCAAAAACTTTGAAGACAACAGGGTTTAACGATACTTGCACTGATAATGAAATGTTGGGATGGATGGGTGTAATAGACACAAGGGCATCCTCTTTCAACCGAATGAGGGAATCTACATGAAAAGATAATTTAAAAAGATAGATACTAGATTAATATTGAACGAGTTGATCAAAAATGCCAATCCTGGAACTAATGTGCTTCCTCAAAGGGTGTGAACTCATTTTTGAAAATTAAAGAATTGTGATAAAATTATAATTGATAAATACAATGAATGGTCATAATTACATGCGGTAGATATATCCTATTTTGTTTGATATGTGGACTAAGTGAGGGCTACGATGAGATCGAAGTCAAAGTAGTTGATACAAAACTATTTAGTAACGCCTTTGTTATTCTTGTATGATTTTGAGTTTATCTTATATGTATTTGATTTTAGGTGTCAAGGTGATGACGTAAAGGCTACGTTCATGTGTAATATCAAACTTCTCCCGGATGAAAGGTTTCGTATGATTGGGAGATCGTATACACTCTTGTAATGGGACATGATTCACCTAACACTATCATTTATATGAGACACATCTTGAGTACAAAATAATTAGACAAAAAAGTGGTGAAATGTTTGAAAATTTGAATATGTGATTAAATAATAGTAATCACAGGTGATTCAAGTGGAATCCTTGGTAATTCATACATAATCACTAGCGATTACTAATAAAAGATGAATTCTTTAATAGAATGTAGATTGGGTGTAGAAACAAAAGGTTGAGTTTGATTGATAAATGATGGTTAAAGAACTTAGAATGTAATTTGGATAAAGATAATCAGTTTTTATTGTGTATATAAGTAGATAGATCTACGTGCTTTATAAATTTTTATAGGTGCTCCAAGGGCTCAAAGGATGTGCTTTGAAAGTGTGTGTATGTTTGTAGTGGTGTCATCTTGGTCTTGAATGTGAAAAAGATTCACTAAGGATGACTCAATATCCTCTTACAAAGATATTTAGTGATTTATTTAGAGTCACTTGATTTAGTTAGAATCTTTGGAGATTTGGTAAAAGTGGGGAAACCTTCTTGAAGTGGTTTCAACCACTTCAAAATGAGATTTTTTTGGGTTTGGATTCATTTGTAAATGGTTGGGGATGTTTTTTGGGAGGTTAAGAGGTTGGGTGGTGAGGGTAAAAATGGGTTTAGATAGGTTAAGGGTGGTTAGGGAGGTTTAGGATAGGTAAATAGGTTTTACATGGGGTAAAACATGATTTTACGAGGGGTGGGGTGATGGTTTAAGATAATGAGATAGGTTTAGGGATTTTCAAACAAACGCCTATAACCATAATATTACGTAGACAAAAAGGATTATGTAATGAGTAAATTATATAAGATTTATGTAGGATAGTAAAAGATGATAATACCATTCTTCTAGGATATATGTTCCTTGAGTTGATAGAGAATTTATTACTTGGGATTATTTGAACAATTGGGAAAGATTATAAATTTATAAGAATTATCAAAGAATTTGAGTCAATGATATGCAAGAAATATGTTTTTACACATGAAAGGGCATTGGAATTTTTATACTCATTGAATTTCAGTGGGAAGACACTAAAATAAGTACATGATGCCCTTACTCAATAATTTAAAAGGAATAAATATGTAGGAAAAACCATTCAAGATATGAAAGAAACCAAATAAAATCCTAGACAATTTTTTATGGAGTATGATATGATATTTTTTGATGTAATGGAAACAAACCAACTTTAATTTTAAATATTCTAGTAAGGTTTATTGGTTTGTGCAAGGATGGTGTAGTAAGATTTGTTTTTCGATTGCATAGATTTTTTTTTCACACTAAAGTAGAAGAAATCAAAGATACTATAAGAGTAGAAAATATTGAAGACTATGGGGATAATGTGGCAATAAGTAAAATGAAAAAGTTAAATTAGATGTAATAATGTGTAGATTGGAGGAGTTGTAATAAAGAAAAAAACATAGCTTAAGTATATGGTGCACAAAGTGTAGAGATTGACACCACAAAAATGAATGTACTAAAACTTAGATAGGTGGAAGTGGAAAATATTGTGAATTCTATAGGGTATGTGGAAACCCAATCAACAAATTTCATTTGGTAATACATTACATTTTCAACCTAAAAATGTAGTGTAAATTTTTTGTAGAGTAACCATGCACGAGGCTAAGGACCATAGGGGGTTAATGGACTTGAAAGAGGAAGTCACAAGGAATGTATTCCAAATTCAAACATAGTTAGTCAACAAGATGCATCCAATTATATAGGAAGTAGAAATGGTACAAAGTTCTAGACCAAATGCACAATAGACTCTTCTATCACCACAATCTTATATACCATAGACTTCATAATATCTCGTAACCTAGTCTAATTTGGGCTCTAATTTATTCGTAAAACACTAGGTTGGGTACCTCATTCACCTTAAAATCTACTATGTGGAGTACACTTGCATCAAAACTTCCTATGGAGGATACCTAAGCCATAATAAAGGATGGAGTGCCCTGAAAAGACTATATTACATAAAACAAGGAGGATATCAAGGAAATTACTGCAAAGGAGGATGAAACCTTGAACTTAGAGATAAGGAGTGTGTTGGCGTGAAAATTTTTTAGGTGGAAAAATTGGTGGGTATCCACCAACACTTTGAGACTCTACGTCCCTTATTTTAAATGGTACACTCCATTTATCATGCATGAATGCAAATGAAAATTGTGGGTGTCCTAGAGGTCAAGGATTCGACAGAACACTCCAAAGAACTTGCGGCCAAAGCTTCCAATTTCTCACAAGGCAGAAATTTTCTAAGTAGGAAGGAAAGGGAGTGAGAAAAGGAAGGGGTATTAATATCTTAGGTATAAAATCAGATTCTTAGACATTAATAAGAGTAATTCAACACACATATATAGAAAGAAAACAACTTTGTTACTAGAATCAAGATAAGGTAGAACTAGGAACATGAAGTTTCAATAATTATCTCATCAATAAATGAAAGAAAATAATTTATTATTCATTGATATTTTGGCAAAGTCATACATAGTGAGGGAATGGAAGAACATGAGAGAAAGAGAATGTTAGCATAATTTAGCATAGGCATATTTATTGCATTGTCTTTTATTTAATAATGTGCAACATGTGCAATCTAGTCTAGTGATTTACATTCAATATTGTTATGTTGGATAACATTCAATATTGGTATTAGTAGTAATTACATGTGCATGTGAGATGGGTCTTATCATCTCATAGTTGGTGTCTGCTAGGGGTGTCATGTCTATCCACATGAGGTCATCTAATATCTATAAATATTACAGCTCTTACATTGTAATGCAATCTGATTTCATGATCAATAATATTTGTGAGGCTTCGTCCCTCTTTGGTCATTGCAATCTTATTCTATTCTATCATTTGGTATCTAAGCTATATCATTATTATCATTTGGTATCAAAGCGTGTTCTATCCAAGCAAGGTTGAGAGGAGCACTATTGGAGAGGATCCATTAGAGAAGAAGATCTGCATCAAAGGAGAGCCATTGAAGCATTTTGCAGCCTTCATTCCTTCCAAGCATCCTCAACTAAAATTTTACTATCCACTTATTTGGAAGGTAAATTTTTTTTATTAGTCATTGGCATAGCTAATTGATCTAACATATTGGCAGAATATTTCAGATTTAGAGATCTTTAAAAAAAAAGGAGAAAGATCTTGAAAAAAAATTGCAAATCTAAAAAAAAAAAAGATTTGTGAAAAAAAAAAGGAGAGAGATCTTGAAAAAAAATTGCAGATCAAAAGAAAAAAAAAGATCAGATCTAAAAAAAATCGAGATCTCGAAAGTGGAGGTGTGAAGAATTCGGAGCAAAGGTCAAGCAAATCCCACAACAAAATTCTAGCAGATAGCTCTTATAAAAAGATGTAACTTTTTCATACAAAGGTCGAGATTGATGTGTCATTTTTTTTTTTTTGAAAGATAAGAAGGAGATGCACAACTTTACAGCTTTACATCATTTTCAGATTTGGCCTCTACATATGACGAAAAGTCTCAGATGAAGTCGGATCATTTTTTTCGAAAAAAATCAAATCTAGCTGGTAATTTGGTAAGATCTAAAAACAAGATTCCAATTCTTCTAAAAAAATTTAGTTTCAAGAAAAATATTGTATGATGCTGCTGTCAAAATTTTAGAAAAACCCAGATCACGGTTTGTGAGAAAAGCTGAAAACAATATTCAGATTGTTTGTTTGGATCTTGGGAACAAACAGGTCAGCGGTTCGATTCCCACTCTCTCCATATTTTTTATTAAATTATTTTTTTTAGAAAATTTGGAGAAATTACTAAATTTTGGGAGATTTCCAAATTTAGAAGCTCACCAAACACATTTAGAGCCACCGCTAAATTTAGCGGAAAAACACCTATTGGGGGTAAAAAAAAAAATTGGCCTAAATTGTGTATTTTGTGATTCTAAACCCTTTTTTGTAAAGAGGGGGGACACAAAAACTTCATTTCGATGTACTTTTGGAGAATTTTGTACTAATCTTGGTGCATAAAGTGAAAAAAATAAAAATAAAAATAAAGTGCAAATTTTTTATTTTATGTTTGGTTCTATCACACGAGATCTTTGATCTCATAACAGCGTTCGGTATATACGGTGCCTCTGGGAAGCACTTACGGGTGATGCCATCATGACTACTACTGCACTTAATGCCTAACACAACTGCCTAAATGTCATCTAGGCATCGACCCTATAAAATCGATGGGGAGTAATAAGGACACAATACACACACATTTGAGCCCTCCCATCCGTTTGTGCTTGCACAAACCCCTCTTCGTACTATCTAAGTACCACGTACTAAATTATTTCACATGCGTTAACACCTCTTTCCGTACTGATGGGTATATTGAAAGGGTGATCTTCTTCCACATACCGATGGGTATATCGGAAGGGAGCGTATATAGAAAGGTTTGGTATATCGGCCTGATGGTATATTGAGAGGGAGACCATAAACCTGGAGTGATAAGAGCCTTACCCTTTGTCAGAAATTCAGAGTTTCATAAATTTAGATTACAGAAATGGGTGCACAAGCACCAAAATTCTTCTTGCATTTCACAACTACTTAGAGGAGACAACAATGTTGCATGGAAACCGAAGATCAAGGTGTTACTTGAGTTTAAAGACCTATGGATAGTTGTAGATGGACAAACAACAAGATCACTTGATGATGGAAAACAACAAGTTCAATTTGATAGGGCCAATCAAAAGGCCAAGTTGATCATCTTGTTTAGCATAACAAACGATGTGCAACCCCACATTAGAGATGCCACATCGCCAAGGATGCATGGGATAAGTTGAGAAATGCACCTATGAGGCAAAGAACAAGAATGTCATCCTCAACCTACTATCACAACTGCATACTCTCAAGTTCAAGCACAATGAGAAGGTTGAAGTTTTTTTGAGATGAGTTGCAACTTTGAGGGCATCTCTATTGGCATTGGGAAAAGAGATAAGTGATGAAGACCTTGTACCAATTGTGTTGCGAGCACTTCCTCCTTCCTACAGAATCTTTGTGACAAATATCAATATGAGTGAACACACAATCACCTTTGAGAAGTTGGTCAATCTACTCCAACAAGAAGAGGCAATGAACAACAAAGATCATGAAGATGAGAAAGCACTATCTTCCAATCATAAAGGAAAGGGAAAATTTCATTCCAATCACAAGAAGTCCCAATAAAATCAAAGTCACGAGACAACACCAAGAAGTGTCCCATTTGTAATAGAGGGGGACATGACATCAATGATTGTTGGTAAAATTCCTACAAAAAGGGTTCATCAAGCAATTCAAAACCCAATAATCAACATGGTAACAATAATTCAAATAAAGGGAAGTCTAACAACAACAACAATCAAGGGCAGAAAAATGGTAATTGGCAAAAGAAAACCCAAACAAGGGTACATTGCTGAATATGAGGATGATTCAGATGAAGGACACCACATGTATTCTACTCAATTTGATGAAGAAACCAAGTCCACACAAGATATCTGGTATGTTGACTTGGGTGCAACTCAACACATGACTGGATGCAAGGATTGGTTCTACACACTACGTGACTCACCTAACAAGAACCATGTGTCATTAGGTGATGACTCATCATACAGTGTCAAGGGGATTGGAAACATTTCACTACCTCTTGGAAAGCATGACTACAAAATCACAAATGTATTGTATGTACCTGGGTTGACCAAGAATTTGCTATCAGTTAGTCAACTCCTTGATCACAACTTGAAGTTAGATTTTGACAGTAATAATGGAGAAAAAGTGTGCTTGATAAGAGATAAGTCAAGAGGTTCCAAGATTGTAGCAAGAGCCTCCAATGTGGGACGCATGTTCCAACTTGATTTTTTCCACAAGGATGATCAAGCTCTAGTGGCCAAAGACACATAATCTACAGAACTATGGCATCGCAGATATGGTCACATCAATTTTGGCTATCTCTAAACACTTCAAAAGGGCAACATGGTGAAAGGATTGCCTACACTCAAGCACAACACTGACAAGTGTCACAATTGCCTAGCTGGAAAGCAACACAAAGTACCCTTCCAGAAGAACACATATAGAGCTAAGGGAAAGCTTGATTTGGTGCACACACCGATCTTTGCGAGCCCATGTAACCAAGTCATTCTAGATGTCAATACTTCATGCTTTGTGTTGATGACTACTCAAGAAAGATGTGGATATATTGTCTAAGAAACAAGAGTCAAGCCTTTGAGACATTTCAGAAGTTCAAAGCACTTGTTGAGAATGAAGTTGGTCACAAGATCAAAACTCTCCACTTAGATCGAGGGGGGGAATTCACAAGTAATGAGTTCAAGACTTACCCTCGAAGCTCATGGGATTTGTCGACAAATGCCTCCTACTCACACACCACAAAGAGAATGGTATAATTGAGAGAAGGAATCGTACTATCATGGAAATGGTGCGATATATGATTGACAACTCGAGTTTAACAAAGACATTTTGGGTAGAAGGCTGCAAGAACTACGAACTATTTGTTGAACAGAGTGCCCACAAAGAGCTCTTGAAGGAGTGACACCTCAAGAAGCATGGTCAAATTGAAACCATCAATTGCACACCTAAGAGTATTTGGGTGTAAAGCTAGCATGCACATACCCAAGAAGAACAGGAACAAGTTGGATATGAAAGTTGAGAAACTGATATTCATTGGATACAATGAAGAAGCACTTGGGTACAAATTATGGGATCCGAAAGCAAAGAAAGTATACACAAGTAGGGATGTTGAGTTCTTTGAGAAGAAACAAGCAGATGCTCCACTCAACGACTCAACAAACATGCAGAATACACCTCTTGTGAAGACAAAATTTGATGTTCCCACTGAAAATGACAGTGATGAATTGGATGATGGTGAAAACTTGGATCCACCACAATCCAATGGAACAGCTAAGAAGTTACCTAAATGGTATACTTAATTAATAAGAGATGCAAATTTGGATGAAGCACCTAGCACATCATCCAATCCTGGACCTAGAACTCATATTCAAGCTCGTGAAGAGGTCAATTATGCCCTAATGAGCAGAGTTGTTGAAACATTTGAGCCATCTACAGTTCAGGAAGCCCTACAATCAAAATCTTGGAAAGATGCCATGGATTTAGAGTATCAATCAGTGATGAAGAACAACACATGGTAACTTTTCGACCTTCCACCAAGGAAGAAACCCATTGGATGTAGATGGATATTCAAGACTAAGTACAAATCAGATGGGAATATTGACAAGTATAAAGCAAGGCTTGTAGCAAAGGGGTATGCACAACAAGAAGGCATTGATTATGAGGAGACATTTGCTCCCACAACCAAGATCAAGACAATCAGATGATCTTTACTCTAGCTTACACAATTTGGTTGGAAAGTCCACCAAATAGATGTGAAAAGTGCCTTTCTTAATGGAGATTTGCAAGAAGAAGTCTATATGACTCAGCCAGAGGGTTATGTAATACCAGAAAATAGATGATGGTATGCACTCATAAAATCTCTATATGGCCTAAAACAGCACCCCGGGCATGGTACATCAAAATTGATGAGCATCTCATAAGCCATAGATTCTAAAGGAATCCTTATGACCCCAATCTCTACCTCAAAAATCAAGGGGGAGATTGTCATTTTGGTTGTTTATGTCGACGATCTAGTCATTACAGGTGCAGTTTTGTGAAGATGATCGATGCAACAAAGAAGGATTTTTATCAATCGTTCGACATGACAGATCTCATGTCATGCACTATTGTCTTGGGTTGGAAGTATGGAAAAAAGAGAATCATATCTTTGTGTCGCAGTTGAAATACACCAAGACAATGCTCGAGAAATTCAAGATGATGGACTGCACTCCTATTGCTACACCTATGGAAGCGAGACTTTAGTTATCTCATTCTGATCCATCACCACCAGTGAATGCAACTCTCTATCGGCAGTTGATTGGGAGTCTCATTTACTTGACATATACTAGACCAGATATCAACTTTGCAGTTAGCTATTTATCACACTTCATGCAAGAACCGAAAATATGTCATTGGAAAGTAGCAAAGAGAATACTTGAGATATCTAAATGGTATAGTTGACCTTGGTCTCGCGTACAAGAAGAACGACAACTTCTTCTCGACAGGATATTTAGATTCGATCATGCAGAAACATGGATGATAGGAAGTCAACATCAGCTTCGTCTTCTTTATGGGATCTGACCGATATCATGGGGAAGCAAGAAACAACTTTGTTTCTCACTCTTCTACGTAAGCCAGTATCGAGCTGCATGTGAAGTCGTTTGTGAAGCAATATGGCTACGCCGAATACTAGAATGAATTGGTCTACCACAACATAAATCTACTCCAGTATATGTTGATAATGAAGGAGTTCTGAAGCTTGTTCACAATCCAGTATTTCATGAGAGAACCAAACATATTGAAGTACATGTTCATTTCATATGCGAGCATGTCTTGAAGCACAACATACAACTCCGCTTTTGTCCTACGGTGAACAAGGCAAATGTTTTCACTAAGTCACTTGCACATGACAAATTCACACTGTTCAGAGATTTCCTCTCCACTTCATTAGAAACTATGAAAAATTAAGGGGGGGAATGTTAGCATAATTTAGCATAGGCATATTTATTGCATTTTATTGCATTGTCTTTTATTTAATAATGTGCAACATGTGTAATCTAGTCTAGTGACTTGCATTCAATATTGTTATGTTGGATAACATTCAATATTGGTATTAGTAGTAATTACATGTGCATGTGAGATGGGTCTTATCATCTCGTAGTTGGTGTCTGCTAGGGTGTCATGTCTATCCACATCAGGTTGTCTAATATCTATAAATATTACAGCTCTTTCATTGTTATGTAATCTGATTTCATGATCAATAATATTTGTGAGGCTTCCGTCCCTCTTTGGTCATTGCAATCTTATTCTATTCTATCTTTTGGTATCTAAGCTATACCATTATTATCATAGAATAAAATAAATTCACCATCTATTTTGCTTATTCATAAGTAGTATCTACTCTTGAGCATTAAAAATTGACAACCCTTAAGAATGAGGGTGTCATTACAATTTATAGACTTTGAGAAGGCTCTTCACCTACCCCCACATGACCTTTCATTTTTCCTTCTAACATGTGACTTTTGATATTCCTAGGAGTGAAATTAAGTCCCCTTTTATTAATGAAGGGTGACTTATTACAATTTTTGCTAAAGTCACATTTAAATGAATAGGACGAACATCATGATTGATCACAACAAAGAATTAGAAAAGGGGTAGAGAAGAGGAGAAATAATCAAGAAGGAGGGAAAAAGAAATGCTCCAAAGTATGTATATACCTTTGTCATTGATGGAGATTAACCCCGAAGAAGTTGAATATGATAACCTTGAACTCTAATGACATATACAACACTACTACACTAATGTGAAGCTCCAATGAATTTCACTTTGAACCAATTTTCCTTGTTGATGATGGTCACAAGCTACCCATTTCACATGATAAAAAAACACCTCAAACTATCGAATGAATGAGATGAACAAAAACCTCAACCATGATGATGCATTATCGATCTTGCAATGAGAGTGAGGATCATTCTCATGTTCCTTAGGATTTCAAAATTAACATTCACGATGCTCAAATCTCTTGACACTTGCATCCCTGTTCTGCACACTGTACAATATTGCAAACTTTTCCTTAATTTTGGACATTGTTGAGCTCAAGATGATGTTTCTAAGACCCTTATGAAGTTATCATTTCTCTTTTTGATCTATGAGGTCATCCTATTATCCCATGGAGAGTCCAAAAAGTAGAAATATGAGTGAAAATGGAGCCATTTGCAACTTTTTTACTCAAAATGAAGACTTTCTATTTTTAGCAAGTAGGACCGAGACTTGCTATTTTGGGACATATCACATATTTTACTCTGATATGACCTTATGAACCTTTTTAACACTCCATCTTCTTATATTGAATATGTATTTATATGTTTAGCAACTTTATATTATTAGCATGTTGTTTTTTCTCGACTGCTATTTTGGGAAAATTGACATTTTTTCCTTGTCTTTCATTTTACATCTTTTTTGATTGTCTTGGGTGATCCAAAATTTCAATTCATTGAAATTAAGAGTTTTAGCATGTGGTGGAGCATAAATTATGCTATTTTTATTAAGTGACAAAAATGACCTTGGTTTACGATTGGACTATTATTTTTAGATTCATCTCTTCATCGCGACCTCGTGCTCCAAATTTCACCGTGTTTTGCTTGTAAAAATTCTTGAAAATAAAAAATAAAAATTTTCTTGGTGAGGTTTTTAGGCCAGGAGCTACCATGATAACCATTAATGGAGTCCCTGAGCTTTTGATAGTGTTCTTTCTTACCTTAGATTGTCCAAAATCAGCTTCTTTGTACCGGGTTTTTTCTTCTGTATGTTTTGCTCCAATTTTTAGCTTGAATGAACCACTAGATTGGAGAGAAAATGAAAGGATGTAATATAGGGAAGAAATATAGGGGTTTCTTCCATTAAAAATAAGAGATACCTCTAGTTTTTCTATTTTTTTGCTTTTATAGGCACACGGAGATTATGATTTTTTCTTGGTTTTTGGCTATGGAAGCTTTCTAGAGAAAAATGAGCATTGTGTTTGTAGAAAAATTAAGTTTTTTGGTTTTGTTTTAGAAATGGACCTATGAGGGTGAGGAAGAAATGGATAAATTAAGAAATGGAGGGATGGAAATAAGGTTTTATAACTTTTTATCTAGCAATGTTTTCTCGAACACATGAAGAAGAAACAACAAGAGAATAAGCTTTTTACAAATTTTTAACCTTTTTAAACACTTCACAAGGTTGAGGAAAATTTTCTCGCCATGAATTTCCTAAGGGGATGAGACAGCTTTGTGCATAAAAATGTGCCTCACCTTCATCTTGACAAGTGGTGGATGATGATTGGTCGGTGGAGGAGAGAGAGAGTGAGCGAAAAACACCTGTGGGATAAAAATGGGTCACATGGGGGACCAAACTAAGGGATAGGATTTAGATAATTTTTGTCTCCTAATTTTCCCAAGGTGATGGGACATACAGCATAATAAAATGTGCCTTGATCAAGTGATGACGAGTGATGGATGGTCATTCACAAATGCATGGAGGAGAGGAGGTGATAAAAGGCCCGTGGATCACTTTTTGGGCTCATATGGAAAACCAGGGGTCAATATTGGGATTGGGTACATTTTTGTGCCCAAAATTTATTAATGGGATGGGAAATTTGGTATAATAAAATTTTCCCTCACTTGGTGAGGACAAGTGGCGATCTGAGATTCAATGACATGAAGAGCTGAAAATGAGAGAAAAGATTTTTATCTCGCTAGTTTGAGTTTTGTTGGGTCACATGATGGTCCAGGGGGATATCTTGGGGCTGAGAACATTTTTTTGTCCCTTTTTTCCCAATGGGATGGATAGTTTGGACAAGAAATTGTGCTCAGACTTGAGAGTGACATGTTTCCACCCATAAAAATGACTAAGTCCCGAGAGCGTACCTTAGAGAGAAACTTGACGGAGAAATATATTGAGCATCCAAAGGTATTTTTAGGAACTTATTTATATTATTTTTTACTAAAAACAAATTGGGGAAGGATGTGATTGGTCTCATGCTCTAAGTATACCTTAATTTGTTCTCGGGACCACAAGTTATGCATTATGAAAACAGACTATGGGAAGAAATGCTTGTCTTTTGAATAACCTAAGACTACCATAACCTACATCACTGAAATACCTTTCTAATTATTTTTTTGACCTCTATATCATCATGGATATACTATAATCACTTCTTAAAGCTTAGGTTTTATTTTGAACTAAACTCCTACCCTCCAAAACCCACTTTCCCTAAACTTGACCCTAAACCTATGAATATTTCCAAAATATTCCAAAATAGGTTTCAAAATGTTCCTATCTCATCAATACCACTCCTTGATGAATTTTTTTCTTCTACTCTACTCTGGAGGGTGTGCACTAGTATTAGAAAGGCTAAAAATAACCATTCTTAAGCTTCTTGAAAAGTTTGTCTTGAAAGGTACCATCTTGGAAGCACTTGAATGAATTTGTTTTCCTAAATCACCTATGGAAAAGGTTGAAACAACACAAAGGACCACTTGGAAGGGTTGGATATGCCTGACATAAGGGTGAGTTGATCTCAAAGGAGGGTCCAGGAGGACTCCTAATAAAAAAATTTAGTAGTAGGGTATAATTGTCATGTCTTCAAGTTAAATTTTTCCTCAGTAAAAACATATGACAACATAGTGATATGTTACCTTTAAAAATAATTGAATCAAACACAATATTACCCTTAAAATCTAAAGTGAGAATTACTATATACATATTTTAGGATACATTCACAACATAAAACTTAATATTTCCTTGCATTGGAGAAACAACTAATAGAAAAATAGCTACACAATGTCAAATGATTAATGTGCTACCTAAAGAAACTAGAAGTATCCAAGTTGTTACTAGATCATAGAGGAAATACAAATGTTTGGGACATGCAGATATTCCTAGTGAGCCCCAAATATGATGTGCATATAATTACAAGTTTCCCGATCTAAGGAAAGAGAAGGAACCATTAGAAGAATATAAGGGATTTCTTAATTGTATCCAAAATAGAGATGACAATGTACAAAACATAGGAAAAGCTAAAACACATATTGTAGACACTCTAAAATACTACATTACACATTCTAATCTTCCAGAACCATCCTATAATTACTTCACAGTGCATTATGACCGTTTACAACCACTTTTGATATATACCTCTATTTTACAACTTTTAATGGTATTGCACAACATTATCCCGCAACTCCCTTAATCATTCATATCACTCAAACATGGTCTCAAATTAATAAATATTCACACTATGGACCCTATTACATTCACATACTATTCTTAGAATTAATTAATTAATCCTATCATTATTATTATTCATCCCCTATCCTATTATTTTTAGTTAATATTTCAATATCAATAATTAAATAATTCCTACATTATCCATTTACACTTCACCTCTTATCCAATTAATTAATATCACTTCACTAGTTAACATCTCAAGTTAACTAGAGAAAAGGAATTAATTAAAAGTTAAATCAATTAAATACATGTGCAAGAGGACAAAATTAGAATAAATCAAACATGCATTTGATTTAACTAAATACATCACAAAAAACATGACATTCTAAAAATAAATCAAATCAATGCAAAAGGCTAAAACTCACATCACCTTTTTGGATGAATAAAACAAAAGTCAAAGAATCAATATTTAATTCCAAATATGCAAAAACATGTGCAAACTTGGCCAACTCAAAAATAACTCATCCATGCAAGCTCAAACAAGAGTTCATCTCCTCAAATAGATTGAAAACTCAATTAAATAATTCAATCTTTCTTTAGTTAACTTCAGATTAGACAAGATAATTATACAAATCCTATATTTGGAATTCCATTCCTTCCTCTATAAGTAATCACTCATTCTTATCCAATTATAATCTTTGGAAGCTTTGAGAATTGCATTATCATTCAATATAATAAGATGTTATGTTGTCCAAATGATCATGAATCTACTATCAAATAAATCATTCAACTCGCTTTACTCATATCCAATATACTTCCATTTGGAGTAATTTTGGAGTAACCAAAAATAAATTTGATCAAGAGATTCAATAAGCTCGGTGTTTCATTCCAAAATTTAGCACTCTCATCTAAGGTTACAAGGAGATACAAATGACGGAAATGGTTTTCTTTTATTTGCTTTGTTTCTTTCATTATGTAGTTTTTCTTTGTATACATTTTTGGCATGCCCAATGGGAAAAAACCACATATTTTTCATTTATTCATCATTTTTCATAAAATTAACCTTGTTTTTGTGTTCTTCTATCTATTTTTAAATGACCAACCAATTTACAGGGCTTTTCATGGAGTAATTTGAGATAAGTTCTAAAAAAACTAGTCAAATTGGTAGTGATTTTTATATATGTATAGGTTACCCATGCTAGCATAACACTACTTGTACTAGTGTTGCACGTAATTTTTGCTACATTTTAACTTCACATGTTAGTGTATAAATTCACATGATACTCGTCATTATTCATGCACTTCCATCATCATTAATGTACTACCATATATGTTCACATGTTATGGATAACTATACGTACTACCATACTTCTTTACACACTACCATATCATTGGGTGTGCTAGCGTATTTGTACAAACACTAGCATATTGTGTTAACTTTTACTTCAATTTTTTAGTTTTCCAACTTTCTCGCTTTACTTTTTTGTTGTTTTATGTGTAGCTGATCCAAATATATTGTTTACCATTTATAATAGTGCTAACATCTTATATTTTCATATATCTATTTGTTTATATTTTAATCAAATCCATGTATGATCTTGTCTCATGCTCTTAAATGATCTTCAAATCGAAATGATTGATATCTTTTTTTTTGTTCTACTATCAAGGATATAAGAAAATTTCTAATCATTTGTGTGTAGGACCATTGCAAAATTGGGAAATATCTTACCAAAATAAAGCAAGGAAATTACTAATACTTTGCGCGTAGTATTCCTCAATAAAGAAATATAAAAAATTCCCAATTTTTAATAAACTAATTACAAATTTGCATTGTAGGTTCGGATAAGAGTTTGAACATGTCTCGCTTAACTATGGGAAGTAATTGGACATAGTCCTACAACTCATTTTGAGAAGTAACATAAGAACCCCAAATTATTTGGCACATCGAGGGAAGAAACCAATGAAATGGGTAACACCCATTCCTGTTTGAGTATTTTACCCGTGAGGAATAGCAAAAGTTGTTTGTGGTGACAACCCCATTCTTAATTGATTGCATGATATAGTCCGTAGTTAGAAATTTTCCAATTTGTGTGCTTATTTAGACAATTATTGGTGAGTGAATTTTCCAAATCCCTAGGAAGCTTCATAAATAGGGCCAACCTTTCCTTGTAATGTTTTTGATTGTTTGTTGAAAATATTTTCAAAAATACGTTCTAGAAAAATCCTATTTTCCATTTCTATTTTGATTGTTTTCTCAAAACCGTTTCAAAAATATGTTCTAAAAAATCCTATTTTTCCTTTACTACTTGATTGTTAGTTTACAAATTTATTTGAAAACCAGTTCTAAAAATATCACCTATTTTTACTATTTACATTATTGGTTTAAAATAGCTTGTGTTCCACATATCATTTTATCTACATTCAATTCAATACCAAAATAAAAAACATTCCTATCTCATTGCTGAAAATAATTTGTCGTGAGGAAAAATTGTGGGATTTCACTAACGCTCTGGGACTAGGTCCCTCTACTTGAATGGGGCAGCTCCATTTATTGAAAGTAAGGAAACAAATATAAACTAAACTAATTTCTAGAGGTGGCCCATATATTAGGGATCACATAGGAATACTTCCCTAAACATGTGGCAATTACTTGTATGGAATACACGGGAGGAAAATTTATTAGAGAGAGGAAGTGATATAAGAGGGGGATTTTAACCATCAAATAACGTAGTTATGTTCTTTGCATCAAAATTAGAATATTTCACTTGCATGAATTAGAAGAAACATTCAAATAGATAAATGAACAATCAACAAGAAACAAAAACTTTTATTGCATTATGTTGCACAATTTACAATGCTCATGGAGTATAAGTTGAGATGGAGATAGAACAACAATAGACAAGAGAATAGAGGAAATGAAGGAAATTTTTCCTAGAAAGATAATGGGATCTAGTAAACAAGAATTAACCATCCTTTTATAATGAGGAGGTCATCTCCTTTTATAGCTTTACAATCCATCTCTTCATCTACCCCCACATGAATTTTCATATTCCCATTACAAGTGAATTTTCAAATATCCTTAGGAAAGACAAAATAAGTCCCATTTTTATAATTGCAAAAGGGAATTTTACATTACACAAATATTACATAGTCACTTTAATGAATAAGACAAAAATCATTATTACACACAATGAAGAATTAGAAGAAACAAAGTAGAAGGAGAGTGAGAATAGAAGAAGGAGAAAGATAATGGAGAAGGATGAAGTAGCTCATATGTTTGATGAAAAAATTCCTATCATGAAGATTCCACTTCATATGATTCCATGTAAATGCAATCGGTTTGAAGTCGAGCCCTCTCACTTATATAAAAACAAACAACTACCCATGTGATCTTATATAATTGAGGAATTCTCACATACTCTAATGTGTTGATCCAAATATATGTAATGTGGCTTATCTTCTTATATTCAGTAAACCAAATTTTGTGATCTCGAGAAATGTTTGAAATAACACTCTAGATTGTTGTGAGTGACTCTAGGGTGTATTTGTTGAAGGAAAAGGGATCTCCTACCTCTTTCTCGAACTATTTCTTGAAAAGGAGTCACAAGCTCTTCCAAATATGTGTTTTCACTGATATGAGGGGCCCCAAGATCTTCTACACATTTTATTATATCTTCAAGAAATCACAGAGCATTGTTATCATGCTCCTCAAGATACAAAAACCATATTTTAGTACATAACACCTTACATGCATGGTGTGAAACAAAATAGGAGACAAGTTCTCGGTTGGAGTCATGAACACATTTTTTCTTATCAAGAATGAGGATTCAAGACTCCCCATTTCAGAGGTGAATGGGAGAACACTATCTCATATCATATTTTATTTCTCCATTTCCACCTTTGTGCATTTGATTTTTGAAATGGTATCTAAAACAAAGTGGAACATGGAAAGGACCTCAGAAAGCAAACATTCCCTTTTTAATGATTTTCCCCACCCACTTGTCATTTTCCCTCCCCTACATTGTGAATCCTTGAGATTGCTTGAGGGCCTACGGGTCAAAGTTACTGATGGGGAGACTACCTCAACTAGAGGCAAGGATGATGATCCTAGTTCCAAGAATGACTACACATACGAAGACAAGTTCCTCACATATTCCTCCAATTGGTAAATGGTTCATTTTATTATTCATTATGCTATAGTATCTGAGTCAAATAATCCTTAAAATGATGAGCACCACCTCATGCATAGCCTGAAAAAGTAAGACTTTGGTCATCTCATAAGAATTGGGGGTCATTTCTTCTAGAGGATTGTTAACTTGGGTGTTGAAACTTCCATGAATTGAGATTTGGATGTATCAATGTAGAATCTTGAATTTTTTTTTCTTTCCTTGACTCCTTGGATTTCATGTACTTCACAATGGACTTAAAGTTTGGTGCTATAACTTGTTGCACCATTCTTGATTCTCTATCGAGAAAGTCATGGACCCATGGGAATGGATCCAATGACATAGACAATATGTTAGAGAGATTTTTTTCCTATTATAGAATCAATGATTTCTCATTGTGAGCTGACTCAACTTCCTTATATGAGACACTTGGCTCTACTTGATGCATAAGAGATTGGGAGGGGTCAATCTCTCCTTGTTCTAACTCTTCAAATTGTTCCTCCTCTCAAATTGTTCCTCCTTGAATTTAGATTTCTTGTAAGACTCCATGAGAGGTAAGAAATAAACACTCTTATTTTCCACCACCTTCCTCTTATAGGTATTCTTAGAATGGGATGAAATAAAATATCTCTCAAGCTCCTTGACAGATGGTGAGTGTGATAGTTGTCTAGGTAGGGTTGAAGTAATGCTTTATTCACTAATAGAGGAATTATTTCTTCTAAAACAATCAATGAATATTTAAATCACCACTTTGGTCCACTCCTTGATATATCCATCTTCATGAATGCTCCATGAGGGGGGAGGAAGAGCGGATAATTTCACTGCCATGTACTATAGATCAAACGACTTAGAACCATCTTCTTGAATTACTCCAATGAACCAATTAAACCTGAATGCTTCCTTATCTTCCACAATAATCATCATGTAGTCTATTTTCCTGACCTTAAGGTCATCCACACAATTTCCCCAAAAATATTCTAATTGGGGAATGTGATGCAATCTAAGGACATGGAAAGACTTGGGATCTTTCCGTATGTCAAATTTGGGAAGAGAGACATATGCAAATAGATGAAATACGAGAAAGGAAGATCTCAATGTTTACAGAATCTGCTAATTTATTATAGGATAAGATACCAAGTGAGATGGGGAAAGATATTCCTTCTTCTTTAAAACCTTGAATTTGAGATGCACATGAGAAATTTTTCTTAGAGCTCCACCAGGATGATATTATCACTAGGATACTTGGGTAACTCAAGAGGAGAAAGATCAAAACCACTTAGCCTAATGTAGGTGATGGTATGAAATCATTTGAAATGGAATCCATATTTCTCAATCAACTACGTTGATTGAGGATAGATTATTATTTCATAATTTCCTTCCAGGATCTAGATGATGAACATGGTGAATGCAACATTCACCTGTCTAAATGAACATTTCTTTCCTTTAAGGTGATTTTCTTGTACTTCTCGAAGGTAGGGGATCTCTGAGGAAAATTATGAGAAATGGAAAATCCTTGGTATGGTCTAGTGTATGTGAGGTCATACACCATATAGGAGATCATTTTGATTATCTTAGTGGTGAATAGTTACATCACTTGTTGGTGGAGATTGTCACGATGATCCGCCCCAATCTATCATTTTCGTTTTCTCCATGATTGCTAGCATGAAATGGGCCATCTATTCCTGTAATTCCTTAATTTTTTTCCTCACCCATTAATTTAATTATTAGGAAAATGGCATAAAAGTAGGATTCATTTAACTCACTCCTTGATAGTGACTTTGGTAGCCTCAATGGGTTTCTCCCAATTTTCAACCAAGAGCCACCAGATCCCTCGCAAATAGGAGCCTATCCAGAGAATTTATTAAGTTGAAAATTATCTTATGATGATCACCATATTTATTTGAGTTGGAATTTGAATGAAATTTTAAATTCCTTGGGAGTCAGGGACTGCCAATAATGAGTTGTCTTTTGCAAAGTGATTTTTCGGAAGGCGGGGTCACAAAGTGTTGGGCATAAGCTAAAACCAATTCAATTATATGAACTGAAAGTGGGTGAAATTCTCCTCTAAAATTCTCATTGGAAAATATATTTTCTTCTGATGTATCTATGACTCCATTTTTCATTTGATTTCCCATCTCTTATAGATCTAGGTGGGCTACATCATTGTCTCCCATAAGTGGGTATTCAATAGATAGGGTTGAAATTGGCTCATACCCAGTGTATTTGATCTTCATGGTTTCCAAAACTATGATGGAATGATGAGATGAGGGTGTATGAAAAATTTGGATGTGATATGAGAACTTACTATTTTTAGTAAGTCACACCTCACCTTTACTTTCTAAATTTAGCCAATTTCCCCCAAATTTCACAATTTTCAATTTTGGAGTCCCAAACTTGAGGATTGCATAAAGGGTTCAAGATGATTGCTTCTTCATTGTCAGAATTAATATTATTATTAATAATAAAATGAAATATTACTAAAAATATAAATAATCCTTCCAGTTTTCTGATTGGGATGAAAATTGTCTCATCGGATTAGGAATTTTACTATGATTTCTTACTCTATTTTTCGTGTGTTTTTATCTCTGGATCTCTTTGAATACTGAAAGGATAATTTTTCTTGTTGAAATATTCAGGTAGGGACTATAAAAAATCATAGGATCAATGGTGATGATGTTTGTATCATCTCAAAGGTGTTCACTATTGGAGTGCTTAGGAAAACTTTTAGAGTAATCAAGTCAAAATTGGGCGAGATGTGAGCAATTTAGTAGTTTTTGGAGCAGGGTTCTTAGTGAAATATGAGAATTAACTGGTTATGAAATAAATGGAGGGAGAATATATATTAAAAATGGGCTCCAAAATGACTAGGTGTTGTTTAAATATTTGAAACATAACCCTGGTTACGTGAACTCACCCTTTGACTCACTTGCAACATTTTCTTCCTAACCCGATTGAGGGTAAGTTGGGACTTAATAAATGTGTATGGGATCCTCTCATGTCCATTAACATATTTATTAATGGGAAATGAGGTGAAAAGGTGCATAATAATGGAGAAAATGCACCATGGGGGTATTTTTCATGAGAAGGGGGACAAAATTGATGAGTGGAGAAGTGAAAAAACATGTTATATGAAGCTAGTTTAAAGTTAAAAATGAAAGAGGGAGGCTTCCATGGTGGCATATTTTTTTGTACCTGATTATATTTTTCACTAGGTGAAAAGGTGTAGTATGAGTGTAAAATAATGCCATGGGTATGTTTTATCATAAAGAGGGGTTGTATAGAAGGTGTGAGTTGAAAACCTTTACCTACCACACAATGTTTTCACTTAAGTGACAAAATAGCTCATCTTTCTTTGTGTCAATTTTTTTCACATCATTAAATTTTACACCACAGTCATGCTGATCATAGAGTGGGGAAAATTTACAAGTGAGTGCATACCACTCACCTAACCACCAAACAAATAACTTAAGTGGTGAAACTTTTAAAACATTATCTCCTCACCTTGGTGACATGATTTTGCACCTAATGAACCTTTGAGCCAAGTAATAAGGTTTAAAATTTCATAAAAGGTGCAAAAAGCACTATGGACACATTTGGAAACCCCGCCTTCACCAACAACTTCCAAAAATAGACATCAAGAGTGATTATTTTCCCCTGGAGCTTCCTTGAGAGTCACCTAGGAAAATATTATATGATTTTGAATCCAAAAGGTATTTTGAGATCATTACCAAAAGTTTTAGGAGCCAATTCTTCTTGTAATTTGAAATTTCCCCCTTTATGATTCTTCTCAAGCTAGTGTCTCGGTGAAAGGGACTGCCACCAGAAAATATGATGACAAAATAGGAAAACAAAACATTGTGAGAGAAGAAGGAATTGCATAGGTTATTTTTATATTTTAATTAGGTCTAAAATTTTTATAGAAATCCTAGAATTATCATTTGATCTCCACCAGATTGGGGATCTTCATTTGCACTATCGTGCCAATATCTCAAAATCAAAATGGTAGAATCTCTCAAAATATTTTACAACGTGAGGTAGGAATTATTAGATTTATGATGAGTATTTGGTCACTTCAAAAATATCCCAAGGCTCTGAACCATTCAGACAAGCCCATTAGCTTTTTACTTCTTTCTTTTCTCTGTACCGTGCTATAAGTAGCCCCTAGTTGCATAGCTTGTTCCTAAACTTATTTCTCCTTAAAAAAATTTCCTAAAATTACTCTCATGATATCATATCTCAGTCATAGACTACTTCGATACATTATATTTTCTTGGTTCATCCCCAAAGGGTGTTTATTTGGTTTAAAAGTCCTCAAAATAGGCCTTTTTGGGCCTCAAGGGTAGTTACTTCAAAGTGGATCAAAATGAAAACATAAATTTCTTTCCTCCAACTTACTCGAACATGAAGCACAGCTCAAAAATATATTTAGCAAATATTTCTTAGACATGACGGTTTACATAGTTAGCAATTGGTTGGAGGGAATGGTTTACATTACCCAGTTCAAGGATTTTTAAGTGTGGGCTTAGTTGTCATGGATTTTTTTTTCAATTTTTCATGATAGACATTTAAAATGAAAATATTTCTCTAAATCTTAGGGACTTTTTTCAATTTGAAAATATTTATGATGGAATTACATGCATATCACTAGTGTAAACATTATTTGTAATTAATATTTGTAGTTTATTATTATATTATGAGTTGTTTAGAAACAAATCATAATTATAATAATCATTATATTGTTTGTAAGTAAAGTTGTTATGGTTTGTAAGTGAATTTGTTAAAACAACTTCATGTATTTAGTGAGTTGTTATAGGAGGTTTCCTATTTTATAGGAAACTCTCCTTCTATATATTTTCCATATATCAGTTGAATAGAAAAGAGATTATGATGTGAATAATATATTTGGTGTTCCTACTTGCAATTCTAAACCAAAATCTATATTTGGTATTAGAGTGATGTTTTTCTCTGTGTTTGCTATGCAGAAATAGATATCTAAGGGGTAGTTTTGTAGATATTCTTGCCCCTGTTAATGACAATTCCATGTGATTGAATCAATTTCTAGTTTAAGTTTTTCTTACAGATCTGTTCATTATCGTATCCAACTTTGATCTCTCCTATTAATTAAATATAAGTGTGTTCTTGTCATACGATGATGCATATCTAGATATTCACGTGCATATATACAAGTCAGGTGATAAAAGATCTTATTCACCATACGTTTCATGATCTGAGTCAAAAGATTATAAAGATCTGTGAAGGAGATAATTGAATCATTTGTAGATATAGCTTGGAAAAGCATTGGCCTTGGATCTCTATCAAGTTTTGTACCTAATTTGTAGTCCACGTTTTTGCTTGGAACCACTGAAGGAGAAGACAAAATCATCATTTGGAATCAGTTATTTTTGCATTAATATTCATAGTGCATCCTGTGCGCAGATCTGACTACATTTTTTCTCAGAAAATTGGTTTGATTTTTCTACTTCAAACTTTCATTTTCAATGCTTGTGATAATCATTTATGGTATTGGAAAAGGAAAAATGTAGATTACAAATAGTCTCTCTGAAGTCTTTGTAACCTCGACACTATCATGATGATCATTTTGCTGTCATGGATTCAATCTGACCTGTAGTATTTGTGATTTAGTTTTATTTTCATTGGGCATGCAAATTAATGGAATTTGTGGTCTTCAAGGATCGACACTTATCAATTCATCCTAGGCAGTAGATGAGAAAGTAATGTTGTTCATGGCACTAGAATCTAAGGAGAAAATGCAGTGGTTAACAGTAACATCACTGATCATTCGACTTGCATAGATATGATAAACAACTCTTTACATCCAGTTTGACTATATTCGCATATGATTTGGTTGACAGAGCTGTTGAGGACCATTTTACCTTCTCACCTCATTCACGCATCGACTCTCACAATTTTTAGGTATTGTGTTTTGGTTAATTTTCATATTTGTGTTTAATTCTAGTCCATCAATGTCATTTCCAAATCTTGTAAATTGTAATTTGAGTCTAGTCATAGTGTTAAAAGTAATACATATCAAAATTCTCTATCAAACAATATTTAAATATCATACTTCTCGTATTACCTTATTTTTAGTAGTGAGTTGTCAAAGTTTATATTGTTGGTCAATGCCATTGTAAAAAGTGTCATCGTCCCAAAGTCCAAAAATAAAAGTTTTTACCTACATTTCAATTTTGGACACATTTTCTCTTGTACACAACGTCCAAATTATCAAGGTATTTTGAGCTCCATGATCACATCTAACTTGGTTAGCAACATCATATTGGAGGCAAGAGACAACGGAGGATATAGGGTGATCAACACCTCTTGTCACCACCAACGATGGGGTCACATTCAAATTTGGTGGTAGTATTTTATATTATTTCAGTTGTGTGGTGTGTGCAGAATAAAGTGGTGTGTGGTTTCCTTCCCCTGTTTTGATTCAAAAAAGGAATATTTTCATTTTGGATATTGAGAACAATTGTATAGGAGGGTAGCTAAACTAGAGTGATCCTCCTCTACAAATATCCTTCGACTATTGTACTTATAACATCGATCAACCGATGAAATATATTGTTCACTAGAAGTGAAAGTGGGAATTATTGAGTTTGTGTATGTAGGTGAATCGGTGGAAGTGTGATCATCTAGTATGGGATTCACTATGGTGAAGCAGATTGGTCATGTGCAGTAAGATCCAGATAGCAAGATCCAAGCCAACAGTATGTAGACCTAAAATTATGTGGAGGCATATGATTTTGGTTCTAGTTCTATGGTGCATTTTTTCTATGTTCACATTAAGGGGGTGATATCAGTAAATAATGTTCACACTAAGGGGGTGAATGTTAGGCATATCATTAGTGTAAACATTATTTGTAATTAATATTTGTAGTTTATTATTATATTATGAGTTGTTTAGAAACAACTCATAATTATAATAATCGTTATATGGTTTGTAAGTGAAGTTGTTAAACAAATTCACGTATTTAGTGAGTTGTTATAGAGGTTTCCTATTTTATAGGAAAATATCCTTCTATATATTTTCCATATATCCAGTTAAATAGAAAAGAGATTATGATGTGAATAATATATTCGGTGTTCTTACTTGCAATTTTGAACCAAAATTTAGAGGAACAAGTATGAACCACATAATATCAAGACACTAAGAGGACCATTTCCCTATCCATTGGGCTATAGAGTCATTACATAACAAGAATGGATACAACAAAACCTCTTTATTGAAAATAATGCATGACATAAAGGGAAACACATGATAGAAAGGGAAACACAAAAACCTATATTAACCTATGATAGATGCGGGAAAAACCTATTTTCATTGTTTTTATAGTTTCAGATATTTCCCACTACAAGGATATTATAAGTGAGTTCCATCCATATAAGATAGTTGGAAGGTATTCTCTCCACATGTGTCCCATATATGAAATACGCCAAGCTATAGTGAATCAAAATTTCCCGTGACTTACTTTTGGTTCTCTCCTCTTATCCCATAGTAGGAAAAGATCACCAATCTGAAAATATCTCTTCTTTGCCTTCTTATCAAATATTTTCTTTACTTTCAATTGATGGTATCTTAGCCGATCAACCACCAACACCCTATCTTCACATAGATTTTCCAAGTACAAAATTATTTTATCAAGTGATTCTTGGAACTCACCATCTTCCACTGCTTTGATCAGTTATAATGCCGGTAACTCTATAGTGATTGGAAAATTTTCATTTATCTAATATAGGATCTAAAATGAAGACATACCAATAGCCTCTTTCAGAGTGATCCAATCATCCCATAATGCATCATATAGCTTCTTGTACCAATTTCTCTAATTCTAATCTATGATATTCCATATAATTATCATAAGGTTATTGTTACTAGTTTCAATACACCTATTCCCTAAGGGTAATAGTCGATACATGTGCTCAAAATATCTCATATCCATAACAAAACTAAGTTTATTCCATATAAGAGAAATATGTGGCATTATCAACAAATATCTTATGTGGAAATCCAAAATAGATAATAATATTTTCTTTGATGAAGTTAAATACTATCTCTAAATTGGATTGCTTGACCGATATGGCCTCAACCCACTTAGTTAAGTAGTTCATTTATGTGAGCAGAAGGTATGAACTACACTTGAGTGGGTATTAAGAAAATCGATGAAAGCTAGACCCCATTGTTGGAAAGGCTCTTTAATCACCATTGGTCTAAGTGGGAGTGCAATAAGTTGTGGTCTTCCCACAAAATATTGGTAAGGCTCACACTTAGATACCCATTATTGAGAATCTTGAAAGAGATTAGGCTAGTAGTATTTCCCTTGAAGGAACTTGTGTGCAGTGACCATGAATGAGAAATTCCCACCACAAGATTGATCATTATATGCCTTTAAATTTTTTTTGTTACTCTTTGTCAACACACCTTAGGAAGTTTTTTTGTCAAAAAGTAGCACCATAGGATCTAATTGTTATAGGTCCCTACTCTTTGCTAACATGGGACCATATTTCAAGTTGTGGGAATTGTTACTTGAGATGGAACTCTAGAGAAGGCCAACTTCCCGACCTAAATCTACTACAAACACTACTCCTAGGATGGAATATGCAACTAAATAATCCTAGAATAACCATTCTAAGGGACCAGGAGGGAGAGAGGGGTTAGAAAGATGAAAAAGGGGAAATCCTAAGCTAAGGGGTGGTGATAGCACCAGAAAGGGGGTTGATTGATCTACACAAGGGGAAGGAAAGGGAGAAAACATGAGAGATGTGGCAGAAAAATGTGCCATAGGAAATAACTATGTAAAATAAACCTTGCTTCACATTAACAACATAGAAAAATGGAACCTACAAGTAGGAGATACACACAACGTGCCAAAATAGAATAGAAAGGAAAGAATGCAAATAAAATGAGCCAGGGTAGACAAATGTGCCACAAAATAGATTCTATATTGCTTAAAATATGCACAATTCCATTACAATCATGGAAGAAGGAGAGATTACATTGCAGAGACCAAGTTAGAGGTATGAAACTTGTGGGAATTTAGCCACCATTTGGGCATAGTGCCATTACAAAAAAGAGTCATCCTTTACAAAATGAAGGATTTTACATTGTATAGATCAAGGAAGAGAGAAAGAAGAAGGAAAAGATCATATTTGATCTTTCATTAATGAAGATTTGTTTTTATTTGCAACATGGCATGTTAGGTGCGTCCCCCAAGTCTGTTTGGCTTATAGAAGGAAGAGCCCATACTTCATTAATTCAAGTGGTTGAGCCATTTGATTTTGCATATTAATGGCCTAAACTATTTTTGACATTTTTTTCCCACCAATTGCCACCAAAATCCAATTCTAATGATGCCAAATTGAACGCCTCGAGGAGACCTTTCCAACAATAATTTTTTTTTCCCAATTTGGAGCTCGGGTTTGAAATTTTGCATGCAAGGAGCACATGAAATTGAGATGTAGTAGCATTTGATTGGCCTCGATATTTCCTCTATCAATGTGTCCACTAGTTTGAATGTTTCCATGTGTTATTTATTCATTGGTTAGTCTTTTGTTCCTTTCTTTTCCTTTTCCTTCGCCCGCCACATTAAGAAATGTAAACCAATACGAAATTGTCACATTCCTTTGAAATTTACCTATGTCGACTTATTTTCCATCAAATTTATCGAGACTATGAAAGGTGAGCCAATGATAAAACTCTAAGTACCTTTGTTTGAAAGATATTATTGAAAATCAAAATATATGAGTTGATAAAAAGACTCAACGTATGATATGTGTTCACCTTTCATTGGTTGAGCCTTTGAATCACACTTTATTACCTAGGAAGACTTAAACTAATGTCTCTATAGAAATGTGCCACATGTCCTCTTAGACCTTATTGACCCTTTCTCGGACCGATCCATTTTTATCAATTTTTTTCATTCCAATGACTTTATATCCATAGGAGTCCATCGCTAAAAGTTTTGACAAAATGCTTTGACACATTTCCTTTTAGGACCGTTGATCTCCCACCACCGACACCTTTTAATCAGGATGTCTATCCATTCTTTTTAGTTGTGTCCACTAAATTTTCCTCACCCTTCCACACGGACCTAAAATGTTATAGAATGTGGGGAGTTCAGGGGTTTGAAGTTTTTGGGTGCATTTTACTTGATGTTTTGTGGAATGACGACGCGTGTCCAAATATGGTTGTTGGATTCTCACCATGTGGCTACCTATAAAGGTTGATGTAGGTTTTTTGACCTACCTTGACCATAGCCTTAACCCAAAATATTATCCATTTTGGTTCATTACGGGACTTGAGATCCATAGAGCCTAATCACTTTGAAGAATGCCATGATATTGTCATGTTTCCTTGCTAGACCATTGATCTCCCACCACCTTGTCCCTGTGATGTTGGTGTTGAACTTTGAATACCAAAGGAATGTCATGTAGGATTTTATAAATAACCCAAAATTCTTTACAACTTGGTCTCCGTAGGTTTGGGAATTCCAATATTTGGTGCTTTTGGAAGGTGGAATTTGACGATCACTTAAATGTCCTAGGCTTGTAAAAATGGCTAAGTCCATTTTTAATGAGTTATCCAAATTAACTCGGGGGGTAAATTTAGAATAACAATTTGGTGACCTCTAGGGGTAACTTTCCCGCTAAATTTGACCAGTAGCCTTGAAGCACACATTAGGCATGGAGTCAAGCCAAAAAAATTTAAAAACTGATTAAAAATCAAAATTATCTTACCATTGAGCCATTATAAACTTAGCATGAACTAGAAATTCCTAAGATTGATATGTGGAGCTCTAAATGAAGCTTTGAAATTGCTCCAACTATCTCGATTTTGCCATTAAACCCGCTCGGTCCAAACCGGGGCTACCTTGGTTTCTTTGTTGAAGATAATTTCTTGGGAGTTTTAATTCACCTTATAAATCTCCCAAATCATTACATTTTTAACCAAGGAAGAGGAAAGGGGTCCTGAATTGCATATGATCTCTTAGGGGCCAACAATTGCACTTTGAAAGATGCCCCAAAATATGATTTGGAAATGAAAATTTCTCGAACATATTTGGATTTGTGCAAACAAAAACAAGAGCCCACAAAATCTTTGTACATAGATGTAAAATCATACATGCTCATAGTGGAACATATAGAGTGTGCACAATGCACTTGTTTTGCTGAAAAAAAAACTACTCTACCCTACTCTAACAAAAATAAAGAGAAGCTAAACAAAGATTGAAATAGGTAGGGAGAAATAACTTCCCTTTCTAACAATTTTATACCATGTGTTTGATTTTACAATGAACATGGTATTTAATAAGAGTGAAATTTTTTCTAGGAGATGGTTTTCCACCCTTCTCAAAGTATCAAATGAAAAAAGAGAAAATACCTCTTTTAGTTTCTCTACATTTGGATTTGAGAGGCATTGTAGTTGACAATTGGTGCTTTAAAGCTCTTACTCATGATCTAAAGTGACCATGACTAGGGTGTAACTCTTTTTTTTCTCCACACTAGCTAGATACCTGATAGGGCATGGGACCTTGGGACCAATGGGATGATCCTTATGATTTTCCCATTCTCTTGAAGCTCAACTCTATGAATGGAGTCATCCTGCAGAATTTCTTGAATGGATTTTCTTGTAAGTTGATTTAGACTTTGTTCTACCTCTAAAAAAACCTCTTCTTCCTTCAAAAATAACTTCTCCATGATGATTGATTTTAAAATGGTGTCATCATCCTTATCCTACTCAAGTATGAAGTTTGAAATATCAAACTATTATTTATTGTCTTCATGAAAAATATTTCACCAAGATCTTCCTTGATGTTCTCCTCCATGTGCTCCTCTTCTTTTGGAACTAATTCTTCCTTCTCTTCTGCATTTACAAGATGAGATGAATCACCAACCTCTAGGAATATAGTGCCAACATACACACTACATTCAAAACAAAGAGATTATTCTTCATTTTCTTCTTGTACTTACTTTGTTACAAAATCAACCTCCACCTTGTGTTCTTTAGCTCAAACCCTTGTTGATGGTTTAAATTGTAGTGACATCTAACTGGTTTCAAGTTTTGAAGATCGATCCTTCAAGTTTTGCACAAGTTCTTCTCTGTTGGGTTCTTCAACTTGTTGCCCTCCTTGACTGATTTTCTAATTTTTTTCTTCCCAAAATGGGTTTAGGAATGTAAGAAGAGGGGTGGGTTAGGTTTCAACTGATTTTTCAATGGTTGAGGTGGAAGGGAATGTGTATAATCTTCTTATGGAGGGATTTGGAAGAAAATAGGGAAGAGAATTGAAGGTGGGATGGAAGGGAAGAAGATGGAGAAGGGGAATCCTTAATGGGAGTAGGTAGAAAACTAGGATTGTGAAAAAGAGGCTGAGATGGTGTAGGTTGGGGAAGAGGAATGGGAGGGATGTAAGATGGTAATGTAGGATTTCCCGTTGACAAGGTTTCCTAACACTATACTCATGAGCCTCCATTAACTCAGCCCATTTTTCTATTTTAGACATCATCTCAGTCATAAATTCCAAATTAAGGGTTGAAATAGCTTGGCATTGGGCCAACCCATGCATAAGGGACCCTAAAGAAAATTTTGAATGCCTTCATTACACATTTGGCCTTTGTTAGGACCATGTCTAAATCCATTTTTGAATCTTCCTCTAGAAATTAACATTTGCCAAAGACTTGCCACCATAATCTGCATAACACTATTTTTGACAAACATTTTAGTTAGAATAATAACCATCCGGGTAAATTAGGGTTGGGTTATATGCGGTTCTTCAAACTGATTTAGAGGAGGATTTTGAAAATGTGGGGATGAAGGGAACTAGTTTTGCTACTGTAAATGAGAATCCCATGAAGGCAATGAAGTCATGATTATATAACTTCATGAATAAAAGGAAAATGAAAGAAAGAAAGGAAAATAGTAAATGGAAATGAATAGAAGAAAAGGGAAAGGTTTGCAGAATCGAGCTAATGGGTTGTTTAGATCAGTAGAGTCACCAGATGTGCTTAGAAATGCCTCTAAAGGCTGAGATCTCACCAAGAGCACATCAAACTTGGTGAAATGAAGATATAAGCTAAGATACACACCTATGAAGTATAAAACCTTTAATCTTGTCCCACCATGTGTGCTAAAACTGTTATTGTAGACACTAAAATTAGGTCACACTCCCCTTTTGTCCCTCGACATATAAGCACCCTTTATTACATTTACCTAGCCATGACCCCCTTCACCCCACTAATATTAATTTAATTAAATTAATTAATGCTTTATCCTCACTATATTTATTATTTAAATAATATCCACACATATAGTTCACTTAGACACCTCACCAAGCCAACTCAACCTAAGACCTATTCTTAGCAAGTTACCATAACTAACTAAGACTTACCCAAACCCTAAAAATCAAT
Source organism: Taxus wallichiana var. yunnanensis (assembly GCA_018340775.1). Classification (NCBI taxonomy): domain Eukaryota; kingdom Viridiplantae; phylum Streptophyta; class Pinopsida; order Cupressales; family Taxaceae; genus Taxus; species Taxus wallichiana. The sequence goes on along the minus strand of CM031233.1, from coordinate 383,302,225 downwards.
GCCTACATTCCCTCTAACCATATTCCTACATGCTCACAAGAAGCTCCCAGTCTAATCCACAGATAACGACACGAGATCCAAAGAAATCAGGAGGATCTCCCTAGTTTAGTAAACCTAGGAAATCCCACCTTGACCGACATTAGTTACCCCTAACCATCACCGGTTAAGCCGGAACCACCGTCGGTTACCCTTTTAACCCCAAAACAACCTTATTCTCAAGGTTGGAGGTTAGAAATTGGCAAACATTGGGAGAAATTTGATGAGCAAGAACACATCTCAAAGAGATAACGCATCTTCAGAGAGAACCAATTCCAGTGAAAACTCACATCCAAGGAAGGAGATTGAGCATCTTCTCTTGCACAGCCATCCCAGCCATGATCTGATCTATCCAAGCAAAGAGGAGTGTACATGTAGCCCATGCAGAAGATTTTCTTCAGTTGGTGATCACTTGCAACCTTCAAACCCATCATCAGCACCTCCATCCCTCACACACAGGCCTTCAGAATGAATCCAAGTAAGTACAACATCATACTTTCCTAGTTATTTCATTTCATCATCATTTTATCATCCATTGTTTATCTTGCTCCCTATTGACCTTCTCCACATTTTCACCTCCATATACCCATTAAAACCTCACAAAAGCCTACTCCAGTCACCCAATACCTCGTCTCGACCAACCAAAGTCCTTTGTGTAATCACAAAGGAGACCCTAAAAGCCTTTTTGACATTTCTAGATCTCACAAGAACTCGCACCGGTTACACTAACCACCATTGGTCACCCCCTAACCAACACCGGTCTCTATGTTTTCCCACACAGCCTAGAACAAAGACCTACCCACCTAATTTTATCTCACCCTCATTCACCTGTGATCTACCCGAGACCTTTATCAAACCTGCAGAGACCTAGAACCAATCATTTGACCTTTGGATTCTATTCTAGCTTAGCATGTTAGATTAGATCTATTTTCTTATTGTGTTTTTAAGTGAGATACCTAAATCATTTTAAAATAACAATAGGATTTACTTTGTTTACAACATTGAATTGTTTAAAATAAAGGGATTGACAACCATCTAGGAAGTATCATACTTCCTGGATCTAGCTTACGCTAGGCAGTTCACTACCCATATTGTTTAATTCCTTTTGGTGGTCTTGTTTTCATTACAGGTAGTTCCTCCTAGCCAAAAGGAAGCTCTCACGATCAGTTGTGGATTCGGAAGTCATACGCGTGCAACAACCCATCAACCGACATTTGAACATGTATTCCTCCTACGCCTGTTACCCTATCTGTTTCATCAACACTTCAAAGAAACAATCTAAGAAAAGGTGAAACATTTTGGCACACCTGGTGGGACCCATCCAGGTTCCTTGCATTTCATTCATTCCTAGGAAAAAATTGTGTGTTTGTTTCCCTTCTAAAAAGTGTACACACTAATTTTCTTCCTTGGTAATCCACCTCTTCTTTCTATTTTCTCTAAAGGAAACTTTTCTTTTGGTGTAATTAAAAAGAATCATTTCTTCATGTTTTTTTACATTGTAGTGAAAGAGCATCCCTCTTCCTCTTCATCTTATTGTGTCATCCAATTTCACATTTTTGATTTGGGTTTAAAAACAAGTGCATTCCATTCTGATTTATTGCATTAGCTCACATTAATTGAGGGCAACCTATACGCTGAAGTCATGACCAGCTGATGGTTGACAAACAAATCATAGAAAAGCACTTCTATCCTTTTCTCTTTCTCTGAGTCTTACCAAACCACAAAAAAATTCAAAATACATACATTCTTAAACAACATCCTACCTAGAAGAAGTTGTAGGTGATCACACAATCACGACACAATGGGCACCTACTTTCACTACTCTCTCGCTCGAGTCATACTTTAGAGCAAAGCCCGCCCCACCATAACATACCTGAAACCTCACCTTTTAGATCTCCTTCTTTGTAGGAAGCCATCCTCACCAAAAATCTATTTCACAATTCATGTGTCAGTCCCTAAATAGCATAAGCTAAACAAACATAATAGAAAAGGCACTCCTAGGATCACATTTTCTTAGTGTTTTTGCTTGGCTTGCGTTTTGAGGTGAGAGATCACATTCATCACTTTTTTGTTCATCCTTACATGCTCCTCATCATAGCTGGTGTATTCTAGCTTCACTTGAGTGTGCCTGGGCCATATCATCATCATTCCAAAATTAGGTTTGATTCTACATCAGATTTTAATTCACAACCACTTTCTTTCATCACTATTTCAATTTCATAGTAACCATCATCGGTTACCTCTGACCACCATCGGTTATACCCAACCGACATTAGTTCCAGGTCCTTTTGCTAACCTACTCAAAAGGACATTTTTACTTCACTTTCTTCCACTTTTCATAGTCTCTTGTCACTGTCATTATTCCCATTGACATTTTAAACATCCTCAGATTTGGCATACCTATCATATTTTACCTTCTACCTCATTGTTTACTCACTATCCATTTTCTACAAGTGACCGTAAAAATGGTTACCCCTGACCGACATCAGTTTTCCTAACCGCATCGGTTAGCCTATTTCACATTCCAGCCACCATTTGTTACTTCATCCACTTTTTATCACCAAGATTCACCTGTTCCTTTATTCTCTATATCATTTACAGAGAAGCAACCCTACCTAATCAATACTAGTTCACATGGTGCTGACCCAAGACAAGCAAGTGCCCTCATATTCCACACTAGTTGCCAACCACTCCCACCTAGTCCTTCACCACCTTCTATTTTATCACCAGCCATGGATCCCATCCAACCTACTACTATCGCTACCGAGAGATGAGGAGTTTACACACTCCTTGACCAAAACCCTGCCGCCTTGCAGTTTTACCTTTCCCACTCATCCACTCAAGACACCTCGGGTCAGTTGATATAATGCCCATATCTATCCCCCTAACTCTCACACCCACTTCCACATCAGCCCCATCTTGGCTCCATGCTGCCCACATCCACCTTACCCCCAGTCATTTCACAGTTAGGTTCTATACCCGCTATGACTGCCATATCTGTTACCTCTCTGTGGTACCCATTACATCCACCATACCCTCGACGACTACCCCAAACACAACCTCATCCACCCCTAATGTCTCATACATACCTATAGCTACATTCCCACCTCCAGTGTTAGTGACCCCTACCCCATTTCAGAATGTGGTTCTTTCCATTCCACAATCATTAGCCCCTATTACCACTAGGGTTACCACGACCCTTCCACCCCCATATACATACTACCAACAACCTCCTGTTTCATCCATTATTCATTCCGGGTATATACCCCTATTTCACTGCCTTCTTCTCCACCACCTTACACCACCCAACATGGCAGCCCCATACACTAGAGTGCCACCCCTGTTATATGCCCAAAACCAACCTCCTCACACTACAGAGGCATCCAATCATCACAACCCACCAATGACCTAATTAAATTGATGTTGGACAAGATGCAGACATTGAGGCATCGGTTTCTGGCTCCTACAACACTCTCACCTACGATGAGATTTGCAACGAGCCTATTCACCCATCCATTCCTATCCGTTCATACCTTGTGCATTGGGAAATGCCTAAATTCAATCACTTCAATAGAAAAGAAGACCCACAACAACATTTGCGGTCGTTCAAACATGGGTGTTATCTGATCACTCATGATGATGCCTTGCTTTTGAGAACCTTTCCCATGTCCCTCACTGACCTAGCATTAGATTGGTATAGTGGGTTACCTAAACACTCTATATTCTCATTCAATCAGGTAGCCCAAGCCTTCTTAGATCATTTCTCTATCAATATCATCAAGAAGGTTACCATGACCGATCTATATTCCACACGTCAATATGAGGACAATCTATCACAGATTTTTTCACTCACTCATTGGTGCAACCTAATCAATCAATCAACTTACCTTCCAACTACCACAAAATAGAACTCATCGAGCTCTTCACATGAGCTTGCGCTAGACATATCTCCCCAACCTTGCAGGTCCAAACCTTCCAAACATTCGATGAGGCATTCACTATGGCACAAAAGTTAGAGATTCGTGCCATCAAAGAGAAGAAAATCCAATTACGTAATAAGAATTTGGCATTCAAGTCAATGATACCTCTTCCTCTTCCAAACCACAAACCAATTATTCAAAAGCTAAGGGCACCACTAACGCAAAGTACTCAAGGCCACCCTACTCATCCATCAAATCAAAGCTACACCTCATCTAATCTCTCACATGTCCAGACTTTTTCAATTTAGACAAGAGCAGTAAAAAAATATACCCCAATTGGGGAACCTTACTCTTCTATCTTAGAAAATCTTATCAAAGCTAGAGCCATCACCCTTCCACCCATAAAACCACACACTAGTTTTGACCCTGCTCACCCCATGCCCGCATGGTATAAAGAACATGATTTCTGTAACTATCATCGAGTAAAGGGTCATAGTGATGGAAAATGCATCACTTTCAAGAATATTGTCCAAGAAATGCTCGAGAAAGGTGAGTTAACTATGGATAATCCCAACGCCACCCCCAACCAAAATCTACAAATCTTCAAAAACCATTTCCCAACCATGCCCCTTCATCCAATCAAACTAGTGAGACATCCACTCACGATACCCATACCCGTGAGGTTCACGCTATCTTTAACAAGGTACCTGTCACCTCTCAATTACCTCACATCCCTTCCATAGAGGAAATCCTAGCCCAAAATCCTCCTTCCACATTGGAACCAACCTCCCTTGTTCCTTCACCAATAGAGGAACACCTTTCATCTCCTTCATCACCTACGGAGGGGTCTTCCACTAACATCGAGACCATCTCACCCCTAGCTTCACCACTTAGAGAACCTTTACCTACAATACCTCCTCCACCCATAGAGGAGCTCCCATTACCTCCTCCACCCACAGGAGCACCCATTACCTCCTCCACCCATAGAGGAGCTCCCATCATCTCCACCACTCCCATCATCTCCTCCCCCATAGTTGAGATACCTTTTCCTTGAGATACCTTTTCCTCTTGGTGAGCATTCTCCATCAGCTACCCAAAATCCAACAGACCTACTTTCGCTCTCTTACCCACGAAGCTGAAGTTAGCCAATTCCCCATCTCTAAGACACATTTTACGGAATTCCCATTAGGTCCTCACCAACTCCACCCATAGATGTGTCATTCTCATGTTTGGCCGATCACTTAGATTATGTGGATAGGGCTTTACTATGGGGGTGCCTCTTACTCCCTGTCTCAACATAGATGCAGAGATCCCTCACTGATACCTCCACTATCTACCCAAACACATTTCACCCATCAAACCAAATACAACCACTACTATGTCACAACCCCTTCCACGATACCCATTAGCACTCACACCACACCCTTACCCATAACCCGACCTACATCTAAACCCAAACCCATACCCACAACATTTTCCTCCACTAAACCTATTACCACTTTAGGGGTCACCCCGACCACCAGCCTTACTCATCCACCTATTAAACTAGATTTAGCTACATCCTCCAACATCAAAACCACACCTACTCCGACACCCAAACCAAAGAAACAAACTCATCGACCTCATACCCCGACCACACCAATCACACCCGCACTTGTCCCATCTGCCTTAAGACCTCAAATCTGCCCAACATGGTCAAGCACCCTTCACCCATCCATAAACCAATAACACAACAACCCATTCCTTCCTCACAAACCTCTAACCTACCTAGGCACACAACACGACTTATACCCACACCTGCAGTCTCTTTACCACCAATACCTCCAATACCTTCAGCTATTGCTTCACTACCCACTACACTTCAATCATTGTCCCTCACACCCCAAGTATGACCCACATCATCTACCTTCACAACACCCCCATTATCCCCATGGGTAACTCACCCTCTTCCTCCATCTACTTTTCCTTCTAGACCTCATACACCCACATCACCTTTACCCAAGAAGGTGCAACCCAAAAACAAAACCCCACTACCCCACAATAAGGTAGTCAAAACAACCCACACCCTCCTACCCATCCATCTACTATACCCCTACCCAAACAAACCCGACCGATACCTAAAACCACACCGCACCTAAACCCATAACTCACCCATTCCATTCCTACTCTTCCAAAAATAGTTCCTCGACAATCAACCACACCTACACCCAAACCCACATTCACTTCCCATTGTGATCCACTAGCAGGGTCCTATGCCAAAATTTTAACCAACCTCCTCGAGACTTTGTTATCACATTACCGCCACTCCGACCTTACGACCCCCTCAAACCCAAGCCAAAAGGGTTTGATGATACTAAAATTTGTGCATACCATCATGTGTGCCAGGGCATGATGTGGAGAAATATAAGGCCTTGAAAACCATCCTTATCCAATTGTGTCCACCAAAAACCAACTTTGATGATGATGACCTTCTCGATGAGGATCCTGCTTCACCAACACCCATTCCCACACTTCCCACTCAACAACCACAACCTCCACCCTCACCACTCCTAGAGCCACCCTCAAGATTTGAAATTAACATGGTTCACATCAGAGAACTTTCCACGCCACCACCCAAATGTCATTGCACCCAACTGACCTCACAGGCTTTTCTCCTCCAGTAGGTTTTTTCCCTTCATGTCATTATACCACTCACCCTACACCTTCTCCATTTTCCAACTTCCCTCAAATCAACATGATACACGTCACTACACATGCGCATAAAAAGGGAAAAGAAAAGGCAACTGACCCACCAACCAATCCTATACCCAACATACCATCTACACCCATACCTAAAATAACTATCCACGGCCCCACATACCCCATTTCTAATGGCGTCACACATCACACCATGCTCAAACAATTACACCAATCTCCCCTCAAAATGTCCTTATATGACCTCATCCAAACCTCAAATCCCATCATCAAGCCCTCATGGAGGTTCTTCAATCTATTGAGGTTTTACCCAATGACCCTACACCCGTAGCCTCCATTATCACACCCCATCATGTAGCCTCTCTCACCAAATTACCACCTTCATCCTCACCTCACCTTGTTCACCAAGTGGCCTCCCTTAGCTTCTCAGAGGAGGAGATCACGCCACACCAAAATGATGACCCGACCCACCCTCTTCATCTCATCTCTATCCACATTGATGACATACAGGTACGCCATGTGATGATTGATGGAGGTGCTAGCATTAACATCATTTCATCCCATGCATTTTCTCAAATGCACATACCTGAAAATTACATGCATAAACATCCGGTCATGTTGCATTCATTCAACGACACTATCACCTCCACACTAGGCACTGTCATCCTTCACATTTCATGGGCCCCGCACTATTCCAAAATTGTTTTACATTTTTTGAGGGGGAATTCCAATATAACTTGTTGCTTGGTAGACCCTGGATCCATGTCATGGGTTGTTCCTTCCACTTTGCATCATTGTGTAAAGTTTGAACATGAAGGACACACTTATACCATTCCAGCTGACCCATCACCTTTCAAAACATGCAACATGCTTTACCGACCCAATGATGTGCTCATACCTGTCAAGCCATCTACCTCCACAACCAATACCACTTCACCTACACCTCCACCTACCAATATAGCCACCACTACTTTCACCACACATACCTCCTCCATTCCTACCACTGCTATAACCTCCACGGCTGACCCATTAGCTTCCCAATCCATTAACTCCACCTCCGCATCGACCTCCGACACATCATCCATTCCAGCTACCTACATACCAACCACTGATCCCTTGGAAGGTGTTTTTCAATGCCTCACTCTGGGGGAGTACCACCTATATAGTGTCAACACATTCCTTACTCCACACGAGTATGGAAGCCTTCACCAACACCCTCGCTATGATCACCGTATAGGAGAATGCCTCCTTTATGGTCCTCCTCATCTTCGTATACTAGTCTCACCTATGGGGGACTTGATACTACCACTTACACACCTAAACCACCATCACAACCCCACCCATTTTCCACTAACTTCCAATCACTTACCAATCACCATTTCACCCACACCTTCCTACACCATTGTGCATGGAAGGGTTTTGGTTTTGGCTTTTATGAGCAAGGCCACCATACCATTATTCCATGTACCACCCACAAACATAATGACCATAGTGGTATCGGCTTCCCCAAACCTCCTACCAAATAGGCCCACATTGAACTCATTGAAGACCCTAGCCCTCCTCCACCTTCATCTTCATCACTACCTTCACCCGCTCCACCTTCATCACCACCCTCACCAACAGAGTCGATGGATCCTGAATCTATCCCCCTAACTTTTTTTTTTCATAAACACCATTTCCTTGGGGCCTTTGACTTATCAATGCGAAGGCGAGGCCCCTTCCACTCTTCCATTCCTATATCCTAAGATGATCGATGATGACACACCTACAATTAACGTCATTCAATGTCAGGATGATGAATCCATACTCACCTACCTTGGTGTAGAGACTCATCTATTATCATCAACCATGATTGTGTTGTCACCATTCTAAATGACACAAATTCATGTTGAATGAATCATTATCGAGATCAACATTCATACTCAAGGGGTGATCTTTCACAGAAATCAATCCTCATTCTTCCAAATGATCAATGGAAAAATACTTTAGATGCTACACAAAATGGGTGAAGCCATACCACTCATCTCCATGAAAGCCGAGAAAATATGTTGAGTTCATTAACCATCACATCATTTTTCACTTTGGTGTCCTCATCACCTCATCACTATAATGGAAAACAATTCAAAAACAAAACATTACAAAAAAAGTGATGCCTTTGACATTCATCTTAGTTTCTCATCACCTTATTACCCACAAACCAATGGCCAAGCCAAATCCACTAACAAAACCTTAAAAAAAATTCTCATGAAAGTGGTTGATGATACTAGGAAGGATTGGCATACGCACATTCCTTTTTCCCTATGGGCATACCGCACTAGTATTCACACTTCCACTGCAGCCACACCCTTTTCTCTGGTCTACTGGTACCAGAGGTATTCTACCTCTCTCAAGTCCAGATCCCCTCACTCCACATTTCTCTCCATGACATGCTTACGATGATGACTTTTTCATCAGGACCACTTAGACAAAGAGTTATTATTAGATGAACGTCATCTTAACGCTCTGGATCACCTTCAAGTTTACCAACAACATATCAAATGTGCTTATGACAAAACATGTGTTCATGAACGAACCTTCCAAGTCGGTGACCTTGTCTTTGAAAGAAAAATCAACACGTAACCAAAGCAAAAAAGTAAATGGGAAAATTTACTCCTAATTGGCTTGGACCATACATCGTAACTCATACCTATGGATCAGGTGTGCCTATCATTTATCCTCACTTGAGGTAAACCCAAACCTAGCCCCTTAATGCATTGCATCTTCGACCATTCTATTGTTGACTCATTGTCCTACCTCACCCTTTGTCTCTTTATAGGCTGTCCCTTGAGCACTATCCACTCCATACACCTCCCTAACGATTAAACAAGAATCATGTGAGTACCCATCACTTGTTATCTTCTCTTGAATATGTGTACCACGGCACTGCACATAGCATGATTCTCATGGATACTTTTCATCTACCTTTAGATGAGATCCCATGGTCATTCCACCTTGCCTTTTGAACAAGAGTCCTATCCTCCACCTTGGTCTTGTCCATGATTTCAAAGACCTCACATGGGACCAAACTCCTTGAGTCAAACTTCTAATAAAAAGATGACTCCCTCAAAAGGACATCTTCCTCTCGACAAAATTGCTACTATAAATAGACTACTCCTGAAGGACAACTATGTGAAAGCAAAAAAAAAAAAAAAAAAAACAAAGCTTCCCGCATCGATCAGCTTCATGAAGACCTCAAGGAGTACCATATTATTTATCCCATATAGACTTCCCGCATCGATCAGTCTATCAAACAAAAAAAATTGTCATGGACTTGCCCATTGTGACCTCGGACCTCTTGCCCAAAAGCCTTGTCACTCAAAACATATAAAATTAACTACCTTTCACCCACCTTACCATTTCCACTCTCATTTCCTCAATTTCCTCAAGGGACATCTTGGAATTTTGACATTTGGTGATCCTATGTGACTACCTTCATCATAGAATAGTTAATCATGCAATGCCTTTCGGTCTTGTGTTCATCACCCCCTCCAAGGTATGATCTACTCGGTATGATCCTACCCAATCAGGTGGCTTTATTTCCCCCTCTTATCTTTTAACCATCTTTGTTTACATTTTGATTACCTTATACAGACTTGGTCCTCGACGCTTACCTTTGAGGTAGTCCTCCCTTTTCATAATCACCTTCACCTACATCATTTTACCTATAATCTACCCACACCTATTAAACCTAAACCCACAACATGCCCAAAACCTACCAACTCATTTTCATATTCTTCCCTAGCTCATGGGAGAACTACATCGGCCTGAGGTCCCTTTTTCACCGGGACTATGTAGGCAGCACTCCAAGGGCATGGGGCCCTTGGAGGTTAGCTCGGCCATTCTCTACCCTAAAAACAATTCATCAACCATGCCTAACTCACCATTTACATCACATTTCACTTAGTTCCCCTTTTCTAACAAAATTGGAAATTAAGCCACATACATAACAAGTTGCTTACCACAACATACATTTATTACACCTACCATCTCTCTATCATCACTATGCATAGATTATAGAACATTTCACATATGACCCATAGTATCATTCATTGCCAAAATAATGAATCATAACTAAACCTACTTTCAACTCAACCATGCCTAAACCAACTCAACCATGCTACCAACTCCAACCATGCCTATAACCTACTCAATCCATGCCTAAACCAACCTAACTCAACCATGCCTATAACCTAACTCAACCATGCCTATAACCTGACTCAATCCATGCCTATAACCTAACTCATCCATGCCTATAACCTAACTCCAATCCATGCCTATAACCTGACTCGATCCATGCCTATAACCTGACTCGATCCATGCCTAAACCAACCTAACTCCATCATGCCTAACTCACCTAATTTCAAACCACATTAAAGTAACAAATCCATATCTCATCTAACACAAGCCATAAATCCAATATCTCATAAACATATTAACACATCACAAAATACCATGAATCTCATCATATAAATCAATAAATGTGTATCTCAAAATACATGCCTATCTCATCATGGCCATCATCTCAAAAATGTTGGCACGCAGGCCGATATACAATACAAAATGTCATCGGCACGCAGGCCGGTCTCATATATACAAAAAGAATGAATGAATCAATACAAAATATCTTCAACACATAGGCCGGTATGCTCAAAATATACAAAAAATCACTCATACATCCTCACTATCTTCGGCACGCACAAGCTGGTATGTGATATAAAAAAATAATCACTAGCAGACATATATATATATCAAAAATCACTAATCACTATATCAAAAAATCGTGTGGTGACATATCAGACATCTCACCGGATGTCCTCCATCTCTGTGTCACCTGCACCCTCGCCTCCTATGTCCCTACTGCACACATCACCTCAGCTCTAGTCACTATGCACTTGGTGGCCTCTCCCTGATCAGCCTCAGAGCTCACTGACCTCCTATGCTCTCCACACTATGTGTGTGGGATCTCATCCTCTCACTTTGATGCACTGTTGTGCCTCCTCGTACTCTCCGTAAGAGAGGAAGTCTATCCCAACCCATGAGCTGGTCCTGATAATATCTCACCTCACCTAGGGCATCCCATAACCTAGATATAGGCATGGTCTGTGGTGGTCCCATAGGTCTCGGCCCTTGTACCCCTACCCCTGCCTGCCCTGAACAGGGACCAGCTCCCAGCTCCTGCGCTATGGTGGTACCATCCCCTATGCCTCGTGGTGGTGCCCCTACCCTTGTGCCTATATCTAGCCTATAAGGCCCCAATCTATGTCTGGGTTATGGCCAACTGGCCCTGTAAACCTACCACTTGAGCCAATAAGGCTGCCACTTGACCATCTCTCGTCTCCATCTCCTCCATCTCCTCCACCTCTCCCTCTCGCCATCTCGGGCCTCAGACTAACCACCTATACTCATAGCTCTACTACCTCTACCTCTGACCCCTCTAGCTATGTCTATAGTATACCTATCTATACATGATCAATCGTACTACCTACCCCTGTAGGGTGTCTCTCTACACTATAATGGTAGCTAAGTCAAGTCTGCTGCCTGGGTCTAGGTGGTATGGCTCATGTAATCGAGCCACCCCACCACCGCTCTATACCTATCTCGTGCATCTAGCATCATCAATCCACCAATCCACTGGCTCCTCCTCCTCTCTTGTAGGCACTGTAGGCTGTGGTAGAGGTAGAGGCCTCTCCACGTCATCTCTCGATACTATGGGAAGGATGGAGGAATATCCTATACAAGCCCAAACTACCGCTCGACCCCTATCTACCGGATCATCTCATCCTCCCCAACACGACGACCTCCCTCAGATCCACCTCTCTAGCTGGAGCTCAGCTAGCTCCTCATGCATGTGCCTATATGAGGGGAATCCCACATATGGCCTCCAGATAATGTCCACTCTGACAACCCCTCCAACAACTACCAAAATGGGCCACATCATATGTCGGCCTATCCGACCTCCACTCTCCTACAACCGCACCCATCTCCTGTATCCCAACCACACACATCTCATGGGAATGCATCTACTTGGGGCATCCCTATAGGTCAAACACATACTATGTGCTCATAGGCCCAACAGTGTAGTATAAATGTACAACACATAAGCTAAACCTGCACAACCACCCATACGCCCACAACTCTCTATATAGCTACACCAAGAATGTTGGTGCCTAGGCAAAGCATGTCTCATGCACCATCATATCATGGAGCACCCCCATCAGTGATCAGGGAAAGCATCCACCCTCTACATCGAGTAGTGCATAGCAACACACTACCTCCATCAATAAAACCACTAGCCTCGTCTCATCCGGATGGGCTAGGTACATCTCACCATAGCTCAAACTGGCACTGCTATGGAATCTCAGCTCCACCACCCCCTCACCAAAAACTATCCCGATCAGCTCCTCTGAGGCCTCAGAGGAGATAGAGTACACCTGGCCCCCAATATGGGTAACCACAAAATCTGGAACACGTCCTCTAGGGTGATAGTCATCTCACCTGTCGGAAGGTGGAACGTGTTGGTCATGGAGTCCCATCTATCGATGAGCATGACCATCAAACTAGGCTACCAAACAACATGTCGGTAGCACTGAATACCACTCAATCCCACTACCTCCACATGTTGCAGCTCCAAAGGGGTTGTTAAGCCACGCAATGTCACCAATAAAGGCAGGAACCTTATCCCGCATATGTAACTGCGATCTCCCCTGCATCCAATCCAAACACAACATTAATCTACATTTACCATGACCATATTCACCAATTATCATTACCCTCCACCCTATTTTTACTTTACCCATCTCAACTACCTAGCCCACATCCCTCTTGGACCCTTGTGCCTAAAATCCCGACGTGCCGGTTCATCCTAACCGACTCTGGTCACCCTTAAACCGGCATCGGTCACCTATTTGTTTGGTGACCGATACGGTTCCTCTTTACCGACCATGGTTACCATGTAACCGGCATTGGTCACCTATTTGGTGACCGATCCCAGTTCTACCAACCGACGCTAGCCAAGCTTGACCGACGCCGGTCACTGTCACAAAAAATCCATGACTTCCCAAACCCCCTTTTTAAAACCCTCCCACCTGCCCCTTTTACCCCACCTACAATGACCTAAACTACCCCTGGACCTCTACCCACCCCACCTATACACTTTACTACCCTCCCCCTCTTTTTTTTCCCCGTTTTTCCCCCATACCCACATTTTAATTTTTTCCCACCCACAAAATACAAAAACCCACAAAACCCTACAAATAACAACTATCACAACCTCTACTCTATCTAATTAACACTATAGAGTTAGGTGCTTACCTCATCGCTTTGCCATCATCTTGGTGGCACATCCGGCCCTATGCGTGGTCCACCCAATCCCTCTCCAGCCTCTGCCATCCCCGAATATCTACCCACAACCTCCAACCAATCAACTCTCTCACCCTGATCTCGTGGACCCGCTACTCACCAACCCAACCACCGTCATCAAATCACACTACGCCAACTCTCACTGTCCCATTTCCTCCGAAACTTTTCTCTTTTCTCTCTTTTTTTGTCATTTCTTCACTTCACAAATAACAAATGAATAATAAAAATGTGGATTTTTTTGTTTTTATACAAAACCCGACCTAACCGACGTCGGTTCCCCTTGACCGGCATCGGTCTCGTGCCCTACCTCACCATCATCGGTTTTTCCTATACCGACGTTGGTTATCCATGACCACCATCGGTCACCCTACCTACACATTTCCCTTACTTTTCCATTTTACCCCACCCTTTACCTTGCTCCTTTACCCCATCCAACCTTTACCCAACCCATTACCTTACCTTTCCTACCTCATCATTTCCTACCTCCATTTTTCCTCCTTTGGGGACTCATTATTTTACCCCTACCTTGGCCTTACCCATGTCCGTGACCTAGATATTTGGACCTGGACCATCGCTAGTGACCTTTGACCTCATGTGTTCACTATACCTTGTGGCACTGTTACCTGTGTTGATTGACCTAATGACCTTACCTAGCCTATTATCATGACCGTTTATCCTAACCCTACCTTTGGTGTACCTGGAACATACCTAAACGTTCCTACACCTAACCTACGTTGTGTTTCCTGACCATATCCTATACCTTGGATACCAGATTCACTTCAACCTTGTTTGGATAAACCTATCGACCTTAGATGATGTAGAGTTTTCCTGCTCTTCAACCCGGTAGCATGTTGTAGTTTATACGTGTGCATGTGCGTTTGACTGTTGCTACCTGTGACCCTGACCCATTACCTAGATTTCCCGAGTAGACCTTTCACCCTTTTTCCCTGTACCCACTTGCCTTTTCCTCACATTTACCTTTTATCAAACCACTCACCACTTCAACCTGCTGCTTGCCTCATCAGTTCCTGGTTTGAGGGGGATCACCTTCACCCACACATGGGGCAACCACATCTTATTTTTGTTAGCATCACTTACCAATACAAGCTACGCAACAAAAAGGGGAAAATGTAGACACTAAAATTAGGTCACACTCCCTTTTGTCCTCGACATATAAGCACCCTTTATTACATTTACCTAGCCATGACCCCCTTCACCCCACTAATATTAATTTAATTAATTTAATTAATTAATGCATTATCCTCACTATATTTATTATTTAAATATCTTATTTAAATAATATCCACACATACAGTTCACTTAGACACCTCACCAAGCCAACTCAACCTAAGACCTATTCTTAGTAAGTTCCCATAACTAACTAAGACTTACCCAAACCCTAAAAATCAATGCCTACATTCCCTCTAACCACATTCCCGCATGCTCACAAGAAGCTCTCAGTCTCCATGGGATATAATGACATGAGATCTAAGGAAATCAGAGAGGATCTCCCTAGTTTAGTAAACCTAGGAAATCCCACCTTGACCGATGTCAGTTACCCCTAACCATCGCCGGTTAAGCTGGACCCACTATCGGTACCCTTTTAACCCCAAAACAACCTTATTCTCAAGGTTGAGGTTGGAAGTTGGAAAACATTGGGAGAAATTTGATGAGAAAGAACACATCTCAGAGAGATAACGCATCTTCAGAGAGCCAATTCCAATGAAAACTCACATCCAAGGAAGGAGATTGAGCATCTTCTCCTACACAGCCATCCCAACCATGATCTGATCTATCCAAGCAAAGAGGAGTGTACATGTAGCCCATGCAAAATATTTTCTTCAGTTGGTGATCACTTGCAACCTTCAAACCCATCATCAACACCTCCATCCCTCACACACAAGCCTTTAGGAATGAAATCCAAGTAAGTACAACATCATACTTTCCTAGTTATTTCATTTCATCATCATTTTATCATCCATTGTTTATCTTGCTCCCTATTGACCTTCTCCACATTTTCACCTCCATATACCCATTAAAACCTCAAAAATCCTACTCCAATCACCCAATACCTCATCCCGACCAACCAAAGTCCTTTGTGCAATCACAAAGGAGACCCCAGCTTGTTCTGTGACATTTCCAGATCTCACAATAATCAACACTCGGTTATACCTAACCACCATCTTTCACCCCTAACCAACACCGGTCTTTGTGTTTTCCCACACAACCCTGAATAGATACCTACCCACCTAATTTTACCTCACCCTCATTCACCTGTGACTACCCGAGACCTTTATCAGACCTGTAGAGACCCAAAACCAATCATTTGACCTTTGGATTCTATTCTAGCTTAGCTTGTTAGATTAGATTTATTTCTTATTATGTTTTAAGTGAGATACCTAAATCATTTCAAAATAACAATAGGATTTAATTTGTTTACAACATTTAATTGTTTAAAATAGTGGGTCGACATCCATCTAGAAGTATCATACTTCACGATCTAGTTTACCGCTTCACCGCCCACATTGTTTAATTCCTTTTGGTTGTGTTGTTTTCATTACAGGTAGTTCCTCCTAGCCAAAAGGAAGCTCTCACAATCAGCTATGAATTCAGAAGTCATACACGCGCAACAACCCATCAACTGACATTTGAACAGGTATTCCTCCTATGCCCGTTACCCTATCTATTTTTTCAACACTTTAAAGAAACAAATCTAAGAAAAAGGTGAAACATTTATGTCAAAAAAGTAACACCCTAGGATCTACTTATTAAAGGTCCTTACTCTTTGCTAACATGGGACCATATCTCAAGTTGTGGGACTTGTTACTTAATATGGACCTCTGGAGAATTCCAACTTCCTCTACCTAAATCTATTACTAATAATACTCCTAGGAGGGAAAATGCAGCTAACTAATCCTAGAATAACAATTCCAAGGGACCAAGGAGAGAGAGAGGGTTAAAAAGATGCAGAAAGGGGAAATCCTAAGCTAAGGGGTGGTGATAGCACCAGAAAAGGGTTGATTTATCTCCAAAAGGGGAAGGAAAGAGAGAAAACATGGGAAAGAGGAAAGAAAAATGTGTCATAGAAAAGAACCATGTAAAATGAACCTTGCTTCACATTGTAAACAAAGAAAAATGGAACCTACAATTAGGAGGTACACACAACATACCAAAATAAAATATAAAGGAAAAATGAAAACAAAAAGATATAGGGAAGAAAAATGTGCCACAAAACAAATTTTATATTGCTTAAAATATGCACAATTCCATTATAGTCATGGCAAAAGGTGAGATTACATTGCAGAGACCAAATTAGAGGTATGAAACTTCCGGGAAGTCACCACCATTTTATCATAGGTTCATTACAACAAAGATCCATCCTTTACAAAATGAAGGATTTTATATTATATAGATCAAGGAAGAGAGAGAGAGAGAGAGAGAAGAAAGAAAAAGATAATATTTGATCTTGTCATTAATGAAGATATATTTTTCCTCGCAACACAATATGTTAAGTGCATACCCTAAGCTTGTTTGGATTGTAGAAGAAGGAAGATCCCATACTTCATTAATTCAAGTGGTTGACCCATCTGATTTTGCATATTAATAAAATAAACTATTTTTGAATTTTTTCCCACCAAACGCCATCCAAATCTGATTATGATGATGTAAAATTGAAGGGTTTGAGGATACCATTCAAACAATGTTTTTTACAATTTGCAGCTCAAGGTCGAAAGATATTGTTGTTTGTAATTATGAATATCGGGAGCACATGAAATTGACACGTGGTAGAATTTGATTGGCCTCATATATTACCCCTATCAACATGTGCACCGCTTTGTATTTTTCCACGTGTCGGTCTTCATGCGTTAGGGGTCGCCTTTGATTCCTTTATTTTCCTTTTCCTTTTCCTACCACATTAAGAAATGCAATCCAATACAAAACTACCATGTTCCTTCATAATTCAGCTATGTCGACTTATTTTCCATCATATTTGTGAGATAGTGAAAGGTGAGCCAATGAGAAATCTCCACGTACCTTATAATGTCAATTTTTTTGAAATCTATGACTAACAACTACAAAATATGAGCCAATAGAAATACTCCACATATGAGACATGTTTGTATTTCATTGGTTTAGCCTTCCTATCATAATTTATTACTTGGGTGGACTTAAAATACTAGATCTATATAAATGTGCCACCTATCCTCTTTGACCTCGCCGACTCTTTCCCAAACCGATGCCTTTTTATCAATTTTTGTTCACTCCATGAACTCTACTTCAAGGAGTTAATCACCCAAAATTTTGATGGAATACTACCACATGTCCTTTTAGAACCATTTATCTCCCACCACTTGATTCCCTTTACTCAATCCATATGTCTATTCTTTTCAGCCGTGTCTACTGACTCTACCTTGACCTTCCATCCGAACATAAAATTTTATGGAATGTAGCTTGATCCGGGATTTAAAGTTCATCGTGCACATCTACCTTGAATTTTTCCGAATGGTGATGTGTTTCCACCTTCAATCATTCGATCCTCGCCACGTGGCCACCTTTGAAGGTCGACACATGTTTGTTAACCTACCTTGACCATAACCCAGACTTGAAAGATTATCCATTTTGGTTCATTATGGGGACTTGAGGTTCGCAGAGCCTAATCAATTTGAAGAATGATAGAATTATTCCGTGTGTTTTTGCATGGACCGTTGATCTCCCGCCACCTGGTTACTATGATGTTGGTGTTGAAATTTG
Organism: Taxus wallichiana var. yunnanensis; assembly: GCA_018340775.1. NCBI lineage: Eukaryota > Viridiplantae > Streptophyta > Pinopsida > Cupressales > Taxaceae > Taxus > Taxus wallichiana. The sequence continues at coordinate 383,283,425 of CM031233.1, read as the reverse complement.
ATGACCAAATGAACGTCACATGGGCTTTTATAAATAACCCACCAATGCTTTTCAACTTGGTCTCCCATGGGTTTTCAAATGCCAATGATCCATGCTTTTGGAAGGTGGAATTCGATGGCTGTCTAAATGTCCCATGCTTTTAAAAATGGCTAATTCCATTTTTAATGAGTTATCCAAATTAACCTAGGGGTAAATTTGGGATAACATAAGCATCCATTAAGGGATATCTTGTATAATACATGGCTGAAAATCATACACATCATAGATTTGAGCTTGAGGGTCCTCAATTTATTATAATCCACATGTTTTAGACAATCACTATGAGGAAATAAGTAATATCACTTAACCACTCATTAGTGGTGTCTACAAAGAGCACTTGAGGAAAATCTTAACTTTAGCACTTAAAGCATTTGAATTTATATTTATCCTTCTAGGTCATAACATTCAAATTCATCCATTAGCCTACATAATCCATTTCCTCTAACCAAATTAGATGGCCTTATCTCAAGGTCATACTCTTGAATTTTTGATACCTAATTACCTCTTTTTTCTTTGAGGTCTTGTTGAGTCAAGATAGATTTTATAGCTGATCCTGGAACCATCATAATGGTGTGAGAGTTTAGGATGTAGAATATGAAATTCTTGACTACCTTAACCACAACATAAACATGCTTCTCCATGGTAGAGTATCTAAGCTCATGATTATTCAATGGAAAACTCATGAAGGCAATAGGGGACTCGATCCCTTCTTCATTCTTCTGAACTAAAATGGCTGAAATAGTGTGCTTAGATGCATAACAATACACAATGAAATATTTATTAAAATCAAGACATACCAAGGTTGGGGCTTTGGCTATGGCATGCTTGATATTCTCGAAAGATTATTTTCCCTCCTTAATCCACTTGAAGCTCTCTTGAGGCCTCATCATATTCATAATATGTTTAGTCAACTCAACAAAAAGGTGAAATGAAAGACAGAGGGAGTTAACCTTTATAAATAAGGAATGAACTCTCACAGGGCAAATATTTGTTCCTTCTTTATTCACAATGTATCCAAGGAGCTTTCCTTCAGTCACTCCAAATATTGACTTCTTTAGATTCAAGGATATGCCATGTTCTTGACACCTTAGTAATAATTTCTCAAGGTGTATTGAATGTTATTTTCTCTCCTTAGAGAAGATTGCAAGATCATCAAGATAAATGAAAATACATTTGTTCTTCAAATCCTTAAAATCCAATTCCATTTCTCCCTAAAAAATGGCCTGAGCATTTATGAGAAAAAATTGAATCCGATTGTAGGAAAACATTCTATTAGTGCAAAATTATAGCACCCCCAAATGACTTATGGATCTGATTTTCTAAGGAAAACTCATTTGGTGTGATTTCACAACATTGAGCTTTCCCAAAGTGTGGTACTTTTGAAAATGGGGAAAGATCTTTAGAGAAGGCTGGTTCCTCTTCCTAAACTACTACGACAAGCCATTCCAAAGGCAGGAAAGCTAATATAATCCTAATCTAACTTCCAAGGAGATAGGGAGAGAAAGAAAACTAGAAAAAATAGAGCCTACACTAAAACGGTGATACACCAAAGAAGGAAAGTGTTGATTATCTATCTAAACTACCATGGAACAAGAAGAGGTGAGAAATGGAAAGGATGGACAAGTGCATCACAGACCAAAGATGTATTTCACACAAAAATGTTCCAAAAATGCTCCAAAACCTGCAATGAACATCCAAACATGCACAAATACTTGCATTGAAGAGAGGAAAGAAGAAAACAACCAAAAAATGAGCAAGGATGGACAAATGCATCACAAAACATGTTTTTTATTACTCCATAAGTTTGCACAAAATCATCATTTCACAGTAATAGTAAATAATTCCATTACAAAGTAGAGGAGGAGGTTCAAACTCCATTTTCAACCCCGGGAAGAAAATAAGGGAGAGGAAAATAAGAATGACGAACAAATTTTTATAAATGAGCCAAAACTTGCTTTTATTGCTCGAACAGAATGAAGAAAATGAGAAAATGCAAGAAAATTTAATTTAAAACTCCAACCACCAACAAGATCCATTTAAAACAACAAGGGAACCCTCAAAAATCCATTTTTCGATTCATTCACCATGCTTTGAGAAGAAACGAATTCCATCATCAATTTTGGCGGTTGGGGGTCGGTTCTACATTTTTTCCCATGCCAAAGATGTTTTCCCATTTTTCTCCTATAAAACTCCATAAAAATTTAAAATTTAAGTGTCCATCATGTAGAGGATTTCAACATCTTTCCAATGACACCAAAATTGTGAAAATATGAGCTCTGGTTCGAAAGATATGGCCCTCTGAAGATTTAGGGCAAAACTGGTAAAAAAATAGAGTCAAAATTGGGGTCAATGGGGTCAAACTTTAAATTTTTCCCTTTTGGAAAAATTTCCCAAAAATATTCGCGCCCCTTAGGTCTCGCATGACACGTGGCACCCTCTGGATAATTCGCAAGTCAAGACCTACCTTTTTTCTCTTTTTTTTTTCAAATTGGGAAAATTTCCCAAAACTCTCCACACCCCGCTCCTTCGATGACACATGGCATCCTTGAGTTGATCCACGGCTTCAAAACAACATTTTGCTCCTTCTCCCAAAATTGGGAATTTTTCCTAAAATTCTCTACGGCCCCAATGCTCGAGACACGTGGGACCATTTGATTTGATGTGGAGATGCGGTTCAATTTTTTCCTTTACACTTTTCACCACTTTGGTAACAATTCCAAAATCCTTCCACCACCCCGACTCTCGTTGCTGACTAGACATGTGGCACCTTTTGATTGGTTGTGGAGATGCAACCAATTTCTTTCCTTTGATGCATTTTGAACAAACACCAAAAAAATTGAAGACCCTCCGACGCCCATCGCTCTTCTTTGACATGTGGCATCATTTCATTGGCGTGGGCCTTAACCAATTTTTTCCTTTGCGGGCTTTCGGGCCAAAATTTTCCTTTGAGTTTTTGCTCAAAAGGGATAAGTGCCAAAATTTTTCCCACGGGTCTGCCTACCCACCAATTTCCTTGGTGAAATTTCCTCCTTACCTCCATGGGCCCACCTAGGAAAATTTTCCCTCCAAACTCCTCCGAGCCATAACTTAAAAATACGAGTTAGGAGGACTTCCTTACCTTTCTCGGAAAGAGGAAACATTCTCTATTTGATGAAGTCATACCTTAAAATTTTGAGTGCCTAAAATGTGTAAAAATTTGACTAAGGTTCAAAAGGAAGCTAGTTAACCCAAAATAAAAGAGAGCTTATTTTGGTTAATAGGTTCCCCATGGAGTTGTGAAAGTAGTATTATATTGATCTTCTTAAGAAACTTCAATTTTATTGAATCCAAAGAATCCATCCATCACAGAAAGTATTTACGAACCAAAGGACCACTTGTAGAATGTGATCCATGATTGGGAGTGGATATTTTTCCTATAGATAAGCTTTGGTTCAAATTTTGAAAGTCTACATAATCCTTCTTTCTCCATTTTTACTGTAGACATGGAAAAGTTGTGCCACCCACATGGAGTTGTGGATTGGGAAAATGATCCTTGCATTTAGAATTTTCAAAAATTCCTCTCGGATTGTTTTGGAAATATTGGGATTGTATTGTTTTTGATTTTTCTAGAATGGATTTGCTTCAGGATTGAGAGGTATAGAGTGTTGCATCTCTTTTGGTTTAAAATATTTTATCTCATCATATGAATATGCCAACACATCTAAATACTTTTTTACAAAAAAAAAGTTTCTCTTTTCCTCTAGTGAGTAAGAATTTCCTATATTCACAAACTAAGGTTGCTTCTCCATTCCAATATTTACCTTCTCAAAATTAGTAGTACTCCTAAGAGATTCCTTATCTTTATCTTTCAAAATATTTTATGTCTATAACACAATTCTTCAAGTGCAACTAGGCCTTTAGGAATCTTGTTACGTTTTAGCATGAACACTCCATCGAATCAACCTCTTTTGCTTCACCTTTTCTTTCCTTTGTAATTGACTCATAGAATGAATAAGTACTTCCCTCAAATAAAATTTTGTTAAAATTATCCTCGCTGCTCTAGGAAAGAGATGATATGTTTATCATCATGAAACACTTGCTAATGATTGGCATTATTGGGCACACTTGGCCCAAAAATCATCTTAATAGAATATTTCTCTTTGTCAAAGGAAGGGTGTACTATTAATAGAGAATTTGACACAAAAATGGAATTATATTTTTCATTTCATTCATGAGGAATAACTTATATAGAGAAAAATCAAAGGATTCAATGCAATCCCACACTATGTTCCTATAATTTCTGAGTCATGGGTTCTTCACTTGGTATTGATTTTGGAATTGTTTCATGATTACTTCTACATCTCCCAAGAACTTAAATTTATTAATTCTCATATATTCATATTCGTCCATGCTTAAGAGAATATATTCATATTCCACAATATTGTTGGTATTCTCAAATTGAAGCTTAAAAGAAAAAGGAAACAACTCACCTAATGGGGAAATCAAAACCACACTCGGCTCTAAATCCTATACTAGAATGAATTCCATCAAAATCCATAATACAAATCTTATCCTTTTATTCCTCTAAGATAAGGGGCACATCATCATCTCCTCCAAAATTCATAAAGTAGTTCCCATGTCCACTGTCTTGATAAAGAATATCAGCTCTAGGATCTTTTGATTTTTGCACTGTATACTTCATTTTTCTCATCGGAAACAAATTTTTCATTTAGACCTTGAATAGAATATTTTTTGAAGACCATTCCATATGAATTTATCCTCCTAAATCTCTATATAAAATTATACTCAACAACATCCCATATGAGGCTGGAATTTTTCTACTAAGATAGTCAATAAGACTTTCTTTTTAGGAAAATTAGCTAAAGCAACTTGGGCATATTTTATTCTTCCCACAAGTGGGACTTCTTTAGTCTCCATAGAATAACACCATCCTTTATCCCATGTTAGGGTGATACCAAGTGAATTAAATACTTTAATTGACATCACATTGTTAGAAGCACATGATTCTATGATACAATTGCTCAATTGGTTGCCTCTGACGAGAAGAGAAAGAATGGTTCAATATTGAACATCTTGGATGCACTTAATGCTAACATGTTCTAGGATGATGGGGAAGGAGTTTTTGTAGTAATCCTTTAGAAGAGGGTGTGATAGTATTGGGATTTGGATTACTACATTTAATGAACTTGACTATTTTATCAAACTGTATCGATGGTTTTGTAAATATTTAGAATTGTAAATTTATACTTGAGACCATTTGACATGGTCTATGATATCAAAAGAGGAGGAAGTAGATGTCTCCAAGATGGTGGAATATTTATGGGGGAGGAGACACCATTTTTCAAGTAGGGACTACATTGGCAACAAAGGTAGGCTTGGAATCTACCGAGAACTTATTAAATACCTCTGAAGTATTTCTAGAAATATTCACTATTTTAGAAGTAGCATTGGAAGGCTTAGAAGAAGAAACTTTAACAAATGTAGAATCAAGAGACTTACTTATTTTAGATATGGTATTCTTGGCTTCCATGAGATCTATTTTTTCTTTATAAGATTCCATAGAAGGAAAAAATGCAACTCCTCTATTGATTATTTTGTTAGGTAGAGTTTCCATGGGAGGATATGTATCTTTCTTATTCTTTGTAGTAATAGTGGAAGAATTTTTTTGGGGATTGAGTACAGGTGAACACCACACAAGAGAAACTTAGTGTATCATATTCTTCCCTATCATCTCCAGATGAGTATTTGAAGTACCCAATCTCAACATCATCAAATTCTTCAATTTCAATCCCATTCTCTTATTCTTCATCATCATCTAGTTGCATAATTTATTCTTCTTCAACATATTGTACATCACATATTGAGTTGACAGGGGATCCTATAGAGCAAGTATTTGAGGAGGTGCTACAATTATTTTTCTATTCTGAAAATTACTCTTCCTTGGAGCATCTCTCAAAGTATGTTTTGCTAGTAATTTTTTGAGTGCAATCATATCACTTTCAAATTTCTGAACCAAGGGGTCTGTGGAGGTAGAATTAAAAATTAATTTTTTTTTCCTTGCTCATACCTTTTTATCTTTCTTGACATGATCAAATCATCTTGTACCTTGATTTTGAGCTTATGTGCTCATTTAGATTAAATAGTTAATTTATTGTTAGAAGAAAGCTCACCTCAAGAAGTTGGGCATTTGTGAAGAATCTTAGCTTGTTGTCTTCATAGGTTAGGAAACTTTAGGGATTTTATAGAGAATTTTGTTGAACTTTGTTACAAAATCCCTCATTGGTTCAAAAGGGTCCATATTAATTTAATACCCTTAAGCCAAAAGGGCATGTGAATATGTAACATGATTGAATATACTTTCAAAATTGGTCTTCATATCACTCCATTTAGTTATAGACCTACTCGGTAAATTGTAGAACTAGTCCATGACTCGCATCTTACAAATAAATAAACTAACACATCTTTGTATCCTAGTCCTAGCCATTCACAATAAGTGATTAAAGATGCAATGTGATCATCTAGGTAATTCTTCCCATCACCATAGAACTTGGGAAATTTCTTACGTGACCCTCTTGATAAATCATGCAAAGGTGTGTTGAGAGCTAATGGACCTATATTTCCCCAGGAAGTGGTTCTTGTTGAGTCATTTGTGGTTCATCTTATTATTCTTTTACAACTTCTTCTACAAAGTCTTTCCCAAATATTTTTTCTAGTTCCTCTTATTCTCCTTCACTTATAATAGTAAAGTTTAATGGTTTTTATATTGTTTCATTAAGGGGAAAATTAGGATCAAAATATGCAAGATATTCTTGATCAGTTGGCCTTATTATTTGACTAAGGGAAAGTCTAATATTTTCTCTTTTTACCTGTTTAATGGTTGGGTCTATGATGCCACTAGCCTAACTAGACCATGTGTATCTCATGTTAGCCAATTTGTAGGCTTTAAATCAGCTCAACTAATAAATTTATCAAGCTATCCTTTGTTTAATTTGAGCTTGTCTTGCTCTTTCTAAAGATTCTACATGTACATCTTCTAAATCTTAAACTCTTGTAGTTGTGTGGTAATAGAAGAAATTTACTCTATTATGCCAAATGGGTTATCTCAAGTATCATGCAATATATTCTTGGGTATGTAAGAGGATTTTAGGTATTAGGACTAGGGGAGGACCAGGAATAATCTGTTGGTGCGAAACGCAGCACCCCTAGGACTCTGCAACACGATGGGTTGAGAATCTCAGTGCGATTACACAACATGGAGCTTTTCCCAAGTGTGGGACCTTGCGAAATCGAAAAAGCTCTCCGAATGAAGGCCGGCTCCTATTTCTTTGTTCGGATGCACACGTAGAAATGCGAGGATTCACTCAAAACCTAATCTAACTTGCCAAGGAGACAGGGTAAGAAAATGCATGAAATAACAACCCTAAACTAACAGAGGTGATGCACCGAGGAATGAAGAACATATGTTTTGCCAATAAACACAAACCATAGAAATGCAATGCAATATCATGCACAGATAAACATATTCGTAGTGAAAGATCAGGAGGATGCAAAATGAAACACATAGAGGGTTAAGGAACATCCACAGTCATGCATTTATTTGCTCCGAAGGTTTGATACAATACACTGCAAAAATGCCAATAGGCAAAGGTTGCATTATAGTTTCAAATGGGAGGTTTGAGCTCCACAACTCCACCTGCCAAAGAGAAGAAGGGAGGGACCAAAACAAGAATGTCAAACCTTTTTGAAAGAAGCCCCTCCTTACATTTTATATGGAGAAGAAGAGAGGGAGAAGAGAGGAATTCGAAAACTGCCCCAACCACCTCCAGACTGCCTTAACTCATCCCATTATGGTGGTAGGTGAGACCCCCAACAACCCAAAAATGGTGAACTGTTTTTTACATTTTTGAATAACTTCTTCTCATCCAATTAAATATATCCAGTCGTAGTTGGGTAGAGGATGCTGAGAGCTTTCCAAAAATTCCAACCTTGCGTGAATCCGAGCTCCCTGTGAAAAGTTATGGCGATCTGAATATTTCCCGCGTCAGGGTCCATTTGCAGTCGGGTTTGGGTTTCTCCTTTGCATCTGCATCGGGTTTGGGAGGTGGCTCGACATGTGTTTGATGCTCGTGCTTTCCCGAAACCTGCTTCCACCAGTATCTCCAAGATTTCCTTTGTTTCGGGGTCGGAAAATGGACCTGCATGCGCATCGGGTTTGGAGGGTTGCTCGACATGTTTTCACCCCGTGCTTCCCCGCCGTGTTTTCCCAACTCCGAGACCCGATTTCCTTTGATGTTGGGTTTTCCAACCCTCCAACATGCCTTTGATGTCTGGTTTTCCAACTCCTCCGACATGCCTCGATGTCGGGTTTTCCAACCCCTCCGACATGTCTTTGATGTCGGGTTTTATATTTACCCGTGGTAAATATATACAACAATTTGGTGACTCACGGGGTTACCTACCTGCTAGGTAGAAGATCAATGGCCTTTTAGCGATCCATTGGGCATGGAGTCATAAGCAATAACTCAAAACCAACCTCGATATCTCGATCCCAACCGATACCGCAACTCCTTCTCCGAGAGCATGCCGAACCAGAAAACCAACCCAGGAGCAACAAAACCTATGCCAAAGCACTTAGGGAAACCGAAACCTAACTACAACAAGACAATGTGCATACGCACTTAGAGGAATTGAAATCTAGGCTAATATTTACAAGGGTAAAACTTTTTCTTTTTTCAAAGAAGAATGTTTAAGATAGATTCCGCTGACCGAATCGAAATTTCTTCTCCGTCTAATGTAGACAATCGGAAGGCATTACTATTTTTACATCCCGTGACCATGTAGGGGCCACTCAAATGGCATCAAACTTGGAATGCCTTCTTGGTTTTGCCCGATCCGCATCCAATTTCGTAACTAGGTCCCCTTCCCCGAAGGTCCTTGCTCTTGCTTTCTTATCAAACCATCTTTTCACGAAGGCCTCTCTTTCAATTGTTTGAACTGCATGTTCTCTAATTTCTGCCAATTCCATCAACTCGCATACCGCCTCCATTGGTTCAAACTCACCAACTCCAATCGCTTCATGAACTCCAATGCAGGCAGTTCTAATGATATAGGCAATACTGCCTCTTTTCCATAGACCAACTTGTAAGGGGAATTGCCTGTAGACCTCTTTGGTGTTATTCTATCAGCCCATAATGCTGATTTTAGCCTGGTATGCCATGTTCTTTGATTTTCCTCCAGAGTCCTCCTGATGATTCTTAGCAAATTTTTGTTCGTGGACTCTGCCTGTCCATTACCCTCGGGTAATAATTTGAAGAGGTGCTCAAATAGATTCCATTCTTGACAGCCCATTCTGTAATCTTGGAACCTATGAATGCCAATGCATTGTCTAATATGATAGTGGCCGGCGCACCGAACCTAGTCACTATTCCTTCATAAAATTCTAGTATGTTAGACTCATTTGCTTCTTTGAGCGCTACTGCTTTGGTCCACTTGGTGAAATAGTCTGTTGCTGTGAGAATCCACTTGTGGCCTTGGCTTGAGTTTGGGTTGATGACCCCAATGAAATCTAATCCCCATTGTATAAATGGTTGGTCAACCAAAATTGGGTGCAATGGAAGTGCTGCTAGTCTTTCTTTGCCCATGAAGAGTGTACATTTCTTACACTTTCTTATCCATGTATAGCAATCATTAACACTGTGGGCTAATAATACCTTGCCTTCATTATCTTGAGAGTCATTACTCATGGGGAAAATGTCTCGCAGAATCTCCATCGTGAAAATATCGTAACACCCTCTCAATTTGACCTGTCCCGATGCACCTCAATAGAACTCCATTGATGTCTTTCTTGAACAAAACACCATCAACAAGCACATATGGAATAGCTTGTAATCTAAAGTATCTCCTCTTTTCTTTGCTCATTTCTGGAGGGCATAGTCCTATCTGTAGGAAGTGTATCATATTCTGAGTCCAACAAGGAGTAGGCACATCATCATTTTCATGTTCTTGACCATCCTGTAGTACCAAGACAGTCTCTTTTTCATCACCTGCTTCAACCTGTTGACTCAAGGCTAGCTGTTCACATAGTCCCTTTCCATGTACTAGTTTAGTGACCTTGATCTCGATGTCATATTCCATGACACGAGTGATCCATCCTACACGTTTCTCATTCAGATCCTTGTTTAGAAGGAAGTCCTTGACTCCCGCATGAGAGACTAACAATTGGATTTTTTTGTTTGAGACTAGGTGCTTGAATTTCTTTAAGCTCCTGATCACTGCAAGGACATGCTTTTCAATGAAAGAGTACCTAGTTTTGTATTCCTCCAAGCCTTGACTGAAGAAAGCAATTGGTTGTTCTAATCCTTCTTTGTTCTGTTGTACTAAGATTGTAGAAATTGTGTCTCCACCACCGAAGGCATATAGCACGAAGTCCTTGGAGAAGTCTGGATTGACGAGAGTTGGGGCTTGGGATATAGCCTCTTTTATTGCCTCAAAACTTGCCTTTCCTTCAGATGTCCACTTAAATGCCATGCTCTTCTTTAACATCAGCGTTATTGGCTTCACGAGAGCTGCAAAGTTTGGAACAAACTTGCGGACAAAATTGATCCTTCCTAAGAAGCTTTGAAGAGCCTTCTTGTGACTTGGCAATGGCAACGCTCGAATTGCTTCAACTCTTTCTGGGTCAATCGTCAATCCTTCCTTTGAAACAATATGGCCTAGAAGTTTTCCCTCGTGAGCCAAGAATATGCACTTTTTGGGATTCAAAGATACCCCAAATCTTCTACACCTCTGAAATACCTGCCTTAGATGAAAGAGGTGATCCACTGCATTTTTTGAGAATACAGTGATGTCATCAAGATATATTAGAACTATTTTATTGATCAACCCCTTGAATGCCATATCCATTGCCCTTTGGAAAGTGGCTCCAGCATTTGATAGCCCAAATGGCATCTTCTTGTAGGCATAAGTCCCCCATTTGGTGGTGAAAGCCATCTTGAATTGGTCATCTTCTTTCACCATTACCTGATTGTACCCTGAGTAGCCATCTAGGAGAGAGAATCTCTCTGAACCGGATACTACTTGCAATATTTGTTCCATTGAAGGAAGTGGGTAATGATCTTTGAGAGATGCTCTGTTTAGGTCTCAGAAATCCACACACAACCTGATTTCTCCACTCTTCTTCCTGACCGGAACCAAGTTTGCAACCCAGCTTGAGTGCTTGATCGGGAATATAATGCTTGCCTCTATTAGCTTATTTAGTTCTTTCTTCATTAGAGGCTCAATGTGAGGGTTGACCGGTCTCTGTTTCTGCCTGACGGGCTTAGCATCTGGATCCAATTCGATGGTATGTTGTGCCAAATTTGGATCGAATCCTCTTAATTCTTCATAGCTCCAAGTGAAGACATCTGGAAATTCTTGGCAAAGTTGTATGAAATCTGATTTCTCCTGTTCAGTAGCCACTTTGCCAATTTGAAGTGTTTTGCTTTCCCCAACCAGAATTGGCTCTGAATCTTCTCTCTTGACCTGTATGTTAGCCTTTTCTTTACGAATCGGCTCGTCATTTAGAGTTGAAGATAGACTCCAACGTTACTAAACCCTTAGGAAGCTTGTTTGTCTGCAGCTGCACTACTTGATCCCCATACTGCTGCTCTAATCTATCCTGATTCCTAGCTAAGAATTCAGCCTCTTCTTGTAAGAAATTGACGATCTATTGATCATTCTCAAACACATGCCATCTTGTGTTATTATCTGGAACTGCTAGCCTCACAATCACATGGATATGTGGCTGTGTTTTTTCCCTTCTGATGTTGTCAACCACATCAAATGTTGCTCCAACTACTACAAGCCTATCTCGCGGCTTCATTTTTCTCCCTGGTATGGACACAATGTTGAAAGCTTCGAAATCCTCAATGAGGTCCCATACCCTGTTCTTATAACTCTTCAACAGGTCATTCTTTGTAGCATGTTGTCCCCTGACTTGGTTGATGATTAGCTCGCTATCTCCAAACACCTGCAAGTTCTTTATGCCCTTTTTCCTGGCCCAATGAAGTCCATGAATCAATGCCTCATATTCAGCCGTGTTGTTTGAACAGGAAAACTGAAACGGAAAGCTGAATAATATTTGATGCCTTGAGGTGAAATCAACATTGCACCACCTCCAGCACCTTGTCTGCTTCTCGAACCATCGAAAAATAGTTTCCAAACTTTGTTTTCATCCTTTTGTTCAAGCTAAATGATGTCAGGAATGGGTGAATATTCTTCGTGCGAGATAATACACACCCAATTCAGATTCTTCAATTTCCTTGTATGGGTCAAATTCATGACTTTTGCTTTCCCATTCATCCAAAGTTAAATCAGGAATTCCCTCGACCTTAGTACCTATTTCTAGATCACTTGAACACTCCTCCTGATCCAAAGCCGAGAAATTTACATTGATATGACTCCAGGTACATGAGGCTCAATATGGAAATTGGCAATTGGTTCTGACCTGATTGTTGCTTTAGCTCCATACCTTGTCCTAAAAATCATGTGTGACCAATCTGCAGATAAATATCCACCAATTTTTGCAGTGAAGTCCCTTGATAGACACAACGCAAAGAGTGGCGGAAGGTCAATCATAGACACATCTTGCAGAACTGTAACATTAGGACATGAATGTAGTGTTAGGCTTAACCCCTTGATGACCCCAACTGTTCCTACTGCCATTCCATCTAGTTGCACTACTCCTTTCAGCACTGGCTCATACTTCAAACCCAGTTGATCCACTATTTGCTTCGGCATCACTGAACTACTTGCTCCTGAATCTATCATGCAGTTGTGTACCAAGTGGTTTCCAACAATCAACGAAACGTAGAATGGTGGAGGCTTCAAATTTTTCCTTGTCTGGCCCCCATCATGTTGCACTGCATTAGTGAGAACTCTCTCATGTCCCCGATTTGATACATTTGAGGCAGACCAATTAGCCATTGCAGCTTGCAATAAATCTCATTTCCCTAGGATCGCAAGTGATTCCCACATGGAAATGTTCACATGTGTCTTCTTCATTTGATTGATGATGTTGAAGGGGGATGAAATTTCCTTTTGTTGTCCCTTACTTGGTGCAACCTTTTCTGGAGCTTGAACAGGTGTATGTGTTGCTACAACAGGTACCTTAGGCTGATTTTGCACATTTGGAGCTGCGTTTGGTCTATCGACCCCTTGTTGTGTAAGAGCGGGCTGAGAAACAACTGGATTGGATGGTTGTCCCTCTTCTATGTTTCTCTTCTTTGACCGTGTGTTGGCAGCCACACCTTGAAAAGGCTGTTGGTTAACTCCACAGAAGTCTTCCGTTTGCCAATTGGCCAATGTGGTTTCCGTTGGAGGTCCTTCTTGTTGTGTTTCTTGCTGTTGATTCCCTTCTTGGCTTGGTTCTTGAGGAACACCAATGGTCTGCACCATCAAGGCCTGATTTAGTGCACCATTGAAACATGCTGACTGATTGTGAGGTAGATTGCAAGGGTAACACCAGTCGTATTCCTGTGCCATGTTATTTTGTGCCGAGACCAAGGCTCTTAAGGATGTCATTGCATTTGGATCATACGGTCAAAATGGCCTGGCAGCTTGAGGTTGTCCTTGGTTTTGGTTTTGATTTGCAGCCTGAGGTGGTGGTCTATTTTGTTGGTATGGGGGCCTAGCTTGCACCGTGCTTCTTGAGGCGATACGGTCTAGCACTTTGAGCCTACTGTCTTTTGATAGTCACTAGCTCATTTCCGAGGTTCTGTAGTTGTTTCATAACCTCCTACAATTCCTTTGAAGTATTCGAAGAAGTTGACGCCTCATTATTGCTTTGATTTCTAGGAGTTGGAATGGGATTCAACTCGTGCTTGATCGTCAGGATTTCCCATCTCTCGGATAGAGAGGCATTGGCGGCCTTGGTGCAAGCTTACCAGCTTGGATCAAACAGTTCTCTGCTCTGATCGCTATGTCATAGGCCCCTGGCAGCGTTGTCCCTCCCATTGATTGGATCATCATGGCTATGTCTGAATTTATAGCCTTTAAGAAATAAAGGAATGCACCTTCGGTGGTTGGTCTAACAATGCTATTGGAATCTGTCCCATGTCCGTTGGAACTTGAAGTTGAAATCATCATTTATTTGTTAGAGCCCTTTTGATTTTTGTCACTGTTCCAATAAAGATAAATTGTCGCCCTCTCCCGAATCAAGCCGAAAGAGCTGAACAAAGTTGGTTCCAAGTCGTAATAGACCCGCCATAGGCTTCTAAACCATTATAAGGCCTTTCCTTTGAAGGATGAAGCCAATAACTTGACTGCAACATCCATTTCATTTATTTCGTACATTGCACATGCATTAGCAATATCCTGGATGTGATCAATAGGAGTAGTATGATTTTCTCTGTGAAATAGGGGATATTCTTTAGCGCTGCAACCGGAATTTGATTCTAGAGCATTTAGGGAAAGTGGACTACTACCCGTGAAATTGACAAAGGGATTCGGTGGTAGATGTGCCATTATGATTACCCCGAGAACCCCGGGTCGATGTGAGAAAAGGTCTACTAGGTGGAGGTGTAGACAAAGTCCTGTTAGGTGGAGATGGTGATCTTTGTGGTCTTCTTCCTCTCCTTCCTCTGCCTGGTGAAAGTTGCAAGTGGAAAAATAGCCCCTCTTCTCGAGTATTAGACCTGGTTCGAATTCTTCTCATGTGCCTGGGCAACTTGTGCTGCTACACCACTGAATTCTATCCCTTCGGAGTCGCCAGATGTGTTAGATAACAAGCCTCTAAAAGGCTGGATTTTGCCAAGTTACACACCAAACTTGACAATATTGAAAATATAATTTAAACTTTGAAGGACCTAGAGGAGACAATCTTCAATTCAGAATTTGGGCCTTGTTGTGCAGCTGCAGATCCCCGAAAAGTACAGTGGAACTCAGGTCATGCAATGCAACTCACAAAACCCGAATTGCCATGTGTCAGAACTTGGAACATGTCCGACATCTCTCAAAACCCAAAATGAATGCTGTCGGAATAGGGCCATGCAATGCATCCCCCAAAACCCGAATTGCTGCTTTGATGTTCTCGGACCCCGAAAACCCGAAATTCAAAAAACCTGAAATTTTGGAAATCAAAATATCAAAAAACTAAAGATACCCTTTTGAAGATTACCTTCAGATCTACCAACTGTTGAAATTTTGACCTGTTTTGAGCAAGATAAACCCTTGAAAAATGATTTCGGAGTTCGGCCTAGATGGAGCAAAATCTGAAATTTTAAAAAACTACAATTTTTAGTGCAAATTTCATGAAAAACTCCTTCAAATTTTTATGGGATGACCTCTTGGTCCCACCGGGCATGCCAAAACTGTTGGTATAGAAACGCAGCACCCCTGGGACTCTACAACACAATGGGTTGAGAATCTCAGTTCGATTGCACAAGATGGAGCTTTTCCCAAGTGTGGGACCTTGCGAAATCGGAAAAGCTCTCCGGATGAAGGCCGGATCCTATTCCTCTATTCAGATGCACACGTAGAAATGTGGAGGATTCACTTAAAAACCTAATCTAACTTGCCAAGGAGACAGGGTAAGAAAATGCATGAAATAACAACCCTAAACTAACAGAGGTGATGCACCGAGGAATGAAGAACATATGTTTTGCCAATAAACACAAACCATAGAAATGCAATGCAATATCATGCACGGATAAACATATTCATAGTGAAAGATCAGGAGGATGCAAAATGAAACACATAGAGGGTTGAGAAACATCCATAGTCATGCATTTATTTGCTCCGAAGGTTTGATACAATACACTGCAAAAATGCCAATAGGCAAAGGTTGCATTACAGTTTCAAATGGGAGGTTTGAGCTCCACAACTCCACCTGCCAAAGAGAAGAAGGGAGGGGCCAAAACAAGAATGTCCAACCTTTTTGAAAGAAGCCCCTCCTTACATTTTATATGGAGAAGAAGAGAGGGAGAAGAGAGGAATTCGAAAACTACCCCAACCACCTCCAGACTGCCTTAACTCATCCCATTATGGTGGTAGGTGAGACCCCCAACAACCCAAAAATGGTGAACTATTTTTTACATTTTTGAATAACTTCTTCTCATCCAATTAAAGATATCCAGTCGTAGTTGGGTAGAGGATGCTGAGAGATTTCCAAAAATTCCAACCTTGCGTGAATCCGAGCTCCCTGTGAAAAGTTATGGCGATCTGAATATTTCCCACGTCAGGGTCCATTTCCAGTCGGGTTCGGGTTTCTCCTTTGCATCTGCATCGGGTTTGGGAGGTGGCTCGACATGTGTTTGATGCTCGTGTTTTCCCGAAACCCGCTTCCGCCGGTATCTCCAAGATTTCCTTTGTTTCGGGTCGGAAAATGGACCTGCATGCGCATCGGGTTCGGAGGGTTGCTCGACATGTTTTCACCCCGTGCTTCCCCGCCGTGTTTTCCCGACTCCGAGACCTGATTTCCTTTGATTTCGGGTTTTCCAACCCCTCCGACATGCCTTTGATGTTGAGTTTTCCAACCCCTCCGACATGCCTTTGATGTCGGGTTTTATATTTACCCGGGGGTAAATATATACAACAATAACCATTATTAGAAGGTATAAGGCTCAATAGATTTTCAATTTTCAGGTTTATTTTGTTATTTTGGATTTTATTTTTTTTGTATTTTTAGGAATATACTTGTTATCCAAAATGAGCCCCCTGCTTATTTTGGCTAACTTGCCTTCATTCTTTCCTTCCTTGCGCTTCAACTTAAATTTTCACACATTTTAAGCACTCAAAGGATTATGGAAATGAATTCATCAAATAGAGAATTCTTTCCCCTTTCCAAAATGGTAAATAAGTCCTCCTAACTCCAAATATTTTGTAAGTTATGGCTCAGTGGAGTTTAGAGGGGAATTTTTCCCAAGGCAGGCCCGCGGGAAAAATTTTGGCACTTAGCCCTTTTGGGGAAAAAAGCTCAATGGAAACTTTTGGCCTAAGGGACTACAAGGAGATGAGAGGCCAATAGGTGTCTCAATGGTGGGTGTCAGGAGAATTTTTTGGCACTTAGCCCTTTTGGTCAAAGTATGTAAAAGGCAAAAGTTGGAGTGCATCCCCGCCGAGCGATGTGAAGGCGCCACGTGTCATATCAAGGCGGGAGTCAGGGAGGTAGAAGATTTTGGAAATTATTTCCAAAGTCACAAAAGGTACAAAGGCATGCATTAAACCCATGGCCCCATTGACCAATCAAATGGTGCCACGTGTCCACGCGTGCGAGTGGAAGAGGTCAGGCCTCAGAGAATTTCGAAAAATTTCCCAATTGCGCAAAAGGGCAGAAAGTGATCATGAGGCCCGCAGATCAGCCAGAGGGTGACTCATGGCATAGGAGTGGCGGGGCATGAAGAATTTTGGGAATTTTTCCCAAATTCAAAAAAGAGGAAAATTTTCAAGTTTTGGCCCGCCAACCCGAATTTTTCCCTAAAATTGCCATTTTTGCCCTAAATCTTCAGAGGGGCATAACTTTTGATCCCGAGCTCGATTTTCACGTTCTTTATATCATTGGAAATCTTGTGAAATCCTCTACATGATGGAGGGTTCAATTTTTATTTTTGATGGAGATTTACAAGATATAATGGGAAAACATCTCTGGCATGTAAAAATGTAGAAATGGTTCCCAACCACCAAAATTAATGAAGTATGGGCCTTTATTTTGCTCTACAAAGCAATGTACTTTGGCGTATGGATTTTTCCATGAATGAAGCCCATCACTTTTAGGTTATATTGAAAGGATTTTTAGTGGTTGGAGTTTCAAATTGATTTTCCTACGTTTTCCATATTTCTTTCATTATGTTCAATGGTTAAAACCCAGTTTTGGCTCATTTGTAAAGTTTTGTTCATCATTCTTCTCTTCCTCTCCCTTCTTTTCTTCCCCTAGGGTAAAAATGGAGTTTGAACCTCCTCCCCTACTCTGTAATGGAATTTTTTCCTCTTACCCGTGAAATGATGTTTTGTGTAAACTTCTAGAGCAATAAAAACGTGTTTTGTGATGCATTTGTCCATCCTTACTCATTTTTGCTTTTTTCTTCTTACCTCTCTTCATTGCAGGTATTTGTGCATGTTTGGATGTTCATTATAGGTTTTGGATCTATTTTCATGGAGTTTTGGAACATTTTTGTGTGAAATTTATCCTTGTTTTTGTGATGCACTTGTCCATCCTTTCCATTGCTCACCTCTCTTTGTTTCCATGGTATTTTTGATAGATTTTCAACATTTTCCTACTCTAGTATATCACCATTTGAGTGTAGGCTCTATTTTTCCCTCTTTTCTCTCTCTCTCTCTTTGTCTCCTTGGCAGAGTTAGATTAGGATTAGATTAGCTTGCTTGCACTAGAATAGCTTGTGGTAGGTAGTTTAGGAAGAGGAACCAACCTTCTCTGGAGAGCTTTCCCCATTTGCAAAGGTCCCACACTTTGGGAAATCTCAATGTTGTACATTCATACCAAATGACATTGCCTTAGAAAAGTAGATCCATAGGTCATTTTGGGGGTGCTGTGAATTTTCACTAACAATTTTGGCATGCCCAGTGGGACCTTAGAGGTCTTCCACTTTATTTTTGATAGGTTGGTGTGTTCCTATTAAAGATTCAGCCTTTGGAGGCATATTCAAAAGCACATCTGGTGACTCCATATCCACTTCATCTTTGGCAGTTAGTGTGTTCCTATGAAGATTTTATCCTTTGAGGCAATTACAAACACATCCGGCCACTCCATCTGGTAAAAAACCCATCTCATTTGTAGACCTTTCTCATTTTCCATTCATTTTCATCCATTCTTCTTTCCATCTCTTCCATCTTCTTTCATTCCATGAAGTTGTGCAATCATGACTTCATTTCCATCATGGAATTCACATTTACAACAACAGTATATTCCACCTCCAACATGTTTTACAACTCCTTCAAATCAGCATTTTGATCAAATTCAAAATCAGTATGCATATCCATATGAGCAAGGCCAAAATCAGTTTGGTTATGAAACATATCAAGAGCAAGGGTACACATGCAATGATAGTAGTCAAATGCAAGATGTTGGTCTGTTGGAGAAGATCCAAAAAATGGAGATTGGCATGGTGCAATCAAGGGCTCAAGCACAAATGAAGGCATTTCAGATTGGTTTTAGAGCACCCTATCCATGGGGAGGCCCTTTTCCAAGACACTTAAGCCCTCAGGAGAAGCTAGACTTCATGGTGGAGATGTTTCCCCAACTTACACAATGGATAGTGGAGATAGAGGCCTATAAATTTGGTGTTGAGAAACCTTGTCAATGGGTAAGTTCTACACCATCATCTGGTTTTTCTCCTTCCATTCCTCAAGAAGCACCATCTCATTTTGAATTCCAAATTCCAAATCCAACCCATGCTGCCCCAAGTGTTGATTTCATTTCTCCATCCCCTAGTCTTCCACCTCATCTCAATTCTTCTATCCTTTTCCCTTCCAAACAGCCATTCCCTCCAAAGAAACAAGAATTTCTACCTCCTCCACCACCACAAACAAATGAAAAATTGGTTGAACTCTAATCTATTTCTCCTCTTTCCTTCCCAATTCCATGTGGGGAAGAAGAAATTACAAAAATCAGTCATGAAGGACAACAAGAGGAAGAACCAAGCAAAGAAGGAATGATTAAGAGCTTAGTAAGCTTGGCTCTTAGATATGGGATTGAGAAAATTCCTTTGCTAGTGAAGCCTACAGAGGAGGTAAAGGTTGAAGAACAAGTGGTGGTTAGGACTGATTTTTTGTTGCAGCAAAAAGAACAAGAAAAGGAAGAAGATCAAGTCATCAATTTTCTCAGAATGTAGTGTCCATGTTTGCACTTTACTTGAAGGAAATGCTGATCCAATTCAAGTTGCACAATCAGCCATGGAAGAAGAAGATCTTGTAGTCCCAACTTGTCCTCTAGAGCAGCAGATTGAAGAGTTTGATTTGAAAAACTTCATGCAAGAGGAAGAGTTTAATCAAGAGAAAGATGGTCTTCAAGTAGCAGAGGAAGGAGAAGCTACTCCAAATCCAAAAGAAGAGGAGAACATTCCAGCTATGGAGGAGGAAGAACAATCAGCTCCAAGTCCCATTGAAGAGGAGCAACTGGAAGAAATCAAATCAGAATTGGAACTAGATGAAGGAAGCATTATTGAATTTTTTTGCTTTCATTTGAAGGGCCTGATTTGATTGATGAATCCATTATGGAGGTGACCAAAACAAATTCAGAGGCACTGAATCATGAGCAGGTTACACAAGAAACCTCATGTTTCTCTCCCACTTCATCTCTCCAAAAATATGATTTTTGGGATGAGTTCAAGTTGACAAGCTTCATGTTTGAATATGAAGCTCCACATGGTGAAAAAAATGTAGATTTGAAGGTCACCATACAAAAGGGAGAGACCTTGCTGCAACAGGACATTGAAGAGTTTGATTTTCCATCAGACTTAGAAGAATGTTTGGATGAAGAGCCAGCTGAAATTACAACATTTTCTTCTTCACCATTCATTCTCCAACAACAAGAACTTTCTGCCATGGAGAAGAGGATTCAAGGACAATAGCCTATAGTTTGCAACATGCCTCTTGAATCAAAGTTGGAAGAATTTGATCTTCCAAAAGCTACAATGGAGGAACTCCATAACCAACAATGTATTGTAGCAAGTTACAATAATGCAAAAGCAACTTCATTGGATGTTACAATCAATAATGATGAGATGCATATTATAGAAGAGTTCCATACTTGCCATGAAGGAAGGAAAATAACACGAGGATTCCATCACCTCTTCCACATCATCCATCCAAGAAGGTCTACAAGAGGACTCCATTTTTGGAGTTGAAAATTAGAGCAATGGGCATATCAAATGGATCAGACCTTGCCCAATTAGGTATTTGGCTTCATTGGAGCTAAAGGAGAAGTCAAAACCAGTCATGCTTTCTTCTAAGCATGAGGATGAGCTACAAAGTACCAAGGATCAGCTGCAATACCTCTTCAATCCAAATGCAGAGCAACTAAAAGAGGTATTCAATTTGCTTTCAGCTGACACCTTGCTAATTTGGGTAGAAGACCAGCTTCTTGTTGATTTTCACTCATCCAAGCATCCATACTCAGCTCTAAATCATTTGCATGGCTTCCAATTTTGAAGAAAGGAAGTTATTTTGCACAACTAGTTGCAGGGTTTGTTTAGCTTACCTTTGCTTCCAGGTTAGAGTAGAGTAGGTAGGTTTTCTTTCAGTAGAAGAAGTGCTTGTGCACACTCTATATATCCAACTTGGGGTATGTATGATTTCCAATTTTTACATAGTTTTTTGTGTTGTTGTATTGCTTGCTCTTGCACAATCCATTTTAGTGGCATTTTGGTGAAGATCAACTCCAAGTTCAGTGGGTTTCCAAGTGGCTCAGAGGTCATATTTTCATAGTTCAGATCAGAATTGGTTATCAAGCTTGACTCCATGCCAAATGGATGCTTTAAAGGCCACTGATCATTCATCTAGTAGGCAGATGACCCCTCTGAGTCACCAAAATTGTTATCCAAAATGAGCCCCTCTTATTTTGGCTAACTTACCTTCATTATTTCCTTCCTTGTGCTTCAACTTCAATTTTCACACATTTTAAACACTCAAAGGATTCTAGAAATGGCTTCATCACATAGATAATTCTTTTCCCTTTCCAGAAAGGTAAATAAGTCCTCCTAACTCCAAATATTTTGCAAGTTATGTCTCTCCGAGTTTGGAGGGGAAATTTTCCCAAGGTGGGCCTGCGGGAATTTTTTTGGCACTTAGCCCTTTTCGGAGAAAAATATCAATGGAAAATTTTGGCCCGAGGTCCCACAAGGAGATGAGAGGCTAACACATGTCTCAGCGGTAGGTGTTAGGGGAAGTTTTTGGCACTTATCCCTTTTGGTCAAAGTGCGCAAAAGGCAAAAGTTAGAGTGCATCCTCGCCGAGTGAAGTGAAGGTGCCACGTGTCGTATCAAGGCAGGAGTCGAGGTGGCGGAAGATTTTGGAAATTTTTTCCAAAAAGTGGAAAAAGGCACAAAGGTGTGCATTAAACCTGCACCCATTAACCAATCAAATGGCACCACGTGTCCACATCGGTGGCGGAGGTCGGGCTTGCAGAGAATTTCAAGAAAATTTTCCCAATTGTGCAAAAGGGTAGAAAGTGATCCTAAGGCCCACAGATCAGCTAGAGGGTGACATGTGGTAGAGGAGTAGTGGGGCATAAATAATTTTTGGAATTTTTTCTCAAATTCAAAAAGAGGAAAATTTTCAAGTTTTGGCCCACCAACCCAAATTTTGCCCTAAAATTGCCATTTTTGCCCTAAATCTTCATAGGGGCATAACTTTCGATCCCGAGCTCAGATTTTTGCCTTCTTTATATCATTGGAAATCTTGTGAAATACTCTACATGATGGAGGGTTAAAAATTTTATTTTTTTTGTATGGATTTTTAGGAGAAAAATGGGAAAACGTCTCTCCAGCATGCAAAAATGTAGAAATGGTTCCCAACCACCAAAATTAATGAAGCATGGGCCTCTGTCTTGCTCTACAGAGAAATGTACTTTGGCGTATGGGTTTTTCCATGAAGCCCATCAATTTGTAGGTGAGATTGAAGGGATTTTTTAGTGGTTGGATTTTCAAATTGATTTTCCCATGTTTTCCACATTTCTTTCATTCTGTTCGATGGTTAAAAGCTAGTTTTGGCTCATTTGTAAAGTTTTGTTCATCATTCTTCTCTACCTCTCCCTTATTTTCTTCCCCAGGGTCAAAAATGGAGTTTGAACCTCCTCCCCTACTCTATAATGGCATTTTTTCCTCTTACCCATGAAATTATGTTTTGTGCAAACTTCTGGAGTAATAAAAATGTGTTTTGTGATGCATTTGTCCATCCTTGCTCGTTTTTGCTTATTTTCTTCTTGCCTCTCTTCATTGTAGGTATTTTTCCATGTTTGGATGTTCATTGTAGGTTTTTGAGTTGTGTTCATGGAGTTTTGGAACATTTTTTGTGTGAAATCCATCCTTGGTTTTGTGATGCACTTGTCCATCCTTTCCATTGCTCACCTCTCTTTTAGTGTAGGCTCTATTTTTAGATGTTCTCTTTCTCTCTCTCTCTCTCTCTCTCTCTCTCTCTCTCTCTCTCTCTCTCTCTCTCTCTCTCTCTCTCTCTCCTCGATAGTTAGATTAGGATTATATTAGCTTGCATGCAATGGAATAGCTTGTGGCGGTAGTTTAGGAAGAGGAACCAACCTTCTCTTGAGAGCTTTCTCCATTTACAAAGGTCCCACACTTTGGGAAAGCTCAATGTTGTGAATTCACACCAAATGACATTGCCTTAGAAAAGCAGATCCTTAGGTCATTTTGGGGGTTCTTTGAATTTGCACTAACAATTATTTTTTATGGATTTTTGTGGTATTTGATGTGGTGCAAAGATAATAAAATCTTCCCCATGGTGGATGATAAAAACAATTGAAAAAATAGATTTTGTGAAGATAAATTATGGGATTTCACCAACACTCTAGAATAGGTCCCTCTACTTGAATAGGAAGCTCCGTTTATTGAAAGATAGGAAAAAATATAAATTAAACTAATTTATAGGGGTGGACCATAGACCGAGATCACGAAGAATACTTCCCTAAATGTTTGGAAATTACTTGTATGAAATACAAGGAAAATTTATTAGAGAGAGAGAGAGAGATAAGAGAGGGAATTAAGAGGGGGATTTTAACCAAAAATGTCATATCTGATATGGAGGATAATTTGGAACTTTGAAAATTCCCTAAAAATTCCAAAACCATGATAGTATGATAGAGCAGTTTGATATATTTTTGACGATATCTAGAATGATGAAAAAAAAGATTGTATGGTCAAGTTATCACTGGTAAAATTTGGTCTAAATTGGTATTAAAAAGTGTTAACTAGCCAATTAGGATGAAATACATGGAAAAAATAAAAATTGGAAAAAAGTGTAAAACTTTGTTTTGTGACTCTAGTATTCGACGCTTGTTTTCAAAGAGGTGGGCCTTGCTATTTGCTATTTGGTGGCCATTAGCTAGGGTTGAAACATGTTTTTGAAAGAGGGGTGTCTTTGACACCATTACTTCATATTTACATCTCCACTAATTTGTATGTATATGCTTCAAAGTATATATGCAGGAACATGTGGGATATTTTAGGGCGGTGTGATTATGCTATGCATTGCATTGGAACAAGCTCGAGTGAGTTCTTGGCCAACTTGATGAGCTGCCATATTAACTTCAATGTTCATCCTACACTTATCCACAATGACCGAGCCATATTTTTCATATAGCTCAACAACCACATAACTCCTCCAAATACAATATACCTACATGGGTTTTAACAAACTTTACACCAATTGTGCCCACATGGAACTAAACATAACACGGTCCAACAAGCTAGCACACCTAACCATGCCTTCGCTGAATGTGGCATAAACAAAAGTGATCAAGCCAATATTTAATGACCTCCTACCTAATTTAAACATGCCTCTCATTAATTGACTTGTCAATGTGGGATGTTATCCCTAACATAAAAAGGAGATCATTAAGTAGTTGGGGTGGTTCAAACCCCAACCACCCGTAATAAAATTTTCCCAAACAACTAGACCAAAGGAGCTGGTGAGCCATAAAAAGAGATCACTAGTATTCGAGGCAGGATTTTTAGTAGACCGTGCAAGGGACAAAATAAGGTATTTTTTAGAAAATAATATTTTTGAGCAATTTAGAGGCCACACCAGACTTTGAAGCACACTAGATATTTTTGAAAAATTCAAAGATGATTATGGTGATATACTTGTTTTTCATTTTTGGATTTCGTAGACTGATCTTGTAAAGCATTTTATGCATCTTTTGTCGGTGAAATGAAGGGCAAGAAATTGTGAAGCCAAAAACAAACATGGAGAGCAGAAATCTAATTGTTTTCGAGCTCACTAGTTCTTAGAGACTTCTAAAAGGTTACAAATAGACTCATTATTTGTTTTTTATAAATTAAATTGTATTTTCAAATCTAAATTTTAATGGATTGGTTCTAAACAAAATCAAGGATGTATGAGTTTCAAACCCCATAAAAATCCCTGTGTTGTGTTATCTAAATTTTCCTTTTAGTTTTTAATTATTTACAAGTGACTAAATTCAGATTTGGATGTGGATGTAAAATTTTAACTTGAGCTTTGACAATAATGGGAAAAATAATAAAATCAAGAAAACTAGAATTTGAATGATTTTTTATCAAACATTTAATTAAGGGAATTTAAAACCAATTTTAGATCGGTCATAATTCATTTTTTTAAATGTATTTTGATCAATTTTGGAATAAATAAACTACTGTAAAAATTGATGAATTTTTAAGTACCTAGTAAATAGTTTAAAAGTGAAATAATTACTAGCATTCATAGATCAATAGTTGAGTTCATTTCATTAAACTTGGAATATTTCACTTACATCAATCAAAAGAAACCATTCACATAGAAAAATAAATAATCAACAAGATTTTTATTTTTTTGCACAAATTTAGAAAGCTCATGGAGTATAAGTTGAGATAGAGATATAACAATAGACAAGAGAATAGAGGAAATGAAGGCACTTGTTCCAAGAAAGACAATGGGAGCTAGTAAACAAGAATTAACCATCCTCCTATAAAGAGGAGGTAATTGATGGTGCAAATTAACTTGCAACTATTAATATGTTGTTCATTAATTTACATTCGCTTAATCATCAAATTAAGGGATGTAAAATTTCAAAAATTCTAGATTTGAATGTATAGTTACAAAGCATTTAGTAGGTAAAGAAATTGATTTATGTCACTAATATGCTTAAAATAAAAAATCTTAAAAGTACAATGCTTGAAAAATACTAAAATTAGACTGAAAGTAAATGGATTTCAAAAACTAAAACTAAAATAGAGCTTATGAATTCAAAATATAGATAAAGGAATGAATTTCTTTCTAATCTATCCATGTAACAAAACAAAACAACAAACCGTGGAGGGGTTATTAGAACACAAGTGAGCCCTACCTTGGGTGCTAATCCCTCCTAAGGCTTGTACCTAAAATTTATCAAACAAAACTCAAATTATTATTAATTTGGCATGAACATTACATTTGCATAAAAATCAACCTCTGTATCTTTTCTACTCACTATTCTCTAATCTCTTATATCTAATTTGTTGGTTATAGAATTTGATCTTTTAAAACAAGAAACCGTCAGGGGACAAAATTCTCTCCTCTTTATGGGAGAGGTTCCCTTATTGAAAACAAAAACATTATTTACAATATAAACATTTGTTCAATATTTTGGTGAGGATTTTGATATCTCTAGATGCATTTATCAAAGGTTTTCAATACAAAAGAAAATAGGAAAAATTAGGACTGATATTTAGAGGGGCACTTTTAGATATATAGATTACAGAATGATATCTTACTAATGCTATGATAAAATAACAAGATTTAGACTATGCATATAAAACACATGACATGCATGTATTAGACACAAAGTTCCAAATACACTTATCAACTGAAAGACACAAAGTTCTTGCTTCAAATACACATAGCCTTATATGAATTAGATAAAGAATAGAAAGAGGAAAAGCATGAGAGAGAGAAAGGAATTTCTTATGTATTGAGTATTTTAATGTTCTCTTTACATCTAGATACCAAAAATCTTGATCCCTTACAATGATAAGAAAATTTCTTTAAATAACCCTGAGAGATGGTTACAAAAAGTCTTTTCAGTTTCCTTTCTTTTAATCTCAAAAGCTAATATCTAATTAAATATTACAACATTAACTTATCCCTTTCTTTCATAACACATGACTTAAAGGGATAAAGCCACCTTAATTAGATATTTTACAATAAGAAAGAAGAATATAAACTAGGAAGTCAAGATGCTAGTAGAAGCACTTGTAGTCCCCTTTGTCTTTAATACTTGATTTCTGAATCACTTCAAGGCTTCAACTATGTCCATTCCCTAGGGAATCGTTGTATTAGTAGTGGCATGAGTCCAACTACCCAAAAAATTCTCCATCTCCTTCTTGAACTCTGCATTCTCTAAGAAATCCTTATTGGCATATGTGATAGTAACATGTAGTGTGCAAATCTCCTTCATATTTTCCTTTAACGAGTGTCTTGTTTGAAAAAATTCTCCTTGAAATATGTCTTGAATTGAGAATTTATCTCTTGACTAGTGAATTTTTCATTTGAATTTTATTTGAATATTCTACAGTGAATATCCATGAAGGAAGAAGTGACAAAATATTTAAAAGTTTCTCCTTCTTGTAATACATTTCACATCTCTCCAATGGCTTCCTCAAGAACCTTTATTTTCCAATCAATACTAAAGACCCACTTCTTAGACATGTTCAATTTTGCATCATCAAAAAAAAAATTATCCAAAAGGACCTATACATCTATTTCACTCATAAACCTAAGATCTTAAATGTACTCACTCCACAATTTCAACTCTCTATCCAACCCACTGAGTGTTGTAGAGAACTTCAGTTGAATCTTGGCAATTTTCTCATATGCCTTGAATGCCTCTTCAATAAAATTCAGTCCTGTGATTATTAAATCATCAACCATAGCTTCCATTGCTTTACCATAAGTGGAATTATTATGGATGTATTTAATGGCTTGGACCTCATCACTAGACAAGATAACATGAGGTGGGATAGAATCTAGGGGAGTAGGATCAAGTACCTTATCCTCTGCTAATAAATATTTGATGAAACTTGATAAAATCTGATTTTTCTCTTCTAACTTCTCTTGTGTCTGCTTCCCTTTTTCAACTCTTTCAATTACCTTAGACACAGTCTCCCTCAGATTATGTACTTCACTTTCTGGGGTTGATTCTCCAAGAGGAATTCTTGTCAACTCCAGATCACCCATTGATAAGTCCTTTTCATCTTTATCAAACTTGGGTTTGTAATTTCCATGAATTGTTGGCCTTGGGAATCTGAAACTAATCTTGCGGTGAATTTTTCCTTCTTATATGGAGGGGGAGGAGTAGTTCCTAGAAGATCTGCCATTGCATCAAACTTGGGAGAAACAACACTTGAAACTGCCTTTCTTTTCTTACTTTCAAACAATGGTTGTACCCAGTAAATGAGGAACTAGAAGTAGAAGGAGCAATAGGTCCAAGTGTAGATGCACTCATGGCACTCAGAGTCTGCACAACAACCACTTCCAACATAGAGGTATCAGTTTGAGTGGTGTCAAGAGCTTCCTTAATAGATACTTCTATAGATTTTGAAACCATTTTCTCTAACTGATCTTAATTTACACTTTTTTGCTCGGTGTATTCTCCTCGGATTCTCTTTTTCTTTTCCTTGAATTTAATTATCATCATCTAAGTCTACATTTTTTCTTTTATTTCAGCTTTCTTGGAGGAGGGCTCACTTTCTTGAATTACATCAACTACCTTATCATCCTTTTTTCTTTCCCTTTTTTGGTGTATACCAGATTTGATGATTCAGGAGGAGAAGGGATAGATTGTTCAAGTACCTTAGGAGCTAACACAAGTATTTATTTCTGTGGAGTAGGAGTATATTTGGAAGTAGACCTATATTTCCTTTCCCTGAACATCTTCATTTTTCTATCAAGCCAGAGTCTAGTTCTTACTAGGATAGGATTGTTGAGCTCCTTCAAATCATCTCTTTCCTTGACGAACCAATCAATGGTTTCAATAGGAGTGTGCTTGATTGTCCTTTCATACTCAAGAGACTATATCTCCTCATCATCATCCTCCAATCCTTCAGAAACATCAAATATACTAAAATATATGATTTTTTGCAGAGATAATATTCGTAGTACCTTCTCCAAGATTCATAATCATCATCACAATCTGCCCAGTAGTCTTCAATATCAGGGAGATGCTGATAACCCATTCTAAAATTGGAAGAAATGAACCCTTTAATGTCAAAGCAAGATCTGGGTTTATAATAGTGGAGAGTGAGAGGAGCAATTTTCCTATCAACATTCTGAGCATCTAGGGCAATCATGTAAGTGTAATTACCTAGTGTGATTGGGAATTGAATACCTGCAATCTTCTTGTCCCTACAGGTCCTATGTAACTTATCCAATTGTCTATAGATTTATACCAAAGCCATCTTATCACTGTAATACATGGGAAGTTTTATGGGTTACCCTCAAATCCAAGTGAATCTTATATATGAAAACTTCCTGAATTGGGTGAAAAAGATGCCATAGACATTGATCAATTATTTTACCTCATCTAAAAATATTTTAGCAGTATCTCCCTCTAGAAATCTAACAATGTACATAGTGAATGCATCATTCACTCTCCTAAAATTAGGTTTACTGACTTTCAGGGTCATTTCATTAATAATACATATAAATAGGGGCATCTTTCTTGTCATCCACATGGGAGAAACCCAACCAATCTCTATAAGCTGCAATGGAGTACATCAGATAGGAGGTCATGTAGAAGGTTTGGGTTCTTAAACATTTTCCAATTGCTTAGTCAAGCTATCACAAATGATTCCTTCCTAGTTCAAGTTTTGTTTACCCTCACATATAATATTGATGTAGGGGCACATCTAATAGTGAAACTCATTGGTGGTGGGAATTCCTACTATCCTAGCCAATAGAGTGATGACGTCTGACAATTATTCATGGAAATAAACTCTGAACATTTTCTTGGGTAGCCTTGAGGCTCCTTTCTTAGGGTTCTTGAACCAAGACTTGAAAAATCTACTTTTGTATTTTTCAGTGTCTTGGTAAAAGGGCTTGCACCTTTTCCTTAATAACAAAAGATTTGAGTTTTCAACCATGGGAATATTGAGATCAATGAAAATATAATCCTCATCTAGTCGATTCACTACCTGACCTTGAGGATTGAAAATTTATTTTGTTTCCGAGTCAAAAATATAAATGCAAGCTAACACTTGTATCGGTATACTAAACCGAAATGGAAAATCCTCACCACTGCAATCCCACTATCTTTAATTAACTAAGCCATAAGAGTAGGATTTTGAAAATTAATTTGAGACCATAAATCATCCAAGTCCAAGTGTTGAGATTCACTATTGCCGATGTTTGGTACAACATGTCTCCAAGGAAGATAGGTGCTTGTGACCTTTAAAGATGATCTTCATCTTTATGGCAAGAACAAAATATTACTTGTGAGAAAATCCTTTAGTTCTTTGATCAACACCTTGATACTTCACAGATACTCCTTACACATTCATATTTGAAAATAATGGAACAGGACTTGACCACGGCTATGAATAGTGTGGAGGAGGGAAACTCAAATGGTCAAATAGTAAATACAAGTGAGGTGGTGAAATGATCAATTACCTTGAGTATTTATATGCATTTAAAATCTAGTAGGTCGGTAGGGTGCAATAAATGAGGTAATTAATACTTACGCCAACCTTTAAATAATGAAAATCAGGTAAGGTGGATCAAAAGTGTACAACTCTTCCATGGGACATCAGGACAACTGGGACATGTAAAGTTGAAATAGCCAATTTGTGGCAAAAGTGGAAGAAACCTGCACAATTGTCCCATGGGACATCGGGATAGATGGGACGTGCAAATCCTAAATAGGTGATTTGCAAAAAAGGTGGGCTTGTGGGGAAATGGCGATCAAGTAGCACTCGGGACACATGGAATGCAAAAATCTGAAACACTCACAAATCATTGAAATTGAACAAGTCGGAAAAATTTGACACAAGCCGCACTTGGGACATCGGAAAAAATGGGATGCACAAATCCTAAAATACCAATAAAAAAATTAAATCAAGACCAATCGTGAAAGTAGAAAATTTGGGAATAGACAACCCAGAGGAACTTGGGACATGAGGGACAGAAAAAGCCAAAAAAACCGCAAAACACTGAAAAAGCCTCAAAACTCAAAATTTTGAAAGATGACTAACTGTTTGGAACTAGCTATTTCTTAAGAGACCTTCATAGGGGTACTTTTTTTATCACCTAACCTAGAAGTTTTAGAAATTTTTGAGAGGAAAACTTACACCACTTGGGGAGGTGATAATAGTGGCTCTTTCTAGGGATATGGATTGAGTTGAGTACTGAGACAACATGACATAGTATGAACTCCGAATCTCAGGATTACCAAAATAGACCAGTTCCTTATCCATTGGGAAAAAAAGAGACAAGGATTAACCAAAATAGAAGAGACACCCACATAACACCAGACAAAGACCAAAAATAAAAACTATACAAGACTGTACAATAGAACCATATAACAACCTAGGACTGAAACAACTTCAAGTACTACCCACTATATCACAATAAAAGAGAGGTTCCATCCATATAATCCAAGTAGAAATAATTTTCTCTAGAAAATTTCTTGATCTTGAAAGGGCCCAACTAGAGAGAATCAAATTTTTCATAACTTCCCCGAGGCTCCCGCCTCTTGTCCCAGAGTAGAACAACATATCCAACTTGGAAGTCCCTAGGTCTAGCCTTTTTATCAAATAACTACTTTACTCTTTGTTGATGTGAAAAAATCCTATCCACCACTTGCGATCTATCCTCATCCAACTTCTGTAGGTACACTATTATCTTCTCTAAAGAACTTGTCAATTTTAATCTTCAATGGATTTCATTAGCTGATAGTTCTACGATTATTGGCAACTGAGCTTCAGTTCCATACACCACCTGAAAATGAGACATTCCAATTTCCCTCTTGGGAGTAATCCTATCCACCCAAAGAGCATCATACAACTTCTTATGCCAATTTCTCTGGGATTCATTGACAATATTTCTAATGATGGTCACCAAATTATTGTTGTTGATTCTGCTT
Organism: Taxus wallichiana var. yunnanensis; assembly: GCA_018340775.1. Classification (NCBI taxonomy): domain Eukaryota; kingdom Viridiplantae; phylum Streptophyta; class Pinopsida; order Cupressales; family Taxaceae; genus Taxus; species Taxus wallichiana. The sequence goes on along the minus strand of CM031233.1, from coordinate 383,251,591 downwards.
ATCCATTTCCTTGGGGGTAGTAGTTAGAAGAATGTGCAAGAGAAATTCCATACCCATAGCAAAAATCCATCATTTCATAAGAAGAGAAGTTAGAGGCATTATCAGTAACAATTTTACTTGGTACCCCAAATCTAATAAGAATGTTTTCCTTGATGAAGTTACATACCACTTCAGAGGTTGTGATTTTTACTAGAATAGCTTCCACCCATTTAGTGAAATAATCAATGGCAGTTAACACATGAGTGTGTCTAACACTAGAATGAGGATTGAGAGTACCCATGAAGTCTAGTCCCCATTTTTGAAAAGGTTCTTCTATCACCACTGGTTTGAGTGGCAGAGTGGCTAACTTAGGTCTTCCCACAAAATTTTGGAAAGATTCACATTTACTCACCCATTTAGTTGCATCTCGAAATAGGGTAGGCCAATAGTAACCTACATGAAGGATTTTATGAGTAGTTACAATGGATGAAAAATTTCCTCCACAAGCTTGATCATGAAAAGCTCTAAGTACTCTCTTTCGATGTTCTTTGTCCACACATCTAAGAAACCTTCCATCAATCCCTCTTTTAAACAAGGAATTGTCCCAAAGCACATATTGTGTAGACATTAACTTAATGGCTCTCTTTTCTTTAGCATTTAGATGCGATGGGCATTCTCCATATGTAATAAAATTGGCAATATCAACATACCATTCATATGTTGAACCAACAAATAGAATAGTGGGAATATTTTTTCCCTCCTCAAGGGAGTTATCCTCAGCACCTGCAACGATAAAATCATAGATCCCTTTTCCCCAAACTAGCTTAGTTGTCTTGATATCCAAATCATACTCTTGTAAATTTTGCACCCAATTTCCCCTTTTGGTCCCAAACTCTTTTTGTGTGAGAATTGACTTAACAGTTATATCCAAGATAAAGACAATAGAGTGGGAACTGAGGATATAGAAATGAAATTGCTTAACTACCTTAACCACAACAAAATCATGTTTCTCAATCTGAGTATATTTCAATTCATGATTTTTAAGAACATAACTCATGAAAGCAATGGGTAGCTCACACCCCTCAGGATTCTTCTAAGTTATAATAATAGCCAAAGTATTCTCAGTTGCATAGCAATAGATAAAGAAATCCTTCTCAAAATCAGGGCAAACAAGGATGGGAGTTCAGGAAATTTCCTTTTTGATATTTTCAAAAGCTTCTTTCCCTTCTGGTGTCCAACCAAAATATTGTTTCCCTTTCATCATCCGGGCTACACTCATAGTTAGCTCTACAAAATCAGGAATAAATATCCTTAAAAAATTTATCTTTCCAAAGAAAGAATGTACACCTTTTTACTTGTGGGGAGAGGAATTCATTGAATATCTTGCACTCTCTCTAGATCTATCTTGGTTCCTTCCTTGGAAATAATGTGCCCAAACAACTTACCTTCAATGACACCAAAAATAGACTTCTTTGGATTGAGAGACACTCCATGTTCTCTGCACTTTTTAAGGATAGTTTCAAGATGTTGGAAATGATTTTCCATTTTGTTGGAAAAGATAGTTAGATCATCCAGATACACAACATTAAATTTTCATCTCAAGGACCCAAAGCCAAATCCATTTCCTATTGAAAAGTGGCACCAACATCAATCAAATCGCATGACATTATCTTATAAGAAAAATTTCCCCATGGAGTTGTGAATGTTGTCTTGTGTTGGTCAAGAACATCAACCTCAATCTGATTATACCATGAAAATCCATCCAACATAGATAAAATTTCAGAGCCGGTAATAACTTGTAGAATTTGATCCATCATGGGAAGTGGATAATTTTCCTTGAGGGAGGCTTGGTTCATATTTTGAAAATCCACACAAATTTGGATTTCACCATTATTTTTTCTTACTGGCACAATATTGGCCACCCAAGTTGAGTGATGAATTGGAAAAATTATTTTTGCCTTCAAGATCTTTTGAATCTCTTGATAAATGGTATCGAGATCTTGGGGTTGTATTTCCTTTTCTTCTACCGAAAAGGCTTGATTCTTGGCTTTAGTGGAATATAATGTTGCATTTCTCTCAGCTTGAAAGATTTCAAATCATCATATGAATAGGAAATCACATCAACATATCTTCTTAGTAAATTTATCATTCTATTCCTTTCTTCCTTTGTGCAACATTTTCCAATGTTGATAAGCTTGGGTTCTTCTTTACTTCCAATATTAACATTTTCATATTCAACAGACTAATGAACCTCATGTGATATCTTTGACTTGATATACCTGTCATGTTTATCAAATAAATATTCTAGGATTACTAATCCTCTAGGTATCTTATTACCTTTTAGATTGATACAACCATCCTTATAAGATTCTTCCTCAACTCCTTCTTCAAACACAGTGGATGTTATAGACTCACAAGGAGAAAATTCACTTCCTTAAAAATACAGCTAACTAAAATTATCTTGAATTTTAAAAAAGAAATTAAATGATTATTATTATTGAATACTTGCCAATTGTTGGCATTATCTAGAAAAATTGGCCTATGTATCATTTCTATTTTAAAATTTTCTTGGGAGAAGTTAGGGTGAGGGATCAAAAAGGATCTTGAGATAGCTAAAGCATCTTCTCTAGTATTCATTTTTGGGGAGCATCTTCTATGGAAAAGGCATCTAGTAACTCAATAGAATCCTATACCAAATTTCTTTAGTGTTTTAGTCTCTTGTTCTTAACCTGAAAAATAGCCATGACTTTCGTAACGATGAGTTCAAAATCCCCTCAAGAAAAAATATTCTTAACCCCCATCTCCTTAGCAATTAATAGTCCCAAAAGAAGAGCTTCGTACTTTGCTATATTATTTGTGTTTTCAAAATGAAGTTTGTAGGAGCAAGGGTAAAATTTCTTTTCAGGAGAAAACAAGACCACTCCCGCTCTCTCGAAACAAGTTGAAGAACAACGCCATCAAATTCAAGGATCCAAACACCATTAGGGTAATCCATCACACATTTAGAAATTTTCATTTCTTTTTCTAACATGATCATGTAGTTACATTGACAAATTTCATCATAGAGGATTTGTGCTTTAGGATCATCATTCTTCTATAAAATAAATGCATTCTCGCGCTCTCGGAAACAATTTATTCATCTTCCCATTCACTGGAATGAGAGCGTGTGACCATTCCATTTGAATTTCTCCACCCACTTCTTTACAGAAGTTCCTACTTAGTAACATGCCATAGGATGGGGAATATTTATGACTAAAATAGTATCCTTGACCCTTTTCGGGAAAAGCAACAAAAACCACTTTTTCATCTTTGATTCTTCCTACCAATGGAAACTCCTTACTTTCCATGGAATAACAATAACCAAAGGTGCATGTTAAAGTCAAGCCTAAATCATGATAAACCTTAACAGACATAATATTATCTAATTCTCCTGAATCAATAACACAATTACTGAGCCTATGAACTATTATAAGTAGAGTGATATAAAAGGGATAAATTTTCTCAGTTATAGAAGGGGTGGTGGCCATTAGGTTTTGTTGAGGTGTAGAGGTGGGAGTAGGTAAAATGCCTTTAGAGGTGGTAGGTGTAGGATTGGATTTGGATTTGAAAAATTTGACAACCTGAGAAAAGGCATCAGGATGGGTCTGATAAAATTCAGCCTCTGAAATCTGAATTTTAGTTTTCTTAAGGTGGTCAATTATGTCAAAGGATCCTAAGATAGATGGGTTGTCTAGACTAGAAGGGGAAGAGAATTTAGGCCTATCAGATTTGACATTCAAGGTTGTCTTATTAGTGGATGAAGATGAAGAAGTAGAGGAAGTATTAACACTACTTACCTTTTGAGTAGAAGTGGTAGGGATAGGAGATCCTCTTTTTGCAATAACTGGGATGGTAACTAGGACCTCCTTGGATTTTCTTGTGGGCTAGACCACTTCCTTTTTCTTACTCATTTTTCTCGGGTCATGACAACATATGACTCACTATTCATATCTATCACTACTTCATCATAATCATCTGTGTCATCATCAACTCCCTTAGTGCTGAGAAAGTTAACCTGAGAATCACTAGCTTCCTCTAGTGTTTCATCTACTTCTTCTTTAAGTTATTTGTATCCTCCATCATCCTCTTCATATTTTGGTTCCTAAACTTCACATGTTGCATTGACCTAAACTTTTGAGGTGGCCCTTCAATTGTTAGTTTTGGTTAGAGAGGAGGAAACTGATTTTAAGGCTAAAAATTTCTTCTTGGAATATCCTTATAAGGAGTATTCTGGGCCAATTGATTTTTGATAGCTATGAGATCATTTGCCAATTTTTGTACTAATTGGTCTGAGTTATTTCCTGAAGAAGAGGCCTTAGATTTAACAGTTCCTTTTTTAATTTCCTAGACATTATTAAATCATCTTCAACACTTATGGCTAAGCGTTGATCAACATCCAGAGTCACTAGGTTATCCCTTCTCAATGCATAGCTCACTTTGGGTAATTGTACATTTAAGAAAACAATTTTTGGATTTGATCTACAAGTCGAGTGGCTACTAGGATCTTACTAACCAATTTGTTAAACTTGGAAACAAACTCTCTCATAGGCTCATATGGTTCCTTCTTAATCTAAGAAATATGGGCAAGGAGAGCATGTACATCCTCAACAGGTTTGAACAGTCTTCAAATTATGTTCTCATGCTGGTCTAGTCAGTGATAGCTCTAGCAGGGAGATGATAAAACCAATAAGCAACATTATCTTGTAATGTCTCCACAAAAATCCTAATGGAAACATCTTCATTATCCACTTAGAGTATCCCACATGCCACAATGAATGTGGAAATGTGTTGATATGGGTGTACTTTTCCATCTCCTCCGAATTTAGGAAAAAAATTCCTATTCCATTTTGGGAGATCATGCAAATTTTGACAAAGGGCCGAGAGGTCCAACCCATTATCCCCAAGGTAGAGGTTCTGCCATTATTGGAAAAATAGATTGTAAAAGAATTATGACTCCAACCAATACCAAAGCTTGAATACTAGGGCTCACTTGGGTTTGAGAGTTTCTGTTCCTTACAGTTTTATTTTTAATAGGGGTATTAATCATAGATCTTGTTCTCTTTTTCTATGGGGTTAAAGAGAAGTTGTGTTGTTTCAGAAATATTAAATCTAGATCTTCAACACCAAGTGCCCTTTGACCTCATATATATCTTGTCTTCTAGGGCATCAATGCTTCTGGCTCGATTGAAGATATTTTGGTGGGATGTACAATATGTTCCCCATGATGGGTGCCAAAAATTGTTGGTTGTAGAATTTGATCTTTTGAAAACAAGCAATAGTTAGGGGAAAACAATCCCTCCTCTTTATTGGAGAGGTTCCCTTATTGAAAACCAAAAATTTTATTTACAATATAAACATTTATTCAATATTTTGGTGAGGATTTTGATATCTCTAGATGCATTTATCAAAGGTTTTCAATACAGAAGAAAATAGGAAAAGTCAGGACTGATATTTAGAAACTAAGGATATATAGATTGTAGAATGATATCTTACTAAAGCTTCAATGGTAAAATAACAACATTTAAACTACGCATATGAAACACATGACATGCATGTATTAGAAAAAAATTCCAAATACACTTATCAACTAAAAGATGCAAAGTTCTTGCTTCAAATACATATAGCCTTATATGAATAAAATAAATAATAGAAAGAGGAAAATCATGAGAGAGAGAGAGAGAGTAATTTATTTTGTATTAAAAATTTTAATGTTCTCTTTACATCCGTATACCAAAACCTTGATCCCTTACAATGATAAGAAAAGTTTTTAAATAACCCCGAGCGATGGTTATAAATAGCCTTTTTAGTTTCCTTTCTTTTAATATTAAAAGACAATATCTAATTAAATATTACAACATCAACTTATCCCTTTCTTTCATAACACATGACTTAAAGGGATAAAGACACCTTAATTAGATATTTTACAATAAGAAAGAAGAATATAAAATAGGAAGTCGAGATGCTAGTAGAAGCACTTGTAGTCCCCTTTGTCTTTAATACTTGATTTTTGAATTGATTCAAGGCTTCAACTATGTCCATTCCCTTGGGAATCATTGTATTAGTAGTGGCATGAGTCCAACTACCCAAACACTTCTCCATCTCCTTCCCAAACTCTACATTCTCCAAGAAATCCTTATTGGCATCTATGATAGTATCCTGTAGTGTGCAAATCTCCTTCACCTTTTCCTTTGATATAGTGTCATGTTTGAACAAATTCTCCTTAACAATGTCTTGAATTGAGACTTTATCTCTTGAATAGTGAATTTGTCATTTTAATTTTCTTTGAATATTTGACAGTGAATATCCAAGAAGGAAGAAGTGACACAAGATTTAAAATCTTCTCCTTTTTGTAATACATTTTAGAGCTCTCCAATGGATTCCTCAAGAACCTTTATTTTCCAATCAATACTGAAGACCCACTTTGCTTAGACAGTTCAATTTTGCATCATCAAAAACCTTTTTAGCCAAAAGGACCTATACATCTATTTCACTCATCAACCTGAGATCTTGAATGCACTCACTCCATAGTTTCAACTCTTTATCCAACCCATTAAGTGTTGTAGAGAAATTCAATTGAATCTTGGCAATTTTCTCATATGCCTTGAATGTCTCTTCAATAAAATTTAGTCCTATGATTATTAAATCATCAACCATAGCTTCCATTTATTTACCATAAGTGGCATGCTTATGGATGTCTTTAATGGCTTGGACCTCATCACTGGACAAGATAGCAGGAGGTGGGATGGAAGCTAGGGGAGTAGGATCAAGTACCTTATCCTCTGCCAATAAAGATTTGATGAAACTTGATAAAATCTGATTTTTCTCTTCTAACTGCTCTTGTGTTTGCTTCCCTTTTTCAAATCTTTCAATTACCTTAGACAAAGTCTCCCTTAGATTATGCACTTCACTTTCTGGGTTGATTATCTAAGAGGAATTCTTATCAGACTCCAAATCACCCATTGATAGGTCCTTTTCATCTTTATCAAACTTGGGTTTTACAATTTCCATGAATTACTGACCTTGGGAATCTGAAACTAATCTTGAGGTGACTTTGGCCTTCTTAGCTAGAGGGGAGGAGTAATTCCTAGAAGATCTGCCACTGCATCAAAATTAGGAGCAACAACACTTGAAACTACCTTTCTTTTCTTTCTTTCAAACAATGGTTGTACCTAGGTAAAAAGGAACTAGAAGTAGGAGTAATAGGACCAAGTGTAGATGCACTTATGACAATTAGAGTCTACACAAAAACCACTTCCAACATAGAAGTATCAGTTTGAGTGGAGTCAAGAGCTTCCTTTACAAATCTTTGTTATAGATTTTGAAACCATTTTCTCTGACTGATCCTCCTTTACACTACTTTTCTCGGTGTATTTTCCTCAGGCTTCTCTTGTTCTTTTCCTTGAATTTCATCATCATCATCCAAGTCCAAAATTGTTTCTTTTATTTCAGATTTCTTGGAGGAGGGCTCACTTTCTTGAATTACATCAATTGCCTTATCATCCTTTTTGGCTTTCCCTTTTTGGTGTATACCAGAGTTGATGCTTCATGGCTTCTCCTTCCACCTGAAGATTTGAAAACAATGGAACAGGACTCAACCATGGCTATGAATAGTGCAGAGGAGGAAGCTTGAATGGTCAAATAACAAAGTAAGTGAGGTGGTGAAATGATCAATTACCTAAGTATTTATATGCATTTACACTCTAGTAGGTTGGTGGGGTGGAATAAATGAGGTAATTAATACTTATGCCAACCTTAAAATAATGAAAATTGGGTAAGGTGGATCAAAAGTGCACAACTTTCCCATGGGACATCTGGAAAGTTGGGACACGTAAAGTTGAAATAGCTGATTTATGGAAAAAGTGGAAGAAACCTGCAAAAATGTCCCATGGGACATTGGGATAGATGGGATGCGTAAAGCTAAAATAGCTGATATGTAGCAAAGGTGGGCTTGCAAGGAAATGGTGGTCAAGCGGCACTCAGGAAATGGGGGATGCAAAAATCCAAAATACCCGCAATACATTGAAATCGACAAGTTAGCAAAATTTGACATAAGCCACACTGTGGACATTGGAACAACTAGGATGCGCAAAGCTGAAAAAGGCCAATAAAAAGGAAAATCAAGACCAATCAACAAAAGTGGAATATCAGGGAATAGATGGCCCAGAGGAACTTAGGACATGAGGGATAAAAAAATCCAAAAAAACCCGTAAAACACTGAAAAAACCTCAAAAACGCAAAAAATTGAAAAATGAATAACTGTTTAGAACTAGCTCTTTCTTAGGAGACCTTCATAGGGGTATTTGGTAGTCACTTAACCTAATGTTTTTTGAAATTTTGGAGAGGAAAAATTATAGCACTTGGGGAGGTGACAACACGATTAAATTTCCCAACATTAATCCTTCTCTTTTATATTCTTCATTACAACAAAGCGTGAGATACTGGCTCGAATAGGAGTTCAAAAAAATCAAGTAAAAGATATCAAACAGATCATGTGTAGATTTGATGCATGTAAAAAAATTAATTAGCCGGTTGTTACATGTATTTGGTCCTATTAAATCTGGGAACTTTTGTATAGTCCATGTCATTGATCCTGATCCGTACCTAATTTGAGTTCTTTTCTCATTCGGGATTTATTTGGATTTTGAATGAGGATCCCTTAAAGATAATTTATTATTGTTTATCCATCTTGTATTCCCAAGTGGGGTTGGGAGTATTTTTTTCCCGACAAAATAATGAGACATAAGAATTATTTTCCCTAAGATGAATTTGAAGCTTTGTGTCGCTAATGGATATGATAGAATTTTCATGGCCAAAGGATGCATTTTGATCCCAAAGTTTGTAATAAATAATTATATAAGGATTATATTACATCGGATAAATGAGCACATAATGATGGTAAAATTACAAGATGATTATTTGAAAAAATGTGTGAAAACAACAACTTAGGAAGCCAAAAAGGAACAAAGTCTCATGCTTCTTTGAGACATGCAATTAGTAAACATAAAACCGAGGCTTGATGACTTTGGTACATAAACCAAACATATGGCATACATCAAAATGGAGAAAGAAATGCATCTTGTTATGTTACAAAGGTGGTGTGTGGATCATTTTGTAAAATTCTTCCAAAGCCCATTAACAACTAAAAGAGGCTCATTAATGCACTAGCCATACACGAGTAGGCCCATTAATGTAAATGAATCATGTAATGGGGGTAATCATATGATAGGATGTGGAACTATTGCAATGTTTGAAAAAATGAAAAATATGAGAATTATAAAAATTCCCCATGAACGTAATCTTTGGCATTAATGCATGAATCCATGAGCAGTTAATGTGGTAACTTATTATAAATAATCTACTGGTACTCAAAATGTTTGATGTTCTAAAGGATATTCAAGTGGCATTGAAAGAGAGTTGAAGAAAGAGCTATCCCAAAAGATCATATTTTTACATCGTCTTCAATTAAGTTCGAGCAAGAATTGGAGTTTTGCTAAAAGGTAAGTTCATCAATTCCCATATTTTCTGTGATATTTTGAGAATTAGTTTAAAGGGTTTGGGATTTTGTAAAAAATAGGTTTCATAAAACTATGTCAGAATAATGAGGCTTCATATGCAATTCATAAGAACAAGTTCCAATCTTAGTTCCCCTCTAGATAAATTACCGATTCGACATTGCATTTACTTGACCTAAACTTTTTAGGCAAATGTTATATTCCACTAAAAGAAGTGACACCATGGCCCATGTAGCTAACATTTTTATCGACCTCATTGCTTCTTTCCCTCCTGCTACATCATGCCCAAAGCTTGTATGGGTGTGTTCTCAACACTATAATCATATAACTAGAGAAGTTCATGACGAGAAGGGGGATTTGGTTTTATCTTTCCAGGAGTAGGTGTTTGATGGAATATTGGGTTTTCCTCCCACATGTGAAGAAGGAGATATTACTAAGGATTCAATATAGGAGTATTGGAACTCACATTAAAAGAAGTGGATGAATTTTATGAATACCCATTGGTTGACCAATCTGTAAACCTAGGCTCCCGAATGACAAAAAAATTAAACAAAACTGAATTTATTGAGTAATTTGGAGATGTGATTGCATTTCTAACTGAGTAATGGGTATAGAATCTACTAATTTTTTCAAGGAATGGATGTTTTAGTTCATTTAGGTAATATTCATAAACAAAAATCCTCTACCTTGGGCTGAGATGATAATTAACGCATTCATGAACAAATGATGGGAGTTTCTCTGATTGCAAGAGGAGAAAAGGCGGGAATGACAAAAAAATTCATGAGTTTTTACTTAGTTTACAACATTTCTTTTCATAGAGTTTTTCTAGGGTTGATAATGAATGGTTATATTAGTAGTGCCATGGTGTATGATGTCTTTCTATTAGCTAAAGATGATAAACCATGAAATACAATCTTCCTTGTTGGGAGAATGAGAGATTTTTCCCGATGCCAAGAGATTTATTACTCAATATGGGTGTTATTTTATCTAGTTCAGAACTATTCATATATCGGGTTAGTGATTTTGATGGGAAACCATACTTTCTCCCCAGGTGTGTAAATGACAAGTGGGAATTGAAGGAATTGGTCCACAAATTTTAATCAAGACACTAGTTAATTTCAACAATAATCTAACATCCCCTATCAAGTTCCTCACGATCATTGGGAATTACACTTGCCCAAACATGTAGAAAGTAAAAACATTGGAAGGATAAATGAAAAAATGCATGTTGGATAGATTTGAGGAAAGGAAACATTATGATATAAAGTAGATTTTACACAACATTTTACCCACTCAAATAGAGAATAAACCTTATTACAAGTATTTCTAGATGAATTGTGAAGATGAGAGGTAAGTTAGACGAAGAGAACATTCAAGAATGACATTGTCCTAGATGATTGATTTTGGGGTCATCCAAGACTCTGAAGGGTTATAAGATGATGGTAATGTGATTAGTGAAGATTACATCTGAGATGATATTACTTCTTATCCTTTGTCGCTAGTCAATTGAGAGGCTAGAGAGAAAATATATAATTAGGAAAGGATTGTAAATATCATCGACTTTCATTAAAGTGGTTATTTTCAAATGAAGTTGATGTGTTACCAACATACCCCGATATTAAGGGAGTATAGAGCTAGACATATTATTGATGATTCTCTTCCCCCATATCAAAGGGTTTATGCCACTAGGGATGTTTCATGGAGACAAAATATTAAGATTCCTTTTAAGATATTAGAATCCACACTAGTAATGGATGATGTAAGTACTCGGGCTAGCGAGAATTATAACTTCCCTTCCTCAAACAACAAGAAGAACTGGAGAAATGCTTTAGGGAGGTATGGTTAAGGTCCCTATTATTCATGCTACCCCCAACTGATTATTATATCATTTATGAATACCCATTGGTTGATCAATCCAAAAACTTCCACTCCAATATTGACAAATAAGTTGAAAAAAAAAGTAATTTATTAGGTTGAAGATGTGATTGTATTGCTAAACTAAGTAATGGGTATAGAATCTCTGCTTTTTCCAAGAATGAATGTTTAAGTTCATTAAGGTAATATTCACAAATAAAAATCCTCTCCCTTGGGATGAGATAATAAGTAATCGCATTCATGAAAAAATGGTGGGAGTCACTCTATTTGCGAGAGGAGAAAATAACGACATGGCATAAATTTTAATGAATTCCTACTTGGTTTACAACATTACTTTTCATAGAGTTTTAGAGGGTTGATAATGAATGTTGATCTTAGTAGTTCCAGGGTGTATGATGTATTCTATCAAATAAAGATGACAAACTATGAAATATAATACATAAATATTGTTAATCACTTATTTGCACCCATGATTTTTTTATACCACCTTTGGGAGACTGAGATATTTTCCCCTGATGCCAAGAGAGTTATTACTCAATATGGGTGTTATTTTATCTAGTTCAGGACCTATTCATATATCAGGGTTAGTGGTTTTTATGGGAAACCCTACTTTCTCCCCAGGTGTGTAAATGACAAGTGGGCACTGATGGAATTAGTCAGGAAATTATTATCAGTACACCAGTTCATTTCCAACAAGCATATAACATCCCCTATCAAGTTCCCCATGATCATTGGGAATTACACTTGCCTAAACATCCAAAAAGAAAAAACATTGGAAGGAGAAATGAATAGATACATGTTGGATAGATTTGAGGAAAGGAAACATTATGATATAAATCATATTTTACACAGTGTTGCACCCACTCAGATAGAGCATAAACCTCATTACGAGGATTTCGGATGAATTGTGAAGATGAGAGGGAAGTTATATGAAGAGAAAATTCAAGAATGACATTGTCCTAGATGATTTATTTTGGGGTCATCCAAGCCTCTGAAGGGTTAGAAGATGATGGTAATGTGATTAGTGAATATTACATTCGGGATGATATTGCTTCTCACCTTTGTTTCTAGTCAACTAGGAGGCTATTAAAAAAATATATAATTAGGAAAGGAATGCAAATATCATCTGACTTTCCTTAAAGTGGTTATTTTCAAAGGGAGTGGATGTAAGTTACCAACATACCCCAATATTAAGGGAATATAGGGATAAAAAGATTATTGATGATGTTCTTCCCCCATATCGGAAGGTTTATGCCACTAGGGATATTTCATGGAGACAAAACATTAAGATTCCTTTTAAGAAGTTGGAATCCATGCCAATGATGAATGATGTAAGTGCCTAGGCTAGTAGAATTAGAACTTCCCTTCCTCAAAAAACAAGAATAACTAGAGATGCTTCAAGGAGGTATGGTTAAGGGCCCTATTGTTCATGTTATCCCCTTGAAGGTTGTTCCAACATCTATTTCTGGATCCAAAGGAAGGGTAAAGTGATGGAATCCAATCTCAGGATGCCTAAGGAAGGAAGTTTGTATGAAACAATTCATGAAATTAAGAAACTAGAGACTGATCTACACAAATCAGAGGAGGAAAAAGTCTACCTTTGGAGAAAAAATTTAACTAAGGTGTTCGAGTGGGTTGATTTAGAGGAGGTAGAGACCACTAAACAGTCAATAGTTCTTGATTACCTGTCCTTTCATCTGTTATCACCCAACATCCTACAACTCTTCTCATTGAGTAGCCAATACCGATGATGTTAAACCTTGATATTCAAACAAATCCAATTGCTTTGCCCATAAAAGAACAACCCATTATGGATGCCTTTATGCCTAATGTCTTGAATATTCCAAAATAACATAATGAGATCATCCCGAGAAAAATTCCAAGTAGTATGGTAGAAGAAGAGGAGAAAATCATTGAACATGAATTACATCCTCACACATAGAGGATTCCAAAGTGCAAATAGCAAGGGAAGAAACTTTGGGTGTCATAGTTATAGCAACACCTTAGGACATTGAGGCAATTGTAGAATTTATTAAAGCCCAGATCCCCACAATTGAATTTATTTCCCAAGAACCTTTTGAGAAAGTAATTTCTCCCATTAAGAAAATGGGTGAGGATTCGATAAAGGAAGAAAATGAAGTTGATGACCAACAACCCCTGATAGTTGAAGAAGTAGGAGACCAATCTAAGTCTATTGATGGAATTGAGTGTCAAGGTGGGCTAACGAGAACTAGGTAATCAAGAATAACTAATGCATTTAGATCCGAGAAGGAATGCATATGTCTTCTTCATATTTTGAAGCCCTTACAGCTTATCCATGTAACTTCAGTTTTACAATCACTTGATGAGCACCATGAGAAGGGACTGGATATATAGTACTCTCCCAAAGAAGAAAAAGGTGGAGATACAGTTGAATGATGATGATTTACAAAGCCTAGCTCTCCTCAATCCAACAAGACCACCCAAAAGGGAAAAATTTATTTCTAGGATAACTTTGAATAATAAAGGAGAATGATTCATAGATTTTGTAACTCCAAAACTGATGTTTCTTAGGGAGAAGCATCCTTGTTTGATTTTCAAGTCTCTAGGATATCATTAGGTAAGCCTTATACTAAAGAAATGAAATATGATTTTTATGTGGCAATAGAAGTAGTGTTGTAAAGGATTGCTTTGAGTTTAAAGAAACCAAAGGATTTGAAGGCCAAGAATGAAAAAATATCCACCTTGGTTAGAAATTTCACTAGAAATCACAAGGAGGGGTAGGTTAAAATCCCTAAGATTACTAACAATGATATCATGAGAGTGAGTGACTTGGAGGAATTGGGGAGGGCGCTATCCAATGGGAAAATGATTTAGTCACCAAAGGTGAAGAAATAATTAGGAAATCTGTGAAATTTTATTGCCATATTTTTTAACTAGGAGAAAAAAAAAAAGGCAATCGAGGATAAATGTGAGGTCAAGAAATTAATGTGGACTGATATGTTGCCAAAAATGGAATCTATTAAGGACTTAAGTGATAAACTAGTTGTTAAGGAAGGAATGCATCTCTCTAGTTTGTAGGAAATCAACAGGAATACTACAAAGATGCAAAATTAAGAGTGGAGATTTTGATAAAATCTATTGAAATCCTTGATGAATTAAGAGAAAAAAATGGAGTATATTGGTAGCCTCCATTTTTTTATAGATAAAATAAATGGGATGGAAAATGGATAAATGATCGAATGGAACACACATATAATTTAATTATACTTATTTAGGTATTATGCTTTAGGTAAACTTGGGGAGCCAAGGGTTTTCAATATATCTACCATGTAGAAATAGGCACAAATTGAATCAAAAATTGATAAACTATCAAGGAGGATAAAGAAAGAAAGAATTATTTCTGCAGGACTTGATGACACATGTATGAAACATGAAATAGTCTTCCACTACCATTCAATGCTCGATGAGGAAATTATCATGAAAATGATTGAAATTTTTGATTCTTACAAGGATAGGATGGGAAGTAGTTTAGTAAATCATCCCACTGGAGTGGACCCAGAAAAATAAAGGAGAGATAAAAAAATTCACCCTCATGGTGATACATTTTGGAAATGAAGATTTTCTCAAACAAAATGTAGTTTTCCAAAGGATGAAAGTTTTTTAAGAACATAGGAATATCATTTCCATTCCTTCCATGTGTCACAATTTTGTTCCTTCTTCAATCAACCCAATCAAAGTAGGAAGGAATCTTTTTAGTTAAAATATATTTCCTTAACTTTGGAAAGATTTTGAATTGCATGAAGTAGAGTTCAAAGGATCCTTTGGGATGTTTTTGGGGGGAAATTGAATCAATTAGTTGTATAAGTATGAGGGTTATGTCCTCAAATTAGGGGTTTTTTATTAAGATTTTGCAAAAATGAAAATTTGATATATATTACTCATGCACTACATAATTTTCTTTAAGAAATACATTATAAGTTTTTACTCTTTCAATTCTAATGTTAAGATGGTTACAATGTATAGCCATTAATAGAAATTGAGATAATTGGTTTTCATGTTCCCTTGTCAAGAATGTGGTAGATATTATTTAAATATATTTGATCATGAGATTAGCTTCATATTTTGTTCTTTTTATGTTGAACATCTAGTTAATGAATTATATTTTCTGTTGCAACTTTGTATTTTTGCTTTTCTCGAATTACATTATGTCCATGTCCTTAGTAATTAAGATTTGGTTATTTTTTCAATATTGTGTTGTGAGTAATTGCTTTACAATATTGAATGAAATTATAAAATCCTTACTGAAATCATTTTGTTGATGTATTTTGTAATCTTTTGAGTGAATCTTAAGTGTATGAGATCAAAAGCAATAAAAAATTCATTGAAATATTTGCATAAGCATTAATGCTAAGTATTTTAAAGGTTATGTGGAACCTTTGCACTAATTGAGTATCAATGAATGCAAATCTTCCTTTAAATTGAAACTATGATTAATTGATGAAGTTTTTTTCCTCGTATAGGATGTTGTATTGTTTAAGTGAGTACTGCAAGTAGTTTCATTAGGAGATCCATTGTCATACAATCCCCAACTTTAAAATTACATACATCTAGTTTTTATCACACAATATAGATCTTCGTTATTCATTCTATTGTTTTTATTTACAAATATCAGTAGAAGGAACCTTTAATTTCAAGTTCTTTTATTAGAAAAATGCAACAACAATGCAACCTATATATCTAGAGTAACATGAGTCTAGTTAGATTGACATATGCACCATTTAGTGTGACAAATTGTGAGATTTAAATGATGCATTCATTGGTCATGATCATCCAGGAATAACCTACGTAATTTTAGGGAATTAAGAAACCAAGACTCCATTCACCCCTCTGCATTTTCAGTCACAAAGAGATTCCTATCACCCTAGTAATAGGGAGTACCAAGAGTAACAAGGTTGGCCATTCCTTTTGTACCTTTCACCCGACCCCTTTAAATCGAGTCTTGATAAGTTGGCTAGACATTTTCTCTGCAACAAATGACATAAATTTCCAAGTCTTCCATTCTTAAAGCACCCTAGTTTACTTGATGATGCTTCCAAGCCCTAAAGAGGTGTAAAATTGGGTACCAACACAATGGTTGTTTACATGTCAAACACATAACCCGAGTGACCGACTAGATCATTCAATTAATTCTCAAACAACAAATTTAATCAATTAGTTCCTCGTTAAATTACAAAAAATAATCAGATTTAGTTTTGATTCATCTTGAGTTCCCATGTTTAGTTCTCACCGCATTTGCCACGACATGTGTAGATATGGAGTATCGTTCCCCATGTTTCTAGAGATCATTAAAATCATGGATCCTTCTATACAAGTGAGTTGCTTTGGCTATGGACGTGTTGCTACTGAGATGAGTCCTTTGGCTATGAGACAATTCCCTCTAGTTGTGGATGAGTTACTACGGATAAGTCCTTTATTGCATATAACAAGTTGCTTATAAACAAGATTGGTATCAACCATAACATCATTCAAACAATATTATTGCAACCATAAGAATAAATGCATGATAAAAATATCAAAAATTAAAGTTAACTAGCCATAACTATATTAATTAGTATTAATGCCATAATTTTAGGTTATAGTGGTGATGTTCAACAATAAGACATGAAAGTATAGGTGCATAGCCTCAATGGATTAATAAAATTACAAAGGATGAGTTGTTCATAAAAGGAATTTAATCAACTCATCACACCCCCAGAGCTTAATCTATGGAATGTCCTCATTCATATTTCTTGATTCCCAATTGTATGATGCGACATTCTTGTTTGAAATCCATTGGAGTATCCATACCTTCAGTTCAATGAAGAAGTAACATCCATTCATCTTGTGCATGTTGATGACTCTTTCCTATGCTAATTCATTCAATGGTTGATCACTTGACCAATGTGGTATCAAAAGTGGAAAATTGGGGATGATAGGAAATGGGTAACCATTTTTCTACACATCTAGTGGCAATGTGATTGTATGCATTCACTCTCCTTAGATTTGGTATTATGTTTGGGTATGAATGTATTCCTTTCCCCAAGTATGTCATTCTTAAAGAACCCCGCTTACTTAACGATGCTTCCTAGGCCCAAAGATGTGTAAAATTAGGTACCAACACAATGGGTGTTTACATGTCAAACACATAACTTGAGTGACCGATGAGTTGATTCAACTAATTCTCAAACCACAAATTCAATCAATTAGTTCCTCATTAAACCGTAAAAAGAATCATATTTATTGTTGAGTCATCTTGAGTTCTCATGTTTTAGTTCATACTACCTCTTCTATGACACATGCAGATTTGGAGTGTCGTTCCACGTGTTTCAAGAGATCATTAAAATCATGGATCCTTTTATATAGGTGAGTTGCTTTGGTTATGGATGGGTTGCTACAGACAAGTCCTTTGGTTATAGATAACTCCCTTTGGTTGTGGATGAGTTATCGCGGACAAGTCCTTTGTTGCATATAACAAGTTGCTTATAAAAATATTGGTATCAA
This sequence comes from Taxus wallichiana var. yunnanensis, assembly GCA_018340775.1. NCBI lineage: Eukaryota > Viridiplantae > Streptophyta > Pinopsida > Cupressales > Taxaceae > Taxus > Taxus wallichiana. The sequence goes on along the minus strand of CM031233.1, from coordinate 383,233,664 downwards.
CCATAACATCATTCAACCAATCTTATTGCAAACATAAGAATAAATGCATGCTCAAAATACTACAAAATAACATTAACTAGCCATAACTATATTAATTAGTATTAATGCCATAATTTTAGGTTATAGTGGTGATGTTCAATAGTAAGACATGAAAATATAGCGGCATAGCCTCAATGGCTTAAAAAAATTACAAAGGATGAGTTATTCATAAAAGGAATTTAATCAACTCATCACACCCTCGAGCTTAATTTTTGGAATTTCCTCATTCATATTTCTTCAGTTCCACCTGTATGGCACTGCATACTCATCTGAAATACATTGGAGTATTTATACCTTTTGGTTTAGTGAAGAAGTAACCTCCATTCATCCTGAGAATGTTCATGACTCTGTCTTGTGCTAATTCATTCAATGGTTGATCACCCGACCAATGTGGTATCAAAAAGTGGAAAATTGGGGATGATAGGAAATGGGTAACCCTTTTTTTGAATAGCTTGTGGCAATGTGAATGTATGCATTCAATCTCCTTAGAGTTTGTATTATGTTTGGGTATGGATGTATTCATGGCCCCAAGTCTTCCATTCTTAAAGCACCCTTATTTACTTGACGATGCTTTCTAGCCCCAAAGAGGTGTAAAATAGGTACGGACACAATGGGTGTTTACATGTCAAACACATAACTTGAGTGACCGACCAATTGATTCAACTAATTCTCAAACCACAAATTCAATAAATTAGTTCCTCATTAAATTACAACAAATAATCAAATTTATTGTCGAGTCATCTTTAGTTCTCATGTTTCAATTTTCACCGCATCTTTATATGACACATGCAGATTTGGAGTTTCGTTCCTCACATTTCAAGATATCATTACAATCATGGATCCTTTTATATAGGTGAGTTTATTTGGATATATATGGGTTGCTACAAATGAGTCCTTTTGCTATAGATGATTCCATTTGGTTATGGATGAGTTATTGTGGACAAGTCCTTTGTTGCATATAACAAGTTGCTTATAAACAAGAGTGGTATAAAACATAACATCATTCAAAAATCTTATTGTAACCATAAGAATAAATGCATACTCAAAATAACACAAAATAAAGTTAACTAGCCATAACTATATTAATTAGTATTAATGCCATAATTTTAGGTTATAGTGGTGATGTTCAACAGTAAGACATGAAAATATAGGGCATAGCCTCAATGGCTTAACAAAAGTATAAAGGATGAGTTGTTCATAAAAGGAATTTAATCAACTCATCACACCCCCAGGCTTAATCTATTGAATGTCCTCATTCATATTTCTTTAGTTCCACTTGTATGGTGCTACATACTTGTCTAAAATCTATTGGAGTATCCATACCTTATAGTTTGGTGAAGAAGTAACCTCCATTCATCCTGAGCATGTTCATGACTCTATCATGTGCTAATTCATTCAATGGTTGGTCACCTAACCAATGTGGTATCAAAAAGTGGAAAATTGGGGGATGATAGGAAATGGGTAGCCATTTTTATGTACATCTAGTGGCAATGTGAATGTATGCATTCACTCTCCTTAGATTTGGTATTATGTTTGGGTATAAATGCATTTCCTTCATTTCGATTTAGGATTCAGTTCATTTCTACGCATTTTATAGGCTTGTATAATCTATTTCCCATTGTATTTAATCATCTCCTAACTTCCTCATGAGTTTCTTTCCTCATCTTCCATACCCTTTTTCTTATTTTCTTTTTTATATATACTTTCCATATAGCTCCACAACTTCCTCGCTTTATTAGTTTCATCCTTGACCATGAGTGACTTTAGTTTCTCCATATTCCTATAGTACTTCATTTATCTCTCTTGATCCAAATCGTTATGAAAATAGGAACACGTGGTTTTTTTAGTGGTGAATATTCGTAATATGGAAAATATTCCATTTTTGAAAAAATTGAAAAGGTGAATTTTTTGGTGTGGGTTTGTGACTGTTCACCTAAAAATTATAGTTTAATTTTTGTAGGGGTCAGATTTACCTACCCTTGAAAATATCCTCTATAAAATCCTAGATTATTCACCAGGTAGAACACTACTAGCTCACTCATACCACCTAGGGGCATATGTATTATCAAGTACAACAAATGTGTGACAGGAAGGTGAAGGCTACAAATGCATGACAAGAGGGTGTAAATGTGTGAAAAATATTGTTTTGACGTGTGATATGGATAGTTTGTTGACGCACAATAGGAAGACGGAGGCTGCAGACATGTAAAATAGAGTTTTTTGACATGTGACACAAAGATTTTATCGATGCACGATAGAATATTTGATGTCATGTGACAAAAAAATTGTTATTGTGTGACTGCAGCCTTTACTTCATCACATAACTTGAAAATCAAAGCTTCTTTCACGAAAAAAATTGCATACAAACCTCAAAAAAATTTAGTTTCCCGAAACTAGTTCTTTGGATATTCGCAGGATTTTCCACCTCCGATTTCCCGAGGTATCTTAAAATGAACCCTTCCAGAACATCTCTAATGTATAGGACTAGAATCCAATACCTATCATATCTAATAGCATAATTATACATGTAGAGTTCACAAAGTAGAAGCCGAGTTTCATAAGGGCTATTCAAGTACAACCTGAAGAAGCTTCTTTCTCCGCTAATGTAAAATGTCATATCGAGTTGATACAATTAATATTAAGATATAACATATTTTCTTTTAATAAAATGGCATAGACATTATAAGGATCTCTGTATTTGAATATCTCATGGGCCACCTTAAGTATCTCTTCTTGATTTTTCTTTAGCCTTTCAATCTCTTTATCTCTTACCTCAAGTTATTTCTTGTGTTGGAAAATGAGTTCTTCTTTTTCTTCTTCATACTTTTCTTTTAACCTATTTACATAGGTTTCAAATTGATTCACGCAAAGAATCCAACATAGATGTTTGTGTTTCCATTTATCTATAAACTAGTTTTAGAGGATATCTAATTACTTATTTAATAACAATTTGTGGTTATAATGGGGTAAAATTTACTTGACATGCTAACATGTCATAAAAATTGGTGGTGTAACTATAGGGGTATGTCTTGGTACTTGTTCAACTCCCACAGAAATTTTCTCTTCCTCAATTCCATGGACCAAGTGCTCAATGAAATTCTCAACATGTGCAATTTGTTCACCAATATTTTGTTCTATTTATTCCTCATTTCCCTCGATACATGAACCGGTTTGACATCTTTCTTTCCAATTTCTTCTATAATTTTCTCTTGATTCTTTCATTTCACAAACTACTTCATCATTAGAAATTGATGTTGCATGCTGCTCTATGCATTCCTTAGGGTACTCTTGTGCAATTTATCCTTCAAAATTTTCTTCCCCTCACTCTACATGACCCTCTTTCATACTCTCCATCTCCACATTCTAGACTTGGTCTTCTCATCCCTCCATGTACCCTTCAGGAATTGTTTCTTATAAAATGCATCACCAAGATCTCCCTACATTATTTCCAATGGTGTGGCCTCACCTTTTCCTCTCGTAGCTTACACATCACTATCAAGTGATATGGTCTCGAGTCCTTATTGGCTTGGAGGTTTTGATCTTTTGGTCTTTATCCTATTAGAATGCCTTTGTGATGTAGGGGTGGACTTAGAATATTTTATTTCACCATTTGAGGTGGATGATTCATGAGTAGAAAATTCAATAAGGGTTTCAATAATGAAAATTCTTGTAGGGGATACATGAATAAGATTTTCTTGAGCATGTGGTAAAATTTCGAGAGGTAGGGTGTTCTTCGATTATGGTTTAGGTTGGGAAGAAGAAGTTACAGGCTCAAATACATATCTAGAAGAGTTTCTAGTACTTATTCTCCTCTTCCTTTTATTTTCAAGAAAATCATTCATATATTTTGTCCTTGAGAAATCTCCCCATCCTATCTCAAAATAATTCCTCTACAGGGTGTGCTTTATAATCAAGGCAATGAGGCAATAGTGTGATAATGCGGACCTACCTCTTTGTGTATCTTTACAAATCTTCTTCAATATCTCATGTAAAAATTTGGGCACGTTCACTTGTCTATTGTTATTCAAATGATTGAGTAATTTAAAGTGAACTATGTTTAGCCTAGAGTATCTTCCCTCACAGGTGAAGTACTTAATAACATAATTTGTAACTTCAGACCAAAAAGGTTTGAGAGAATTTATGTGTGTACCTTTTCTATCATTGATGAATACATCATCTTCATCAACAAATTCCCTTCCTGTAGCCTCCGGATTTAATTTCTCGGGAATGGTTCACCCTGTACAAGAAATATAGTTACCTCTATTAAGACATCATTACTAATCTTTACTAAAAACCCTTTATCCGTACTTCACCATCTCTGAATGTAGTAGAAAATTCTAAACCCATAGATTCATTAAAACCTTGGAATCTATTTATGTAATCAAGCCACCCATTATCTCAAAAATATTGTAGAATTTGAGTGTTTCTAAGAAGCCGAGAGTTCTCTGTGGGTTCATGGTGAATCAAGTCTCCTCCCATTGTAAACCTACAATTTGGTCTGGTCTCAACACAAAATTATAAAAAAATTCTGAAAGAATGATACTCAATCAAGCCATGTGAATGTTTTGAGTATTTTTGAATCTTGAGGCGAAAGGATATGCAACACGTTTGATGGGAGAGATCATTTATATTTTTAACCGCATGAAGCGTGAAAATTGAAGTGAAATGATAACATGGGATTATGTGGAGGGACACATCATGACATGGAAGGTGGAGGTATTTTAAATGCATTGAATACTCGATGAATTGGCATAGATATGAATTAATAATAATTATTCTAATCATACTTTAATAAAGTGGTAATTAAGTGCACTTATCTTGGTGCATTTTTAGAATGATGATTGTGTGTGATTTATTGAATTTGCACCATTGTTGCATGTTGGATTGCTATAAGGATGTCTCTTATGATGATACATGTATGTGTTGGATTTATATTGTCCACTCCTTACTATAATAAATTAACTCCGGAGAGGGAACATTGATCTGTGGGGTATCAATTGTCTTTGTCATCTCTAACACATGCAAATATTTTGAATCTTATTCATTAAATCATGAGCTCTAGTACACATGCACATGAAACAGGATCTACTATATGTTGTTGTAAGTGGACCTCCATTCATTTCATACTATACTTGTGATGGAGAACATGCACTCTTATGACCATTAAACATCAAAACCATTCAAAACAAAAAATCTAAGAAAATAAAACATGTTAGTTGAGTGTTACCGATCACCAAGAGGGATGATCATAATACTTTTATTTGTCCTTGGATTATTCAGCAAGCTAAATATACCAAGACTACTAAAATATATCAATCCTATGAAATGTAAGAAGATGAACTAGTAGGATTAACTTCCTATTTTAACTCCTATGTCCTTATTTCCTTTTTGTTTTGACCTCCTCTAAATTGTGGCATGAAGGTACTACTGTCAGTTGGATTCTTATACAACCTAAACATATGGCCATTCACCAATAGCTTGAACCTCACTGGATCTATGGTGGTGAGATTCATAGATCCATTAGGGAATATTTTCTCTATGTCATATAGACCTAACCAACTTGTCATTAGTTTTCCCATGTGGTCATTGTAATTTGAGTCAAATAAGAGAGCCCAATCAACTTCTTGAAATTTTCTTGTCTTGATGAACCTATCATACCATTCAAATCTTTATTTTTAAACTACCTCTATATTATGCACAACATGTATCCTCATTTCATCCAAATCATTGTGTTTCACCGAATTGTTGTATGATAAAGTAGATAAGGTAAAAAGGTCATGGAGGAATACCTGTTATTACGTTGGTCAAAGGTTGAGTGCACACATTTCTGATTTCTGATCTAGGTTGACCATGAAGAGCTTCCTTTTGGCTAGGAGGAACTACCTATAATAAAAAGAAAGACCACAAGATACAGTTAATAACAAAATTTAGTGGACTGCCTAGCATGAGCTAGATCCAGGAAGTGTGATACTTCCTTGACAATTGTCAATCCATTGATATATAACTCAATATAAAATAACTAAACATGCAAATAAAAGAATCTAATGCTAGTGTTATGATTTAGGTGTCTCGAAATACTATCCATGTCAAACCAATTGAATTCTTGATAAATACATTGGTGAAGGTCTTGGGTCAGGTTACAGGTTTGATAGGTGGTATGAGGGTCACAGACGGGGTCTGGGTAAGATTTGGTGAAGTTTTGGTTGATCTTGGGTTATTAGGAAGCTTTCTGGTCTAAGGAAGTTTTACTATGCAGCAGACCAACACCGGTCGGGATGGTTGATGTCGGTATAGGTATGACCAATGGCAATATAGGATGACCGATATTGGTTACTATGGGAAATGGTAGAATATTAAAAGTGGGATTCCAAGCTCTCTCTGTATCTGTACAAAGAGTTGGGAAGGTCTATTGTGAGGTTGTAGGTGGGTATCAAGTTTGGGTGAGGTTTTAGGGAGGTTTTTGTGAGATATAAGGTAAGCTTGGGTAGACTAAGGGCTTATTGGGCCTAGGGAACTTAACAAGTACTATGATCGATATCAACCAAGGGGGAGACCGACAATGGTTAAAGTGATTGAAGTCGGTAGGGGAAATTTGGTGGTAATTAAATAAAATTAGTTTTAGACTTCTTTGTGATTACACAAAGGATGAAGGAGGATGGTTGAATTTGTAATAATGCCAAGGAGACTTAGGAATGCATAGAGGTTAAGTATGGAGAGACAAAAGGCCATGAATGGTTGGATCGGTAGATTGGTAAGAAGGTGTAAATGGAGGAATGTAAGAAAGAATAGGTTATAATAATAAAAGATAATAAACTTACACTTTAAGAAAGTATAGAATGATTTAAATCAAATGTACTTACTTTCATTTGTAGGTACGGTAGGTGAAGTAAGGCAATTTTTCATTTGTGAAGAAATTTGTTGTCAGTCTTTATGGAAATACTTCCCAGAGAGTTCCCATGAATATTTTAATGCCTTGGAATGAGCATCTGGTGCTTGCTTGAGCCTCGTGAATGAGTATATCACGTTGTCTAGAATCGAGAAGTATATAATTCATGCTTGAAAAAGATCTCCAAGTGTGCGTTAACATCCCACATGCCCCGCTTAGCCCCCGTGTGCTTTGTTTTTCCCTTTTCCCCTCTTTTCTTGGCCTTTTTCTCTTCAGTGACGAAACCGCCACCCTGCCTGGCGGCGGTCTCGACCGACCGCCCCTGAACAGGCGGTGGTCCCAGAATCCGCCACCCTGCTCAAGGCGGCGGTCCTTTACGCATTTTCCAGAAATCTCTTTTAACATGACTCACGTAATTTCAACATTTTACCAACTTTCTTTCACCGCCATAAGCTTGCATTTATGATTCTGGTTCCCTAGAATAGTGTTTTGCCATTGTTTATAGTTTAAGAGTTCTATTTGGTTTTTACCTTGGGTAAATGCAAATGCTATAAATAGATGGCTTGTGCTCAAGCAAATGGCCCCTCAAATTTGCCTCTGATTTCTCTTTGCAATAGATTTAGTTTTCATTTTGCTTAGAGTGCTTAGTTTCTTTCATTGCATGCTTAGTTAGCATTGTTTTACTGTTAGTAAGCCACATATCCATCTTGTGCAAGTGCTGTTGTTATTTCATCCAATCCATTGAATAGGATAGTCTGTTTATCAATAGGAAGCCATTAAAGTTGCAGGTTTTTCTCCTCAAACAGATAGTTTCAGTGTTCTGATGTTTCATGTTCATGACTCGCAATAAATCCACGCTAGGAATTGCATAAGCCAAGCTCAGTACTCTTATGCGCTATCCCTCTCCTACTCGCATTGTATTCACCATATCTTGAGCTACGCCTTGTCCCAATATCTACTTCTGTTGATGCTAGCATTACACGCTTTTCTGGATCCACGTGAACACGAAGGAACGAGGAGATCACACTGAGGGGACAAGATCACACACACCGTCGGATTCGCCACTGTTCTGTAGAATCCAGGTTCTAGCTTTCAAAGTTCTAAATTAGAATCATATCAAATAGAGTAGTTAATTGCTTTATTTCAGTTAATTTTACTTCCGATATTGCCAGGGAAGTTGTGGGGATTGATAGTTTCTGAGAGACTATGATTCATTCCTCACTTCTGAGGTAGGATCGAGAGTCTTGCAAATAGATTAGAACAATTATTTCATTATTTAGAGTAGATCTACAAATTACACAGACAAATAGCTATACTCGGTTATCTTGTTTGTTTTAAATTGTTATCTTAGCTATCAATTTCTAGATGTATTAAATTAGTTGCTAAATTCATTCGAATAGTTCATCAGAAAATACAAAAATAGAGAAATCATATATGCTATAGATATATTCAAAATAGTTAAATTTCACTTTGCCGTAGTTAATTTACATTATTACTTTTGTATGACAATCACGGGACCTAGGGAGCCCAGGGAATACGTATTCGAGCCAATCGTGCCCCAACCCAATCTCATCACAAAAATAACTGATATAGATCAAAATATTAGGATCCAAGTCTTCCAAACAATGGTAAGCTTGCAACAAATCAATTCCCAGTTGAGCGGATTAAACATAGAAGACGACCAAGTGCACACGTTTTGGTCGAATCAACCAAACTACAGATTACCCTAGGTAACATCCATATGACTGTAGAAGGGGTTGAAAGAGAACAAACCTTTGGTTGCGATCCTTTGGTCCCACAGCCAGACGCAGGAGACACTCTTACGGATATAGATACCAGCCTAAGAATTCAGGTTGCAAGAACACCTGTGAGGCACTCTGAGAAGATCACACAACTATTAGTTTTGAATATAGAGGCTGAGAAAGCATATGATTACTGGGTGTTAGGGATTAGGAACTAACTCTACGCATGACCATAAGCAGACCACAACAACCAAGAGTCTACGGTTGCGATCCACAAATCCCGCAACCCAACGAATCCGTAAGTCAATCAGACATAGACACTGGCCTACGCACACTAGTATTCAGATCCACTCCACTTCCACCTATCATCATCGAATAGTTATCCTTACTAGATACAATAGCTAACAAAGCTAGAGAGTTCTGGACTAGGCCAGAGAATCGTCCATAGAGTCAACTATATTTACCATCCACCATATGACCTTATCCGGAGACATACACGAAACTATCCTAGGTCATTTTCCACGTATTCCACAACCCATAGATCAATCATGCGCCAGAGCTCGATATTGATTGAGCCTTCGAGCAGTCATCCTTGCCGATCGATCTATCACACCAGTTCAGGTTAGAAGGGCCTTCTTTACCTTAGATTCACAAATTCCACTAGTATGTATTGAAGATATTAGATTGCCTAACTAGTCTGTCTGCATCCCATACATATTCCATCCCCACCGGCTATCTCGGCATGACCTCGGGAGGTCGGGTGTGAGGAAGAGTTACTTGTAGATTCCCACACTCGCTTGTCACTTTTCCATCGTACAAAATTGGTGAACCCGACGTGAACTTCCTACTTTCTAGTTCGAGTCATATTATTATGTGTTCTTCAAATTAGTATACTTTTCATCTTTTCCACCTCATTAGTTTTCACCATCACCTTCGCTCCTTCCCATTATTTTGCGGGTATTCATATACCCCCAATATGTCGGATTCGATGCATATGGCAGGCCCTCTCGGGCCTCGAGGCTTACTACGCCCAACAAAATAGACAATCATCACCCTCACTCTTAGTATGGGGTGACAACTACTCAACTAACCAGTTGTCAACACAAACTCCAAGAATCAGATATAACTCATCGTTTCAAACTGAGGAGTTAGATCAGCTCGCTCAAACGTAACAAACAGAGCCTTCGGGCTCGAATAACATGACGTTCACCAGAGAATCTGGTTCATCTCCTCAGGTGCTGCTTAGACCACAAATTAGTAGACAATCAGACTCATACCGAGGTTTAGACGATGAATATTCGGCATGTTATCCAGAATGACCAACGTTCTCGAAGTATGTACCCACCTATAGGAGGTTTACAAACACAACCCGAGGTCTCTTTTCAAGAAAATACTTCCATCCCACTACATATAGGAAATGCCCTCGGGAAACTTGGCAGGGCAGTGATCAGTTCATAGCGGGATATCACATGCCTATACAACACCATGATATACAACAAACGCCACTACGGAAAACACCGTGACTTCACCAAATGAAATCATTTCAACGTTAGTAGAAAAAGTGAGAGGGTTAGAACTTGCCCAGGCAAATCATCATTCTCAATTCATACAAACAGGAAATTCTAATCCTCCTAGCCAAATAGACCTCCTCACAGGAGTAGGCACGTTAGGCATGACTCCTCAGTATTCACAACAAATGCCAACTAGACCCACCATTTCTAACGCTTGTTCCTCCCGGTCTAGCACAAAATAATCCATTCTTGGACAATACCCCTTCATACTTAAACATGTACTCCAAATCACCACAAGGGGATATGTTCTCCTCTCCCGGTATTTTTACTCAACCACAGGGGTTTCCTTACGCCCCTACCAATGCATATGCAATGCCATATCAACAACCCATTCCACCACCGCTCCCTCAGCAGGCACCATCAATGGTCGAAACCTATGCGATAGGGACATATTCAGAATACTTGAAAGAGCCCTTAGATTTCACCATACGAAGCGTCATGCTTCCAAGACCTCTTCCCGATTTGCCCAAATACAAAGGTGAGGGAGATCCAAATGCACATATCAAAGCTTACGCTACAACCATTCGAGAACTACTCCCATGGGATGGGGTTGTTGCTAAAATATTCCCCAAAACTTTGGAGGGTATCGCTCTCGACTGGTATTATAGAATACCTGAGGCTTCCATCCATTCGTTCAAACAACTCGTTTCAGAGTTCATTAAGGCCTTTGACATGAATAAACTATTAAGGATAAGAATCAGGGAATTCTTACACATTAAACAAGAACACAATGAATCTGTCACCCATTTCATCCAAAGGTGGCGTACAGTTCTTTATTCTTCGGAAAGTGCTCTGAACATGGATCAAATGGAACTATGTGATTTATTCCTTCATTCTCTTAGCAGAGAGGTGAAGGAAGAAGTCCAGAAGTTCCCATTAAGAACTTACGATGAAGTACTTGAGAGTGCTCTTTGAATAGATCAAGCAACAATTGATAGTGGTCGCAAAACATATGGAGCAAATGGGAGGTTAGTCACCTCCAACCAGAACACTACAACTTATCCTACTACCACAAACGTCAATCAAGGACCTAAAATCCTTAATAAAAATCGGGGTGTAACAACAGATGGAGTAACCGATCAGCCTAAAAAGGTAAATAATGTGAATACTTCACCACCAATGAACAATCAACGAAACAACAACTTTACCCCAACAATCAATACAGTGGATTTTAACCATCCACAACAACAACAACAACAACAACAACAACGGTGAAATCCCACAGAGGGTCCAAGCCAAAATTCAACTAGATACCAAAACCAGAATTCAAACCAAAGACAACAAACGCAAAATTTTAATCCTAGTAGACAACGGTTTGATCAAAATTTTGGACCACAATACGCACCAAACCAACAAACTAGGAATTACAATCCTAATTCGTATTGTGGTTTCCACAAAATTCGGGGCCATGACACTAGAACGTGCCGTGACTACAACAAATTCATGCAACGCTTGCCAGATGAACAAAGACAACTTTTCATGGATATGTTCTTGGCAGATCCTATATCACCGGCATCAAATACCTTCACAGGGCGGTTTCCCCTCAGAATGCTCCCCTCAAGATCTTTAATGATCCACTCCCAAATCACGATAACAATAGGCTAAGTCCAAATGGGACAAACAAAAGCATAATGACGGGAAACAATGATCATGAAGCCTCAACTTCATTAAATCCATCAGTTGCGCCACAATTAGGAAGTCAGCCAAGACCCAAGATAGTCGGTTTAGTAGAATTAGACGCCGAACTACCCATCGAAGCTGTAACAAGGACACGAGAGTATTTCTCTCAGCCAAGTCCAAACCACCTGCCAGAGACGGATAACATCCAACAAATCATAGTGAAACCTGTGGGTGCCTATGATTTAATTAACGACCTAACAAAAACCTTCTCGCACATCTCCTTTTTGGATTTATTAAAAAATTCCCCTGCTCACAGGGCTGCTCTTTTAGAGGCATTAGGTTTGGGCCATTTAATTAACATCACTCCACCTCCTGAAACACAGGTAAATCATATAGACTTCGATGTTCATCCTCCAGGGCAGGCAGATAGGGATGTCGAATTCATATTCGAGATAAACAAAATGCCGACAGATGCTGAGATCGCACGCCGAGGTGATCCAGCCTTACACTTACAAGTATGGGTTTATAATAACTACGTGAAATGAGCAATGGTTGACGATGGGGCAGCAGTTAACATAGTTCCCTTCTCTTTCCTTCAAAAACTTGGATATGGGGAAACAAATTGTTCCACGACTCGAAATACATTAAGAGGCTATGATAGTCTTAAAGCCACCTCGGTTGGAACTATAATATTACCGGTCACCTTAGGACCCAAAACCATCTTGACTGAGTTTTATATTATAGATCGAGAAACTAACTATAATATGATCCTCAGCCGACCCTGGATACACCGCATGAAGGCAATCCCTTCTACGCTATTTCAAGAAGTAAGGTTTTTACACTTAGGGAAGATATTTGTAGCCAAAGGTGATCCAAAACCATTCGATGTACACCTAGCTGACTTAAAGAAAAGACCAGGCGTGCACTCGAGTTTGAACTCCCAACAAACCAACTTAATAAACCTACCGACACAAAACCAAAAGAAAAGTTAGTACCTACGATAGATCTTGAAGCTATGAGCCCAGCCAAGGCAACCCCAACCCCCAAAGATGAGGCTAACACTGTAGAAATGGTATCATTAGGAACTACTGCAAAAATCATTGAATTGCTAGAACAAGATCTACCAATGTTCTTACCATTTGATCTCTGCAGCATGCATGGATGTTCCCTAGGTATTGGCTCTCTCTTCAAAGAGGATCTCTCGTATGGTGGAAGTAGAATGCAAAAACACAACAGATATCCCAAATCCATATTCCCAAATAAATATTGACACTCCATTTTGATGGAGCTAGATGTCATTATGAGAGCGGGCAGTGTAATCTTTACTTCCCCGAAGGAAAAGTCTTACCTTTCGCCTTCAAACTAAATTTCAATGTACAAACAACGGCATCCGAGTACGAAGCCCTCCTCCTTGGCCTCATTTTAGCCAAAAGGATCGGTGTTAATAACATCAGGGTGTTAGGAGACTCACAATTGGTAGCAAACCAAGTCTCTGAGATATATGAAACCAAAGCCGAGCACTTACAACTTTACAAAACAGTTGTATTAGATTTAAGCAAGGAGTTTGACTTCATATCAATCAAGCAATCCCACGAGAACAATCTTCTCTCCGATTCTATAAAGAACCTCGCATCACGCTTTACTCCAAACAAGTAAGTTAGAGGATACCTATTTCATGGTATCCCTTCGTGATGAACCATTGATAAAAACAATGACAAATTCTCTTTTAAACGGAAATGAATCTACTATCCTAGACCACATTGATAGTGATATGGCCACTCTGAATTACTTAAACACCTATGCGGCATTACATCTCTCCTATCATATGATAGATTTGTCCTTAATCCCACATTCATCTTCCTACTTCGAAATCCCATGATGGATCTTCCCTCGGAAATGGAACCTAGCATATACATAGTAGAAAATAGGGACGATTTGGATTTACCTCCAGCCCCACCTGAGTTTGAAGAAGGTAATGCCTCCTTAATCAAAGAGACAATTGATGTTAACATCGAATGGAGGATGAACCAAAGATCTTGAAACTAGGATCCTCGCTAACCCTAGAAGAAGTAGAAATACACACTCGAATCCTCAAGGAACATCAGAAGGCTTTCACATTTAATTATAAGGAAATGACAGGAGTTGCACCCCACATTGTGGTGCACAACCTCGTCACTAAATCTGATGCAAAGCCAGTTAAACAAAAATCAAGACCCATGAAACCTAAGGTAGCTCTCATGGTGAAAGAGGAAGTAATAAAACTCCTCCAAGTAGGATTCATCAAACCAGTCGATTACTCTCAATGGGTATCTAATATCGTTCCCGTTCTCAAAAAGAATGGGAAGATACACATTTGCATAGATTTCCGAGACATTAACAAAGCATGTCCTAAAAATGACTTCCCATTACCATCCATAGATGTCATTGTTGATGCAACAACTGGGTTTGAACTTTTGTCTCATGGATGGATTCTCGGATACAATCAAATCAATATCTAAACAAGACCAAGCTAAAACCACATTTATAACTCCTTGGGGAACCTATTACTATGTTGTTATGCCATTTGGTCTCAAGAACACTGGTGCTACATACCAACGAGCTATGACATGTATATTTCATGATCTAATTCATAAAATTGTGGAGTCCTACGTAGATGACTTGTCAAGCTAAGGCCAAGAAGCACCCAGTGACCACCCGGAGGTGCTCCGCATCATTCTTTCACGTCTAATAGAATACGGAGTCACACTAAATCTAAAGAAATGCGTCTTTGGTGTAACAGAGGAAAGCTCCTAGGTTACATCATATCATCATGAGGGATAGATGTTGATCCAACCAAAATTTGGGCTGTCCTCGAAATGGTCCCACCTTCGAATGAATCTAGAATCAGGTCATTTCTCGGAAAACTTGGTGCAATCCGGAGATTCATCCCGACTTAAGTTTCGCCATCCATCCAATCAACAATCTACTCAAGAAAGATTATAGTATTGATTGGACTGAAGATTGCAATGAAGCTTTTGACGCAGTTAAGCATTTCCTGTTATCACCACCTACGCTAATGCCACCTAAGCTAGACCACCCGTTAATTTTATATTCACGAGCTACCGATGTCTCGCTGGCCTGTATGTTGGCCCAAGAGGATGATGACAAGAGAGAGCGCGATTTATTTCATTAGCCGAACGTTGCTCGACTATGAAACACGTTATACACAAGCAGAACGAGAATGCCTCGCCATAGTCTTTGCAACCAAACGCTTAAGACACTATATGTTGAATCAAGAAACAAGGGTCATGGTAAAAACGGACCATTTACGAACTTTCCTCACACAAGGGTCCTTGTCTAAGAAGGTTGGATGTTTTATAACCTTAATGGGGAATTCAATTAACATTTGTAAATCAGAAGTCGGTTAAAGGACAAATCATCATGGATTGGTTAGCTGATAACCCATTAGATGGAGGCGATCTAGTAAATCTAGACTTTCCCGATGAGTGCGTATACTACATTGAAACCAGACCTCCTATCTCTGAGTGTCCCTGGTACACTGATATCATTAATTATATCATGGACCATACGTATCCAGAAAGGGCTACACCACAACAAAGAAGGCGGTTACGCATTATTGCAGCCAAATACGTCATTATAGAGCAAGTGCTCTATCGAAAAGCATTCGATGGAATGCTCCTAAGATGTGTCGACATAGAAGAATCCAAGAAGATTCTCCACGAATCTCACAGTGGAATGTGTGGAGGCCACTTCGGTGGCCATGCCACCACTCACAAAATACATCGAATGGGCTATTTCTGGCCCACTCTAGAACACGACGCAGTAGAGTTTGTACGCAGGTGTCATAAGTGCCAAGAGTTCTCCCATGAGATCCACATGCCAGCACAAGCTCTACAACCAATTGCTACTCCATGGCCCTTTTCTACGTGGGGTCTCGACTTGATAGGGAAATTCTCTCCCTCATCTATAGATGGCCATAATTTTATAATCACGGCCACCGAATATTTCACCAAGTGGGTAGAGGCTATGCCTCTTACTACTGTACCAGGTTCTGTAATCGCCAAATTCATTTTGAACCAAATCATTTACAGGTACGGTGTCCCACAAGTCATTATCTCAGATAATGGGACTTCTTTTAAGAATGATGAAGTTCACGAATTGTGCAATAAATTTAAAATAAGCCATCATACGGCTTCCTTGTATTACCCAGAAGCCAACAGACAGGCTGAAGCAACAAATAAAACACTAAAAGCCATTCTCCTTAAAACGGTGAAAGAAAACAAACGAGATTGGCACTTGAAGTTATATCCGGCCTTATGGGCCCACCGAACCTCAATAAGAACACCAACGGGAGCAACTCCTTTCTCACTAGTATTCGGGCAGAGGCAGTTCTCCCACTTGAGGTTGAAATACCCAGTCTCCGTATTTCATTACAAGGGATTCTGGATGAAGACACTTACAGGGAAGCACGTCTCTCCCAATTAGAAAGCCTAGATGAAGCTAGGTTAGATGTTGAACAATGACACAGAGCCTATGCTGACCGGATGTGCCGGCAGTACAACAAGAAAGTCTATGAACGCGACATATATGAAGGTGATCTAGTTCTAAGGCTAGATAACCGTATCGACAAAAAGACCGAAGGAAGGAAATTCCGGCCTAAATGGTTGGGCCCATACCGAGTCATGAAGGACTATGGAAATGGTGCATACCTCTTATGTATGCTGGAAGGTGAGGAATTTGGTGAAACGGTCAATTCCCTACACCTCAAGCGGTTCTACGCGTAAGCAACTAGCACTATTTATAATTATATTTACATTGCATCTTCATATAGATTAAGATCATTTTGTCCGCTTGTTTCATACACAAATTGTGATCAAGGAATTTTGTTCTCAAAGCAATTCATTACAAACTCATGATGTTGTTGGCATAAAATTTCTAATCATACCTCTCCATTTTCATGATATCATCAAATTATCTCGGAATCATGTCATCAAATAAAGCTAGATATGACAAAGTCTTAAACGGTAACCATACCAAGATCTGCGGGCTTGTTCTCACTTTTGGTTTCTTCTTAGGATAGGTGTCTTGCCTATGGTCTATTCCAGAAGCTTCATGGTGTCACATCTATCCCATATGTATATCTCTTTGGAAATAAGCACATACTGACATTTTACTCAAGAAAACAAGTCAAATATTAATCAAAACAGAAAATTTTAATTTTACACATTTCCTTGCCCCACCAACCTTTGGTGATGAGCTTGCGTCTCTTACTAGTGACGTAGGGTTGGGAAAGGATGGAAATGCCCTTACTCACCTATGCTTTGTCCACGGTGATAAACCCACGCTTCTTACTAGTAGCATGGGGCAAAGTGTAGGGGGTCCTCTTGACAAACAAATGCAAAAGGTCATAAGCAAACAATTCAAATCTCGAAGTCTTTGAGTCAAAACAAATGAATCAGATGTCCAAAATTCCAAAAGAGTTCAAAATCCTAAAAACCCAGATTTTGTCTACTATGTGGCCATCTAAGGATCTAAGTCTGGATAAACCGCAAAGTAAGTAGCATTCTAAACTATGAAGTCACTCGGGTAGAGTAAGCTTGTAGCTTCCCAATTTGGTTCCACCAAAACTTTGTCTATCTTTCATCACTATCATTTCAACATATTTCACAACTTGTGCCCTTTCCAACTCTCGGTGATAAGCCCTCGCATCTTACTAGTTGCGTGGAGTTGGGGGTAGGGGCAGGTTTATCTGCTCATCATACCGGTTTATATTCACTACTTTGCCAAAACAAATATGAAGTGTTCAAAATTGCTTACAGAAACTAAGATTCAAAATCACATTATATCTACATCATCATATATCAGCATCATGAAATACAAAAGGAAAATAAACATTTTGCATCATTTGTTCTCCATTGCATACATTCCAAAAAAAGCATGCATTCAAACATCATAATTTACATGAGGAAACTAGAAAAGAAGCAGAGCCATAAATGCCAAAGGTTTGATCCAAAAAGATATATATATATATATGATCAACGTTTCTGTACAATGCCATCATGCACTAAGCATGGTCAAAACGCTCAAAGAGCCCGGGATATACAAAAGAATGTATCATACAAAATCTAGGAGAGCCAAGTGGCTCCTCAATCCCTACGAGACCCCTCTGAAGGCGCACGCCCATGCCTAGGACTCCGGCTACGCCGGCACTCTGAATGCACGGAGGGCTCTAGATCCCGAGGGGCAGCCGCAGTCTCACCACGAGAATGGCTCCTCATCAAGCGCTCGGCCGTCCTATACCCCGCTAGCTCCATGTGGAGAGTCGATACCATCCTGGCCACATGCCAGACTGGGGCAAAGATGTCAAGCAGGTGCCTACCAATGGCCGCCGAGGGCTCCCAAAGATCTACGGATAGCTCACATGGGGGTCCTCTCCATGGGGATCATCAGGGTATCAGTACATACCCTGCGAATCAAGTCCCGCCACTCATCGGCAGTCTCTGCAAACAAAGGAGAAAACAAATTAGAAACCAAACAAGAGATTAGAAATACAAGATAAATAAAAGGAGAGATAGTAACTAAGGAGATCCTAACTAAAAACAAACATTAAAAGGAGAGAGGGTAACTTACTCGATCACCAGGCCTCCAGGATGGATCTATAGGATCAGCACCTGCCACGGATGCCGCCGCCGACTGAGGGGCTGCTCCTATGGCTGGAGCAACGTAGCGCCCCGCAACGGACTCATCCTCCCCACCATGGCCCTGGGAGAGTGGCTCCTCTAAAACCAGAGTCACTCTCTCTCACTCGCCGGCCCTCTCTCGCTCGCATGATATCCCGAGTGTCATGCCACTCAGATCACCGTCCTCCTCGGTGTCCTCCTCTCTGCCTCCCCCCCCGTAAACTCCTCGACTCAGAGTCTATGTCAATGGGGTCATCACTGCTATGGGAAGGACCCACGGAAATCTGAAGCAAGGGTGCCTGAGGCGCACCGGCTCTCCCTCTGGCACGTACTATCCTCCTGGCCGCAATAGGAATGCCAGGAGTAACCACTGTCCAACCCCAGCCTCTAGGCCCCCTCTGGCCTCTCAGACTGATCTCAGTATACTCGGCGCTACCATGGGGAAGCATACTACGTATGTATGGTAGGCCAAACTGCTGAGGAACTCGGCCAAAGGGGTGCATCTCCACTCGCCCCACTCTATCAATAAGCTGCCCTGTAGTGGAGCAGGAGATCAAAGTAAGAGCCTCCTCGCCCCATATACCTACCATAGTCTAGTATGGTGTGGCCTCCATGTCGGCAGTAGTCAGAGAAGCAACTGGCTGATGAGGTGCTCGAGCACCGACATATCTGTCCATCTAGCTGCCCTCACAACTCCGGGATCTGCCACCTCTACACCTCTGCCGTAGGGGATGAAGTGCTCATAGACCCAACTCATGACTAGGGTCGGATGGCTCAAGGACTGCCCCTGTAAATGGACTATCCTGTATAGATCATGGTAGGTGGTCCCAAGTATGTCTACTCCCCAGGCATATATCCGGCCATGTCCCTCTATCTGCGTAATAATGGGGGACCAAAGAATATAACAATGTATCTCCTCCCTTGTCCCCGATCAGTCTCGAGGCAAGGATCCCCATGATGGCCTGGCGAAGTAAGGGGATGGGAAAACTAGGAATGGATCGAACTCTAACCCCCTTCTTCGACCCCGTGGAGATGACTGCATCTCCCATGTATGTGGCCCACTGTGCTATCTGGGCCCGCGAACCTGCTGTCTCAAGGGTGAGACGTCTCCCAATAATCGGGACCCCCAGAATACGATAGACATCCTCCAAAGTAATAGTCCACTCACCACGGACCCCTGGCAATCGGAAGGTGTTCCGATCAACATCCCAATATGAGAACAAGTCACAAAGAATGTGACTGGAAGGAGCAACATGGGGCACGCGTGAGATGCGTAGTATCCTGCCCTCTGAAGAGTGTCCTCCTCATCCTGTGAAAGGGCATCCAATACTCCTGGGAGCCAGTCACACTCCCTCTCTCGGCTCCACCAGATATACTCCTCTCTCGCCTACATACACCCAAAAACACACAAAAAAGAGCAAGTTAGCATCCGAATAATACTGGAAAAATCATGAAAGCACGTAGAAATGCTAAAAATGCAAAAGCAATTTCAAATAGATGATCTTTTTGCATTCTGTGCAAAACCGCCGCCCTGAGCAGGGAGGTGGTTTTGTAACCACCGCCTTAAGGGTGGCGGTCATGTAACCACCGCCCTAAATAGGGCGGCGGTTGTGTAACCGCCCAGGGCGGCGGTCGTGGCCCGAAAACCCACGCGGGTTTTTAAACCTAAAAAGCCCAAAAAATGACAAAACAAGACCATTTTAACTAAAACAAGGCCTACCCAGTAGGCGCGCCCCCTAGATGAACCTTTTAACACTAACATTTTCAAAAATTACCCCCACGACAAAGATTTTAGCATTTCAAAATTAAGGGGGTAAAAGGGATAAATTGAAGAAAACTAACCTGTGATCTCGCAGGTCGATGTTCCACTCATGGAGGCATGATCACTATCCCGTCATGGACGTTTTGACTCTACTCACGCAAGAAACCGTCACCGTGGGTTCCAGAGCTCAAAATCAATCAAATCAACTCACGCAAATGAATAGGAAAATGGGCCCACTTTCATATATATAGCACCCTGATTCATTTTAAATGCCTTTTCACAGGTTTGGAGCACCGACGAGGTAAGTTCTTATCCCCGCACAAATGGTACATTCTCATTTCCTATTATTTTAGCATTTATTTTCCAAACTATTGTGTCTATCTGCACTTGAGTTCTCTTTTCATTTTGCAGGTAGCGGGAATTTTGGATGGCATCATTTCAACACACGGACGTATCAGGTATAACTTTTAACTTCCCATTTCAGGACCGCCATACTCGACCCACCGTTTTACTGCCTCTTCATGGCTAAAACGCTTCTCCGAGGGGGCAATATGTACGTACCCAAAATTGTAAGGTACTGTACTACCAAAATAACGTGACATGTGCCCCAATGATGATACAGGTCTCCTCACAAGGTGTTCGGGATCCGAAAAGATCTCCAAGTGTGCGTTAACATCCCGCATGCCCCGCTTAGCCCCCACATGTGCTTTGTTTTTCCCTTTTCCCCTCTTTTCTTGGCCTTTTTCTTCAAGGATGAAACCGCCACCCCCGAACAAGGCGGTGGTCCAGACCGCCACCCCGAAGTAGGCGGCGGTCCTCAGAACCGCCGCCCTGCTCAGGCGGCGGTCCTTTACGCATTTTCTAGAAAGCTCTTTTAACACGACTCACGTAATTTCAACGTTTTACCAGCTTTCTTTCACCGCCATAAGCTTGCATTTATGATTCTAGTTCCCTGAATAGTGTTTTGCCATTGTTTATAGTTTAAGAGTTCTATTTGGTTTTTACCTTGGGTAAATGCAAATGCTATAAATAGATGGCTTGTGCTCAAGAAATGGCCCTCAAATTTGCCTCTCGATTTCTCTTTGCAATAGATTTAGTTTTCATTTTTCTTAGAGTTCTTAGTTTCTTTCATCGCATGCTTAGTTAGCATTGTTTTACCGTTAGTAAGCCACATATCCATCTTATGCAAGTGTACTATTATTTCATCCAATCCATTGAATAGGATAGTCTGTTTATCAATAGGAAGCCATTAAAGTTGCAGGTTTTGCTCCTCAAACAAGATAGTTTCAGGTTCTGGACGTTTCATGTTTCATGACTCGCAATAAATCCCACTAGGAATTGCATAAGCCAAGCTTTGTACTCTTGCGCTATCCCTCTCCTACTCGCATTGTATTCAGTCTGTATCTTGAGCTGCCTTTGTCCCAATATCTACTTCTATTGATGCTAGCATTACACACTTTTCTGGATCCACGTGAACACAAAGGAACGAGGAGATCACACTGAGGGGACAAGATCACACACACCGTCGGATTCGCCACTGTTTTGCAGAATCCAGGTTCTAGCTTTCAAAGTTCTAAATTAGAATCATATCAAATAGAGTAGTTAATTGCTTTATTTCAGTTAATTTTACTTCCGATATTGCCAGGGAAGTTGTGGGGATTGATAGTTTCTGAGAGACTATGATTCATTCCTCACTTCTGAGGTAGGATCGAGAGTCTTGCAAATAGATTAGAACAATTATTTCATTGTTTAGAGTAGATCTACAAATTGCACGCATAAATAGCTATACTCTGGTTATCTTGTTTGTTTTAAATTGTTATCTTAGTCAATTTCTAGATGTATTAAATTAGTTACTAAATTCATTCGAATAGTTCATCAGAAAATACAAAAATAGAGAAATCATATATGCTATAGATATATTCAAAATAGTTAAATTTCACTTTGCCGTAGTTAATTTACATTATTACTTTTGTATGACAATCACGGGACCTAGGGAGCCCAGGGAATACGTATTCGAGCCAATCGTGCCCCAACCCAATCTCATCACAACAATAACTGATATAGATCAAAATCTTAGGATCCAAGTCTTCCAAACAATGGTAAGCTTGCAACAAATCAATTCCCAGTTGAGCGGATTAAACATAGAAGATGACCAAGTGCACACATTTTGGTCGAATCAACCAAACTACAGATTACCCTAGGTAACATCCATATGACGGTAGAAGGGGTTGAAAGAGAACAAACCTTTGGTTGCGATCCTTTGTCCCACAAATGCACACAGGAGACACTCTTACGTATATATATACTAGCCTAAGAATTCAGTTGCAAGAACACCTGTGAGGTACTCTGAGAAGATCGCACAGCTATTAGTTTTGAATATAGAGGATGAGAAAGCATACGATCACTAGGTGTTAGGGATTAGGAACTAACTCTACGCATGACCATAGCAGGACCGCAACAACCAAGAGTCTACGGTTGCGATCCACAAATCTTGCAACCCAACGAATCCATAAGTCAATCAGACATAGACACTCGGTCTACACACACTAGTATTCGATCCACTCCACTTCCACCTATCATCATCGAACAGTTATCCTTACTAGATACAAAAGCAGCTAACAAAGCTAGAGAGTTCTGACTAGGCCAAAGAATCGTCCATAGAGTCAACTATATTTACCATCCACCATATGACCTTATCGAGGCATACACGAAACTATCCCAGTCATTTTCCACGTATTCCACAACCCACAAATCATGCCGAGCTCGATATTGATTAGAACTATCCTCAATCTATCACACCGTCATTTTCCACGTATTCCTACTATCTGGATCCCACCCATAGATCTCGGATCACCCGAGAGGTCGAGGAATTGATTGAGATTCCTGCTCGCTTGCACTTCCATCGTCTGAAACCCGAAGGTTAAGGTGACCGATGTTGGTCAGGGATAACCAACATCGCTAAGGTGAGAAATTATAGGTTAAAAATTAGGGCCTTTGCTATTTTTGGCATGGTCTTGAGATTCACAAAGTGGAGTTCACTAGAAAAGGTAGGAAGGTCACAAAAGAAGTCCATTAGGGTTTTGGAATAAGTCTAATTAGTTAGGTTAAGTGGTGACTCAACACCGGGAGTCATACTCCACTTGTATTGATAAGTGACATAGACAAAAAAATTAAGTTAGTGCTCCAAGTATGAGTGAAGGTTAGGTTTCCCCAAGTGTGGGTGGAAGTGATCCCCCTCAAACCAGGAACTGATGAGATGTTAAATAGAGTCGGTGAGTGGTTTGATAAATGGGTAAGTGAGGAAAATGAGGATAGGTGGGTGTAGGTAAGGGTATGGTCATTTTGGGTAATGGGTAATGGTCATATTGGGTAATGGGTAATGGCAATCGAACGCACGCACATGTATAGGTTACGATATGATACCGTGTAGAAAGCATGTAAAATCTACGTTGTAAAAGGGTGATAGGTTTACCTAACTAAGGGTGAAGTGATTTAGGTATCCAAGGTATATGATATAGTCATGAATAAAAATGAAGTCTGGTGTAGGAATGGGTAATAGGATTTGTTCCATAAAGCACCAAAGGTATGGTCGGGCTAAACATCACGACATTAGGAAAGGTAGGGTCATTATGCTAAACAACATGGGTAACAACACCATAGGGTATAGTGAGTACACAAATTAAAATGTCACAAAAGATGGTTCATGTAGGGTATGTTGGGTAGGGCATAGGTAAGGTCGAGGTATAGGTAAATAACAAGTCCCTAAACATAGTTAAGGAAATGTACAGGTAGTGTAGGTTTGTGAGTAGGGTGTAATAGGTATTGTAAGGTCAAAAGTTGTTGGATCAATAATGGTTTTAGGAAAAATAGGCATGGGATAAGTCAAATGGGTATTTCAGGTGACCGATGTCGGTTATGGTGTAATCAACATCGGTTAGATAGGGCATGACATGACCGACGTTGGTCATGTTGATTTGGGGATAAAAATAAAAATCCATGTTTTACGGATTCATTTTGACTTTGCCACTTTTAGAAAATGAAAAGGAGAAATTGAAGAGTATAAAATGATAGTACGAGATGGTGAACTGAGTTAGTGAGCCACATAGTAGGTGATTAGCATTCGATTGGTGGATCCATGAGATCTATTCGATTGATTTGATTTGTGTAGAGGTGACAAGTTGATTTTGGCATGAAAGAGGTGGAAGAGGGATCGGGTGGGCCACCGACACATCAGCCAGATGTGCCACCATGGAGATGGCGCTAATTAGAGGTAGGAGACAATACAAATCCCTCATTTGGTTAAAAATAGTATTGTTGAAATTGTTGTTGGTTAAAAATTTGGGTGGGATTTGAAGTTTAAAATTATGGGTAAAAATGAAGGAAATGAGGGGTGGGAAGGTCAATCATAGGTTAAATAGGGTTGGGAATGAAGCTAGGATAGGTTTGGGTGGGTTAGAGTAGGGTGTTAGGTAAGTTTTTGTGAATTTTTGAGAAGGGGGATGGGTTTTAGTTTTTGATACATGCGACAAAGACCGAAGATGGTCGGGGTTGTCCAACATCGATCGGCTATGGCTAGCATCGATCAAGGATCGGGTGATTGACACCGATTAGAAGGGATCAATGATAGTCAATAAGACTAGTGACAAACAAGACAACTAACGATGGTTAAGGTTAAGAGTAAATAGGTGAAAGAAGGGAAAGGTAGGAAAGGAAAATAGGTGAGGAAGGGGTAGGTGAAGATTTATGTAGAGGGAAGAGGGTAAAATTTTATTTTGGTGAGGTGGGATAGGTAAGTCGGTGAAATGAACTAAGATAGTGGGTAAATGATGATCATTAACAATAGGTGTGTAAGTGAATTAGGTAAAGGGGTAGGCATGATTAATGTGTTTGGTCATTGGGTGGTCGGAATAGGTGATTTTAGGTGGCCAGTGTCTTGACAAGGTTGTGTTGGATGATGTAGGCAAGAGATCAGCTAAGGATGTAGGAAAAAGTACCATCCCTACCATACAAATGTGGCTTAGCATGACCACAGAGGAGTGGGAGCACATGACCAAGGTTGGTCTTAGTGCGATCTAATGCTATAGTCATATAGATCGGGATCATAGTTTGATGGTCACTCTCATCGATAGATGGGATTCCACGACCAATACCTTTCACTTACTGATGGGCGAGATGACCATCACCTTGGAGGATGTATATAGAATCATGTAGCTTCCGATTGTTATGGAACCCATATATTCCATTTCTTCAGAGGCATCGGTGGAGCCGATGGTGGTTTTATTTGGTGAGGCGATTGGTGAGATGAGGTATCACAGCGTGAGTCTCACTTATGGAGATATTTATGTAGCCTATTCATAGGATACTAGGCTATATGTGCTGATGATGGTAGTAGTTGGATGTTTTACATTGCAGATTATGAAGGTGGCAAGTTTCTGTGAGAAATGATGAGAGTGCTACAAGATAAAATCAAGGAGTGGATATGCTTTTCGTGGGCACTAGCTTTCGTAGTTTAGTTGTATAGGGAGCTATGGGCCTATGAGATATTAAGGAGATTTGGTATGTGTTGTACTTATTTATTACACTATTGGGTATTTAAGAAAATTGTGTGTGTGTGAAAAGTTAGTTTTCCACAACATGATTGGTTCGGTGGTGGATTTATCATTGTTGGTTTTAGATTATGGGTACCAATCGCTAGATAGTTGAGGGTGGTGAGGGATACATATGATGTGTCATATTACAGGAAGCGATTGGAGGGCCTTTCTACAGTTGATATTGTGTGGAGACCATATGTGGACTATCCATCCTATAGAGGCATGGTTGAGGAGTTAGAGGAGCTTCAACTACTGAGATGGATATAGGGGTAGTAGAGTCGGGAACACGATATAATCCATGTGGACAAGGTCGAAAAACAATTTGGATTACGATAGGACATTCCCCTGCCTTTTCCACGTGATTGTATAGATGACGTGGAGAGACCCATGTATCAACCATGTCCGGGTGTTTCGGCAGGGAAGGAGGAGTAATTGGTAGATAGACAGTTGACGATGCATGTGTCATTGATGGATATAGGTAGTGGTGGGTGGCATAACTATGGGCGATACCACCAAGGCTAGGAAAAATAGATTTAGCCACTTTTATAGTGCAAAGGGATACTTTACAGGTTAGGTTGTCACTCTTAGGCATAGATTACAAGGTGTTATAGGGATAAATCACAGGGGCCGAGGGCACATGTAGCTAGTTTACGAGCTTAGGTGATGTCCTTATAGGCCCGTAGCATAGGAATAGGCACACATTGTGGGTGGAGATGGGGATGGAGGAAATGTAGATTCCCTATAGCACAAGTGGCTGGTTTACGTGTCGGTTGGCACTTTGCACAGCTCAATTTGTGGCCTTACAAGCCCTATTTTTAGCATAGGTACATGTACCTCCATAGACCCAGGAAGAATGTCCCATATTATAGGCACCTTCACCAAGACAAAGTCCTGTAGCATAGGTAGGAGGAAATACCTCAGGACAGGGGTTGAGGCCATTATTAGTAGGGCAGAGTTCATAGGTTGCAGTGAGACCTATGAAACCACCATAGATTATGTCGATGATGAGGTTCAAGGATTCCATAAATGAGGTTCACTACTATCATGATCACCTAATGAATTTTGATATAGATGTTCCCTCATATGCTGATTACAAAGCCCATTATGTGGCCAATGAGTAGACGAGATCTAGGACTCACAGTTTAGGGAGAACGGGCCGTCGAGCCCATACTCGGGGCCGAGGATAGGTTACGAGTTCTTGGAGGCCAATCTCGGGTGAGGGCTAGGAGGATATTAGATTGAGACCCATGGAGGGTGGAGAGATGCGGCAGCACGGCTGATAGGTAGGGAGGAGGAGACAGGTGAGACTAGATATGAGGATATCAGGTGGGGTGAGGATTAGTCACTATATGTGACATTGTATGATCATTATGATTTTTGATATATATATTGGCCTATGTGCCGAAGACGTGAGATTATATATGAGAGTTTTTGAGATACGGTATGTATTTTTATATGTGTATATATGTATTGATACACATACTCCCCCATTTATATAGTTTATGATGTTGACTGGATGGATGATGTACTCGTTTTAATTTCCATTGTTATTGTGTATTGATGGAAACTAGGTGAATTAGGTATGATGGAGTCAAGGTGATTTAGGTAGTCAAGGTTATGTAGGCATGATTGAGTTTAGGTACATGAGGCATGATGGACTCGGGTATAAGTATGGTGGAGTCAAGGTTATATAGGCATGATGGAGTTTAGGTGAGTTAGGCATGGTAGAGTCAAGTATAGGCATAATTGAGTTTAGGTGAGTTAGGCATGGTAGAGTTGTCGGTATAGGTATGGTGGAGTCAAAGTTATATAGGCATGATGGAGTTTAGGTGAGTCGGGCATGGTGGAGTCGAGGTATAGGCATGGTTGAGTTTAGGTGAGTTAGGCATGGTAGAGTTGTGGTTTTACGTTTCGTTTAATTTCAAGTTATTTTTATCATGGAAAATTAATGATGATGTATATGTATGATGTGATGTAAATTTCTAAATATTTAATATTAGGGAAATGTGAAATGAGTGATGTATGATATGGTGATGTTATAAAATGTTATATATGTATATTTTTATGATTGTTTAATTTCCAAGTTTTGTGTAAAATGGAAACTAACCAAGATAGAATGTGAATATAAATAGGGAAAATTGGTTATGGGAAAGAGTGGCTGAGCTAACCTCTAAGGGCCCCATGCCCTCAAAGTGTTGCCTACATAGCCCCGATGAAAAGGGGCCTCAGGCCGATGTAGTTCTCCCATAAGCTAGGGAAGAATATGATGAGGTAGAGGAATGGGTTGGTTGGTTTTAGGCATGATTGAGTCTATTTTATGTAGGCATGTTTGAGTTTAGGTCGTTTTGGCATGGTTGAGTCTAGGTCATTTAAGCATGGTTGAGTCTAGGTCATTTAGGCATGGTTGAGTCTAGGTCATTTAGGCATGGTTGAATTTAGGTCGAATAGGCATGGTTGTTGTCTATGGTGAATAGATATGGGTGATTTTGGTGGAAAAGGAATTCCTAGAATGTAGGTGTCAAAGGTCTGGTCCTATAAAAGAGGATTAAGAAGTAAAAAAGAGGTGAATGGTTAGAGGGGAGAAAATTTCTACCTAATTGATAAGAACCCTGATGAGTCTATCATAACAAAGATTGGGTTATGAATGGAAGACCCTAAAAGATGTTGTATGATTGACTGTTTTATGGGTAAAGAAGGTCACATGATCGTGAAATTTCACATTTTTGGCACGTCCCTTAAGTAGGTGGAAGGTTAGAAAGGTAAGGTGGTGAGGTGAAAGAAGGGTGGTTTAACGTAACCTAGTGTGCAACAACATGCCTTTTTTGCAAGAGACCCAAGATAAAAATAGGCACGTCCATGAAGAAAAATTTATCGTTTTCTTTATGCTTTTGTTTTTATAGACCGATTAATGTGGGAAGTCTATGTGGGATTAATATAAAATCTCCTTGAGGCCTTCGTGAAGCTGATCAATGTAGGAAGCTTCAGAATATTTCTATTTTATTTTTGCAAGAATAGTCTTCTTTTTATAGACTATGTACAATATTAATAGCTTATATAGCTGTCCTTCGAGGGTGAAATCTATTTACAACAATAAGATAGAAGTATTAGATGTCCTTTTGAGGGAGTCATCATTTTGCAAGAAGTTTGAATCAAGGAGTTTTGAATTGTAAAATCCTCGTATATTACTTTTGAATTATTTTTTTAGAATTTTAGGTCATGGACAAGACTATAGAGGAGGATAGGATCCTGTTATGAAGACAAAAACATAGTGAAAAGGGGTTAGCTATGAAAGAAAGGTTTTAAGTGATGAACAACCATGGGATTCTATCTTTGAAAAATATGAAAAATATCCATGGGAATCATGCCATGAGTAGACTTGTGGTACTCATATTAAAGATAAGGCAAAAAGGTGATAGGTAATCACATGATTCTTGTTTAATCATTGATCCTTAAAATAGTTAAGTGGAAGGTGAATGGTGCTTAAGGGACAAGCGTTTGATAGACATAAGGTGATTTAGAACTTGATTCAATAATATAATAGTTGATGATGTAAGGAATTGAGGTGATCAGGTTTGGGTTTACCTTTGAGTGAACCCAAACGATAAGCACCTGATCCATAGGTATGTGTAACGATATGGGGTCCAAGCTAATTAGGAGAAATTTTACCTTGTTTACTTTTCTCCTCTTTTTGTTACATGTTGATTTTCTTTCAAGATGAGGTAACCGACCGGAAGGTTTATTCTTGGACTCGTTTATTGTAGGATCATTTGATACATTTTTGGTAGATTTGGAGGTAATCAAGATAATTGAGATGATGTTTGTCTAATAACTTGAGTTGTGCCAAACGGTCCTAGAAAAAATCATCATCATTGAGCATCTCTTTGAGTGAGATATGAAGAGATGGAATCTAGAATTAAAGACACATGGAAACCTCTATACTCTATACCAAAGAGAAAGGTGTGGCAACAGTTAAGGTAAAAATACTAGTATGATAATCTCATAAGGAAAAAGCAATGTGTGTGTGCCAATCCTTTCTAGTGTCGTCAACCAATTTCATAAGAATTTTGTTTAAGGTTTTGTTGGTTGATTTTTCTTGGCCATTTTTTTAAGGTAATAAGGTGAAGAAAAACTAAGTTGAATGCCGAAGGCATCAAAAAGTTTCCATAGGGTTTTATTTTTGAATTGTTTTTGTTATCAGTGATGAGGTGGTGAGGGACACCAAAGTGAAAAATGATGTGATGGTTGATGAATTCACATATTTTCTCAAATTTCATAGAAATGAGAGGCATGGCTTCCACCCATTTAGTGTAATATTTGGTAGCGGTAATAATCCATTGATGACGTTGGGAAGAATGAGGATTTATCTCTTCGATAAGATCCAAACCCCATTAAGAGAAAGGATAAAGGTCTCATGTGACCTATAAGGTGTAACTAGGGATGTGATGAAGATTAACATGTTGCTAAAACTTCATACAATGCTTGACATAGTCACAAAATCACAGCTTTAGGGTTTTCTAGTAATAGCCCATACACATAATGCATTTAGTGACAACTAAACCACCAAGTGACCCCCACAAATTCCATCGTGAATTTCTTTGATGGTGTATGGAATTTCATAACTTGTAATGCATCATAAGAGGATACCGTCAAAAAACGTTTATAAATAAGACCACCCATGATGACATAATGAGAGACACTTTTAAGGAAGGCTCGTTATCCATTGCGAGTAAGATCTGGAGGTAGAATGGAAAGGGAAAGGTGGTCAGCAAATTGCTTATACCAAAGGTCACGTGGGTCAATTTTAATGTTTCCGACAAAGTTAATGTCTTGAAAAAATAAGAAGGTGATTGCAACCTTTGTACTATGACAAATATTTTTGAGTTGGAGGGTGAAGCGGGAATTTGAGAAGCAAGATAGGCCATGGTTTCCAAAAATTTATTAGTGGAATGCAAGGTGGTTTTAAGTTTGTATTGGTCAAAGGTAGTCAAAAGTATGTCAACATGATGCTTATAATTTTGAAGTATCTCGTTCTACGACTTTGGTATATATGATAAACTTAGTTCACAACTAGTTGGGAATCACCAAAGATATTAATTGATTAATGTCTAAGTCGATGATGACTTGAAGACCTAATACAAGTGCTTCATATTTGGCGATATTATTAGTACAATAAAAATCAAGTTTAAAAGATAATGACATAGGGTCACCATCAAGAGGAATGAGGATAACTTCTGCACCACTCCCACCCTAACATTTTGAACCATTGAAGAATAAGGTCATTTGGTAAATGGTATCTTCGAAAGAGATGGTAGCGATGGATTCATCTAGGAAATTAAAGATAGAGGATTGATTTCATGGGAGAGGTGCGTCATGAGTTGGTTAGAGATGGTTTGTCCTTTGATAGATTTTTGATGGGTGAATTTGAGGTCTAGCTCTGTAAGAATCATGAGCCAACGTGTAGAAATTTGATGTTGGTAGGTATTAGTGTACATAAAATGTAAAGGGTCAGATTGTTGACAACGAAGGTTTTGTGGGTTAAGTAGGTAATGGTGAAGTTTAGTGGCAAAAAAATAAGGCTAAGAAGAGTTTTTGGCATGGATATATTTAGTTTCATAGTCCAAAAGTGTATGGATTATATAATAAAAAGTAATACTAGACCTCCACCCTCCATGGGTCTTAGCACAGTCTCATCTTGTCCTCACCTTGGTCTAGCCTCCACAAACTTGTCACCTCTCCTTGGCCTGTCTATGGCCTCAACGGCCCCCTATGCTTATTGATCGTGAGTCTTGGATCTCATCCTCTCACCGGCCTCCCGTTGGGCTCTGTACTTGGAATCTTAGGGAACATATATATCGATTGCCATGATATCCTGATAGTAGCGAGCCTCATTCGAGAATCCCTGAACCTCACCATCAACATAGTCTACGGTGTTGTCATGGGTCTCACTACAACCTCGAACTCGCTATGCTAATAATGGCCTCAGACTCTATTTGAAATCCTTCCTTCCCGCCTATGTCGTGGGACTATATCCCAGTGCAGGTACCTATAATATGAGACTCTATCCCTACGCCTATGGACGTACCTATACATGTGTTGTAACTTGGGCCTGTAAGGCCACAACCCATTCTCAGTGCGGTGATAAATTGACCCTGTAAACTAGCCATTTATGCCTGTAGGGTAGATACCTATCATCCATCCTCAGCTCCACCCTATGTAGGCATCTTTCCTTATGCTACCTGGGCTTGTAGGGCCATCACCTGAGCCTGTAAAGTGGCTACCTATGCCTCTGATCCTATGATATCTCCCTATAACATTGTAATATATGCCTGAAGTGTGGCCACATGACCCTGTAAAGTATCTCATCTACACTATGATAGTGGCTAAATATGTCTACCCTAGCCTTAGTGGTGCCACCCGTAGTTGTGCCACCCACCGACTACCTATATCCATCAGTGACACCTACATCATCAATCTATCTATCTACCACCTTCTCCTACTACCCTGTCAAAACACTCAGATGTGGCGGAGACATGGGTATCTCCACATCATCTTGATGACACTATGGGAAAGGTGGGGGCACGTCTTGCCATATTCAAAATTGCCTTCTTACCCTATGCATAGGGATCATCTCATGCTCCCAGTCCACTTTGCCGTTATATCCATCTAAGTAGATGAAGCTCCTTTAACTCCTCATCCATGCCTTTGTATGATGGATAGTCCACATATGGTATCATCACAATATCATCTGTAGAAAGGCCCTCTAATTGATGCCTCTAATATGACACATCATACGTGTACCTCACCACCCTAGATTTCTAGCGGTATGCATCATCTAAAACTAACTCGAGAAAGCCACCACCAAATGAATCATGTCATGGAAAACAAACCAGGCACACACACACGATGTGATTATATACACAACAATGTAATAATTAAATAAAATTGGTTTTAGACTTCTTTTTTATTACACAGAAGATGAAGGGAGGATGGTTAGATTCGTAATAATTCCAAGGAGACTCATGAATGAATAGAGGTCGGGTATGGAGGGATAGAAGGCCATGGGTGGTTAGATGGGTAGATTGGTAAGAAGGTGGGGATGGAGGAATGAAATAAGGAATAATATGTAATAAGAAAAGATACTGAACCTACACTTTAAGCAAGTACAAAATGATAAAAATCAAATACACTTACATTTATAGGTCTGTAGGTGAAGGAAGTCGTGGTTAATCCATGGAGAACTTTGTGGTCAGTCTTTATGAAAATCTTCCTAGAGTGTTCCCATGAATATTCTAATGCCTTAGGATGAGAATTAGGTACTTTCTTGGGCTGTGGTTGAGTATATTCCATCGTCTGGATGATGAGAAGTCTCTAATTCATTCTTGAATGCAATAAAACTCTCTGAACTAAAAATGAACAAAAAAATGTTTCACCGAAATATTGTATGATAAAGAAGATAAGGTAAAATGGTCATAGAGAAATACATGTTATTACATTGCTTGAATGTTGAGTGTGTGCATTTCTGATTTCTGATCCAGGATGAATGTGAAGAGATTCATTTTGGCCAAGAGGAACTACCATGTAATACAAAACAAGACCACGAGATACGATTAATAGCAAAAGTTAGTGGACTTTAGTGTAAGCTAGATCCGGAAGTTTGATACTTCCTCAAAAGTTTTCAATCCACGATATATAACTCAATATTAAATAAATAAAGATGTAAATAAAATAATGTAATGCTAGTGTTCTACGATTTAGGTGTCTCGAATAATATCTATGTCAATCCAATTAAATGTTTAATAACTACATTGGTGAAGGTCTCGGTTCAGGTTGCAAGTTGGGAAGGTGGTCTAAGGGTCACGAGAGGGGTCGAGTAAGCTTTGGTGAAATTTGGGTCTATTTTGGGTGATTAGAAAACTTTCTAGTCTAAGGAAGTTTTACTGAGGCATAGGGTGATGTCGGTATAGGTATGACCAATGGCGGTTTAGGATGACTGATATCGGTTATTGTGGGAAATGGAAGAATGTCAAAAGTGGATTTCCATGTTGTCTCTGTATGCCTGCACAAAGAGTTGGGAAATTTTGTTGTGAGGTTGTAGGTGGGTATCAAGTTTGGGTGAGGTTTTGTGAGGTTTTGTGAGTTTTTAGGGAGTTTTGGTGACACCCGAGGTAGGTTTGGGTAGACTAAGGGTTGATTGGGCCAAGAGAGATTAAAAAAATTTATGACCCGATATCTCTGCTAAGGGGGAGACCGACAATGGTTAAGGTGACCGGCTGTCGATAGGGGAAATTTGGTGGTAATTAAATAAAAGTAGTTTTGGACTTCTCTGTGATTACACAGAGGATGAAGGAGGATGGTTGGGTTCGTAATAATTCTAAGAAGACTCAAGAATGCATAGAGGTCAAGTATGGAGAGCCAAAAGGTCGTGGGTGGTTGGATGGGTAGATTGGTAAGAAGGTGGGGATGGAGGAATGCAAGAAGGAATAAGATGTAATAACAAAATATAATGAACCTACACTTTAAGCAAGTATAAAATGATGAAAATAAAATACACTTACTTGCATTTGTAGGTCTAGTAGGTGAAGGAAGGCAATGTTTGATCTATGAAGAACTTTGTGGTCATTGCTATGGAAATATTTCCTAGAGTGTTACCGTGAATATTTTGATGCCGTGGGAGAAGAATCTAGTGCTCACTTGAGCATGTGATTGAGTATATCCCGTCGTCTAGATGGTAAGAATTCCTTGATTCATGATTGAATGCAATAGAACTCTTTGAAATGAAAATGACCAACATGGGTAAACAATTGTAAAAGGGTATATAAGGTAACCGATGACGGTTAAGGTGACCAACATCAGTTGAGGGATAACTGGCATCGGTTAAGGTGAGAAATCCTAGGTTTACCAAAAATAGGTAGATATTTACTATTTTTGGCATGCTCTTGATTGAGTCCTCTTAGGGAAGTGGATTTCATGTGAGAGAAGGTAGGAAGGTCATAGAAGAAGTCCAGTTAGGTTTTGGAAGAATTCTTAGTTAGTTAGGTTAAGTGGTGACTCAACACTGGGAGTGATGACTTAGTGCTGAGAGTGATGACTTGGTCACTATGAGTTAAATTCCCTAGAATGGGTCCAGGGTGAGGTGTCTAGGTGATGTGTAAATTAATTTAATTAAAGTAATTAAATTAATTCATAATCTGATGATGAACATTAATTCAATTGTAAGTAATTAAATTAATATGAATGCAGGGTAAAGGGGCCATGGTTAGGTGAACATGTTATGTTAATTGATGTAAGGGGACCAAGGGGAGTGCGACCCAAATTTGGCATCTACACATTGAGTTGGAGAATCCTCTACCTTTGAGCTTTAGATAAATCAATGCCTAGTTCAAGTGCAATCCTTAGTGTCTAGTGTTCAAATTCAATAGGGAGAAAAACAATCTTACCATACAAGAGTTCGGATGGTGTGAAGTCGGTTATTGTTTTCCACGTTGTGTTGAATTCCCATAATAACTTTGGAAGTCTTTCTACCTAATATTTCCTGTGGAGTATAATGGTTTTTGTCAAGATATCTTCTATCTCCTTATTTGTCACCTCTACTTGGCCATTGGATTCGGGATGGTTGTGTAGACTTTCTATGCCTGATTTCATATTCTTGAGCTAGATAGGAAATTACATCAGAAGTAAAGTGTGTACCTTGATCAATGAAAATATCCCTTAGAACTCCATATCTGGTGAAGATATGATCATAGAGGAACTTGGAAACTTTCTCACTTTTTTGACTTGGTAATGCCTTCACCTATGTCCACTTGGTTAGATAATATATACATACCAATATGCATTCCTTCTGCTGAGATTAGGATCTATGGGGATAATTAAGTCTAAGTCCCATTTTTCAAATGGATGCAAGACCAAATGAGGTTGTAATGGCTTCTCATCTGATCTAGTAGGATTTCCCATTATTTGAAATTTATCATATCTCTTGGTGTAAAGTGTTGCATCCTTATGCAATGTTGGTCAATAATAACCAGTTGTTAATACTTTCTCCATCATTAGTTTTGCATAAATATTTCCTCCACAAGGTTCACTTTGGCATGCTTTGAGGACATCATATATTTCCTCATCATCTATGCATCTTGTTATGACATGATCTTTCCCTGTATGAAATAGAAATCTAGTTATCCAAGAAAAATGCACAATCTTTTCAACTATATATTTCTTCTAAGAGTATAATTAGTGTGGAGGTGTTTTCCACTGAAACCGATAATTGGATATGTCTACATACTAGGTGTTTTTGTAGAGATGTAAAATAAATTCTCATATGGAAAATAATCATCAACTACCCATTCTTCATCATTAATATCCATTCTCTAAAGGAAATCTACTACGTTTTCCTTGTCGAAAGCTTATGCAATATTGTGACATCAAAATCTTGTAGAAGGAACAACCATATAATGATTATGCTACTTACTATTGGTTTGTTTATCAAATATTTTATTACAACATGGTTAATGTGAATGAACACTGGATAACATGTGATGTAGTGTATGAATTTATTTATAGCATACACAACTACCAAGAACTCCTCTGTTATTATGTAGTTGAGTTCAACATGTTGGAAGTTCTTACTAACATAATAAATTGCATAATTCAGAACTCCATCCTTTTGTCCTAATATAGCTCCAATGGAGTGGTCGATGCACTAGTATAGATATGTAATGAAAATTTTTAATCGATTTATCTTAATATAGGATCAACGGTTAATATTTTATTCAAAGTTTGGAATGTAGTCTCACATTTTCACTCCACTTAAAGGCAATATCCTTTCCTAATAATACAAACAATGGTGCTTCTATTTTATTGAAATCTTGTATGAATTTTCTGTAATAACCACCATGGAGTAGAAAGCTCCTAACATCAATTTTCTTCCTTGTTGTTGGAATATTTACAATAATAGATATCTTTGTTGGGTCAACTTGAATTCCATTAGAAGAAATATAGTGCCCCAAACCTATACCTTCAAACATCATCATGTAGCATTTTTCGTTACTCAAGGATAGATTGTGCTCCTTGCATATCTTGAAAAAATTATCTATATTTTTCATGGCTTCTTAAAAAGTGCTTCCATCTACTGTGAAATCATCCATGTATACCTTTATGTAGTCATTTTTTAGATATGAAAATATGCTCAAGACTGCCCTTTGGAATATAGTAGGTGTATTACACAAGCAAAATAGAAGAAAAGAATATCCAAATGTTCCCCATGGGAATGTGAAGGTATTTTTTTCTTGATCCTATAGTGTAATATAAATTTTATTATAGCCACTTTATCCATCAAGAAAAGAGAAATACTTTTACTAGCTAAAGTGTCAAGTACCTAATCAATTAAAGGCAATGGAAAATGATCTTTCTTTGTTGCTACATTAAACTCTCTATAAGCTACGTAGATTCTTCATTTTACATTATTCTTTGTCGCAATGAAAAGTGGTAATGCCCATGATGTATGATATTGGGTATATAAATCCAACATCTAGTAACTTATTTAATTATCCTTTTAAAATTTCCCTCACTGTTGGGTTCATTCTTCTTTGTGGCTACCTGATTGGTTTACAAGCTGTCTTTGATATAAATCATATGAGTACACATCTTAGGATGAATCCCATGCATGTCACCATAATCCCATACAAACACAACTTCATGTTTTTATTGAAGAGCAATCATCGATTGCTTATGTTGTATGCTTAGAATTTGTTTACATTAAGTGGCCTTCCTAGAGTTATTTACAATTTCTTGGAGAGATCAATCATTGAATATTAATTAGTGCTTATAAAATTCAGTATGTAATCATGGGGAATAATTTGATGAAGACTAAAATATTACCCGAAATATCCATGGTGATTTTTGCGGTAGAACTTGGTTCAAGGGGCAGATTAAAAACCTTAATATGTCATCCACTTCTTCATTTCTTCCATAGTTATTCTACAAGACATTGGAGAGAATAACATCTTCTTATTATCCTTCAATTGTACAATACGTTTCCAACATCATGAGTTATTGTATAGAGTTTTGATCTACTTCTAGTTCTTCTACCCAAATTTTCTAATCTTCATTGTTCAATGGTTAGGTAGGAGGATAGAGAATTATATTTTTAGTACCACTTCCATTAGAAATAATCATGTTTCCAGACTGCAACCTATGAATGCATCAGTAGTGGCCAACCATGGCCTTCCTAGGATGATAGGATATCCTCCTAAACTTTCTTTTGGTTGAATAACAATAAATTTAGCATAGTAATCCCAAGATTATACCACCATGACTATGTCCTTAAGGACCCCTTTAGGTATCATTGTTGATCTATCAACAAGTTTTAAGACTGTAGCTATTGGCCTTAGTCCTAATTTTAGATCATCCATAATTTTCTTTGTCATGACATTAGTGATATCCCCAAGTCAATCAAAGTGTTCTTTATTGTTGTGACATTAATTATACCAAAGGACTTCTGGATTGATGTACTTGGGAAAAATTGACTTCCCAAGAATGATATCATTACACTTTGTAAAATAAATTTCATAGTGGAAGGATCTTTTCACTTTCTTCCTATTTTTTTAATGTATACATCCTTAACCAACTTGTTGTAGATGGTCACATCCTTGATTTCTTGAAAAGAGGAATTTGACACAAATATCTCTCAAATGATTGAAAAAATTAAAATCAAACTCGATTTTAGGTCAGTATTATTTTCTTGTAATATCTCTAGAAAGGGTGGTTCATTAGTTTGTATTTTACCCTTGTTGGAGCTATGTTCAATTTGTTGTGGATCATCTTACGAAAGTGTTCTCAATTTGTTGTGGATCATCCTAAAACAAATTTAGTTCATATGTAATCTCTGATGGTGGGTCCATTTGATGGAGGAAGTGTTCTTCCCAAGCGGAGATGGGTATTATTAACATCAATGGAATATGTAGGGTGTTGAGCTAGTTTAGTGGAATAATATGGCTGAAAAACTTTATTGTTGGGGTTAGGAATTGATTACACTGGTATTTGAGTAGTTTTTGGCTAATATCTAGGTTGGAGATCTGGCATTAGAGCTTACTATTGTGGATAAGGAGGTTGCTGGTAGTATTTTTAGTAATTAGGAGGTGGGTTATTCCATTGATGCCCTCTTGTCCAAGGCTACTGCCATGATTAAGGGGGTTGTTTCCATTGTTGTTAGCCTAAAAAATGATGTTGTTATTTACTAATGGTATTGGCTAGGGTATGGAGCCCAACCTTGCTGTAGATTAGTCCAAGGTGGGGGTTAAATATATGGATTACTAGCCCAATTATGAAATGATGTCGTACATTTTTATGGCATACCTCCTTTTTTTGGAAGCCACAATTTTCTTTGAGAAACATATAAGACTTACCCATCATCTATCTCCAACATCTTGAATTTAGGTGAAGCCTCCCTTTCTTGTGTAATATTGGCCAATCGTCTACATCTACAGTCATATTTATTATTTTTGCATGCATGAAAAAACTTTGTGAGTGCTGCCTTTGCATCTTCTCTTTTCTTCTTGGCATGTAGAGCATCCAGTTGAGTGGCCATGTCATTAACAATCTCCTACTTCATGTTCTTGAACATGTTGACAATATTTGACTTGGATATGTCCCTAATTGTTTTGGTAGTTGATCTACCTCTTGATCTTACATTTCTTATTCTCTTCATGGTGGCTCTAGAGTAATTCCTACAAGATTCAAAAATCTCCTCAAAGGTATCTTTTGAAATGTCTCCATCTCCTATCAAACCTAAAGCATCCATGTCCTCCTCACCGAGTCCCTTTAAAAAGAGTAATTTGAGAGATTCAAGAGGCAGTCTTGTGTTCCTTATCCTTTGAACACAGAACAAGAATATTTCTAGATAGTCTTCTAATGGTTCATATTATTTCTATGCCTTATTATATATTTCATCACCTCCTCTACTACTTGACTTACAATAGTCCTAGCAATTAGTGAGAAAATTATCCTTCATTTGTGCCCAGTGTAGTAATGACACCTCTTCTTAAACCCATGAGCCATCTCAAGGTTGCATCCTTGAGTGTAGAAAGAAATAAATTCATTTTATGTGCATTAGTGGTATAGTCATAGCTCTTGCATAGAACATAAAAATAAAACAAAAGGGTTTCCAGGTCTTCATTCATAGATCCATAAAATTTAGGAAAGATAGAAGGAGAAATATTATTTATAGCAACAACCTCATTATTTTTGGAATTTGGAAACTCAAAGGTAGTTGCCCCGTTTTCAACATTTTGGTTTATTTTTTCTTCCATGTCGGCTAATTAGGATTAGCTTCTAAAATTTTACTTGAAATGGATCTTATAACAACAAACATTATACAAAGGAAATTATGTCTTCTTTAGAATCCTCATAATTGTATGAAGAGATCTGTGCTACTTATGGATTGGGTAAAAATATACCATGGGCATCCCTTGGATGGTGCATGCATAAAATAACTCACCTCAATCAATGGAAATTAGTGATAGCATGGAGGTGAATTTCCTAAAACCTAAATTACTTCTAAGAAATGAAAAACCTCTAAAAAAGTTATAACTTGGAAGTATTCTTGGAAATTATGCCAAAAATGATGGTGCAAATTAACTTGCAATAATTAATATATTGTTCATCAATCTTTAATAATTTAGTCATCAAACCGAGGGACACAAATTTTTAATAATGTCGGTGTTTTATGAAAAATTACAAAACATTTAGGAGGTAAGGAAATTGATTATTGTCACTACAATGCTTAAAAACAACTAAAATCGTACTAAAAGTAAATGTATTTAAAATACTATAACTAAAAAAACCTTTTGAATTTAGAATACAAATAAAGGAATGAATTGCTTTCTAATGTATCCATGCAATAAAACAAAGAAAAAAACTATGGAGGGGGTTAGCAGACCACAAGTGGGCCTTGCTTTAGATGCTAATACCTCCTAATACCTAAAATTTATTGAATGGAACTAAAATTCTTATTAATTTGGCATGAAGATTACATTTGCATACGAGTAACCTCTATATATTTTCTACTCACTATTATCTAATCTCCCTATATCTAATTACATTTACCAATACTAATCCTTCTCTTTTATATTCCTTCATTACAAAAAAGCATGAGAGGAAGAGTTTGAATAGGATTTCAAATACATAAAGTTAAATATCTGAAATAGATCATGTGGAGATTCGATTCATGCAATGAAATTAATCAATGGGTCTTTATATGTCAAACACATAACTTGAGTGATTGACTAGTTCATTCAACCAGTTCTCAAACCATGAATTCAATCACTCGGTTCCTTATTAAATTACAATGAATAATCATATTTATTGTTGAGATTTATTATTGAGTCATATTCAGTTCTCATGTTTTAGTTTGCACTCTCTTTTCCATGAAACGTGAAAATTTAGAGTGTCATCACCCATGTTTTAAGAGATCATTACAATCATGACTCCTTTGTTGTAGGCAAGTTGTTTTGTCTAGGGATATGCCCTTTTATGTATATATGTTACTGCATATAACAAGTTTTTATAAAAAGAGTGACATCAAACATAACATCATTCAAATAATCTTATTTCAACCATAAGAATAAATGCATACTCAAAATACCACAAAATAAATGTAACTAGCCATAACTATATTTATTAGTATTAATGTCATAAGTTCAAGTTATAGTGGTGATGTCCAATAGTAAGACATGAAAATACATGGGAATAATGTCAATGGATTGACAAAAGTACAAGGGATGATTTGTTCATAAAATGAGTTTAATAAACTCATCCGTTATATCATTTTATAGATTTGCAATCCATATCTTCATCTACCTTCCACACAACTTTTCATATTCCCATTACTGAGTGAATTTTCAAAAATTATTAGGAAAGAAAAAATAAGTCCCCTTTTTATAATTTCAAAAGAGATATTTACATTACAAAAATATTACATAATCATTTTAATGAATAAAACAATAAGTCGTTAATACACACAATGAACAATTAGAAGAAGGGGAGTAGAAGGAGAGTGTAAATATAAGAAGGATAAAGAGAGACGGAGAAGGATGCAGTAGCTCAGCTATTTAATGAAGAGAATTCCTATGATGAAGATTCCACCTCCAATGCATCCCGTGGAAATTCACTTGGTTTGAACTCAAGCCCTTTTAATTCTATGACAAAATGGACAACCTCTAGTGTGATATTCTCTGGCGAGGAATGCTCACATACTCCAATGTGTTAATCCAAGTCTCTAGAATGTTGCTTAGATTCTTGCACTCGATTAAACAAACTTTTGTGATCCTAAAAATGTTTTAAATATAACCCCACATTGTTTTGAGTGACTATAGGGTGTCTTCATTGAAGGATAAGGGATCTCCTACCTATTTCTGAACCATTTCTTGAAAATAAGTCATGATATCTTCCAAATATATGTTTTCACTAATAGAAGGGGCCCCGATCTCTTCTACATATTTTTTCCCCGAGAATTTTTCTCACACTCCTTGAGCTTTGACAAACAATATTTTAGTACATTGCACCTTACAACCATGGTGCAAAACCA
The DNA here is from genome assembly GCA_018340775.1 of Taxus wallichiana var. yunnanensis. Taxonomy (NCBI): domain Eukaryota; kingdom Viridiplantae; phylum Streptophyta; class Pinopsida; order Cupressales; family Taxaceae; genus Taxus; species Taxus wallichiana. The sequence continues at coordinate 383,191,197 of CM031233.1, read as the reverse complement.
AATAGGAGACAAGTTCTTAGCTGGAGTCATGATTTTTTTTTCTTATCAAGAATGAGGAGTCAAGACTCCCCATTTCAGAGGTCAATGAGAGAACACTATTCCATATCATCTTTTCTTTCTCCATTTCCACCTTGGTGCCTTTGATTCTTAAGATGGTACCTGAAATGAAGAAGAACATGGAGAGGACCTCAAGAAAAAGAAAATTACCTTTTTCAATGATTTTCCCAACCCACTTGTCATTTTTCTTCCCTTGCATTTTGAATCTTACGGGTCAAAGCTATTGATGGGGGATCCTACATCAACTAGAGATAAGGATGATGATCATGGTTCTAATAATGAATGTAAATATGAAGAAAATATCCTCACACATTCCTCTAATTGGTTGATGGTTTGTTTGTATTCTTCATTCCACTCCACTATCCAAGTCGAAGACTCCATAAAGATATTATTGTCACCCTCATGCGTAGCTTGACCAAGTGAGACTCGATTATACCATAATCATTGTGGGTCATTTCCTCTAAATTATTATTCATCTTGGGTATTGAAAATTCAATGAACTAAGCTCTAGAAGCCTTAGTAAAATCTTGAAGTTGTTTATGCTTTCATTTACTTCTTGTCTTTCATGTACTTTGAGATGGCCTCAAATTTAAGTTTTGCAACTTGTTGCACCATTCTTGATTCTTTGCCTGCAAGTCATAGACCCATAGGATTTGATTTGATGGTGTGGACAAGATTTTAGGAGATTTATTTACTATTGTGGGATAAATTATTTATCATTATGAGTTGAATCAATTACCTAAAATGAGACACTTGTCTCTAATTGATGCATGAGAGATTGGGAGGGGTTAATCTCTCCTTGTTCTAATTATTCAACTTTTTCTTCCTCTTCAACTTGTTCCTCCCCAACTTTAAATTTCTTGTGACACTCCATAAGAGGTGAGACTTCAATGCTCTTAGTTTCCACCACCTTCCTCTTATAGGTATTCTCAAAATGGGATGAACCGACAACTCTCTTAGGCTCCTTGAGATATGGTGAGTATGATAATTATCTAGGTAGGGTTAAAGTGGTGCCTTATTCCCTACTAGAGGTCTTCTTTCTTTTGAACCAGTCCCTCAATATTTGAATCACCACTTTGGTCCACTCCTTGATATCTCCATATTCATGAATGCTCCATGAGGGAGGAGGAAGGGGGGATAATTTCACTTCATGGTACTCTAGATCAAACAAATCCAAACATCTTCTTGAATTCCTCTAGAGAAGGAGTCAAACCCAAATGCTTCCATCTATTCCATGTTCACCCTCATCTAGTATATTTTCTTGATCTCATGATCATCCACACAATTTTCCCAATAATATTCCAATTGGGGAATGTGATGAAATCTAGGGACATGGAAAGTATAAGGATATTTCGTATGTCAATTTTAGGTTAAAGGACGTATGTGAATAGATGAAATGCGAAAGGTAAGTATTAATGTTTGTGGATTTTATGCACTCTTATAAGAGAATAAAACAAGTGAGATGTTAAACGAGATGCCCTTCTTCTTATAACCCTTGTATTTGAGATGCACCGAGAAATTTATCTACTGAGAGCTCCACTAGGATGATCATATCACTAGGATACTTGGATAACTTGAGTGGAGAAATATCAAAGCCACTCATCCTAGGGTAGGTGAAGTTATGAAAATGTGTGAAATAAAACCCATATGTCTCAATCAAATCTACTTCCTGAGGAGATATTACTATTTTAGGATTTTCTTCATGGATATGGATGATGAACATGGTGAATGCATCATTCATTCATGTGAAATGAACATTATTTCCTTGAAGGTGATATTATTATACTTCTTGAAGGTAGGGGATCTTTGAGGAACATTTTGAGTAATGGAAAATCCTCAGTATGGTCTAGTGTATGCAAGTAAATACACCATGTAGGAGTTCAATATGAATCTCTTAGTGATGAATAGTTACATCAGTTTGTTAGTGGAGATTGTCACTTTGCTGATATGACCCTAATATATCATTTGAGTTCCCTCCATGATTGTTAACATGAATTAGGACATCCACTCTTGGAAGTCCATGGTGTGTTCCTCACCCATTACTCTAATCAATAAGAAAATGGTATCTAAGTAGGCTTCATGAAACTCACTCCTCAATAACGACTTTGGTAGCCTCAATGGTTTTCTCATAGGTTTCAACAAGGAGCCAACTAAGATCCATTTCAAATAGGAGTTGGTCTTGAGAAATTTTTGAGTTGAAAATTATTTTTGATGAACATCGGGTTACTTTGAGTCGAATTTATAGGAAACTTGAAATTATATTAAGAGTTAAGACTGCCAACATTGAATTGTCATCCGAATGATTATTCGGGAGGAAGGGTCATAGTGTTTGGCATAAGATAATACCAATTCAATTCTTTGAAATGAAAGTGGGTGACCTCCTACTCGGTAAAACCCACTAGAAAATATATTTTTTCCATTGTCTCTCTAAATTCATTTTTCATCGATTTATCATCTATTTCAGATCCAAATAGGCTATATCATTATCTCCCACAAATGGGTTTTCGTAGACATGGTTGAGATTAGATCATACCCAATGTATTTGATCTTCATGGTTAACCAAAAAAATGATGGAATGATGAGACGAGGGTGTGTGAATTTTTTTGTGATATGAGAACTTACTATTTTCTTGAATCACACCTCACCTTTACTTTCTAAATTTAGCCAATTTTCCCCAATTTCACAATTTTTCAGTTTTGGAGTCTGAACTTGAGAATTGCACAAAGGGTTCAAGGGGATTTGTTCTTTATTGTAAAACTAATTTTATTAGTAAGGATTAGATGAAAACTTACAAAAATAGAAATAGGCCTTGACGTTATCCAATTGGGATGAAAATGTTATGTTGTGGAGCCTATTTTCATGTGTGGAAGTGTTGAAGATTGTACACTAAAATTACTATACACTCTTCATGTATTCTCACTGGGGTTTGGGGCTGGGCCGAGCTCTAAGTGGGGTCCAGGGGGTGCAGGCCTCGAGATTTTTTTTTGTCCTCAAAAAACATGATTGATGTAATGAGAAACATGCTCTTCTTATATGGGCATGATTTTTTGACCCATAGGTTTATGGGATGGTTTTGGCCCATGGTTTTGGTACCCACGGTATTGTAAAACTACTTAAGAAGTTTCCTATTTATGTGGTTTTGTGTATATGGTAGGGTTGATGTAACATTGCAGATGTGTCTAAATTTGGGTGTGAATTTTTTGGAGTTTGTTGAGCATAACTCCAAATAGATTTGGGTATTGTTGAGAGATCGATGGTTTGTACTAAAATCGAAGCAAGTGATTCTTGGTGGATGTAGCCCAAATTGGGTGAACCACGTCAAATATTGTCTCTTTGTGTTGTGTTATTTTTATTATAAACGTTTATTTGAGATCTATAATATTTTTGCATATTAGTTTCCACTTGTTGTAATTCTGTGAGGGATTATTCCACATATTTTATTCCTTATTTCCTCATTAGATTAGGAATTTTACCGTGATTTCTTTACTCAGTAATTTTTCGTGTTTTTATCCTTCATATCTCTTTGAATATAAAAATAAAAAATTTCTTGTTGAAATCATCATCTAGGTAAAGTAAAAAAATCAGAGGATGAATGGTTATGGTTTTTGTATCATCTCAAAGGTGTTCACCATTGGAGAGCACAAGTAAAATTTCAAAGTAATTGGGTCAAAAATGGGTGAAATATGAGCAATTTAGTGGCTTTTGGAGTAGGGTTTCTTAGTGAAATTTGAGCATGACCAAGTTACATAAAAAATGGAGGTAGGATATATTTTAAAAATGGGATCCAAAATAACTAAGTGTTGTTTAAATATTTGAAACATTGCCTTGGTTAAGCCAACTCACCCCTTGACTCACTTGCAACATTTTCTTCTTAACCCGGGTTGAGGGTGAGTTGGGACTTACTAAATGGGTTTGACAGCCTATCATGTCCATTACCACATTTATTAAGGGAAATGAAGTTAAAATGTGCACATAATGGAGAAAATGCACCGTGGGGTTAGTTATCATGAGAAGGGGGACAAGCTTGATGAGTGGAGAAGTGAAAAACATGTCATAGGAAGCTAGTTTAAAGTTGTTAAGTGACAAAAGAGGAAGGATTTTATAGTGGATTTTTTTTAACATGATTCAATTTTGAACCAGGTGCAAAGGTGCATTAGGAGTGTAAAAGTGTGCCATGAGTATGCTTTATCATGGAGAGAGGGTGGTTGGAAGGTGTGAGTTGAAAACCTTTTCTTGACACACAATGTTGTCACTTATGTGACAAAATAATTCATCACCCTTAGTGCCACACTTTTTTGCACATCATGCCATTTTGAACCAAATGAAAATGTGAATGAGGGATTATCAAGTGTGCTATGGGTTATACTTGATCATGGAGAGGGGAAAAATTACCCGGGAGTGGATAACACTCACCTAACCACTAAACAAACTACTTAAGTGACGTAAAAAAATTCTCTCCCTACCTTAGCGGCACTTTTTTCAACTCATAAACGTTCAAAACAAGTAAAAAGTTTAAAAAGTGCATATAAGGTGTGAAAATGTGCCATGGAAACATTTGGAAACCTTGCTTTCACCAACTGCCAAAAATAGACATTAAAGAGTGATTTTTTCCCCGAGAGATTCCTAAGATTTAATTAGGAAAAAATATTTTTTGACTTGAAAATGTCTACTGAAATCATTACCACAATTTTCAAGAGCCAATTCTTCCTAAAATTTTAAATTCATCCCATTTTATGATTCTACTCGGGCCTATATGTTGGTGAAAGGGAATGTCACAAAAAAGTATGATGTTGAAAATGGAAACCAACACCTTTTGAGTGAAGAAGGAATTATGGAGGAAATCTTGGGATTTTAATCAGGTATCAAATATTAATATAACTCATTTAATGCTCATTTTAATCTCCATCGGGATAAGGGATCTTCATCTAGCACTATTGGGACAACATCTCAAAATCCAGGACAATAGAATATCCTGAAATGTTTTGTAATGTGAAGTAGGCCTTATTAAATTTTTGATGTGTATTTTTTCACTTCAAAAACTTATCCCAAGGCTCTGAATCATTCGGAGAAATCCCACTATATTTTTACTTCTTTCATTTCCCTACATCATGTTATAAGTAGCCCGATGTTGCATAACTTTTCCTAAACCTGTTTCTCTTTGCAAAAATTTCCTAAACTACCTTTGATGATATCATAGATGTGTGATACACTTATTGGATACATTATATATTCTTTTTTCATCCTCAGGGTGTTTATCAGGTGTAAAAGTCATGAAAATAAGTCGTTTTGGGCCTCTAGGAGTAGTTTTTTCAAAGAGGATCAAAATGAATCCATGAATTTCTTCCCACCAAATTACCTACACATGAAACACACTTCAAAAATCTATTTATCAAATCCATCTCTACCATGATGGGGTTTACATAGTCAAAAATTGGCTGGAGGGCAGGTTTACATTACCCTGTTTAACGATTTTTTAGTGTGAGCTTAGTTGTTATGGATTTGTTTTTTCAATTTTTCATGATATACATTTAGTATGACAAAACTATCATATCCACATCTAAATTCAAGTAAAATTTTGTTCAAATCCAAATCAATTTTTTCCAAATCTATCAAATCTTGATCAATATAAATCATCATACCAAACTATCAAAGGATCAATCTAAGTCTTATATCTTGAGTACCCATATTCAAGTATAAGCTTATCAAATTTCAATGAAAAGTATTATCATTTGGATATTCATTTTATCCAAATTTAATCCTATCAAATCTTAATCAAAGTCTTATCTTTATAATATTCACTTTATTCAAAGCTAATTAATATCCAAGTTATTCGACAAGACTCTAAACTCAGTCCTATCTTTTGGAAATTAAATTTGTCCAAATTTAAGGCTATCCTATCCTATCACTCAAAGCCATATATTTTAAACATTCACTTTTTATAAATTGAGAGGTATGAAATTTTCACAACAAAAAGATTAATCTTGGTTGAATTCATTTCTACATAACCATAACATATATAGGAGTGACTTCTCCTATTATTTAGGAAACCACTTACTAACTACATATGAGTTGTTTTAACAACTCGTAACTCATGGTATATGCACCGATTTGTATATAAAAACATAACAATGATATTTTATTCAAAAGTATAAATTGAATTACATTCATAGGATATTATATAACCACAATATTATATAAGTTTCTTCCTATAAAATAGGAATTCAATAAACAACTTACCCATTTATATAATTTGTGGGTATAAACAAACAATATAATATATTATTTGTTACAACAATATAAAATAGTCGTAGAAAATAATAATTTACTATCTCGTAAATACCCATGTAAATATTAATTTTCTAACATTCCCCCTTAATGTTTACATGGTAGCAAAAGAAATTTCACACTTCCTCTGCAGCTTGCCACCCGTTCTTGCTCATGATCTTGGTACAAAACTCAAACTGAAGGTAGAAGAAGGAACACATCGACATATTATCAACCATGCACTTTCGGGAACACATCTGACCGACGAGGATGGGAACACACTCATGAATCATTTGATTATCAACCAATCGCTCTAGGGAACACATCGGCCTATCAGTGTGGGAAATCAAGCAAGAACACATCTCGAACAACCTTGATGGTTTTCCGAGGCTAACCACAAACCTAGGTATGAATAGGAACACATCGACTATTTAACCTCTTAAAGACTCATAATGTTGCATTTCGGTGTGTTATATGTTCTTCAATATGTTTATTACAATAGGGAATTATGTAGGAATAGCCACATCTACTAGTGAATAGGAAAGAACCTGTGTTCTTATTCTCACACCACACTTGAAAATCACACCAAATTGAAATTAAATCAAACACACTACATGCTAAAATAAGGCACACCACTCACACACGTGGCACCAAAGTAGTGAAGTGGCCTCGTGATTAGAAATTTATGAGAGGCCGTTGGTTTTCCTATAGCCTCGATGCCTCCATCGTTAATTTTCACACTACTCACTCAACAAATTAGACATTGAAGCTCCATAGTTTCCACATTGGATTTATTGGTACAGTTTACTTCCAACAATGTGAAACAATATGAATTGCATACCTTAAACGAATGTTAGATTCCACCGATAATGCATTCGTAAGGAAAAATTATTTTGACTTTATATGACATAGGAATTAGAAAATGACTATAAAAATCTTAAAATCACCTATATGACATTGACTACCTATTATTCACCTAAACACAATTTAACAATGTTGACAATACAACTTTTGAATTTTAAATATAATGATTTCACAAAAATAAATCAATACTTTTCACTCGAACAAGAGAATTGAACTGAAAATTGACTTTTGACTATGAAATGACAACATACAATATTTTGACATCTCTTCACAAATTGAGTCAAATTAATGAGTTGAACATTTTACTATGAAAAATGATAATGAATCTTTTGATACGTTAATATTTGATAACTATTGACACATTTGATGTGAAAATTTATACCAACACTTAACTTGTCTTTTGATAAAACTAATTAGAACAACTCAAACTCAATGACTTAATACTGACTAACATACCATAAAAATGACAATATATTGACAATTTGATAAGACTTCGAACTTTACAAAGAAGATAAATATATTTTTATTTGGAAAGTAACTCTAAACACTTTCAAGTCTCTAGGATTATAAAATTAAAAAACACACCTTTTCATTTTGTATGGATCTACGACAACATGTAAGAACGACCCGTTGCAAAAAAAGAGGATATGTATGAGTTTTAAGCCTAGGAGAGGATGATTGAATTTACAATTCACCAATCAAAAACACAAGAATTTTTCAATATGCATAGCTCTGCAGATATTTATATGGCTATATAAACAAAACTGAATGTAATCCTTCACAACTTTGATGTCTATCCAATCTGATGTAAATAACTTGATCACGTATAGTTCACAAGTGAAGACTCTAATAGCTACGCAAGGTTATTATTCTCAGCAACTATGTCGTGCTCAATCCACTAAATCCAGAATCAATCCCAATTTACATTCTAACATGTGAATGATCAGTGCATAGAGAGCATATCATGCTAGATATCAAGGGTGGAGTTAAGAATTTCAGTCAAATTTGTGAATGAGATGTAAATGAAATTAAGAACAATGGATGGTAGAGAGCATGAATTTAAATTAACTAGCATCAATCTGATATATTCAAAGCTGATTGTGAATCCACGTAGGTATATATTGATCGCTCCATGAAAACCACAACAGGTTTTGTAGGTAGATAAATAAAATTAAACAGAACCTCAATGCAAATTTAGACTACTACAAATAGTGAATGAATCCAACGAGTTGACAAGAAATTTAATTTTCACCAAAACAAAAAAAAAAAAAGACTCTCATTTTGATGTTATTCGCTCTGATACCAAATCATGGTACATGCACATATTTACATAGACAAACAAAACAAAGATATTCTATTCAATGTAAAATGAATTACATTCCCAGGCTACTATGTAGCCACAATATTAGATAAACTGCTTTCTATAAAATAAGAAGTCAATCAACAACTTACCCGTTTATATAATTTGTGGGTATAAACAAACAATAGAATATATTTTTTGTTACAACAATATAAAATAACCATAGAAAATAATAATTTACTATCTCGTAAATACCCATGTAAATATTAATTTCCTAACAAAGTAACCCATTCTCTCTAAATACAATAATTGTTATAACAACTCACACACTACATTATTTTATTTCATGAACACTAATATAAGAATTCCTAACACAAATTTAATCGTATCTATCAATCAAAACCTTATCTTTTGGAAATTCACTTTGTCCAAATTTAAGCTTATCAAATCCCAATCAAAAGCCTTATCTTTTAGACATTCACTTTTTCCAAATTTAATCATATCAATCCTACCAAATCCAAGTCTTATACTTTTAGATATTCACTTTATCTAAGTTTAAGAAAATCAATCAAATATGAATTCATATCAGAGCAATCTTTCCAAATAAAATTCATCGATATCATAAAGCACCTTTTTAATTTCAGTTTTTACCTTTAGTACAATGGCGAGCTCACACAAAGCAAGAAACAAATATTTATTATAAAAAAAATCAAAGGATGTCAAAAAATCTCTTATATGGCTTCCTAAGTCAATGAAGAATTATAAAATCAAGAAATAATACTCCTAGTCAAGAAACTACTCCATGTGAATTCAAACGAAGACAATTCACACCTCTTAGAGAAAGTATTTCTAACATAATCCATCAATTAGAAGAATTTAATATGGTCACTTATCCACTCACAAGACCCTTCACAAACAGGCAACCAAAACCCAAGTGGTATAAAAAATGAATATTGTGAGTACCACTGTATCAATTGCCATTCTATGAACATTTGTTCAAATCTTTGCCATTACATCCAATATTTTATTGATAGTGGAGATATTAAAATTAACGAAACTTTTAATATAACCACACTAAATGAATAATTAAAAGTTCTTTAGGATTCATTTCCAACACATGATACAAATGAACAATCTAAATACATGGCTCAATCATTAAACAATGTTGATATTGGTTCTATCCTTTCATTTCTAGATTCTAGAGTTAATACCATGGCTACCATCAAAACCAACACCCCTAGCCTTTACTGTAGAAGCACTACAAAAATAGATTTGGAAACCATCCATGATACCTCAAATGTTCAATCCTAAGTCTATGGATATTTCACAACTATCTAATGAAAATCTTTGAATATTTCTCAAAAAATTATAAAACAGTCTAAGAAGGAATCTACGTAAATCCCTCTCACAGAATTGACAAAAAAACACCTACATTTCAAGGCATCCTTACATGTGCACTTCACAATGTGTGTAATCCTTACATAACTGTTCTACAATGTAATCATAAATATTTTGTCAAATGATCATTCCATCAAGTATCATTTGACCTTTATACCCTTTTGAAATATACAATTATAAACATCAATTACTTATGCATTGAAGCATTCATCCATAATAATAAAATTAAACCTTTAATAATGGACATCTCTTTAGTGAAATCGGTAAGATGTCTTGAATGCCCATCAATAGATCAATCTATCTTTCCATTCATGGTGATGATTGCATTGATGTTGATATTATTTTCAAAACCTAACTATCTATATATTTTATTTAGTCCACATATTCTACTCCACCTACGTTGGATATCATTGAAAAGGTATTGGAGAGTATGAACTCCAAAAATAAAATTACACATTACCTTTATACACACATGGCCTTTTCTATGATCTAGTCGATAAAAACCTACTTATGAAAAAACTTTCTACCTACTCCATTGACTTGTACCTCGTCTTCCCAAGTATTGTACATCAATACAATTTAAATTTAATAAACATATACCCTTTAAATAATTATGAGTCCATTAAAAACCCTAATCCATGTAAAAATAGAAAAATCAAAAAGCGAAAAGAGAAAAAAAGTTCAAAAATTCTTGTTCACGGTACTCTCTGTACGGGAGGATAATTGTACAATTTTTTAATTATTTCATCCATTGACATATATATCTATAATTTCATTATTCTATCATCAAACCCTTCACTTATAGAAGAACTTTAATCTTGTTCCTATAGGGTATTGTGTATCTCATCCATATTTTGTATTCTTCCATTTCGGATGATTTTATGTATAATTTGTCTAGAAGCTTATTGACGAAAATACTCCTTTTAAAGAATCTCTCTTTAATAAGAAATCACTAGACTTCTTTACTTAGATATTTTATCTACCCATCTTAGTCTAAGATGATGATCCATTGTGTCCTACTGGTCACGTGGGGCTGAGGTTTGGGGGAAAAGTGTCTTTCTAAAATAATAACAATACACAAACAAGGCAAAATCAATCAAAAATATAAAAAAATCAAAATCATTACACCTTTCATCCTTCACAGTCTTTGGTGTTGATCACATGCTTCTTATTGGTAGTGTGAGATTGGGAAAAGAGAAAGGTACCCTTACTCACCTATGTCTTGTCTTGATGTTGAAACCTTACCTCTTACTAGTGGTATGAGACAAGATATATGGGTCATGTGAAAAATAATAATAACCAAAAAAAAAAATCCTTCAAAAATTGAATCAAAAGTGCTTAATCATACAAAATTCAAAGAATCAATTTAGTTGCTCATGTTAAGAGAGAAAACCATTCCTTACACCAAGATCTTGTCAATAGTAGGCCACCTATGGGTCTAAGTCTAGTCATGACCTATAAAGTGAAATCATTTGAAAATCTATCAAGTAATATTAATTGGAGATGAGTCACATTTTCCCAAATGGAACATTATTAACCTCATGTATTTACATCCATCATATTCATTTTCACATCAATATATTATATTTCTTACTTCCTTCTTGGCTCTAAGAGATGAGTCCTCACATCTTACTAGTTACATGGAGTCAAGGGTGACGTCGGACATCCTATCACTATTTCATCTACATTTTGTCAATGTAATGAAATGCTTATAATTTTTTTAACATAGATTCAGATAGTTTGCACCCTTACCAAGTAAAAATCTAAACATTCAAAATTCAAAAACATTAAAAAAATTTCAAAATAAAAAAACATTCAAAATACCAAAAAAACTCAAAACATTCAAAATCCAAAAATGTTCAAAATAACTCTATAACTATTAAAATAAGTTGACAATATTGAACCTTTAACTCCTATCCTATTGATCGTTCCAACTATCCTACAAATATCAAACAATCCTCTTACCCCTAGTATGTATCATTTCTTGGTGAAAGTTAAATCTAACCCTCATGTGTATCCTCGCTTAGGGAAATCTTAGATCTCATGTTCTTCCTTCCATATATCATTACTTAGAGGAACTGACCCATTCAATCTCAGATCAATGTTCAACATGATCTAATAATAACGTCACTTGACCCCACTCTTTAGTTTGATCTAATCCATTTACATGTATCCTTACTTGGGGGCATTCAAATATGTTTAATCTTCATTACAGAACACATTAGGGGCATAATTAAATGTCTTTATTTAAAATGGTGTTGTAAGGTTTTTTTTTGACCAATTACAAGTATTTTATTATTATCTTGGTTTATTCATAGCCATGGTGTATACTCTTACTATGTATATTGATTTTTTTACATTTATTGTTATGTTTTGACCAATTACAAGTATTTTGTTAGAATTTTGGCTTATTCATAACCATGGTGTATATGCATCTACTGTTTATATTGGGTTTTTTTTAAATTTTACTACATTTTTCTTTGTGTGTGTGTTTTTATGTACATATGAGTTGTTCATCATGGTTTTAAATAATCATGATGCTAACTCTCTAGTGTGTAATAGTAAAACAAGTTTCTCTTAAAATATGAAATCGAATGGATTCATAGCTACAAAAAATTCCACCAATCATATCATCATATCTATCATATCATTGATTCAACATATGGAAATGGAAGTCAATAAGCATCTATCAAAGATAATTATACACGAGTGATAAAAATAAAAAATAAAAAAATCATATCAACAAAATTAATTAATCACAAACATCATCATATGTCTATCACGTATCATCTACCATCATCAAAACTATAGTAACAAAAATGACCAATGAATTTTGTTGCTAACCCAACCCTCTTTTCAGGTCCGAAATCCTGTTTTTGACCTTTTAGCCTCCATCTCTCCTTTTTTGGGCCTATTTTGTCTCTCATCATCACATATCCTTATTCATCACTCTTGAATAATATGTATCCTCATTCCTATCAGTGGTTGTCCAATTCTTTGTTGTTTCACCCATCCACTCAAGGGGCACTCCCTTAGCACAATCCAAACCCATAGAGGCATTCAAGTTCTTCACTTGGGAAAATCAGGTACCCACCACAATTCCTCATCATTTATTCATCAATCTACACACACTCTACTATCTTTAAAGCAATATTACTTCTTAATAACACTTTAAAGAGGGGAAATGTAGACACCCTAAAATAATGCATTACACATTTTAAACTTCTAGAATCATCTCGTAACTACTTCACAATCTATTACGACTATTTATGACCACTTTTGATAATACCACTATTTCACGAATTTTAATTACATTATCCCATATCTCACTTAATCATTCCTATCTCTCACACGAGGTCTTGAATGATTAAATATTCACACTATGAACCCTATTACATTCATATCCTATTCTTAGGATTAATTAATTGATCATATCATTATTTTTATTCATCCCCTATCCCATTAGTTAATATTTCAATATTAATAATTAAATAATTCCTACATTATCCATTTACACTTCACCTCTTATCTAATTAATTAATATCACTTCACTAGTCAACATCTCAAGTTAACTAGAGTAATATGAATTAATTAAAATCTAAATAAATTAAATACATGTGCAAGAGGAAAAATTTATAATAAATCAAACATGCATTTGACTTAATTAAAGAAAAAACATGGCATTCCAAAATCAAAACAAATCAATACAAAAGGATAAAACTTAGGCCACCTTTTTGGATGAATAAAACAAACATCAAAGAATCAATATCTTAATTCAAAATGCTAAAGCATGTGTAAACATGGCCAATTTTAAAAAAACTCATCCATGCAAGAACAAAAAAGAGTTCATCTCCTAAAATAGATTGAAAAATCAATTAAACAATTCAATATCACTTCATTTAACTTCAGATCAGACAAACTAATTATAAAAATCCTATATTTGGAATTCTATTCCTTCCTCTATAAATAATCACTCATTATCCTCCAATTATCATCTTTGGAAGATTTGAGAATTGCATTATCATTGTGTTGGATTATCATTCAATCTCACACACCATTACATTGTCCAAATGATAAAGAATCTACTATCAAATCAATCATTCAATCACTTTTCTCGTAGCTAATCTACTTCTATTCGAACACTTTTGGAGCATCCACAAACAAATTTGATTAAGAGATTCAACAAGCTCGATGCTTCATTCCAATTTTTAACACTCTCATCCTAGGTTGGAAGGTGATTTAATCTAAATTGATTAAATATAATTTTAGATTAACTTACTATAACTAATTATATATGAATTAACATACAATAGTGCATAAACAATGAGAATTCAAATATGTAGTAACCTAAACAAGTGAAAGAGGGAGATGATTTAGTTGTTTCCATGCAATGTGGGATTGATTTGGATTGAGTATCTACTAGAACATGATATAAATAGTGTCATAAAGGTTTGATGAAGGTATGAAACCCTATAAATGTTAGGGATATAAGAACCCATAGGAGGACAGGGAGCACCCAAGGCACTAGTGACTAAACTAAGTACTTGTGTCTACTCAAATGCTCGAGTCCTAGTATTTTATGAGCTAGAATAACTTCTTTGTCGTTCTTCTTTTGTCACTTTTTTTTTTGTTCTTATGCCACAAATTGTAATTGTAACCTATAAAATAGATATCTAGATGCACATGCCCATAAAACTACATCAAATCTAATAAAGAAGATGGATAATGGGGAGTTAGAATGACTTAGGTAGTCACCAAGAGAGAACTTAAAATCAAGCACTCGCACTACATATAATACTTCATGTAGTTCTCCATACTTGTGTGCGTAATGATGCCATAGGTTTCCCTTGTGAAAGTTTCACAATGAAAGTGGGATAGATATATATTTCTCCAAAGTATGCAAGATGTGTATGATGAAATATAATTAACTACCATCTTATGTTGTGTATGCAGGTTGATGCAATCCTTGTGTCTTGTATGGGTGTGATAGATGTATTCTTTGTAGTTCTTTTGTTCCTTTGTGCAAGATTAGGTGATGATAGATAATTCTTATGATGCTTGACCCTGTATTTGAAAGAAATAACAAAGTATATATATGATTCCCTTGTTTGAATTTCATAATTAACAACTAAAAGGCCAACCCAAAGTGTTAAAAGATACCCAAGAGGTGAAAAATACCCAAAAGGGTAAGTAGAAGGAAAAGAGGGGTAGGAGCATTACGCACCCAATTTTTCATGTGCTACATTGTTGGAAATGGTTCAAAAGTCCCCAATTATGATTTATGTCTTTTTCAAAGGTGTTTGAGCCCCTTTACCTCTTTGCAGTTCATATTTGTAGCTTAGATTATCTTACTTAGCCATTTCCCACTTTTTTCTGGCTTTCTACATCATAATTCCTTAAGTTTTGACCTTTAGTTACACAACAACTTCCCTACCTAGGTGATGGCTACAAAACCAATGCCCCACTTGAACGGTGGTTATGCAACCATCACCCCACTTGGGTGGTGGTTTGTAACCGCTAGCCTATGCAGATCAGCGGTTCTATGTGAATTGGATGAGACTTCCTGTGTGATTTAGATGCTTAAATTATTCAAACTCACATTTTGTGTATGTTTCTTGGTCATTTTGGCTTATTTCAATATTAATTGATTGATATCAACCTCCCTTTCACTTCTAATTGTTGATTGAGAGTTAAAATTCCCCTCATTGTTGTGATGTGACATCTCATTACTTGCCAAATGGATTTGACCATTGCCTACCCTATGTTCTATAAAATCAATGCTTTTTTGAAGAAAATGACTAGAGAGTTTTATCATGAGTTGTATTGTTATGTTGCTGAAATCTTGTTAGAGATTACACAACCAAGTATTGTTCTCTTGTGTTTTTCTTCCTCTACTTGCATTGTTACCAGACCACTTGTAAGCCACCATTACTCCAAAACCTTCTTCTTTACTTCTTCTACATTCCCAGCTTCCCTATACTCATGTGAAAATAGAAGATTGGAAAAGATAACTGAGGGGACACAAAGTTACCAAAATGGAATTGCCTCATGACTACAATTTCTAGGTTGGGGTTGCTATTGATTTTCTTAATTTTTTAATTTCGAATCTATACGAACACTTATTTATTAGAGTAACAAAAGTCATTTCCATTTCAATCATTGTTGTAATAGATAGATTAAATACTGTGGCTTCCATTTTATTTGAAAATATTATGGTGATAGATAGCTTCCCTGTCTATCCGTGTGGGTTGAAAGGGAAGTGTGTAAGGAGGAATGATTCGCATTAATTTAGAATCAACCGCAATACCTTTTCATTCATAAAACCTTCATTGAATCCTTGTTCACTTTTTTCAAGGAATTTACAGGGGAAAAGCTTCTAAGAAGATTTGATTTCTTCCCGTGCCTCTGAGGAAGAATAGAGGATTCAAATCCACAATTACATTTTGGAAAAGATTTGTTTAATTAGGATAGATTAGATATATTGTTACATAGATAAATAGTTACATCTGATTGTTTATTTGTTTAGGATATTTTAATTAAATTGTAGAAGCACGTGCAAGAGCCAAGCCCCTCCTTTATGTGAGCATTGTGAGAATATCTTACCATTGTTAGAGGATTAGTTGTAGAGAAGTGAATATTCATGTAAAATCACAACATGAGCTATCATATCCTTATACCTAAGCATTTAATAAAAAGAGAGATATCATGGCATGAAATACAAAGAACAAATTTTCCATTAAATATAAGGAAATAACACTAGGGTATGCACCCTCAAGCCATATATTTAGAACAAATCCATATATTTATATTGATCATAGTATCAACAACCACATTACATTCAAAAGGGTCATATCGGACCAAATATATCAAGATATGGATCTAACCCATGTATTGGAGGTCCAAGCTATTCTTTCTTTATTACAAAAATCTTACAGACCCATCCCTTAGACATGATAACATTCCTACAGTCCTCTAATGAGAACCCTAACCCCTAGGGCCTCCTAGTATTCTTTGTAGAGCTTCAATATTCCCATGCTATATGTCTTGGTGTCTCTCTTCATGCCTTCATCTTTCTCTCTTCATGCCTTCATGTGTGTCTTTATGTCTCTTCTTCTATCTAAGAATCCCTTCTTATAGGATCAACACCCACCACCATGCCTTTCTTCAAGATCGATCGATGTCAAGTGTCAATATGGTCCTCCAATGGTGTATGCTTATTCTTCTCTAAGCTCTCCACTTTTTGTAATGATGTATTCCTAGGAATATTCCATGCGTGGAATATTCTTTCATCAACCACCAAGTCTTCCAAGCTAGCACATTATCCACTTGGCATACCTAGTTAGGTCACATGCTTCCTCAAGTGCCTATAGGATGTTGAATATGGCTAAGTCCTTACACCTTGTGTATTGCCTTATACGCACACCTTGGTTTCTCCTAAACCCTTCTTAAACCCTTGTCCCGCACACTTCACTCCGCACGCCCTTCTTCTTATTGCTCCTATGCATACACGTGTTTTGGTACTTGGCCAATGATTTGGGGCCCAACATTAGCCTATACTTGAACTTGTTTTCCGTACTTTCGAAAAATACTATTCCTTTAAAGAATAACAAATGGTGGCACCTAGAAAAATTGAATGGAGAAGTAAAGACTCGAAGAATGAAGAATAGAAGAATTGAAAGAATCTAAGATCTTGTTACTTCTACAAGAGGAGTGGGAACTCCTTCCTTATTGTTACCTAGATATTTTCACAGCATCCACTTCACCCCGCACTTGCTAAAGTAGGTCACCCAATAGAGCACTTACCTCCTCAAAACTTAGTTCATCACCCTTAACATTTAGTGTATCTACAATCCCTTCTAGCTACTTGCTAAGGTCATCCAACATGTCCATTTTGTGGGTGATCTGGGGATATAGTTCCTTAAGCCAATTTTTAATCAATCCTCATAAGGCTTCGATCACTTCCATCTTATTTTCTACCTTGGCTAGGATCTTATCCCTCTCTGTCATGTTTCCTTTATTCTTCTCTTGGTATTCCTTCGACTCCGCCTCATGTGTAGAGACTAGTATACTTGTTACCCTATCTCTCACAACATATTTATCATACACGGCCTCCTATCTACATGAAAATCTATACAATGACAAGGAGATCAGAATATTGAGTTACTATTTCTCGATCTTTGAATTATCTTCCTCCTTTTGGCGTGCCAATGAATATTATGCAGATTCTAAGGCGAGTGGCCACCTCTCCATGGTAAGGATGTGGGTTAAGTCTTCCAATCATTGCAAGGTTGACTTGTATTTATGCGTAGGTAGTGCTAGGTCTAGGTGTTTCAAAGTGATGGAATCTATGATCATTTCAATATTCTTGTACACCTCACACCGTAGTCATATTTTTATACCCTTAGAACAATAGTGTAATCCCATGCACGTCGGCCTATCACCCCGTGGACTGGGCACTCACCCAAGGCACGCATGGGTGCCAAGTCTCTCCTTTATGTGAGTATTATGAGAATACATAATATTATGATAGATATTTAAGTGCAAGTGAATATAAAAGAACCATGCATCATCCTGAGAACCTAGGACAAGTTGTCATCTCATTGCATTCGAAAAGAGAAATATAAAATAGCATATGAAAATGGTTCATACATAAAGGAAATGCATAAGGATTGTACTCATGAACACATATATGGTTTACAACAAAGCCTTATATTCATATCAACATGTTCAATAACCACATTAAAATCCTTTGAAGTCATAACAGACCCTCATATAATAATGCAGAGCCAAGTCATGCATCAGAACTACACTATGTTCATCACATTACAAAGAAGAATACAAACCCATCCCTCTAAGTATGTTGTTATCGCTATATTTTCATAACCCCAACCCATAGAATCATCCATGAGATCTCTATAGAGCTTCACCTCTTTTCCAGTCCACCACTCTCTCAGGATGACTCCATGTATATACCTCTATATCTTCACACTCTCTAGTTCTCGCTTCTATCTCTTCTTCTTGCTACCTACACACCTCAATAAATAGCTTTCCTACCTTCACCACCATTCCTTCTGAGGTAGTAGATAGGTCACCAACTTTCCAAGTGGTCCTCCAATGAACCATGACCTCTTTGATATGAGCTCTCCACTTTGTGTAATGATGCTCTTCCACAACCTTCCATCGCATGCATGAAATATTGTCTTTTTGATCCCACAATCACCAGGCTGGCACCTTATCCACAAGGGTCACACTTTTCTCATGTGCTTCCCAGGGACACTCGAATATGGCTTAGTACAAAACCTTTCTTTCCTTGTGCGCACGTTGTATGTTCTACAAAACCCTTCTAGAACCATTCCTTGCACACCTTCAACCCACGTACCCTTCTTCAACTAGGTCCTATGCACCCATGCGCCTTCTCATCCCTATCCAATATTCTAGGGCCCAACATCACCCCACACTACATTTTTTTCTCCATCCTTGGAAACACTCTTCAAAGAATAAATAATGGTGGTCTCTTACAATGGTTGGAAAGAAAGAATAAGGGAATGAAGAAATGGGGAGAAAGAATGAAATAATGGGGAACTGGTTCGGGTATGCGTTAACATCCCTCAACTACCCCAAATTCTTAGCCCCCATCATGCCCTTATCCGAGGGTTTTCCCCTTTTTCCCTCTTTCCTTGGCCTCTTGGCCTTGATGTGAACATCCCGCATGCCCCGCTTAGCCCCCACGCCCTTTATTTTCCCCTTTTTCCCTCTTTCCTTGGCCTCTTGGCGGCGGTCTGAAACCACCGCCACTGCTCGGCGGCGGTCTGTGCGTTTTCTAGAACGCTCTTTTGATGTGACCCGCGTGAAATATCACGTTTCACCAGCTTTCTTTGCCGACTTGAGCATGCATTTATGTTTTTGGTCCCCTGGAATAGTGTTTTTCCTTTGTTTATTGTTTAGGAGTTCAATTTGGTTTTGGTTCTTGGGTGTTTGAATTCCTATAAGTGCATGGCTTGTGCTCAAGCAAATGGCCTCTCTCAAGTTTTGTTTTCTGGATTCCTCTTTGCAATTCCTTTAGTTTTCCTTTGCTTAGAATACTTAGTTTTCTTCATTGCGTGTTTTGGTTAGTATTGTATTGCAGCTGGTAAGCCACATATCCATCTTGTGCAAGTGCAGTCATTACTTGGGGCCACCATTTTTTGTTAGAGTCTTCTGATTTTCAGTGGTTTGGTCATCAGCTTGCTTAGGATTGATAGCATAGTTCATTTCATACTTGGTTAGTATTGTTCAGCCGTCGGTAAGCCACATATCCATCTTGTGCAGGCAATGTTGTTGTTTCACCCATGGTCTGGAGTTTTTGGTCTGAAGCTTGGCTGGATTTTGAAGTTTGATCTTTGCTCTCATTCCCTCATTTTAGTGTTTTAGTTAGTTAGCTTGTTTAGAAGCCATAGCTTGAATTCACTTGCATCTTTTGTTAAATTGCTCAGCTGTTGGTAAGCCATAGACCCATCTTGTGCAGGCAGCGTTGTTGTTTTATCTAATCCATTAGAGTAGAATAGCTTAGGAAGCCATTAAAGTTGCAGGTTTTGCTCTTCATACAGGATAGTTTCAGGTTCTGGACACATTTTGTTGCACGATTCGCAGTAGATCCCGCTAGGAATTGCATAAGCCAAGCTCTGTACTCTTGCGCTATCCCTCTCCTATCCGCGTTCTATTCTATCTGCATTCTGAAGGTTGTCCCTTGTTCCAAACACCTATTCTGTTGATGATGCAAGTATTACACACTTTTACGGATCTACGTGAACACAAAGAACGAAGAGATCATCTTGAGGGACAAGATCACACACACCATCGGATTCGCCACTTTGCGCTGCGAGTCCGGGTTTTAAATTTCAAAGTTCTAGTTATTCATATCAAATAGAGTAGTTAATCACTTTATTTCATTTCATTTTATTCTCGATATTGCTTGGAAGGCTGTGGGGATTGATAGTTTACGAAACTATGATTCACTCCTCACTTACGAGGTAGGATCGAGAATCTTGCTAATAGATTAGACAAACTCATTGTTTAGAATAGATTCTACAAATCACACAGAGAACAAATAACTACACTCGGTTATCTTGTTTGTTTTAAATTATTAGTTTAGTTATTATTTCTAAATATTTTAAAATAGTTTGCTTTCTTAAAATTCATTTAAATTTTCTTAGAAAATAAAAAAGAAGTCATATATTTATTTCAATATACTTAGATTTCACTTTATTATAGTTTGTTTTATTTTGTTTCATGACAATCACGGGACCTCGGGAGCCCGGGAATACATTTTCGAGCCAATCGTGCCTCAGCCCAACCTCATAGCGGCAATAACTGATATTGACCAGAACCTTAGGATACAAGTCTTCCAAACAACAACAGATTTCCAGCAGGTCAGATCTCAGTTAAGAGGATTAAACATAGAAGACGACCAAGCACATACGTTTTGGTCAAGTCAGCCAAACTACAGATTACCTAGGAAAACATCCACATGACTGTAGAAGGGTTCGAAAGAGAACAAACATTCGGGTGTGATCCTTTAGTTCCACAACCAGATGCAGGAGACACCCACACAGACATAGATACCAGCCTAAGAATCCAAGTTGCAAGAACACCTGTGAGGTATTCCGAGAAGATCGCACAACTATTGGTTTTAAACATAGAAGCTGAAAAAGCATATGATTACTGGATACTAGGGATTAGAACTTGATTCCACGCATGACCATAGCTGGTCCACAACAACCACGAGTCTACGGTTGTGACCCACAAATCCCACAGCCCAACGAATCCACAGGTCAATCCGATATAGATGCTAGCCTACGCACCTTGGTATTTAGGTCCACTCCACTTCCACCTATCATCATCGAACAACTGTCTTTACTAGATACAACGGCTAACGAAGCTAGGGAATTCTGGACTAGGCCAGAAAATCATCCGTAGAGTCAATTATATTCATCATCCACTATATGACCTTATCAGGAGATATACACGAAACAATCCCAGGTCATTTTCCACGTATTCCACAACCCATAGATCGAATCACGCCAGAGCTCGATATTGATTGGAGCCTTCGAGCAGTCATCCTTGCTGATCGATCTATCACACCAGTCCAAGTTAGAAGGGCCTTCTTTGCCTTAGATTCACAAATTCCACTAGTGCGTGTCGAAGACATTAGACTGCCTAACTAGTTTGTCTGCATATTCTACCCCCACCGGCTGTCTCGGCATGACCTCGGGAGGTCGGGTACGCGGAAGAGTTACTTGTTGATTCTCACGCTACTTGCATCGCTTTCCGACGCGTTTGGTGAACCCGACGTGAAACAAACAACTGTTTCACCTTCTATACCTCATCACATCAGTTTCACCAACAAAATTGGTGAACCCGACGTGAAACAAACAACTGTTTCACCTTCTATACCTCATCACATCAGTTTCACCAACAAAATTGGTGAACCCGACGTGAAACAAACAATTGTTTCACCTTCTCTTTGAGAAGTTTCAAATCTTCTCTCATCCACCTTCGCTCCTTCCCATTATTCTACGGGTATTCATATACCCCCCGAATATGTCGGGATTCGATGCATATGGCAGACCCCTCTTAGGTCTTGAGGCATACTACGCCCAACAGAATAGGCAATCATCACCCTCGCTCTCAGTATGGGGTGACAACTATTCAACTAATCAGTTGTCAACACAAACCCCAAGAATCAGATATAGTTCATCTTTTCAAGCTGAGGAGTTAGATCAACCCCCTCGAACCCAACAAACAGAGCCTTCAGGTTCAAACAATATGACGTTTACCGGAGAATCTGGTTCGTCTCCTCAAATGCTACTCAGACCACAAGTTAGTAGGCAATCGGATCCATACCTGGTCTTAGATGATGGACAATCAATACGTTATCCTAGGAGTGAACAACGCTCCCGGGGAATGTACCCACCTGTAGGAGGTTTACAAATACAACCCGAAATCTCTTTTCAAGAAAATACCTCTATGCCACTGCATACAGGAAGTATTCTTGGAGAAACTTGGCAAGATAGCGATCAGTTTATGACAGGATATCACGTACCTTTACAACACCAAGGTATACAACCAACGCCGCTCAGGCAAAGTACCGTGACTTCACCAAATGAAGTCATTTCAACGTTAGTAGAAAGAGTGAGAGGGTTAGAACTGGCTCAAGCAAGTCACAATTCTCCGTTCATACAAACAGGAAGTTCCAATCCTCCATACCACTCTGGCCAGGTAGATCTCCTTACGGGAGTAGGCACGTTAGGCATGCCTCCTCAATATCCACAACAAACGCCAACAAGGCCTATCATCTCTAACACAATTCCTCCCGGTTTAGTGTCGAACAGTCCGTTCCTTGACAATACCCCATCCTACTTAAACATATACTCTAAATCACCACAAGGAGATATGTTCTCCTCTCCCGGCATGTTTGCTCAAACGCAGGGACCTCCCTATGCCCCTGCCAACACATACGCTGCACCGTATCAACAACCTATCCCACCACCGCTCCCTCAGCAACCACCATCAATGGTCGAAAGCTATGCGATAGGGACTTATTCAGAATATCTAAAGGAACCCTTAGACTTCACCATACGAAGCGTCATGCTTCCAAGACCTCTCCCTGATTTTCCCAAATTCAAGGGTGAGGGAGATCCAAATGCGCATATCAAAGCTTACGCTACAGCCATTCGGGAATTACTCCCATGGGATGGGGTTGTTGCTAAAATATTCCCCAAAACACTGGAGGGCATTGCTCTCGATTGGTATTATAGAATACCTGAGGCTTCCATACATTCATTTAAACAACTCGTGTCAGAGTTCATCAAAGCCTTCGACATGAACAAACTGTTAAGAAACAGAGGAATCGGGGATTCTTGCATATCAAACAAGAACACAACGAATCAGTCACCCATTTCATCCAGAGGTGGCGTACAGTTCTTTATTCATCAGCAAGTGCTCCAAACATGGATCAGATGGAACTATGTGATTTATTCCTTCACTCTCTCAGTAGAGAAGTGAAGGAAGAAGTCCAGAAGTTCCCACTAAGGACTTATGATGAAGTACTTGAGCTCTGCGAATAGATCAAGCAGCGATAGATAGTGGTCGTAAGACATATGGAACAAACGGGAGGTTAATCACCTCCACTCAAAACACTACAACTACCACAAATGTCAATCAAGGACCCAAAATCCTTAACAAAAATCGTGGGGTAACAACGGATGGGGTAACCGACCAGCCCAAGAGGGTAAATGTTGTTAATGCTCCGTCACAAACAAACAACCAACGAAACAACAACTTTACCCCGACAATCAATACAGTGGATTTTAACCATCCACAACAACAACAACAACAACGGTGAAATCCCATACAAGGGCCAAGCCAAAACTCATTTGGTTACCAAAACCAAAGTCAAAACCAAAAACAACAATTCCAAAACTTTGGTCCTAATAGGCAACAGTTTGATCGGAATTTTAGGCCACAATACACACCAAACCAACAAAACGGGAATTATAACCCCAATTCTTATTGTGGTTTCCATAAAATTCGGGGTCACGATACTAGAACGTGCCGTGACTACAATAAATTTATGCAACGTTTGCCAGAAGAACAAAGACAGTTCTTCACAGACCTGTTTTTGGCAGATCCCATCTCATCATCACCAAATACTCTCGCAGGGGCAGTTTCTCCTCAGAATGCTCCCCTCAAGATCTTTAATGATCCGCTCCCAAATCATGACAGCAATAGGCTGAATCCAACCGGAACAAACAAAGGTGCAGTGACGGGAAACAATGACCATGAAGCCTCGACTTCATTAAATCCGTCAGTCGCGCCACAGTTGGGAGCTCAACCGAGACCTAAGATAGTCAGTTTGGTAGAATTAGACGTTGAACTACCTATCGAAGCTATAACAAGAACACGAGAGTATTTCTCTCAACCAAGCCCAAGTCATCTGCCAGAGACAGATAAGAGTCAGCAAATAGTTGAAAAACCCATCGGTGCCTATGATTTAATTAGTGACCTAACAAAGACCTTTTCACACATTTCATTTTTGGACTTACTAAAGAACTCTCCCCCTCACAGAGCTGCTCTTTTAGAAGCATTAGGTCTAGGCCATCTAATTAACATCACTCCACCTCCCAAAACACAAGTAAATCACGTAGATTTTGATATCCACCCTCCGGGGCAGCCGGACAAGGATGTCGAATTCATCTTCGAAATAAGTAAAATGCCCACAGATGCTGAGATCGCACGCCGAGGTGACCCAGCCTTACACTTGCAAGTGTGGGTTTATAATAACTATGTAAAATGGGCAATGGTTGATGATGGGGCCGCAGTTAACATAGTCCCTTTCTCTTTCCTCCAAAAACTTGGATATGGAGAAACAAACTGTTCCACTACACGAAATACCTTGAGAGGCTATGATAGCCTTAAAGCCACTTCGATAGGAACTATAATCTTGCCCGGTCACCTTAGGGCCCAAAACCATCTTGGTGAGTTTTATATTATAGATCGGAAACTAACTATAATATGATCCTCGGCCACCTTGGATACATGAATGAAGGCAATCCCTTCCACGCTATTTCAAGAAGTAAGATTCTTGCATCACGGGAAGGTATTTGTCGCCAAAGGCGATCCAAAACCTTTCGATTTGCACCTAGCTGATTTAAAGAAAAGACCAAGGGTGCACTCAGAATTTGAACTTCCAACAAACCAACTTAATAAACCCTCTGACCCAAAGCCAGAGGAAAAGTTGATACCTACGACGGATCTTGAAACTACCAGCATAGCCAAAACAATTCCAACCCCTAAAGGTAAAACTAAAGAAACAGATATCATTAGGGACTATTTGCGAAAATCGTTGAGTTGATAGAACAAGATTCACCAATGTTCTTACCATTCGATTCGGTAGGCATAGGATTTTCCTAGGTGTTGGTTCCTTGCCCGTGAGAGATCTCTGTATGGTAGAAGTAGAGTGTGCAAACGCAGCGAGATGCCCCAACATCTACACTCCCGCTAAGTATTGGACTCTCCATTTCGATGGAGCTAAATGTCGTTATGGAGCGGGGGCGGGTATAATTCTTACTTCGCCCAGGAGAAGGTCCTCCCATTCTCTTTTAAGTTAAACTTTGAATGCACAAACAATGGCGCTTGAGTCTGAAGCCCTCCTCCTTGGCCTCACCTTAGCCGGAAGAATTGGTATTAATAACATCGAGTCTTGGGAGACTCGCATTAGTAACAAACCAAGTTTAAAGTATATGAAACTAAAGCCGAACATTTACAACTCTACAAAAATGTTGTATTAGATTTAAGCAAGGCGTTTAACTTCATATCCATTGAAGCGATCCCGTGAGAGAAAAATCTTCTCGCCGATTCAATAGCAACCTCAGCATCACGTTTTACTCCAAGCAATGAGCTAGAAGATACTCACTTCACAGTATCCATTCGTGACGAACCATTAATAAAAACAATGACAAATCCTCTTTTTAGCGGAAGTGAATCTACCGTCCTAGACCATGTTGGAAATGATGCGGCTACTTTGGATTATTTAAATGCCTATGCAGCATTACATCTCTCCTATCACATGCTAGATTTATCCCTGATTCCGCATTCGTCTTCCTACTTCGGAAATCCCGTAACGGATCTTCCCTCACAAACGGAGCCTAGCATATACGCAATAGAAAATGGAGATGATCTAGATTTACCTCCAGCACCACCTGAGTTCGAAGAGGGTAACGCCTCTTTGATCGAGGAAACAATCGATGTCAACATCGGGACAGAAGATGAACCAAGAATATTGAAACTAGGTTCTTCGTTAACACCAGAAGAAGTGGAAATACATACTCAGGTTCTCAAAGAACATCAGAAGGCGTTTGCATTTAATTACAAGGAGATGACGGGAGTCGCACCCCACATTGCGGTGCACAACCTCGTCACTAGATCAGATGCAAAGCCAATTAAACAAAAATCAAGACCCATGAAACCCAAAGTAGCTCTCATGGTAAAAGAGGAAGTAATAAAACTCCTTCAGGTAGGATTCATCAAGCCAGTTGACTACTCCCAATGGGTATCTAACATTGTTCCCGTTCTCAAGAAGAACGGAAAGATACGCATTTGCATAGATTTCCGAGACATCAACAAAGCGTGTCCTAAGGATGATTTCCCATTACCATCCATAGACGTTATTGTTGATGCAACAGCTGGTTTTGAACTCTTGTCTCTCATGGATGGATTCTCGGGATACAACCAAATCAGGATATCCGAGCAAGATCAAGCTAAAACCACGTTCATAACTCCTTGGGGAACCTATTGCTATGCTGTCATGCCTTTCGGTCTCAAAAACGCTGGTGCTACATACCAGCGGGCTATGACTTATATATTTCACGATTTAATTCATAAAATCATGGAATCCTACGTAGATGACTTATTGGCTAAAGCCAAGAAGCGTTGTGACCATCCCGAAGTACTCCGCATCATTCTTTCACGCCTAATAGAATACGGAGTCACGCTAAATCCAGAGAAATGCGTCTTTGGTGTAACAGGAGGAAAGCTCCTAGGTTACATCATATCATCACGAGGGATCGATGTTGATCCAACCAAAATTCGGGTTGTCCTCGAAATGGTCCCACCTTCGAGCGAATCTGGAATCAGGTCATTTCTCGGAAAGCTAGGTGCAATCCGGAGATTTATCCCGGACCTAAGCTTCGCCATTCATCCAATCAACAATTTACTCAAGAAGGACTATAGCATTGATTGGACTGAAGATTGCAATGAAGCTTTTGATGCAGTTAAGCATTTTCTGTTATCACCACCTACGCTAATGCCACCTAAGCTGGATCGCCGTTAATCCTATATTCGCGAGCTACCAATGTCTCGCTGGCCTGTATG
Organism: Taxus wallichiana var. yunnanensis; assembly: GCA_018340775.1. Classification (NCBI taxonomy): domain Eukaryota; kingdom Viridiplantae; phylum Streptophyta; class Pinopsida; order Cupressales; family Taxaceae; genus Taxus; species Taxus wallichiana. Next base: position 383,163,404 of record CM031233.1, on the reverse strand, counting down.
TTGGCCCAAGAAGACGATGACAAGAGAGAACGTGTGATTTATTTCATTAGCCGAACACTGCTCGACTATGAAACACGCTATACACAAGCAGAGCGAGAATGTCTCGCCATAGTCTTCGCAACCAAACGCCTAAGACACTATATGCTAAATCAAGAAACGAAGGTCATGGTAAAAACGGACCATTTACGGACTTTTCTCACACAAGGTTCCTTGTCTAAAAAGGCTGGACGTTTTATAACCTTAATGGGAGAGTTCGAATTAACATTTGTAAATCAGAAATCAGTTAAAGGACAAATCATTGCGGATTGGTTAGCTGATAATCCATTAGATGGAGGCGATCTAGTAGATTTAGACTTTTCCAGATGAATGCGTATACTACATCGAAACTCGACCTGCTATCTCTGAGTGCCCTTGGTACACTGATATCATTAATTATATCATGGACCATACGTACCCGGATGCAGTTACACCACAACAAAGAAGGTGATTACGCATAATCGTAGCCAAATATGTCATTATAGAGCAGGTGCTCTATCGAAAAGCATTCGATGGAATGCTCTTAAGGTGTGTCGACACAGAAGAGTCCAAGAGGATTCTCCATGAATCCCACAGCGGTATATGTGGAGGCCACTTCGGTGGCCATGCCACCGCTCGAAAAATACATCGAATGGGCTATTTCTGGCCCACTCTAGAACATGACGCGATAGAGTTTGCACGCAGGTGTCATAAGTGCCAAGAATTCTCCCACGAGATCCACATGCCAAAGCAAGCTCTGCTGACCAATCGCAACTCCATGGCCCTTTTCTACATGGGGCCTAGACTTGATAGGGAAGTTCTCTCCCTCATCCATAGATGGCCATAATTTTATAATCACGGCCACTGAATATTTCACCAAATGGGTAGAGGCCATGCCTCTTACCACTGTACCTGGTTCTGTAATCGCCAAGTTCATTTTGAACCAAATCATTTGCAGGTACGGTATCCCGCAAATCATTATCTCAGATAATGGAACTTCTTTCAAGAATGAGGAAGTTCGTGAACTATGCAACAAATTTAAAATAAGCCATCATACGGCTTCCTTGTATTATCCCCAAGCCAATGGGCAGGCTGAAGCAACAAACAAAACACTGAAAGCCATTCTCCTCAAAACAGTAAAAGAAAACAAACGAGATTGGCATTTAAAGTTATATCCGGCCTTGTGGGCCCACCGAACCTCAATAAGAACACCAACGGGAGCAACTCCTTTCTCGCTAGTATTTGGGGCAGAAGCAGTTCTCCCGCTTGAGGTCGAAATACCCAGTCTCCGCATTTCACTACAAGGATTACGGATGAAGACGCTTACGAGAGAAGCACGTCTTTCCCAATTAGAAAGCCTAGATGAAACTAGGTTAGATCTTTGAGCAGCGGCATAGAGCTTATCTTTGACCGAATGTGCTTGGCAATATAACAAGAAGGTTTATGAGCGATATATATAAGGTGATCTAGTTCTAAGACTAGACAGCCGGATCGACAAGAAGACCGGCGAAGGAAGGAAATTCCGGCCCAAATGGTTGGGCCCATACCGAGTCACAAAAGACTACGAAAATGGTGCATACCTCTTATGCACACTAGAAGGTGAGGAATTTGGCGAAACAGTCAATTCCCTGCACCTCAAACGTTTCTACGCATAAGCAGCTAGCACTGCTTATATAACTATCTACATTGCATCTTCATATAGATTTAGATCATTTTGTCCACTTGTTCTTACACAAATTGTGATCAAGGAATCTATTCTCAAAGTAATTCATTACAAACTCATGATGTTGTTGGCACAAAACTTTCTAATCATATCTCTCCATTTTCACGATATCATCAATCACTTCAGAATCTTTTATCAAATAAAATCAAACATGACGAAGTCTTAACGGTAACCATGCCAAGATCTGCAAGTTTGTTCTCGCTTTGATTTCTTCTTAGGATAGGTGTCTTGCCTATGGTCTATTCTAGAAGCTTCATGGTGTCACATCTATCCCATATACACATCTCTTTGGAAATAAGCATATACTGACATTTTACTCAAAAAGACAAGTCAAAAAGTGATTAAAACAGAAAATTTTATTTTTACACATTTCCTTGCCCCACCAACCTTCGGTGATGAGCTTGCGTCTCTTACTAGTGACGTAGGGTTGGGAAAGGATGGAAATGCCCTTACTCACCTATGCCTTGCCCACGGTGATAAACCCATGCTTCTTACAGGTAGCATGGGGCAAAGTGTAGGGGGTCCTCTAGACAATGCAAACGTTAAAAGGTCATAAACAAACTATTCAAACTTTGAGTCAAAAACAAATGAATCAGATGTTCAAAATTCCAAGAGAGTTAAAATCCTAAAAACCAGATTTTGTCTACTATGTGGCCATCTACGGGTCTAAGTCTGGATAAACCGCAAAGCAAGTTGCACCCAAAACTATGAAGTCATTCGGGTGGAGTAAGCTTGTAGTTTTCAATTTGGTTCCACCAAAGCTTCGTCTGTCTTTCATCACTATCATTTCACCATATTTCATAACTTGCGCCCTTCTTGGCTCTTGGTGATGAGCCCTCGCATCTTACTAGTTGCGTGGAGTTAGGAGTGGGGCAAGTTAATCTGTTCATCATATTGGTTATTTTCATCACTTTGCCAAAACAAACATGAGGTATCCAAATTGCTCACAGAAGCTAAGATTTAAGATCACAATATATCTACAATATCATGTATCAGCATCATGAAACACAAAAAGAAAGCAAGCATTTGCATCATCTGTTCTCCATTGCATACATATAAAAAAGCATATAAAACATACATCGTAGTATACACAAGGAAGCTGGAAACAGAAAGGGAAAACACCAGTGACAAGTTTTGATCCAAAAACGAATGCATATATATAAATAATCAATGTTTATATACAATGCCATCATGCTCTAGGCATGGTCAAAATGCTCAAAGAGCCCGTGATATACAAAAGAATCTATAGTACAAAATGCATAGGAGCCAAGTAGTCTCTCAACCCCTGCGCGACCCCTCTGAAGGTGCGCGCCCTCGCCTAGGGCTCCGGCTACGCCGGCGCTCTGAATGCACGGAGGGCTCAGGGTCCCGAGGGGCAGCCGCGGTCTCGCCACGAGAATGGCTCCTCATAAGACGCTCGGCTGTCCTATAGCTTGCCAACTCTGTACGGAGAGTCGACACCATCCTGGCCACGTGCCAAATGGGAGCGAAGACGTCGGTATGCCTACCGGCTGCTGAAGGCTCCCCGGCATCTACAGATAGCTCCGCACGGGTCTTATCCATAGGGATCATCAGAGAATCAGTGCATACCCTACGGATTAGATCCCGCCACTCGTCAACAGTCTCTGCAAAACAAAGAAGAAAAATGAATTAGAAACTAGGCAAGAGGCTAAAAGATACAAAATCAAAACACAAGGAGAGATAGCAATTAAAAAAATCCTAAATTAAACAAACATTGAAAAGATGAGAGGATAACTTACTCGGATCACCGGGCCTCCAGATGGGTCGTTTGGGCCACACCCGCCATGAGATGCCGCTTTGCCGGCGGGGCTGCTCCTGTAGTAGGAGCAACATGACGCCCCGCAACTGACTCATCCTCTCCACCATGGCCCTGGGAGAGTGGCTCCTCTGAAGCTAGAGTCTCTCTCTCTGCACTCTGCTCGGCCCTCTCTGCCTGCAAAATATCCTGAGTGTCATGCCACTCAGGATCGCTATCATCCGTCTGCTCCTCTGACCCTCCCTCTGTAAACTCCTCAGAATCGGAGTCAATATCTATGGGGTCATCGCTGCTGTGAGCAGGACCCGCAGCAATCTGAAGCAAAGGTGCCCGGGGCGCACCGGCTCTCCCTCTAGCCCGAACTACCCTCCTGGCTGCAATGGGAGTGCCAGGAGTGATCACTGTCCAACCACGGCCTCTAGGCCCCCCTCTAGCCTCGCGGACTGATCTATAAACTGGTGCAGTTGGGGAAGCATGCCCGCATATGGAAGGCCGAACTGCTGAGGAACTCTACCAAAAGGGTGTACCTCCACCCATCCCACGCGGTCGATAAGCTGCCCTGTGGTGGAGCAGGAGATCAATGTAAGGGTCTCCTCGCCCCATATGCCGGCCATAAGCCGGTACGGCGTCGCCTCCATATCTGCTGTGGTAAGGGAGGCAACCGGCTGGTGAGGTGCTCTAAGCACCAACATATCTGACCATCTAGCTGCCCTCACAGCCCCTGGGTCTGCCACCTCTACCCCTCTGCCATAAGGAATAAAATGCTCATACACCCAACTCATGACTAGAGTCGGGTGGCTCAATGACTGTCCCTGCAAACGGACCACCCTGTATAAGTCATGGTAGGTGGTCCCCAGAATATCTGCGCCCCAGGCATATATCCGGCCATGCCCCTCTATCTGTGCAATGATGGGGGCCCAGCAGTATAGTAAAGTATCTCCTCCCTTGTCCCCGATCAGCCTCGAGGCAAGGATCCCCATGATAGCCTGTCGAAATACGGGGATGGGCAAAGAAGGAATCGATCGAACTCTCACTCCCTTCTTCGACCCCGTAGAGATGGCTGCATCCCCCATGTAGCCTGCCCACTGTGCAATCTATGCTCGAGACCCTGCCGTCTCCAGTGTGAGTCTCCTCCCGATGATCGGGACCCCCAGGATACGGTAGACATCCTCCAAAGTGATGGTCCACTCACCACGGACCCCTGGCAGTCGGAAAGTGTTCCGATCTGCATCCCAATATGAAAACAAGTCACAAAGTATGTGACTGGATGGTGTGACATGGGGCACGCGCGATATACGCAATATGCTTGGCCCTCGTAATGTATCCTCCTCATCCCGAGAAAGGGCATCCAATACCCCAGAGCCAATCACACTCTCTCTCTCGGCTCCATCTGATATACTCTGCTCTCGCCTGCATCAACCAAAACACACAAAACAGAGCAAGTTAGTATCTAATCAATATCGAGAGAGTCATAAAAGCATATAGAAATGATAAAAGTACAAGTACAGTCTCCAAAATAGGTTCCTTTTGCATTCTGTGCAAAACCGCCGCCGCCACGAGGAGGGGCGGTTTTGTAACCACCTTGAAGGCGGCGGTCGTGTAACCGCCGCCCTGATCAGGGCGGCGGTCGTGTAACCGCCGCCCTGGCCAGGGCGGCGGTCGCGGTCCGAAAACCCGCGGGTTGTTAACCCCAAAAAGCCCAAAAATGTAAAAAATAGACCATTTTAACTAAAAACAAAGCCTACCCAGTAGGCGCCCCCCCTAGATGGACCTTTTGAACCTAACATTTTCAAAAATAATCCCCCCATTGCAAAGAATTTGCCATTTCAAATTTGAAGAGGGAAAAACACAAAATGGAAGAAAACCAACCTGTGATCGCTGAGGTCGGTGTTCCGCTCGTGGAGGCATGATCACGATCTCGCTGCGAACGTTTCGACTCTACTCGCGTGAGAAACCGTCACCGTGGGTCCCAGAGCTCAAAATCAATCAAATCGACTCGCGTAAATGAATAGGAAAATGGGCCCACTTTCATATATATATCGTTCTATTTCGTTTTAAAGTGACTTTTCGCAGGTTTGGAGCGCTGATGGAGGTAAGTTTCTATCCCCACACGAATGGTACGTTCTCCTTCCCTATTATTTTAGCGTGTATCTTCCAAATTATTGTATCTATCTGCACTTGAGTTCTCTTTTCATTTTGCAGGTAGCGGGAATTTTGGATGGCGTCATTTCGACACACGGACGAGTAAGGTATAGCTTCTAACTCCCCATTTCGGGACTGCCATACTCGGACCCAACGTTTTATGCCTCTTCATGGCTAAAACACTTCTCGAGGGGAATATGTATGTACCCAAAATTGTAAGTCTTGTATCTTGCCCGAAACAGTGTAACAAGTGCCCCGATGATGATACTGAGATCTCCTCATGCAGGTGTTCGGGATCGGAAAAGCCCTCGGAGTATGCGTTAACATCCCGCATGCCCCGCTTAGCCCCCATGCCCTTTGTTTTCCCCTTTTTCCCTCTTTCCTTGGCCTCTTGGCCTTGATGTGAAACCGCCGCCTGGGGGTGGCGGTCCCATGCCGCCGCCTGAACAGGCGGCGGTCCTGTGAACCGCCCCTACTCGGGCGGCGGTCTGTGCGCATTTTCCGAACACTCTTTTGACGACCCGCGTGAAATATCACATTTCACCAGCTTTCTTTGCCGACTTGAGCATGCATTTATGTTTTTGGTCCCCTGGAATAGTGTTTTTCCTTTGTTTATTGTTTAGGAGTTCAATTTGGTTTTGGTTCTTGGGTGTTTGAATTCCTATAAGTGCATGGCTTGTGCTCAAGCAAATGGCCTCTCTCAAGTTTTGTTTTCTGGATTCCTCTTTGCAATTCCTTTAGTTTTCCTTTGCTTAGAATACTTAGTTTTCTTCATTGCGTGTTTTGGTTAGTATTGTATTGCAGCTGGTAAGCCACATATCCATCTTGTGCAAGTGCAGTCATTACTTGGGGCCACCATTTTTTGTTAGAGTCTTCTGATTTTCAGTGGTTTGGTCTGTCAGCTTGCTTAGGATTGATAGCATAGTTCATTTCATACTTGGTTAGTATTGTTCAGCTGTCGGTAAGCCACATATCCATCTTGTGCAGGCAGTGTTGTTGTTTCACCCATGGTCTGGAGTTTTTGGTCTGAAGCTTGGCTGGATTTTGAAGTTTGATCTTTGCTCTCATTCCCTCATTTTAGTGTTTTAGTTAGTTAGCTTGTTTAGGAGCCATAGCTTAAATTCACTTGCATCTTTTGTTAAATTGCTCAGCTGTTGGTAAGCCATAGACCCATCTTGTGCAGGCAGCGCTGTTGTTTTATCTAATCCATTAGAGTAGAATAGCTTAGGAAGCCATTAAAGTTGCAGGTTTTTCTCTTCATACAGGATAGTTTCAGGTTCTGGACACATTTTGTTGCACGATTCGCAGTAGATCCCGCTAGGAATTGCATAAGCCAAGCTCTGTACTCTTGCGCTATCCCTCTCCTATCCGCGTTCTATTCTATCTGCATTCTGAAGGTTGTCCCTTGTTCCAAACACCTATTCCTGTTGATGCAAGTATTACACACTTTTCTAGATCTACGTGAACACAAAGAACGAAGAGATCATACTGAGGGGACAAGATCACACACACCATCCATGATTCGCCAGCATTTCATGCGAGTCCGGGTTTTACATTTCAAAGTTCTAGTTAAAATCATATCAAACAGAGTAGTTAATCACTTTATTTCAGTTAATTTTATTCTCGATATTGCCGGGGAAGCTGTGGGGATTGATAGTTTATGAGAAACTATGATTCACTCCTCACTTCTGAGGTAGGATCGAGAATCTTGCTAATAGATTAGACAAACTTTTTATTTAGAATAATTCTACAAATCGCACGAGACAAATAACTACACTCGGTTATCTTGTTTGTTTTAAATTATTAGTTTAGTTATTATTTCTAGATATTTTAAAATAGTTTGCTTTCTTAAAATTATTAAAATTTTCTTAGAAAATAAAAAAGTTATCATATATGCTAGATTTATTTCACATAGTTAGAATTTGCTTTATTATTAGATTTGCATTTTGTTTCATATGACAATCACGGGACCTCGGGAGCCCGGGGAATACATTTTCGAGCCAATCGTGCCTCAGCCCCAAACCTCATAGCGGCAATAGTTGATATTGACCAAAATCCTTAGGATCTGAAGTCTTCCAAACAACAACAGATTTCCAGCAGGTCAGATCTCAGTTAAGAGGATTAAACATAGAAGACGACCAAGCACATACGTTTTGGTCAAGTCAGCCAAACTACAGGTTGCACTAGGAAAAATATCCACATGACTGTAGAAGGATTCGAGAGAGAACAAACATTCGGGTGTGATCCTTTAGTTCCACAACCAGATGCAGGAGACACCCACACAGACATAGATACCAGCCTAAGAATCCAAGTTGCAAGAACACCTGTGAGGTATTCCGAGAAGATCACACAACTATTGGTTTTAAACATAGAAGCTGAGAAAGCATATGATTACTGGATACTAGGGATTAGAACTTGATTCCACGCATGACCATAGCTGGTCCACAACAACCACGAGTCTACGGTTGTGACCCACAAATCCCACAGCCCAACGAATCCACAGGTCAATCCGATATAGACGCTAGCCTACGCACCTTGGTATTTAGGTCCACTCCACTTCCACCTATCATCATCGAACAACTGTCTTTACTAGATACAGTGGCTAACGAAGCTAGGGAATTCTAGACTAGGCCAGAAAATCGTCCGTAGAGTCAATTATATTCATCATCCACTATATGACCTTATCGGAGATATACACGAAACAATCCCAGGTCATTTTCCACGTATTCCAACCCATAGATCGAATCACGCGAGCTCGATATTGATTGGAGCCTTGAGCGAGTCATCCTTGCGATCGATCTATCACACCACCCAAGTTAGAAGGGCCTTCTTTGCCTTAGATTCACAAATTCCACTAGTGCGTGTCGAAGACATTAGACCGCCTAACTAGCGTAAGGTCTCGATTGCTTCTAATTTTTTCTCCACCTTAGCTAGGGTCTTGTCTCTCTCCACTCTATTCCCCTTATTTTTCTCTTGAACTCCTTGATTTCTTTTCATGGGTGGCAACCAAGATAATTTCCACTCTATCTCTATCCATGCAGCTTTTCATAGGAAACTTCAACAAATTACGTGGTGACCTTTACCTATGCAAGAATATTGATGTATCGAGCCACAATCTCAATAACCTTCATCTTGTTTTCTTTCTCTGGCGTTCCTGTGCCTATTCTATAGATTCCAAAGAAAATGGTCCCCTCTCCATTGTTGTAACACCCCTCGAACTATTGTTACTTCCTCCCCGAGCATTCAAGTGTTGATATGTGATTTCTTTTGTAAAGGATGTGTTCCTTTGATTGAGAAGTCATGCTTGATATGGATTGTATCTTCTTTGAAATTGCAGATCTTTGACCGAGTCGAATATGATTGGACTTTTTATTTCTTTCATTTTACACTGACGAGTTTAATCCGATCTCTAATGAATTATGGAGTTATCCATCTCGTAAGACCCACCTTTGATCGCTGGCATTGATCCAAGTAATGCTTTAAGTTTATTTGGGATGAACTAAAATTATAGACCTTACGTGAGGTCAGCGAAGGTCTCGAATGCGTTGAATAAACTATTCCGGAGTCTAACTCAGGCTGATCGTGTTAAATGAATTGGTTCCCGATATCGTAATATCAGGAAGGTCTTGATCGTGGGCTAGGTAATAAATTCAGATACATTTATTCCACTAGCCTATTGGTAGTGCAGGAGTGAATCATGTTCGTGAATGTATGTTGTAGGTTCTTTTTCTGAGCATTTGAAATGTTAGACCTAAACTAGATTTATTAAGGTTAGTAACCTAAAACTAAACTATGATCTATGGGTTAGATTAGTGTTAATCTAACCTAGGCCTAAGCTATAAGCTAAATGTTCTAAGTTAGTAACTTTGTGCTATGGAGGTTAGACTAAGTTGCATCTTAAATCCTAACCTATGTTACTAACCTAACTAATGAACAAGGAAGAAAGGGGACCTATGAAAGGGTGCGAGCCATGGGCGGCAGTTTCTATGGCATTAAATAGATGGATAAGCATGAAGGACAGGTAATTTGGTAGAAGTTTAAATGGCTAGCAAGAGCCGACGTGGCGAGTCGCCAAAGTTAGATATGGTCTTTGAATTGCATTTGTCCATCGCCAACTATGGCAGTCGGTGGCAATGGAGATTGAGCAGGAAATTTGGAGTAAATGCAATTAATGAACTCGGTCTTCGAGCTCGGGTTTCACGGGAAGGCATGCAAAATGGAAAACTGGTAGTTTGTTTGGTTTTTCATGCGCTCTGGTTTTCCCTCTGTCTGATCACTGGTTCTTCGCACCAGTCTACTTGGTGTTGCATGGCAAAAATGAGTGTAACTCGCTCTTTTCTCTGTCAAGGAAAGTTTATAAGGCATGGAAATAACAAGTTATTGTTGTTGAATCTAACGTGGAAAAAGAGGAGAAGGCATGAGCTCTTTCAGTGGTCTTCTTCGATTTTTTAAGCAAATAACCAGGCATGTTAGGCTCTAACTTTTAAAGATCTTGCTTTCTTTCAAATGATTTCATTAGAACAACTCTGTTCAAATGATTTTCGGGTTCAGTTGGTTTTTATGGTAGCCTTGTGTGATTTAGTTGTATTTTCTTAACCGGCTCGATTTTTCGAGTAAACCCTTGATGGGTGTGCATTTTGTTTCAAATGGATGTATTACCTTGCTGTGTTTTGCATTCCGGTTGGATTTTGAGGAAATGTTGCAAGGAAAATATATGAATTTGGCTCTGTAGGAGTTTAAGAATTGTTTTCTTGTCTGATTCGGACTTAGGTCTTTACCTCGTTGTTTTCTCTTGTTAAAACGAATACTGTTGTTTGGATTTCTTGAGTGTACAGTATATACGACTTCTCTAAAAGTTTTGTTGTGAGTAATATGTGTTATGGTTGCTGAATCTTGTTGGATCTTGCTATAATACTTAAGTTACTTCTGTTTGGATAACTCGTTGTGTTATTGTATTCGAATGCGACTTTGTAGAAGTTATTTCCCCCCCTTGTGTTGCAATTATGGGATATAACCCGTTGATAGTTTGCAATATATTTGTTTATACACAAAATGACTCTGTGGAGTTCTTGGAATGGTTCGTATATTATGGTCTTCTGTAGAAGTCATATATGTGAATACTGGTAGTTTGATTCAGTCGAGTCCTGGAGGGGTAATTGGTAATACGACTTCAGTTGTCTTAATATGAATACTTTCACTTAGCAAAGAATTTCTTGGTACAGACTCAGTTGGTGTACTTTTTATATTTTGTCTTCTGCTTAAGCTTAAAACGAATACTGTTGTTTGGATTCAGTTGAAGTCCTTGATAGGAAACCAGTGTTTCTGCTTCTGTATAAGCCTGGATATGAACACTTATTGCTATTCGCTCTGTTGGAACCCTTAATATATATATATATATATATATATATATATATATATATCTTGTATTTGGGCTTCTGTAGAAGTTAGTCGTGAATGCCATACATTTCTACTTCTGAAGGAGTTCAGATGTGAACACGGTATGATATTGTTTGATTGAAATTTTTGGATTGATATGTATCATGTATCTTTCTACTTCTGTAGAAGTTTATTTGAAGAGTACCACATGGTTGGAATCCTTGATATGTGACTGGTGTTTCTACTTCTGTGTAAGTCCTGTTATGATTTTGGTCGATACTGACTCAGTGAGAGTCCTTGACAGGTATCTAGTATTTTTAATTTCATTCAAAGCTGGGTTATGAATGCTGTTGTTATTATGAATACTAAATGTTATCAACTTTGGTGGAGACACTGAAAAGTAATTTATGTTGTAACATCTGTAGGAGTTCTTGCTGTGAGTACTTTTGGTATTCTTGATTTGTTGACATACGAATTCAACTTCAAATGAAACCTTTAATTTAAGTATTGGTTGAATTTGGCACTATTCGAGCCCATGTTATGTTGTATGTTGGTTCGATTCTCGATTTTTGTCCTTGCTGTGTTTTAGTAGGGATTAAATTGAACTGAATGTTGATGTGAGTTTCGACTCAGTGGGATTGTTCTTGTGTTTGAACATGATTACGTCTTCTGTTAGCATGAATATCTAGTCTTGAGCTTGACTGAACTAAGGAGCTGTCGACTGCACCTCGACAGGCGATGGCATTGAATATCTTCTTGTTTTTCGCTTTGTATGGAAGGTTATGTTGAACACCCTGAATTGTTGTTACTTCCTCCTGAGCATACAAGTGTTGATATGTGATTTCTCTTGTAAAAAGGATGTGTTCCTTTGATTGAGAAGTCATGCTTGATATGGACTGTATCTTTTTTTTGAGATTGCAGATTCGTGACTGAGTCAGAATATGTTTGGACTCTTTTATTTCTTTCATTTTACGCCTGAGTTTAATCTGATCTCGGAATGAATTATGGAGTTATCCATCTATAAGACCTAGCCTTGGATCAGTGGTATTGATCCAAGTGATGCTTTAAGTTTATTCGTGATGAATTAAAATTATAGACCTTATGCGTATGTCTGCAAAGTCCGGATGCATTGAATAAGCTAGTCCGGAGTATAACTCAGCCTGATCGTGTTAAATGAATTGGTTCCCGATATCGTAATATCAGGAAGGTCTTGATCGTGGACCAGGTAATAATTCAGTTACATATAATTCAATAGCCTATTGGCGATACAGAGTGAACCACATGTCGTGAATGTATGTTGTAGGTTCTTTTTCTAAGCATTGGAAATATTAGACCTAAACTGGATTTATTAAGGTTAGTAACCTAAAACTAAACTATAACATATGGGTTAGATTAGTGTTAATCTAACCTAGGCCTAGGCTATAAGCTAATGTTCTAAGTTAGTATCTATGTGCTATGAGGTTAGACTAAGTGTTATCTTAAATTCTAACCTAAGTTACTAACCTAACTAATGAACAAGGAAGAAAAGGGGACCTATGGAAGGGTGCGAACCATGGGCGCGCTTCTATGGCATTAAATGGTGGGATAAGTATGAAGGACGAGTAATTTGGTAGAAGTTTTTAAACGGCTAGCTAGAGCCGACGCGTGGCAGGTCGCCAAAGTTGGAAATGGTCTTTGAACTGGTTTTATCCATCGCCAACTATGGCGATCGGTGGCAATGGAAAGTTAGAGGGAAATTTGGAGTAAATGCCATTTATGAACTCGGTCTTGAGCTCGGTATCACGGAAGGCATGCAAAATGGAAAGTTAGTAGTTTGTTTGGTTTTTCATGCGCTCCGGTTTTCCTCTGCTCGATCATTGGTTCTTCACACCAGTCTTCTTGGTGTTGCATAGTAGGGGGCGGCAACAACCCGAAACTTGATGAGATCCTTGCTGCCTGCTGGACACAAGAGATCGTTTAGCATTATTTGAACAAAGAAAGGGCGATGGGAAATGAGGAGGATGAAGAAGTCGGCAATGATAATCAACCACCTCCTAAGGACAACCCCGATATGGGTGTTGATGTTATCTGGGAATGCACATGTCCAACTAGAAAATAAAAAGGCCAGGTTAGCAGGCGCAGAACTCACTAATGATATAAAAAGGATAAGCCCACCTAAGTATGATGGCACCACATTAGGAGATGGAGCTGAGAATTGGCTCAGCGAAATGGAGAAGTACTTTGCAATAAGAAACTTCTCAGAGGAAACCAAAGCTATTTGGGGAGCCTATCAGCTTTCCCACGAAGCATCTTCGTGGTGGGATAGCCGTAAAGTTGAACTAAATATTGATGAGACCAATATTACTTGGGATCAATTTAAAGGCTATTTTAGGCAATGTTGGCTGCCACAACTTTTCTATGATCAAAAAATGATAGAATTCCAGAACTTAGCTCAAGGGAAGCTAACGGTAACTGAATTCTGGGAGCGGTTTACAAAACTCCTCAAGTATGTACCGCAGTATCAAACTGACGAGAAGTTCAGAATACGGAAATTCATCATGGGATTGAATCCCGTGATAGGGGGAGAGGTCGATGTTCACAGTCCATCCACTATGGAAGGAGTTGTTGAAAAGGCCATAAGGCAAGAACAGAAATTAAAGGCTATTTCTGCTCATAAAGAGGAAGTGCGGAAGAAGACTGCAAACCCTTCTTCAACCTCTCTTGCACCCAGAAAGGGACCATGGAAAAAGTTTGGAAACAAAAATAAGTTTCCAGGGGATAACAGTAAGAAAGCAGTAGTAAATAAACCTGCTGGAAATATAAGGGATAATTTTGCCAAAAATTATAACAATGGCCAGAAGCCCTATGGAGGACAACGTGAAAATTACAAGGCCGAGGCAATTTTGAGCCTAAAAAGGGACTGTAGGAGGCTGCTACGCCTGTTGTGGCAAAGACCACTATGCAAATCGTGCCCTTTGAAGAAGGATGATTATAATCAAACATAAGATACATGCTACAATGGCAGTGATACAAGCAAGTTGAAAAGCAAGTGACACCTATAGAAGTTCCTGGTAAGTTATTTGGCATACATTGCTACTATTCTTTTTGATACAGACCTCTTGAATGTTTCATTTCTAATAAACTTGTTTCTAAACTTAAGAGAAAAGCTGGAAAAATGGATAAAACTTGGGTATAAGATGGTAATAACTCTCTGTTCATACGAGCTAGTATGTGTCTTTTTGGGGCAGTCCTTGACTTACCTAATTTCTCCACGAAAGTTGACCTCTATGTTACACCTTTGGGATCATATGACATTGTTATCGGTGTCAATTGGTTAGCTGACCATAAAGCAAAGGTAGACTGCTATGAAAAGAACATAAAATGTTTAGATGATCAGCTGGAAACAACAGAGATTCAAGGTGTGAAACAGGAAATTTCAGTTAGAAAAGCGTCGGCTATTTATGCAGCTTAAAAAGGCTAAAAATAAAGGATGTACCCTTTATGCAGTAAAGATATCTGAATTTTCAGAAGAAGATGGTGATTACATGAAGTGATTTCCTCTATTACAAAGTTTCAGGGATGTTTTTCCTGAGGAATTACCAGGGTTACCACCTAAGAGGGAATTTGACTTCACCATCGAAATCAAACCAGGAACAGAACCTATTTCCAAAGCACCTTATCGGATGACTACTACAGAGTTAGTCGAGCTTAAGGCACAGTTGTAAGAACTTTTGTCTAAAGGTTTGATTAGACCAAGTGTTTCACCTTGGGGTGCACCTGTAATATTTGTGAAAAAGAAGGATGGAACACTTAGGCTATGTATTGATTATCGGATGTTGAACAAAGCAACAATCAAGAACAGATATCCACTTCCAAGGATCGACAATCTGTTTGATTAGATGCATGGAGCAGCAGTTTATTCTAAGATAGATCTTCGATCTGGTTATCATCAGTTAAGGATTAGAGAGGAAGATATTCATAAAAAAATGCCTTCCGAACAAGGTACGGACATTATGAATTCACGGTTCTACCCTTTGATTAACTAATGCACCCGAAATTTCTTTATGAACTTAATGAACAATATTTTTCAAGAATATCTGGACAAGTTTGTACTTGTATTCTTGGACGATATTCTCATTTATTCAAAAAGCGTTGAGGAGCACAATGAGCATTTGAAGATAGTTTTGGGAATTTTGAGAAAAAGAAAGTTGTATGGTAAGTTATCCAAATGTTCTTTCTTTGATTCAGAAGTTCACTATTTGGGTCATGTCATTAGCAAAGAAGGAATTGTTGTAGATCCATCAAAAATAGTGGCAATAACTGAGTGTCCTGCACCAAAGAATGTGCACGAAGTAAGAAGCTTCATGGGTCTTGCTGGTTACTATAGAAAATTTGTAAAGGATTTTTCTAAAGTAGCTGCACCAATAACTTCATTGCAGAAGAAGGATAAGAAATTCATATGGAATGATAAGTGCGAAGCGGCTTTCAAAAGTCTGAAAGGCCAGTTGACTTCTGCACCTATATTAGCGGTACCAGACCCTAATGGGAGTTTTACTATTGTAACGGATGCTTCTGGGGAAGGCCTTGGAGGTGTTTTGCTACAAAATGATCAAGTCATTGCATATGAAAGTAGAAAACTCAAGTTACATGAGCTGAATTATGCTCCTCATGATTTAGAGCTTGCTGCCATTGTTCATGCACTTCAAGTCTGGAGACACTATTTACTTGGGAAACCTTTTGAGTTGAAAACTGATCACTTAGGGCTGAAATATATTTTCACTCAACCTAATCTTAATGCTAGACAGAGAAGGTGGTTAGAATTTTTATCACAATATGATTTTGATATTAGTTATATCAAAGGGAAGGAGAATAGAGTAGCTGATGCTCTAAGTCGTAGGAGGCACATTTCTGCTCTTATAACATTAAGAACTCAGTTCAAGGATGAGGTAAAGAGTGCCTCAGAATCTGATATTTACTTTCAACAAGTAAAAGCAGCGCTTGCTGCAGAACCTAATGATGAAAGGTATAAAGGTTTTCATTTTGATAATGAAGGAATCTTGCGTTATGAAAACAGAGTATATGTACCTATGCTGAATGATTTGAGAAAGAAGTTGTTAGTTGAATTTCATAATTCACCTTTCTCTAGACACCCGGGTATCACAAAAATGCTTGCTGATCTGAAACAACAATACTTTTGGAAAGGTATGAAAAAGGATGTCATAAATTTTGTGACTCATTGTTTGGAGTGTCAGCGGGTTAAGGCAGAACATATGCACCCAGCTGGACTGTTATATCCTCATAGCATACCACAGTACAAATGGCAAGTAATAACCATGGATTTTGTACAAGGATTACCCATGTCCAGGAATAAACATGATGTTATCCTGGTAGTTGTAGATAAACCGACTAAGATAGCTCATTTCATCACCGAAATCTAAAGGATGATTCACCAAAGGTGGCCAAAAGGTTCGTACACGAAATTTTCAGATTGCATGGTGTACTGAATTGATTATATCCGAGGATCCAAGAATGACGTCAAGGTTTTGGCAAACACTTAATACAGACTCTTGAACGAAAACTAAACTTCGATTTTACATATCATCCAAAACGGATGGGCAAATTGAGAGGGTAAATCAAGTGTTGGAGGACATGTTGCGAATGTATTGCATGGATCAACAGTATAAATGGGAAGAGTATCTTCCATTAGTTGAATTCGCATACAACAACACTTATCATTCATCTCTCAAAATGGCACTATTTGAAGCACTTTATGGAAGAAAGTGCGGAACTCTGTTAGTTTGGGATAGTGTTGAGGATAGAGTGGTAATTGGACCGAAATTCTCACGAAAATGGAACAAAGAAGTTAAGCTGATTCGTGAACGATTAAAGGAAGCAATGGATAGGCAGAAGAGCTATGTTGACCTTAAGCGGGTTGATCGAAGGTTTGAGCTTGGTGAGAAGGTTTTTCTTCGTGTTAAACCCAGAAAGAGTTCTATAACTTTTGGCAAGGCTGCCAAGTTGTCACCTCGATTCGTGGGACCTTTTGAAATTGTCGAAATAATCAATCCTGTAGCTTATCGTTTAGCATTACCACCTGCTTTATCTCGCATGCATGATGTTTTCCATATTTCTTTTCTTAAGAAATACGTTTCAGATCTGTCACATGTTTTAAATTGGAATTCCTTGCAGGTCCAAGACCCAGGAATAATCGTGGTTAAACCCACACGAGTGCTGGAAACTCGCCAATTGCATTTGAGAAATCATGAAATACAGCAATGTAAGGTCCAGTGGGACCAGTTTAGCGAAGAAAGTGCAACTTGGGAAAATCTGGAAGATATGAAAATTGCTTTTCCTTCTCTTTTTCAACAGAATGAAATCAGTTGACAAAAACAATTCTTGTATGAACTTATTTTTTTAAGTATTTATGAAAGCCAGATGAAGACAAACATTATTCAGGCTGAATAAAATGTGTTGTGACATTGATTTCTGGAACTATTTAAGTTGGAAAATAGTCGCATTGTTTTGTGAACTAATAAATGGGTTGACCTGAAGGTTAATCGAATATGTAATCATCGGGATGATGAATCTTTTAGGAGGGAAGCATGTAACACCCTAAACTGTTGTTACTTCCTCCTGAGCATACAAGTGTTGATATGTGATTTCTCTTGTAAAAAGGATGTGTTCCTTTGATTGAGAAGTCATGCTTGATATGGACTGTATCTTTTTTTTTGAGATTGCAGATTCGTGAGTCGAGAAATATGTTTGGACTCTTTTATTTCTTTCATTTTACACCTGAGTTTAATCTGATCTCGGAATGAATTATGGAGTTATCCATCTATAAGACCTAGCCTTGGATCAGTGGTATTGATCCAAGTGATGCTTTAAGTTTATTCGTGATGAATTAAAATTATAGACCTTATGCAGGTTGCAAGGTCTGGATGCATTGAATAAGCTAGTCCGGAGTATAACTCAGGCTGATCGTGTTAAATGAATTGGTTCCCGATATCGTAATATCAGGAAGGTCTTGATCGTGGACCAGGTAATAATTCAGTTACATATAATTCAATAGCCTATTGGCAGTACAGGAGTGAACCCTGTTCGTGAATGTATGTTGTAGGTTCTTTTTCTGAGCATTGGAAATATTAGACCTAAACTGGATTTATTAAGGTTAGTAACCTAAAACTAAACTATAACCTAGGGGTTAGATTAGTGTTAATCTAACCTAGGCCTAGGCTATAAGCTAATGTTCTAAGTTAGTATCTATGTGCTATGAGGTTAGACTAAGTGTTATCTTAAATTCTAACCTAAGTTACTAACCTAACTAATGAACAAGGAAGAAAGGGGACCTATGGAAGGGTGCAAACCATGGGCGGCAGTTTCTATGGCATTAAATGGAGGGATAAGTATGAAGGACAGGTAATTTGGTAGAAGTTTTTAAACGGCTAGCTAGAGCCGACGTGGCAGGTCGCCAAAGTTGGAAATGGTCTTTGAACTGGTTTTATCCATCGCCAACTATGGCGGTCGGTGGCAATGGAAAGTTAGCGGGAAATTTGGAGTAAATGTCATTTATGAACTCGGTCTTCGAGCTCGGGTATCACAGGAAGGCATGCAAAATGGAAAGTTAGTAGTTTGTTTGGTTTTTCATGCGCTCCGGTTTTCCCTCTGTCTGATCACTGGTTCTTCGCACCAGTCTTCTTGGTGTTGCATGGCAAGTATGAGCGTAACTAGCTCTTTTCTCTGGCAAGGAAAATTTATAAGTCATGGAAATAACAAATTTTTGTTGGTGAATCTAACTTGGAAAAAGAGAAGAAGGCTCGAGCTCTTTCAGTGGTCTTCTTCGGATTTTTAAGCAAATAACCAGGCATGTTAGGCCCTAACCTTTAAAAATCTTGCTTTCTTTCAATTGATTTCATTAGAACAACTCTGTTCAGATGATTTATGGGTTTAGATGGTTATTATGGTAGCTTTGTGTGATTTTGTTACTGTATCTTCTTCTGGTTCGATTTTCCAATTTAACCCTTGACGGGTGTGCATTGTGTTTCGAGCTATTGCTCTATTTTGTTGTGTTTTGCATTCCGGCTTAGGTTTGTGAAATGTATGCAAGAAAGAATATTAGACCTGCTCTGTGAGAGCCCATGCATTGTTCCCTTGTTGGGTTCAGGCTACAGTTGATACTTGTTGATTGATGCTTGTTGTTGATACTTGTCGGAAAGGATACTGATGGACTTTTGTTTGAATGTTCAGTTTTATTGGACTTCTTTGTAAGTTCCGTCGTGTTTAGTATAGGTGGTGGTTACTGAAATTTTGTTGGGATTCGCTATGATACTTTGGTTATGTTGAACGGATAACTGGCTGTGTTTCAGTATTTGATGCGACCCTGTAGAAGTTGTTTTTCCCTCCTTGTGTTGCAATTACGGGGTTTAACCCGTTGATGGTTTGCATTATATTTATTTTACTTACAAGATGACTTTGTGGAGTCCTTGGATTGCTTCGTATCTTGGACTACTGTATAAGTTATGTATGTGTATACTTGGTAGCATGATTAAGCCGGAGTCCCGGAGGGTAACTGTAATACGACTTATGTTATCTTGTAATGTATACCTTCGTTTAAGTAATGGATTTTTGAGTGCACTCGGTTGGTATACTTTCGATGTTCCAATCATGTAAGCTTGAGCGAATAATGTTGTAGAGGCTCGGTTGGATTCCTTGTTACAAAATCGATTTAACGCCCTGTAATAGCCTGATTTTGATTATTTACCATTGTTGTACGGTTGAAATATTTAACTTATGTTTATATGGTATATCGGCTTTCGTAGAAGATTTATCGTGTATACTATTATTCGGATTCGATTGAAATCCTTGATAGATAACCGATGTATCTTTTTAAAAAGCTTTGATTGGGATCACTTATTGTTTACGCTCTGTTGGGTTCCTTAAGTAATGATAGATATCTTGTATCTTTGTCTCGTAAAAAGTAGGTTGTGATTACCATATTTTTCAAACTCGGAATGAGTTCAGATGTGAATGCGATATGTTATTTTTCCTTTCTGAATAATTACAGTTAATTAAGGCTGTGCATGTTGAGTGGATTTCGTGTGAATATCTCTGCATAGTCTTAGGGGAAACATCTTGTGCTTTAATATTAACGAGTCTCTTGTTGGCTGAGATAAAAAGGAGAAGTTCTTTTGATTTCGACCTTGGATCTAAAACCATACTGTGTTTAGTAGGGATTAGAATAAGTTGTATGTTGCTGTGAGGAATTGTTGTCATGTTTGAGCATGATTACGTCTTCTGTTGCATGGGTATCTAGTCTTGAGCTTAACTGAACTAAGGAACTGTCGACTTCACCTCGACAGATGATGGCATTGAATATCTTCTTGTTTGTCGCTTCGTGTGGAAGGTCATGTGTAATCTGTTGGTTGACATTCATCTGTTTTGGCGTAAGAGCTCTTGCATCATGCTAATATGCTACGGGGGTTTTGTTATATTTGATTTTAACAAAACCGTGGTTCTTTTTGTGGCTCGTTAGACTTATTCGTATGCATATAAGGTGAATGCTTTCCTTTCGAGGAGACGGTACAGTCATGAGCTTGTGTGAAGGGAAAAATGAATGACTTGTTTTCTTTCTCTTCTGTTGTAAAGTATATGTTGATATTTTTATCTAACCGTTGGAACTGTTTTTAACATATTGATGGAATCATGATTTGTTATGATATTCCTTTTACTGTTGAATGTAATGATCTGTCTGATGTTTGTTGATCTTGGGATTCAGATGGATAGTTGTTTTGGATACTTTCGTTCTTCTTGATCCCTAATATTTTGATGAAACATTTGAGAAGTATCTAGGACTATTCTGTAACGATAATTTGTATTACGCGTTTGTAGTCATGTTGTATTACAAAAGTATAGTCTGAAATATGTTTACTTGTTTGGTGAAATGATCTCATTTAAACAGGTTGTTTAATGGAAACAGTTGGTGGATTGCAATTGTTTTAAGAGTTAGTGCTTATCATGCTCAGTTCATCGAACTGACCCATGTTGACAATTTTTGCAGATGGTTGCCGTAAGTGGTAAAAGCACGCAGATCTGATAGGATGTTCAGATTGTTTAATTTGGTTTATGATGAATTACAGTTTGATTCTCTAAATGTACTATTTCAGGAAAGATGTTCTTTTTCTGTTGAGTATTGTATCAAGTATGCTGAATGCATAAAATGTATGTGTTTGGTTCGAAGGAAGGAATTAGATATTTGATACTTATATGTTTGTATTCTTATCCGGATAGTTTGATCTTTTCGATCTTGAGAGCGTGTTATTATTGTATAATATGGAGACTTTTGTGATTATCAATGTAAGCTTGCAAGAATATGTGACTGAATATTTATGATTGTTTAGCAGTTCTTGTATGTTCTATCTAAAGCTAAATTGAAATATAGATCACTGTCTTTCTGGAAGCTAGGGTAAAAATAAATCTAAGCAAGGCGCTAAACAAGTTGGATTAAATTATTAATTCCTAGTCTTGTTTAAATCCAGACAACGTTTAATTGGATTCCTAATCTTTATATCTCGATATTAATAAGTAAGACATAAATTCAGTTATAAGAACTGAAATAAACCTAAAAAGGGTTCGGTTGGCAATCACATGTGAAGAATATAGGTTATTGTCCAATTTTGTTGATTTAGAATTATGTAAATTCTATGAACTCCTTGATGGGACCCTCTAGTCTTAATAATTTCTCTTGTGTAATGGGTTTTATTAAGAAAGGTCATTCTTTGGTGAGGAACCCAGGGATCGGGAAAGGCTAACCTTAGGGGAACGTCTTTTATTATAATTTTAACTCAACGTGCGTAACGCTTATTATAAGTAGATCTTTTCGAGGTGGATTTAAAGGTTGATGGCACAAGTCAACTGCAGGGTTGTACCTTCGAGAAGATTGGGATCTTCTCGAAGTTACAACAATGCAGGTGACTTATGACGACACCCTTTGCATTGATCATTAAGATTTACACCTTTAACTCGAACAAGTTACTCTGGAACCGATTAGGAATGTGGTCACATTATAAGGCTGCCTAGGAGACTCGGGGTATCTTGACACACTGGCTTAACTAGGGTTGACCCAGTATGTCATCGTATCCCTAGTCCTCGGGAGCATCCATATAACGTTGTCACCTTACTAATCCGTTTCCGAGTGAATAACTTGGGTTAGGAGGGACTGACAGAAGTCGGTATAAGACATTCTACATAACATAAGAATGGGGTGAAGGACGTATTCCAGATTGACGAGTATGCCATTAAGGAATACGAGACATAAGCAGTATGTTTCAAATCTTTGGCCAAAGTATCGCAAGCTGCTGATTGCGTTGTCCTGAGTCACCTAGTCTAAGGGATGAGATGCCGATGAATAATGGTAACAATTATTCAAGTTAGGTTCCTTGGACAGAGCATTCTGAATCCCAGAATAGGGAAGAGAACCGCAAGAGTGAAGTGTTGATTAAAAACTCCAACTCTTATCACTCATGAATAGATCGGTAGATAACCGAGTCATGGAATGAATAGATCGGAGGTACTCCGAGTCATTACAGCTACATATGGTTATCTGTTATAAGAATGGTTATTTGATTTGTGAGTTCTAAATTATGTATTTAGAACCAGGAAGCATTTATCAAAAAAAAAAAAATTGACTTGTTCTAATGTATATAATTGAGGATGTTACATGCAGGGACTGCCTCTTTATTTTTGGATAGAAGTGGTGAGCACGGCTATGTACTTGATAAATAGAGGACCCTTAAGTTCCTTGGATGGAGGCATACCCGAGGAGGTTTGGTATGGTAAGAAAGTTGAATGTTCATTTCTTAGAATCTTTGGATTTGAGGTGTTTGTCCATATAAACAAGGATGATAGGACCAAGCTAGAGGCTAAATAAGAAAAATGTACTTTCATTGGTTATGGTGGTGATGACTTTGGATATAAATGTTGGAGTATTAAGGATAATAAAATCATTCGGTCTAGGGATGTGGTCTTTAATGAGAAAGTCATGTATAAGCAGCGATTGCGGGAAAACATGGAAGAGGATCTTCCAGATGGGAAAGTGACACATGAATCGGTTCAAGCAACCTCCTCAATAGGAATCCCAAACTCCTATATTTAGGAGGTCTTCTATGGTAAGAAGAGAACATGAGCGTTTTCTCCTTCTCTTTATTATTTATTACTCACCGATAGTGGAGAGCCGAGAGCTTTGATGAAGCAATATAGGTAGATGCCGGGAAGAAGTGGGAGTAAGCCATGGATGAGGAGGATTAGGCTCTTATGGAGAACCAGACATGGGATTTGGTGAAGCTACCCGAAGGCAAAAGAGCATTACAAAACAATTGGGTCTTCAAAGTCAAAGAGGAAAAAGGGGGCAAGAAAAGATACAATGCCCAGTTGGTGGTCAAGGGGTTTGCATAGAAAAAATGTATAGATTTTGATGAGATTTTTTCTCTTGTAGTAAAAATGACTTCTATTAGAATTGTTCTAGGAATAGTTGCAGTAGAAGACTTGCACTTAGAATAGCTTGATGTAAAGACTGCATTTCTCCATGGTAATTCGGAGGAGGAACTATATATGCAAAGAACCGAGAGGATATGAGGTCAAAGGTAAAGAGGAGATGGTGTGCAAAGTGAAGAAGAGCTTATATGGCTTGAAACAAGTTCCACGTCAATGGTATAAGAAATTTGATAGCTTTATGATGGAGCAAGGTTATATTAGATATCAATCTGACCATTACATGTATACAAAGAAATTTGAGGATGGCGTAGTTATATTATCCTTTATCTGTATTTGGATGACATGTTGATTGTAGGTAAAAACATGCGGGAAATAAAATAACTCAAGAAGTAGCTAAGTGAATCCTTTGCTATGAAGGATTTGGGGGCAGCCAAAAAAATCCTTGGTATGAGGATATCTTGGGATAGGAAGGAACAAAAGCTGACTTTATCTCAGGAAGAGTACATTAAGAAAGTCTGTAGAGGTTTAATATGCGGGATGCTAAACCGTTTAGGACTCCTTTGGTAGGCCATTTGAAGTTATCAAAGGAGTAGCGTCCCAAGACAAAGTAGGAGAGAAACCGATGTCCAAGGTACCTTACTCATCAGCGGTTGGCAGTTTGATGTATGCCATGGTATGCACCAGGCCTGATATTTCCTATGCAGTGGGAGCGGTGAGTATATTTATGAGTGATCTAGGTAGAGATCATTGGCATGCGATAAATTGGATCCTTGATATTTAAGAGGGACCATGGGGACAATTTTGTGCTATAGTGGATCAAACACCATTTTGTGTGGTTATGTAGATACAAATATGGTGGAGATGTAGACAATAGGATGAGCACAACAGTTATGTTTACACTTGTTGTCCCACGAAAACCACTTTTCATTTTCCAAGTTAAATTCGAAATTTCAAGCTCTCGCCCTCCTAAAGTATTTAAGCCAAGTTGAAAGTTTGAAGAGATAGAAAAATCCATGCCCTAGAGTTGTTTCAAATCCCCAATCTACTTGTTTTGATAAATTTTCCATTTTCCTATCTGGGAGTGAAATTTTTTTGTTGTCCTCATTTGAATGAAATTGTCAATCTTTCTATGCCCCTAGATCATCGAACCTTGTATTGTTTTCAATTCCTCGGCTCGTGAAAGAAATTTGAAAATCGGGCGAAATGGTGGAGTTTTCTTCTTCTCTAATTTTTTCCCACAGTCGGGAATGATGGGCATTTTCTTCCCCATCAAATTTTGGCCCCATCATCCACTGGGTACATGGACATACCTAATTAGAAGCTGGTTGATGGAGAAATTTGTGTTTTTCACCTCTTTGTAAAAAAGGCAAAAATTTAAAAAGTGACTCGCGGACCCAATCGAGCTTAAAGAAAAAGTCAAATCTTGAGCCCGCAGATTAAAGGAGTCAAAGCGAAGGCGGACAGTCGAGGGATTTGTGTTTTGAACGTCTTTTTAAAGAAGGTGAAAAGTTAAAAACTAACCCACGTACCGATCAGGCTATCAGGGAAAAATTCAAAGGTGAAGACCATAGGGAAAAGTCAAAGGTGAAGCCCACCATTGAAAAGTCAAAGCAGACGAGCGGGCCATCGGGAACTTTTGGAAATTTAACCAAATTTCCAAAAGTGAAGTAAAAGTTCTAGAATGCTCCATGGCTCAACCAAGGTCTTGAGCCCGCCATTGAAAAGTCAAAGCAGACGATTTAGTGGACCATTTGGGGCACTTTTGGAAATTTAACCAAATTTCCAAAAGTGAAGTAAAAGGTCTAGAATGCTCCGCAACTCCACCAAGGTCTCGGGCCCGTGTTGAAAATTCAAAGCGGGAGAGCGGAGCGGCGAAGAAATTTGAATTTTTGAGCATTTTTCTAAAAAAGGTTAAAATTGGAAAAGCGAGTCGAGATTCCTTCGCCACTCAAATAAATCCACGTGTCAGGCCTATGGCGGAGAGGAAAAAGGGCGGAGAAAATGTCAAAAACACCAATTTTCTACAAAGGCATAAAATGCAAAGGCATCCTCCATGCCCACTCCAATAAATTTCTCCCACGTGGATGGCTCTGGTTTAAAGTTTTGAAGGCAAGATAAACAGTTCAAATTTAAAGTTACAAAACAAATGTAACAGCGTATTATGAAAAGTCTAGTATTTTCACCATTGGCGTTTCTTCGCAAATCAAGAATCCAAATGGACACAAATGATTAAAAGAAATTGTAAATTGTTTCTTTCTAACAAAGAAGAAGTTGTAACCATTTCTTAGAGGAGATTTAATGGCTTCATCACGCCATTATTAGGGGTCGGCGATTGATCTTGTAAACTTATGAGTGCATTGTACTTAGAGAAAACAAAGGAGATAGCCATTTTTATTCCATTCCCCCCCTTTTCTCAATTTCCTCCATTTCTCCACTATGTACAACTTCTAATTAAGCATCAATATAAGAAGAAGGATTTTTAGCCTCTTTGATGAGGAGATTTTAGAAACTTTGAGTTCACAATATTATCTCATCTTGTTGCCATTTGCAAGGTTGTTTCTTCCCATGAATGCATGTGATGAATTTTCTAACTAGTGTGTGCAGGAATCTGATTTCCTACCTGCAACATTAGTTCTCCTACCTCTTTTCTCACTCCCTTTCCCACTTTTAGACAAATTTCTCTCTTGCAAGTATCTACAAGCTTTGCCACAGGGTCAGTGGAGTGCCCCTGTTGGATCCCCGACCGAAAGGCCACCACAAAAATCCACATTTTCTCATATACGATAGTTGCATCGATTAAGTAGAGGACTTATATTCCTAGAGCATTCAGTGAGGAATCCACAAGTTTTCCAGTGAAAAATTCCCTCACCAATAGTTTTTAGCTCCCACCGTGGGGTAGATTTAGTAGCATCTACACCTAAATACGACTAGAAGGTCTCAAAATACACCAAAAGAAATCGGAAAATTCAAAATTCAAAAAAGAGAAAAAAATTTGGAATTTGAATGGCTATACGAGCCATATGGATTCAAATCATGGCTATTTCTGGAAGCCCTCTTGTTGAAAGACCCGAATTGCTCTTCCACATCTAATAGATGTTGCTTCAGATTTGAGGAAGCTATCTAGCATAATAGACAAAGTGTCAATCACTACTTCATTGCCACGAGAATTCTGGACCTTGAAGAAGAATGCGCTGCTGAATTGGAGAGGCAAAGACAAATCCCAGCACCACAAAGAAGAGCATATATTTTCAAGGGTGAGATAGAAGATTCACCTGGCAATAAAGACAAGGAGGACAAACTGATCCCATTTTTGAGGAACTTCAAAGGAGACAAGAGCTACTCGGAATCTAGAGGCTTCCTTTTCAAGCAACCGGTCATGTTGGGAACCTAAGTGTTGCCAATCCTTTGGACAGTGAATTTTCATACATAAATGAGAACCTTGTAGACTTCACTGATGTGAAGACGAAGAAGAATCTAGAGAAAGAGAGGTGAGAACCAACGAAGAAATAAGAGCTCAACTTGAAGAAATCGAGAGACTTCAAGCCAAGGCAGATGAAAGAACAGCAGCAGAAGCCGCAGCCTTAGCAAGGTTAGAAGATAGAAATAGAAATAGAATGGGGGATCGGGATCATGAGCGTGAATGGGATCGTGAAGCTGTAGGCCTAATGTACAATGGGAGGAAACACCGGTCCACTTTGGCTCTTGCTCAACCACTCCATGAGCTACCGAGAGGCTCGAGAAAAAGCTTCCCAAAATTCGGAGGGGATGGTTCTTAACTCTCTCGAAGAGCATGTAGCGAAAGATTTATCACTACTTGTGGTGTGTTGGGTGTTGAGGATGAAAATGTGTTAGTCTGACTCTTTGTGGAGTCACTTCAAGAAAATCCTACCAAATGGTTTTACATGCTACCCCGAGGTCTGTCACCTATTGGGAAGATATAAGAAGTGCATTCGAACACATGTTCAAGACCATAGAAGATTATCAGGATATTTTGGTCCAATTGGTACAAATGAAGAAAGAAACCTCTCGAGTCAATGAGGGACTTTGTAGCAAGATATGATAGAGTGATAAGAAGGATCCCTGAAGATGTGGTGCCTCCCAAAAATAATGTGAAAAGGTTTTTCATCAGTGCTCTGCCATCAGAAGTAGGTTTCTTCCTCAGAAGAGCCCAACCAAGAACATTGAGGCAAGCTCAGGACTTTGTAATAGAAACCGATGATGATCTAATCCTTTCTGGAAAGGTGAAAGGCCCCAATGGGAAAAAAAGGGTCAGAATTCAAACTCTATCACCATAGATCTAATGTTTAGAAAAATGGCAAATGACTTGGTTGCCTTGAAGAAGCAGCTATCTCATATCACAATGCAGAATGCTTCAAGAAGACCAAACCCTCCAGATAGGCCAAGGATTGCTCCACATCCTCGTCATCTTGCTCTTAAAGCACCACCAGTCAATGCCATCTGTGACACCAAAGAGCTAGAGGAGGAAGCAGAAATTGATGAAACTGAAGAAGAAAACATGGAATATTATGAAAACTATCTTGAGATTGAGGAAGTTGACATGCACAATGGCCTGATTGAATATGTTGATGATGAAGATGAAGGTGATGAAGAAGTTCCAAGTTTCTCATGTGTTGTTTTCACTTGTGCTCAATCTAAGAAAGAGATTTTAGCACCAATAGTTGCAGAAAAGGATAAGAAGAAGAATAAAGAATATTGTCCTCTAGAGGTTACACAGAATAAAATCATCAATAGAGGATCACCATTACCACCTTCCATGGAATCAACCAAAGAAAAACCAGACTCACTGGTTTCCAAAGAGAATGCTACTATACAAAGTAAGTCATTTGATTCTTCTTCCAACTCAAAAGTTGCTAAGAATAATTCTCTTCTAAATGTTGGTCATGTAAAAACATCTAAAGTTCAATCAAAGGCCACACCCTCACCCCCTTCCAAGCCAATTGTTACATCTGAAAAAGAGAACCCAACACAAAAAGTAGTAAATTCTCTACCATGTATATCTTCCTCCATTTCATGAGCCTCTTCCTCACCCACCATTTCCCCATTCGACTTTGTGGAACATGCAAACAAAACCAAAGTCCAGCTCTTAGAAATAGAATACCTACAAACACACCCTGCCCAGTTTAACAGGTTCATTAATACAGTTCGTGGTGGTAACCATGTATCCTCGAGTCCTAATTCTAAAGGCTTACTACCCACACCACCTTCCCAAAACATGTTATCCCTCAGTGCCTCCAAAACCAATAGGGTTGAACCTTTCTACTTGTTTATCCTCATTAAAGGCTTCCAACTAAATAATTATATCATAGATTCCAGAGCCTTAGAAAATGTGATGTCAACTAAAGTTATAAATGCTCTATGCCTCACCTTGACCGGGTAAATGGCACCTACTACTCAATGGAATCTAAACAAGTGCCATTGGTAGGAAGAATAAAAGATGCACAGGTAGCACTAGCTGATTTTCCAGATAAGAAGGTGCTCTTGACCATATTGGTAGCAGACATCCCAGCATCTTTTGGTATGCTTTTGAGCAGAAGTTTTTGCAGAGACCTAGGTGGAGAAATAAAAATGGATTGGTCATCTGTAACTATCCTAGTAAAAGGTGAGATGAAGAAGTTTCTACCAGTAAGAAAAATGAAGTTCACAGTACGAAATTCTGATGATCCGAAAGCAAACATTCTCTTTCAAGATTGTGGGCTAGGAAACTACTTCCTCACATCAGAAAAAGAGGAGAACTTTCCACTTCTCATGGAGGAAGAGGAAGATAAAATTTGGACAATGGAATTTGATGGTAGTCATTCCAGAGCAGGTTCAAGAGCTGGTGTAGTATTGTACTCTCCTTCCAATGAGGTGTACCCTTTTGCCTACAAGCTGCAATTTGATAATACAAACAACACTGTAGAGTATGAAGCATTTCTCTTAGGCATGAATGCAGCAGAGGACATGGGAATCAAGAAGCTAAGATGTAAAGGTGATGTAAAGATTGTGGTGAAGCGATTCACGCCAACAATATCGGTGAAAATCCAAGGCTCGGGCATTATAGAAACAGTGTGGGATTGCATTGAATCTTTTAATGCATTTTCCATTGAAGTTATTCCAAGGAGCGAGAATGAAAAGGCTAATTCCCTTGCGGTGTCAACTTCCCTACGATACCTCATCCTTATTTTGGTAAAGACAAGTTGACCATTGAAATGGTATTCCGCTTAGTGTACTGACAATGCAAATCATTGGTAAGTCTTCAATGATGATAACCAAGTTCTATCCTTTTTGGAGCAAAGGGATAATTTCAATAATCTCTTCTTCAAAGGAGGTGAAAATCCACACCGAGAAGTAGTCCCCGAAGAAGAGAAAGAAGGAATTGAAGGGATTAATGATGAGGGAGTAATCAAATTGAAAGGGAACACAACTCCCAAAGGTCTAGTCTCTTTAGAAGACCTCTTTGAAAAACATGATAGATTCATTCAAGAGAAAGAAAAGCAATCTTCTCGGTGCCCAGTTGATTTTGATAAAGAAAACATTGGTACCCCGGTGGAACCAAGGATGGTCAATATTGGAAAATGTTGCTCACCTGAATAAAAAATAAGGTTTGTGGCATTACTCAAGAAATACTCGATTTCTAGGCCTACTCTTACGATGAACTCAAATCCTTCCGGATAAAGGAAATGCATCACTCAATTCCTTTAAAGCAGGGTGTTAAGCCCTTCATGTAGAAATAAAGGTCGTACAACCCAAATATTTCTTATACCATCAAGAAGGAGGTAATGAAGATGCTTAATGCAAGGATCATCTTTCACATCCACCATTCAACTTGGGTGGCTAACATTGTGCCGGTCACGGAAGAAGAATGGCGAAATAAGGATATGTGTAGATTTTCACAACCTGAACCAAGCATCACTCAAGGACAATTATCCTCTTCCTATCATCCACCATATCCTACAAGCAATCAACTGGATCAGAAATGCTTTCATTACTTGATGGAATCTCAGATACAATCAATTCAAAATGGCATAGGAAGACCGCACCAAGACAACCTTTACAACACCTTGGAGCACTTTTGCCTACTGCAAAGAATGCCTTTTGGCCTAATCAATGCAGGAGCTACATTTCAAAGGGCAATGGATTTGGCCTTTAAAGATTTGAAGCATTGCATTATCATATATCTTGATGATCTCACAATATTTTCAAAGAAGAGGGAAGATCATATCTATCACTTGAGCAGTACTTGCAAGGTGTAGGAAACATGGCATATCACTAAATCCAAAAAGTGCATTTTTAGAGTCACGAGAGGCAAGTTATTGGGGAAAATTGTGAAAAATATGGAGCACACATTGATCTGAGAGGATTAGAGCCATTCAAGCATTAGCCCTACCCACAAGCAAGAAGGGAGTTCATTCATTCTTTGGAAAGGTAAATTTTCTTCGTCATTTTATGCCTGAGTTTGCTTTGAATTGACAAAACACATCACTTCCATGATGAAACCTCAAGCAAGTTTCAAATGGAACAATGAAGGGAAGGCATCATTTGAAGAGATCAAGAAAGCCATTTCCAAGGCTCCAACCCTCGTGTCTCTAGATTTTAACAAATATTTCATCATGTATTGTTATGCATCAGAGCATACACTCTCTGTTGTTCTTGTTTAGAAAAATGATGAAGATGTTGAAGCACCTATTGCTTTTATGAGTTGTCCTTTGAAGAAGCATGAGGTAAAGTATAGCCAATTGGAGAAGCATGCATATGTAGTGTTCAAGGCTATAAAAAAACTTCAAGTTTTACATTCTCAACTCTCATACAGTGGTGATGGTCCCTGGCAGTGCAATCAAGTCCATCTTGACACAACAAGTATCTTAGAGCTAAAAGAGGAAATTGGATTGCAAAGACTTAAGAATATGACTTGGAGATTCAAACCTCGAATCTGTAAGGGGAAATGGCTTGTGCAAGTTGATTATTGAAGATCAAACTCTCAAAGTTCAACATGGTGAAGAAACATGTACTTGCTCAACTTGTTCAGAAGACAACCCACTGGTTCTCTTTATCACCACTACCGATGAGTGGTACGCTGATATTGCCTACTACTTGACTTATGGAGAATGCCCTCCTCATCTTGATTACAAACAAAGAAGAACACTCAAGCCTGAACGCAACCAAGTTTGTGATCTAGAATCTTGCACTTTACAAAAGAAGCCTGGATGGTTGTTTCCCCGAGGTGCGTAGATAAAAAGCAACAAGAAGAGTTGCTTATTGCATACCATGACCAAGCATGTGGTGACATTTTTAGCAATGGTCACTTTGAACACAAGATCCTCAGGAAGGTATTATTGTCCCACCATATTTGCAGATACTCAAGATTGGGTTTCTAAATGCAAAGCATGCCAACAGTTCGTTGGAAGACCATAACTCATTGCATTACCACTCAGGCTTGTGGTTATTGAAGAACCATTTCAATAGTGGGGGCTGGACTTCATTAGTGTTTTGAACCCTCACTCAAGTGTAGGGCACACCTATGTACTCATAGCAACAGACTACTACACAAAATGGGTGGAAGTCGTTCCATCAAACAAGCAAACACTAAAACAATATGCAACTTTATCAAGGAGAATATCATAGTCCGTTTTGGAGTGCCACAAAAGATTGTAGAAAATAATGCTACCTATTGCTCTTCAAGAGAGCCTAGCTCATTCTTCTAACTACTATCCATAAGGAAATGGACATGCCAAATCAAGCAACAAGAACATTATGACCATTGTCCATGAAACTTGTAGATGAGAATCAAAGGAATTGCACAAAAGGTTGTCGACGCGCATTGTGGATAGATAAGATCACTCCCGAAGAAGGTGATAGGTATGCTTCCATTCCAAATTTTGTATGGAGTTGAAGCAAACATTCCCCTCATAATCGAGATGCCACTCTTAAGTTCTTTATAGGAAATAGAAGATGGTCAATACAAAGATTCCTTAGACAAAAGGATCCTATTTCTGGAGAAGCTAGAGGAAAATAGATTTCGGTGGTTGATCGAATCAAAGAACACCAATTAAAAGTGAAGAAGATCTTTGACAAGAGGGCTAAGGTAAGAGAATTCAAGGTTGGAGACTTTTTCCTGCTATGGGACAAGAGAAGAGAACCAAAGGGCAGCCATGGAAATTTTGATTCATTATGGCTTGGCCCATTCCAAATTCATGGAGCTTGTGGTGAGAATGTTTTTCTCCTCTCATACTTGGATGGAATGCCATTAGAATTGCCTCGAAGCGGAAATACTTGAAACTGTATCATCAATGAAAGTGGGTTGTCCCCCGCCTTGTACCATAGGTGATTTCTTGGTGTGTTTCCCTTTCCGTTGTGTGGTTTTGTTTCCCCTTCTATTGTGTGTCGTGTGTTTCCTTCCTTTTGTGTGCTTGTGTGTTTCCTTCTTCTGATCTTTCTTTCTTAGAATTATACATGACTCTGCAAGGCCCAATGGATAAGGCACTAGTCAATGTTATATGGTTTAAAAATTGAGATTCTGGATCCTCATACCACGTCTTCGCCATGCTCAGTCCATGCCATGTCCCCAAGCTAGAGCCAGCTGTTGTCCCCCAAAACCACTTTTCGTTTTCCAAGTTAAATTCAAAATTTTGAGCTCTCGCCCTCCTAAAGTATTTAAGCCAAGTTGAAAGTTTGAAGAGATAGAAAAATCCATGCCCTAGAGTTGTTTCAAATCCCCAGTCTACTTGTTTTGATAAATTTTCCATTTTCCTGTCTAGACGCGTGAAAATTTTATTGTTGTCCTCATTTGAATGAAATTGTCAATATTTCTATGCCCCTAGATTGTCAAACCTTGTATTGTTTTCAATTCCTTGGCTTGCGAAAGAAATTTGAAAATCGGGCACGAAATGGTGGAGTTTTCTTCTTCTCTACAATTTTTCCCACAGTCGAGATCGATGGGCATTTTATTCCCCATCAAATTTTGGCCCCATCATCCACGGGTACATAGACATACCTAATTGGAAGTAGATCGGTGGATAAATTTGTGTTTTCGAGCCTCTTTGTAAAAAAGGCAAAAAGTTAAAAAGTGACCCGCAGCCCCGATCAGGCTTAAAGAAAAATTCAAATCTTGAGCCCGATCAAAGTTAGTCAAAGAAGAGCGGACCATTAGGGGATTTGTGTTTTTAGCCTCTTTTTAAATAAGTTGAAAAGTTAAAAAGTGACCCGCCGCCGCGATCAGGCTATCAAGGAAAAATTCAAAGGTGAAGCCTACAGGGAAAAAATTCAAAGGTGAAGCCAGCCATTGAAAAGTCAAAGTAGACGAGCGGGCCATCGGGGCACTTTTGGAAATTTAACCAAATTTCCAAAAGCAAAGTAAAAGTTCTAGAATGATCCACGGCTCCACCAAGGTCTAAAGCCTGCCATTGAAAAGTCAAAGTGGATGAGCGGGCCATCGGGGCACTTTTGGAAATTTAACCAAATTTCCAAAAGCGAAGTAAAAGTTCTAGAATGCTCCACGGCTCCACCAAGGTCTCGGGCCGACGTTGAAAATTCAAAGTGGGAGAGTGGAGTGGTGGAGAACTTTGAAGTTTTGAGCATTTTTCTAAAAAAGGTTAAAATTGAAAAAGTGAGCCATGATTCCTTCACCACTCAAATAAAGCCACGTATCGAGCCTATGGCGGAGGCGAAGAAGGCGGGAAAAATGTCAAAAAATGCCAATTTTCTACAAAGGCATAAAATGCAAAAGGCATCCTCCATGCCCGCTCCAATAAATTTCTCCCACGTGGACGAATCTGGTTTAAAGTTTTGAAGGCAAGATAAATGGTTCAAATTCAAAGTTACAAAATGAATGTAATGGCTACATTATGAAAAGTCTGGTTTTTCGCCATTGGCATTTCTTCGCGAATCAAGAATCTGAACGGACGTAAATGATTGAAAAGAAATTGTAAATTGTTTCTTGCTAACAAAGAAGAAGTTGTAACTATTTCTTGGAGGAGATTTAATGGCTTCTTCATGCCATTGTCGGGGGTGGTGATTGATCTTGTAAACTCATGAGTGCATTGTACTTAGAGAAAACAAAGGAGATAGCCATTTTTCTTCCATTCCCCCTTTTCTCAATTTCCTCCATTTCTCCACTATGTACAACTTCTAATTAAGCATCAATACAAGAAGAAGGATTTTGTAGCCTCTTTGATGAGGAGATTTTAGAAACTTTGAGTTCGCAATCTTATCTCGTCTTGTTGCCATTTGTAGGGTTGTTTCTTCCCATGATTGCATGTGATGAATTTTCTAACTAGTGTGTGTAGGAATCTGATTTCCTATCTATAGCATTATTTCTCCTACCTCTTTTCTCACTCCCTTTCCCACTTTCAGACAAATTGCTCTCTTGCAAGTATCTGCAAGCTTTGTCGCAGGGTCAATGGAGTGCCCTTGTTGAATTTGTTGGTGCTCAAAATTGTCTTGCCCCATTTGTGCTCTTGGAAATTTATTGATTCTGACTTCCATCATTTTATCCTTCCCCATGATTATGCTTGGCTGGTATTTGTTGTCATTTTTAGTCTACCCCTAGGTCAAAGATCATATATGGGTCCATATTTGTCTCCTAGTTTCTTTGTTCCTCTGGAAAGCTCTGTATTTTGAGTCTCCCATGCTCTGTTCCCTCAAAACTCATGTTTTCCCATCTCCTCCATATTGCCACAGTCAAAATTTGTCATTCCTATCATTTCTGCCTTAAATACTTGAAGAAGAATGAGTTGATATGTCCCTGAGGAACGTATTTGAGCCTTGTAACTATCTAAACTCTCTGTCATTGAAGAAAAATTCATTTTCAGGCTCAAATGCTCATGTTTTTGTATTTTACGGTTTGACGGTGTTTTCTCCCGGTCAAACTTGCATCTTTGCATCTACAGGGGACGTGGCACCTTTTGGTTAGACGCGGCTTGGCTAAACACTTCAAAAATTCCATGAAAAGCCTCATTTTTAAAAATGTGTCCATGTGGAGGAACGACGCTCATTTGAAGACCTACTTTTGGGATTTGCCTTAGAGTAGCGCCGGGAGGACACGTGGAGGCTTCCGTTGCTTGGCCTAGACTTAGACAAATTTTATGCAAATGGATATAGTTTGTCGAACAAGACACGTGGCAAGCTCATGCTCATTCAGGGTCTCTACTTTGGGCACCATCTTGAAGTTGTGCCATGGAGACACGTGGAGGAACCGCACATGTTCGAGGACCGGCCCTTGAGTTTCATTCTAAAGAAGTGCTAAGCTGACACGTGGAGGCCTCCACTCACTATGTATTTTACTTAGACTTTTCAACGACCAAAAGGAGACTACCTCCAAGTAAGACACGTGGTGCCTTCCACTAAACTTCAACCATTCAAATAGACATCACTAGAGCAGGACATGTGGCGAGCCCGCGCTCATTCAAAGTATCAAAATTTTGGGACCATCTCAAGGAGCGTCGTGGTGACATGTGGAAATTTGAAAAGTTAAAGAGGTGGGGAGGTAGACCATCAAGGGTAACTTGGAAAGTTTGCCTCTTCTATTCAAATGACTCAAAGTATAGAAAAAGCACAGAAGGCTCGAGGAAATAGTCAATGTTTTTCCTTAGTCAATCGGCGGAGGTGCAGTGCAGCGAGGAAATGTTAAAAATTTTCCTTTGCGAAATATGATTAAAATATGAAATGAGAGTGTTGCCCCTCAGCCAATCATATGAGGACACATGTCTTATGGGAGGGTAGAGCCGCGGAGGAAAATTGAAAAAAATTCCTTTGTCTAAAAAGATGCAAAATGTGTAAAATTGAGCCGCAACTCCGTATCCATTCATATTGTGCCACATGTCATGACCAAATCGCAAAGGCGGAGCGGCGGAGGAAATCAAGAAATTTTGCAAAATTTTCCAAAATGTTCGAAAATGTTAAAAGTGTCCCCGAGGCCCGTTTTTACTTGGATCTCGCCACGTGGAGGGCTTAAATTTGAAGTTGAAGAAACAGATCAGCGGTAGTTGTACATTTCACCAGTTTGGCCACCATTTGAGCTCTAGGAAGTTTGGAGATGCGTATTTTGCATCAATCTTCATCAATTTTTTACTAATTCGTGTCATCTTGGCTCTTGGATCTGAATTAATCAATTTGGGGGTTCAATTTGTGAATCCAAGGCATTTTTCAAATAATTTTTACTCTGGTTCGTAAAAAATGTGAATTACCAGATCCAAAGTTGCAGAGTAAAAATTAGGAAGGGAAAAGTTGAAATGATGAAATGAAAGGGATCTACATGCATGGGAATGAAAAATGTGCTTCCACTTTGAGGAATGATGAAAGTTTTGTGATGATTCACCTTTTGAAAGAACAACTGGCAACTTTTTGCAAGTTTGTTGAATGTCATTTTCAGAAATATTGCAAAGCAAAGGTGCTTTGAATATTCCACTTTTGGAGGGAAGATTTGAGGGCAAAATGAGTGAGTGAGTAAAAGTTATATATTGCATGAATTTGTCATGCAAATGGTCGGGGTTCATTTTCACGAGAAAATTTTGAGAATAGCTCATCCTCTGAGAAAACTTTCTGAGAAACCAGGTTAACTTCCTCTGTGTTATATTTTCATTCATGTTGAGTTGGTTACAAGTGTATAGCCATCAACAAGCTCTGAGATTGTTTAAAATAACTCTCCCCTACTGATGAATCTGATGAATTTTGAGTTAATTTGTGTCAAATCTCTGGAAAATTTTGTGTTTATTTCACTTTCAAAATGTCTGCAAGTAGTTTTCCTTATTCCTATTGTAATCTTGTATCAAAATCTCTTTGAATCACACAGATCTCAATCCTTGTGATAGTTTAGTGGCATCTGTAATTTCATTTTTTAGAAGAGATTTCATCTGGGAATGAAATAGATGATTTAAAATCAATTTGCTTTCATCTGTTGATAGAGATTGCTTATAAGCCTCTGGGTGTACCTCAAGTGTGACTGATCTTAGATTTTGATGTTTTGTTGGGTCTTCTAACTCAAACCTTTATGCTAGAATCTCAAATATTGTGTGAAAAAATGTATGTCTAGGCCTCCATTGATGAACACCTTCTAGTTGAAGGAATGTCTTAACTATTTTGAAGCTTTATGTTATTGAGTTCTCCATTTGTTGTGAAGTTTCTCAAGGATCTGGAAAGGTCCAATCTATCTTCTTGATCTCCCACCAAAATTCATTTCAAATTAACTCATTCTACCTGTAATACCCTTGCATTGTATTGTGTGTCAACAAAAGAATAAAATCCATTTACAAAAATGCACAAAGCATTCAGGATCATACCATGTCTTTAATAGCCTTAGCCTTATCTTGAAATGATTTCCATCATTTAGTAGTGACAGACTTTGTTGAGTTTGAATCTTTGGGAAATTGATCATGTTTTCTCAAGGCCATCTCCATACAATCACACAATCTGAGGATATTTTCACCTCCTTCACAAAATAGAGGCTCTGATATAGGTTCTCTTACCTTAGTTGATAGGCACAACCTAAAATAGTGAGGATTAGATCAAATCCTTCCAAGTACTACCCACTTCTTCAAATCCTAAGTGATAACAAGTCAGATAAATTGCTTCCTCGGCTACAAATGACATATAAACCATTTATCTACCTCTCGAGTGTCTTGTAAAATCCATGATGCAGCTCAAGTTGTGAAGGAGATTAAATTTGGGTACTAACGGGATCCCGACCAAAGGCCACCACGAAATCCACATTTTCTTGCGCATGCATATATGGTAGTTACCTTTGATTAAGTAGAGGGACTTAGATTCCCATAGCGTTGGCAAGGAATCCACAAGTTTGTCCAACCGACAAATTCCCTCACCAACAACATTGTAGGTGGGACAAAAGTAAGCTAGATTTCACAACTACGAAGTTGGTGGCTTTGTCAACCACGAGTGAGTATGTATCTGCCATAGAGGAAAACAAAGAAATGATTTGGTTATAAAAATTTCTTAAGGAGTTGGGGCATAAGCAAGAGGAAGGAAAGTTGCATAGTGATAGTCAGAGTGTTATACACCTAGCTAAGAACTCTACTTTCCACTCTAGGATGAAGCATATACAGTTAAGGTACCATTTCATCAGGACAACTTTGGAGGAAGAGAAGTTGAAGTTGGAGAAGATTCATACCAGTCAGAATCCTATAGACATGATGACCAAGGTGGTCACAAGGGAAAATTGAAGTTGTGTTCAGCTTTGGTTGGTCTTCACGAAACTAGTGAAGGGTTGAGAAGCTTTCTCAAAGGAAAACTAGTCTCCAAGTGGGAGATTGTTAGGTTGTGGAGCTGTTTTCATGTGAGAAAGTGTTGAAGACTGTACAATAAGAGTATTATACACTTTCCACAGCTTATCTCTCCGGGTTGGCCTTAAAACATGCCCAATATACCGAGAAACGTAGTTTTCTCATATGGGCGGGATTTTTGGCCCATAGGTGTATGGGACAGCTTTTGGCCCATGGTTTTGATACTACGGTTTTGTAAAACTACTTAGCGATTGTCTACTTATATGGTTTTATGCATATGGTAGGTGGATTATGTAATATTGTTGATGAGTTTTGAATTCGGGTGTGAATTCTATAGAGTTTGTTGAGCATAGCTCCAAACACATCTAGGTATTGTGTTGAGAGAGTGGTGGCTTATAATAAAATCTGAGCAAGTGATTCTTGGTGGATGTAGCCCAAATTGGGTGAACCACGTTAAATATTGTCTCCTTGTGTTGTGTTATTTTATTATACACTTTTATTTGAGATCTATAATATTTTCTACATATTAGTTTCTACTATTGTGATTATGTGAGGGATTGTTCCGCATATTTTATCCCTTATTTCCTAACAGTTGAGTTACAAGTTTTACTAGGACCTTTGTCAAAGTCTTGTCTCTTCATCATTCACATTCACATTCTTCAAGTCATATAACTCATGTCTTTCTTGGCTCTTGGTGATGAGCCCTCACATCCTACTAGTTGTGTGGAGTTAAGAATGGAGTGAGTTCATCTTTTCATCATACCAAATTCAACACATTTTACCAATGAAATAAAAATGCTAAATATTACTTGAAAACAAAGTATCTAAGTTACAATTTGTTGTCATATGCATAATCATACAAAATCATTTTGTTTACCACATTGCATCATCATCCATAGCATACATTTAAAACATAAAAACATCAGAAATTCCAAACCATCTAAGAGTACACAGATGAAATAAACCATAATGAAGTCAACTCTTACAAGGAATTTCAAACCAAAAAGATTATATATCTATATATATATATATATATATATATATATAATGTCAAGTTTCTCATGTACAATGTCATCACACCATAGAGTAAGTGTGGTCAAAACCGCTCAATCCTGAGCTCAAAATACAAAAAATAGATATGCATGTCCCAAACTGGCTCAAAGAAATAAATGCCCTAGGCCTATCCCTTTCTCATAGACACTGCAAAGGGGTAGGAATGGCGCGAGGGCTCTTGTTGTGGCTCATTTGATGAGAATGACTCGGTGTAACATGAGAGCCTCCATCTCGTAGATCGATGATAGTGACCATGCGACTATCATATGTGACAGAATTCCCGGAAAGCATCTTCCTAATGGATGAAAACACTTGTTCTTTTCTTAAAAATGGACAACAAAAAAAGACCTCGGTGGCCATCGTACTTTGGTATCTCATGTGTAACACCTTACATGGATCATCATCATATTGCATCGCGGGGCCCTAGGGCATGTGTCTTGCCGTTATGTTCTTCCCACATGTCCCTTTTGGAAAACCTAGTGCAAGATAATTTTTGCTCCACCTGCCCCATACTTATATTGGCTCCCTTATATGTGCTCTACTTCCTCCTTGACGATGCGCTCCACTATGCACTCTAATTTCTTTTCAATTTGGCGCTCAACTTTTAGCCCAATTACATGCTCGATTATGTGTTTCTATGTATGCTCTTGTCTCTCCTCTAAAATGTGAGTGATGGGCACCTCGGTACCTTCTACCTCTATCTCCATGACCAATATTTCTTCATGATGCATGTTGCATTCCTATACATTTTATTCTTTGAAATCATGCACTAGGGACTTAGTTGGGCAACATTTTCCTCTTCTTCCCCTCAGGGGTCCTTTTTAGTCTCCTGAGAATCCTCACTAGATACTATTCTCTATGTCTTTTCACCGAGACTTCTTCATGGGCTACCTTTTGGTGCTTGCGCTTGGTCCCGATTCTTGGTGGGCAAGCATCTGCTTTGTAGATGCACTCTTGACTGGGGGCTCATCTTCACTTCCTTTTTCCTCCTTGTTGTGCAGGAATATTCTTTCGCACTCTCTTTTCACCATAATATTCTTTCATGTAGGCTCAAATGCAGGATGATCAAATCATCCTCTATATACTTTCCATAAAATACCCCAGGGCTTTAAATAGATATAAATTTATATAGCCACCACACCTACAATTGGAAAACTAACTAACCTTGTCATGTTGATATCATCCTATATCATCCTTTCTTCATATGGACTCTTCTTCGGGTAGACAAGCATTTTATGCAAAGTATGGTGCTCATAGTCCACCTTGTTTACATAAATCATTATTTTGTAAGCTTCTGTAAACCTATTCACAGTAGTTTAGAAATAACGCGTTATGAAGGCAAATAACAACTTACACCAAGGATTTTTGGTCTTGTCTTTCAAAGTAAATCAGCTAATGTAGAAGTGTTGATAGATGGTGAACTCAACTTGTCCCTCCAATTATGCGGGTAACTCATTGGGAATGCGCCACTCTGCCCCAAATTCATCATGCATCCTTTTGTACCACATATCTCCTCGACCTTGTATCCAAGATTTATATTGTCACGGGTGTGTACTTAGTAAACCTTTATACGGGAGATTCATTTTCTTCAGGGAATTCCCATATTTTATCATTGGGCCCATCTAGTACCCCAATTTCGAAAAAACAATAAGTAATAGAATATTTCCAAAGGTAATTTTATCTCCTCCACGTGCCTCTTTAATGATCTCCTTGGCTATGAACCCGACAAGATTGTAAATTGTGCCTTTTGAAATTTTCTTCGTGACATGGAGCCATCACTTGTTTACTTATGTCCAATGCTCCTTCCCATTTAACTTGGTAAGTAGTCATGTGACCATTCTCATCACTGGGTCATCAAGCTTCCAAATATCCATTGTGTGCCCACCTCTTTGGTCGTGAAGGGCCTTGGCGCTTTTGTACTTAATTGTCATCACCTAGATCTAAATAGAGTTCTATCCATGAACTCTGAAGACCAATGAATTCACCAATCAATTCCATAGTTAGGCACATCTTCCTCCCAATGAAATAAAATAAATCTTAATGAATACACGAAATTATCCATTGATATAAACGTTTAGGATTTCCAAAGTAAGGGAGTTTATACAATCAAGTAACCCTACATTCTATAAAATGTGCTCTCCCATGTCATCATATATGGGATTGCCCTCCGAGTCCTTTCTCCTGTCTTCTTGACATTTATCTTGGATGTTGTCACATCGGTTTGATGGTTGTAGTCACCAACGGCCATTTTTCATACATATGATACCCATTCCAACCCCATCAATACTCCATCAAGGTACTACATCTATGAATACCAATCTTCCTCCAAGTCTTCCACGATGGGCTTTTCCTTACCCTTGACCTTTCCTTTTCCCTTCGGTGAAGTGGTTACCACCTTCTTGGGTTCCATTTCAGCATGTAAATTCAAACTTATACCTTACCCTCTTGTTGTGTTTCAATTATTCCAAATTTCCTGTTACACTCATTTACACATCGATCTTTTCTCACCAATTTCTCTTGCTTTCATATCATTCCCTGATCTTGAATCCCTTAATCGAGCCTTAAATGCCCCTAAAAGTAAGTTTTCATGCTACCCAAAACTCTAATTCTTCTTCCAAATTAGTTTTTCACTCGTTCATGTCTATAATTCGATCCGCTCACAAATTCTTTGGCTTTGCACTTGATTTCGCAAGATCTCACACAATAATCTCTCTTGAAAATGCACAAGTTCTTCACAAGGTAAGGTAAAAATGAATTTACCCCGACACCTTTTTATAGTTTTTCAAAATTTTACCACATTAAATGCTCACCACCTACCACCGTACAACAACTTTAAATCTACTTTCCTTTCTTTTTCTCGTGCATTTTCCACTATTTTCCTCCACTTGCTACATTTGTAACATTTTGATGTGCTTTAATACTTCACAGCCACATATCTCCTTATGCGCTCTTCCCTACGTCGAAGTACATAACCCATTGCACCTCTTACTTAAGTAGTTCACCATGTTGCTTCCTACCTCATGTTACACTGTGCATCCATTCTTCATACATGGTTTTTCTTTTGAGCATCATCCTTATTATCACCATCCTTCTTATGACACCTTTTTCTTCTTTCATACCACTCACCCTACAACATGTACACATTTCCTCTAGCCTTACATGCCTATCTTTATCCACTTTATCTTGAATCTAAATATATCAAGGTTTTTATGTCACGCACTCACTTGGTTCACCCCACACTAAAAATATGTGTGGTTCTATGTGCATGAACTTTGTTGGTACCCAAATCAGTCCCACCTTGTAAGTCAAACAACATCAACGAGCTAAGTAGGATGCTTAGAGAAATACAGACCAAGATTTAAGTCATTTTGTAGTTGGGGATGGATCTGGAAATCTCTTTTCACTTTGACTTGGGAAATGTTGGATAACACCTCACTAAGGGTATGACCTACCCTGCTACTTTAGGTTCTCGCCTTCTGAACCAGGGGTGAGAAGACCCATTTGTAACATGTATTTATGAAAGGAATGGATAGAATGACAATATTTAGACTCTCTTTCTTAGGGATTTGAGAAGGAAACCTCAAGAAGACATGGTCAATGTAAACATTATCTAACTCTCACGAGTTTTCACACTATAAAATGCAGATGTCTTCTAAAGAAGGCTTGGGTTACTAAAGACAGTGATAATTCCACTTATGCATATTTTTATAAAGGATGGACAGAAATAACAAATTTCCTTATCATTTTTGCATAAAAAAATACAAGCATGGGTAATTCAGATGGATCAAATGGTTATTGATTGTGATTTTGATGTATTGATGGGAGATTAAGCAGGATAAAGTTGATTATACAAAATCCTTAAATGAACCTTAACAAATGTTGTAGGCAATTGTTCTAGATGCAAAATACAGATCACACAATTCAAAGCACTCCTTCAACCAGAAGATTTGTATTCATGGAAGCCCAAGAATATAGGATTTCACACAAACTTCAAGAGTCTAAACATAAAAGCTCGTGATAAACTCTCAATAAAATCTTGACAATTTATGATCAAATACGTTCCAGATAGCCTTAAGAACTGACAAAGATCCTAAATCAGATAGATACAACTTGAATTTAAAACCCTTTACCACAATATGAAGGAAAGATCCATCAATAATGTGGTTGCAGTTGCTAAATTATTACTACTTAAACTAATACTTTGTGTAATTCGGGTAAATTAATGAACATAAGATTGCAACGAGAATGCATATAATTGATTCAAAGTAATACATCTTGAAACAAAATAACATTGCTCATGAGAATACAAAAAAATTAATTTAGGAAACTCTAACACTTCAACAAGGGTCACAACTCCAATGACCTCAATGTTTACCAATGACTATATAGTGCAATCATCTTGGTGAGAAGGTTTGGGAATGGATGAATAAACTCTCAGGTATCTCGATTAGTTCAACTTAAGACAATACAAATTGGTTTTCTCCTTTATTTCTCTAAAAGCTTAGAAAAATTTAACCCCCTCCTATACAAGAACATTCCTCTTGTTTTTATACAATTTCAATCACTCACTCATCTTCATTTTCCCCCAAAATCTTGAATCTCCAAAAGAATATTCTCCTTAATAGCATGTAGTCTAATCAATTATTATTCCTTTGAAAATATCATATTTTAAGTTTCTAGGTGGAGGAATCACGAGTGATTCACATTTTCATTCCCCTAGGATGACTAGGGTGTTATGCTAACTCTTTGATATGTGTTTAATCATTTATATCTTTAGGCGGGTAGAAAGACCCTTTTTGATGATTCAGAGCACCTCCGGATGATCAATAAACTCATCAATTTCACCAAGTTTAGTCTTAAGATCTTCATATCTCATTCTAGATTTCTCAAAAATATTATTCCCTTTTTCAAATAACCTTTCTACCCAGTCATCAACAACTTTAAATTTCTTGACATCCTTTTCAATATGCCCAATAACTTCAGGAGTAATAGTAGAGATATATTCTTGGTCTTCACTAGATTGGCCCACCAACTATTGTACGCATGACTTCAAGGATCTAGCCAATTCTTTCA
The DNA here is from genome assembly GCA_018340775.1 of Taxus wallichiana var. yunnanensis. Taxonomy (NCBI): domain Eukaryota; kingdom Viridiplantae; phylum Streptophyta; class Pinopsida; order Cupressales; family Taxaceae; genus Taxus; species Taxus wallichiana. The sequence goes on along the minus strand of CM031233.1, from coordinate 383,118,550 downwards.
ACTTCCTTTTTGATATCTTGCCCTCATTCACATTATGCAACAAGCCTTTTACTGCTACTAAAACTCCTTGTTTTAATGTTTCTCTTGAGGGTTTTCCCAAAGGGATGAGCTGGACATTATAATCACTTGTTGTTATATCATTTCTTGATTTACCTTCATGTGGGGTTATAACCTCTAGAGTTCTAGATCCATATGGATCTACATGAGTTTTAGTAATAACCCTAGCCCTTTTTGGAGTCTTTTTGGCTTTGGGAAGGCCAAGGTTGTAATATCTATGAATTTCTCAGGTACAACCTCCTCTTCTTCTTCTGATATCAACCCTCCCAAACAACCAACAGTTGTGAGGTAGTCCCCACTTTTGTCTCTTGTGATGCGTGTTGGTTTTCTAAGGGCACAACCAATTGCTTAGATGTTTCCTAGACATCTTGCACCAATGGAGCTTTCTGTTGTGCCTTGTCCACTCCCAATGTTGACTCTTTGGGTTCATCCTGTTTTGGCACTTCCTCCAACTACTTCTTTCCTTGATCTTGAACTTGGGATTGATTGATTTCTTTTTGAGTTACAATGTCAATTAGAGCATGTTCCTTATTTTTCCTTGAGCTGAGGTAGCCATCACTTCTAAGGTTTTATTTGAAACCTCCTAGACTAGTGTTGTCACTTTGGGAAATTCTTCTCCTTTTGCAATATCTTCCTCCTTTAGAGGTTGATATTCAGTGGAAACATCTTCATGAACTGGTATGTTAATTACCTTTTGTTCTTTCAGTTCTTCCTTTTGTGGCTTAGTGTGCTAACCTTGAGTAGTTGGTCCTTCACCTTTATCAAATGCTTTGCACACTTTGATTCTCACCGGTTTCCATCTTTATAGTGGCTTCCTTTGTAGTTTCTACCACCCTTTTTTAGTAGACTCTTCCTTTTGAGGTGGTTCATTACTTTTGATGACTTTTATTTCCTCTTGAGGATCTTCTTTGGTTGGTGCCACAGTATCCATAATTGCTTCACTAGAAATTTTCTGAGTCTCTTATCTACCTACTTCAAATTATTTGACCTTGAATGGAGACCCACAGTATTGGAATTTTTGGTTCAACAAGGGGTAATTTGGTGGGTTCCTTCATTTGTTCATCTGACCGGAAAACCTCTACTCTTGTTACCATAGGTGTCTCAATTGATATATCAAAAGGTTCAAGTATAGGTACTTCTCCACTTATATCTATGTCTACTACTTCACCAGGCTCCTTGTTTGTTCATATGATTACCCGAATGGGGTACATTCATACTTTCAAATAATGTTGCATCATATTTTTCTAGTCTCTGGCCTACCATAGAAATGCCTGGTTGGTTAGATGAGGGAGCTCTCTAAGTTAACTTCTCTTAGATTATTTCACCCACTATACCACCCGGAAATAGATATGGAGTTGAGGACACTTGTTGTATATCCGGATCAACCTAGGATACTTTTTGATCTGGTGGTAAAATTACTGATGAGCTAAGGAAATAACTATTCTTTTTGTTCCTCGGTCATAACAGAGGTTCAATAACTTAAGGCTCTTTATGCTTGTGCTTCTTTGATACACAACCACTTTCTATTACTGAAATACCAACATCTCTTATCAAAGGTTGTTCACATAGAATTTTAACCCTTTTCTTATTTCTTTCAAAGTGCTTGACATTTGGTGCCTCTCTTTCCTTAGCACTATGTGATTTGGATTGGATATTGGCACTTGTTATATCTCCCCTAATCAACTTTTTAGTGCCATATGATCTTGGTAACACCTTTCAAGGAGTTTTTGTGTAATCAACTCTTTCCTCTTTGCTTGAATTGCACTTGCCTTAGTGATGGGGGCATTTTACATGGACTTTAAAAGCATTTCTTTTGTCTTCTTCAAAGAAGACATGGAAGTTCCAATCTCACTAGCAGTAGTGGTCCATTAATAATACTTGTGTTTGGTCCATTAATAATACCCGTGTTAGGTCCTTTCAAGGTAAATTGAGGATCCTTTCCTCCCAAAGGATCTATCTTATCAGCCCCTTCCTTCAAAAGGGGAAGATATTCTTTCAAATTTTCCAAGTCCCTAAATTTATTAAGTACCCTTGTGTTTTGTATGGATAGATCTATACTTTTTCCTTTCAGCCAAGTCAAGGTTCTCCTCATAACATCAACAATCCTGTCATATTGATTATTTGATTCCATCTCATCCCATTTTATGGGAGCCATTGGTTGTCCCTCAATCTTTTGGTCAATATAGTATTGACTCATTGTTTGTTGGTCATCCACAATCCCCTGAGGTACTACAACAATTTTAAAATCAATAATTTTCTGAGAGTCATCCTTGAGAAATCTCTAAGTCTAACCTCCTCCTCATCTCTACAATTCATCCAATAATCCTCAAAGTGAGGTTCATGCTCAAAATAACTTCCCAAGGCAGTGCTGACTACCCATCTGATATCATAGTTAGATCTTGACTCAAATTTCTCCATGTCAAACATTTCCATCTCCTCCTCCATCAATCTAGCCTTTATAATGGAGGGGAATGAGTATCTTCCAATTTTAATAGGGAATTTGATGTTTGTTTTGTGCTTTCCAACAATCAACTTGTGAACTGGTGTTAGTTGTCTTGAAATTTCACATAAAACCATATTGTCATCCAAATATCTTGGAAATTTACAAGGTTTCCCATCAAACCCACTAACTCTAATGTAAGTGAATAACCTATACTAGATAAAGAAACAACCATAATCCATTATTGCATTCTTGGATTCTTTTGATATTTTGTATTGTTCCCACTCAGGTTTGAATAAGCATATGACAGGTGCAAAGAATGCATCATTCACCAATCTCACATTTCCTTTCCAATTGCTCAATTGTAATTGGGGATAAATCTCATGAACTTTACTTTCTTTGAGATGTGTCTGTGGTAAAAGTTCAGGAAAACACCTATGGCCTACAATATTGTATATCAAGTATGTCATCATATAGAATTCAAGCTCCCCAGTACCACCCATGTTGATTTTTGTAGCCAGTGTTAAAAGTTGTGCATGAATTGAATCAACTATGAGTGTTTCCCAACAAATACTTCCCTTATTTTCTAAAATAACCTAGATGTATGGGCACATCCACTCCTTGAATTCACTAGCCATTTCTAGGCTGACCATTCTACTTAGCAACACAATTAGGTCTTCTACTTCCTCTACAAACTATGCCCTAACCAATTTTTTGGTGAGTCTAGTGGTAGCCTTCTTGTCTGCTAGCAACCATCCAATGTTTATGACCCTAGCATAATATTTCTTTTTGTCTTTGAAGTCCTTAAGAGATGATTCAATAGTTAAGGTTATTGGTGTTTTGATTCTTGGTATCCCCAACATTACTCTGAAAGCTTTATGTGTTAAAGTCGAATTGCCTTGCCACTTCCATCCAAAACTTCCCTCTTCTCTGGATTATAATTCATAGCACAAAGCCTTACCAATTTAGGACAATGCATTAAAGGAGGTATAACACCAGCTAGGGAAATGTTATTGGCCTCAATTGCTTCCATGAATTCACTTTTGTCTAGACTATTGAGTTTTCCAAAAATCATTCAAATCAGCATTTACCAAGTTCATGTCTATGATTTTATCTAATTCACTAGTGATACCAAATGTGATGTGAAAACTGAATGTAATGGCTTCATCTTTATTTACCCTAACTTTTCCCTTTAATCTCTTTTCAAATTATGGAGCAAACAATGAAAATACGAATGCAGTACAAGTCTTACCGATTTTTGTGTGAATGCTTGTATAATTTTCCCAAGCTTCTTCGATTCTCAATCTTCTAGCTCCAAATCAATGCCTTCCAATTGATTTCACTTTGTTCTTGTGTGAATTTCAAGAGCTAGGGCACCCAAATCTTTGTATGCAATAGTAAAAATTTGAAGTGTTTGAATGCTTCAAATAATTTTTCTTTGATTCATGCAAAAACGCATTAATGGCGACAACCATAAATACATTACATCCTGACTGTCTATCTTGATTTCTTCATTTAAATGTTGACCATCCACATGGATCAATTTGATGCTTCGCGGGTTCAAGGAGTCTTTTTACACTTTTACACTATCTTTCAAATGCATACAAGTTTACACATTTGACCCGAGCCCCGTCTTTTGACTTTCATTGAGATCATGACACATGTTCAAATCTTATAGGTAATAGAGTTGCAGGGCCTTTTTGCACATTTGTTTATTTTCCCAACTAGGTATAAAATTACCAAGTTAACACAAATCCCTGATTCTTTGACCTTCATTGAGAATACGCCACTTGTCTTTGGTGGGCTTCGGAGATTTTATTGCATTTTACACTTCATCGCCCGTCATTAAGAAATGCATCTTTCACCTAATTTCCCGCTCCAACCTTATTTTGACATGTATAACCTTTCGGGAGCGGGGTCAATTTCTCCTTTTGCATTCTTTGACCTAAATATTCATGGGAATATTCATCAAGCCTCGAGGCTAAGTCTACACTTTATAGTTGTTATGCAAATGGTGTAACTTTGTAAACCAAGCTGCCGCAACAACGTAACCAATGGAAACATGCCACATATCTTCAAGTGGTGGAACCAAAGATGAAATTTGCAATGAAGGTCTAAAGGACGATATACAAGGAAGATTTTCAAGATTGAACCCAATCAATAATCGATTTTTACAAGGATTTTCAGGGGTGACATAACTACTACATTCCTCGACAGAAAAATAGGATTCACAACCCAAACACAGGATTTTGATTTGCATTCAACATGATCACATCTTCGAGCATACATTTTTAAAACATGAGCAAACCAATAAAGTAAATTCTTCTAAGACACACATTGATAAAAGGGAAAGATAAAATTGAGCACTAACAAACTCAATAGATAGTAATCGCTTCCTACACATAAGCACACTTATTATAACAAAACAAAGAACTAAATTGACAAAGCATAGCAACGATGAAAGGAAACACATAAAAGGGAAATCTAATCTAAGTGGCAATACTTCCTTATTACAAACACCAAGAAGAATTATTTATAGTAGGGCTTCATCCTACTCCCATTGAAGTAATTGGGAAATAAGGTGTCATCCAACGCCTGTAACTGACAAATGCCTTTGATTCAAGTATCTTCGTTACTACAAAATGTCCCAACCAATGTACTTTCAATTTCCCTAGGTGGCACACAAACTTGGAGTCATACAAAAGGACCATTTTACCAACCTCAAATATCTTATTCTTGATATGCCTATCATGTCATGCTTTCTGTTTGGATTTCTCGGTATTTTGGCTCCAACGTGCAATGGAGCACCTCTCATCTAACTACATCATGTTATCAACACATTCTTCAATAGCTTTCTCAACAACTAGTTCTCTTACCCGCGCAATACGTAAGGATGATAACATGAAATCAAAAGGCAATACAACCTTTATGTCAAACACCAACTGAAAAGGTGTGGCCTTATTTAACCATTTATAAGTGGTCTTATATGCTCAAAGTACAACTGAAACTTTATCATCCCAATCTTTTCTCCCAACATCACAAATTTTTGTCAATGTCTTTCCCAAAAAAATTTGTAAGCTTTAGCGATATTATTATCCTATGAGTGATAAGGAGAAGTCTTATGGTGTACCACCATAAAATTTTCCAAAAGAATGTTGATCATATCATTCAAAAAATGAGTTCCTCTATCACTTTTCAAGCTTAAAGGACAACCATACATGCTTGACAATGTTCTCCCACAAAAATCATGTTGTTGTAGTTGATGTACAATCCTTTATAGGTGCTACTTCTACCTACCATGTCAGATAATATTTGCAAGTAATGATGTAACACACGTCATTCCTACGTGCAAGTGGCTAAATAGGACCTACAAAGTCAATAGCCTACTTCTCAAAGGGTGCAACAGTTACAATGGGCCGTAATAACATCTCATATCTGGTGTCAGGCTTCCTAAGGCATTGATAATGATCACATGTCTTGACATATTATTTAATATCCTTGTACATAGTGTCCTACCAATGTCTAGCCATCATAATCTTGCGCATTGTAGCATCACCAACATAATGACCTCTTGTTATCCCACCATGAGCTTCTTCCATAATAGCCTCTCACTCATGCTCTAGCGCACAACAATGACAAATACTTTGTCACAACCTAACTTGTACAAATCTCCACCAATCAACTAATAAGGTGTCACGTGTCTTTGCAAGTTTATCTTCTCTAATGTCTTCATTCCCCTAGGTGCCTATCCAATGCACAAAAACACTACAATATCCTCTAGTTTTGTGGGTGTGTGGTTTAATCTAAATAGTTGTGCATCTGACATTGTGTCCTCAATGCTCTGCGTGTTCTCAATGGAATTGATATGTGATAAATAGTCGGGGCCTGAATTTCTCTTCTAGGTTTCACAACAACTATAAAATCAAACTCTGAAATAGAAGTATCCACTCAAATGAGCCCTTGTAAAATAGGTTTGTTGACCAAATACTTGAATGTCATATGATTGGTGTAGAAAATGAATGGTGTTGCCAACAAGTACTGTATAAAATTGTGCGGCATGTAGATCATGGACAAAACCTCACACTCAATGGTTGTATAATTCTACTCCGTGGGTGTCAACTTCCTACTTGCAAAACAAATGGGATGATCTACAATTCCTTCTCCTGGTTGCGCCAACACTATGCCAATTGCCATGCCAGAGGCATCAACATGAATTTGAAAAGGCTTATCCCATGAAGGAAAACACAAGATAGGTACAATACTCAACCTTTCCTTCAATGTTTCAAATGCTTGTTGTTGCACGTCACCCCAATAGAATTTCCCTTTTGCCTTCAACAACTCTTCCAAGGGTACAAAAATATTTACATAACCTTTGATGAATTTCTGTAATAATCTTATATGTCCCAAGAATCCATGCACCTCACTTTGATTATTAGGTTCTTCTAAACCCAATATCACATCTATCTTGGTGGGTCTACCAACAATCCTTCCTTGTAATTATATGTCCAAGTAAAGTGCCAAAATGTGTTGCAAAGATGCACTTCTTAATGTTGGAAGAGATGTTCAAGTACTTGCACCTCTCAAACATGAGTCTTAGATTATCACAATGGTCCTTGACTAAGCCATACACATCCTAATCATCTAGATATACCTAAGAAATTTATGAATAAAGTCTTGAAAGGCCTGCATAACAATGCGCGAGAATGCCGCTGGTGAATTCTTCAATCCAAAGGGCATGAGTTTATATGCAAAACTTCCCCACTTAGTGGTGAAATTTGTTTGTTCTTGGTCTTCCTTGGCGATGCGCACCTAATGATAACCTAAAAATCCATTTGTAAAATAATATATCTCATGCCTAACAACTTCCTCAAGGATTTCTTCTGTGAATGGGGTGGGAAAAATATCAATAACACATGAAGCATTGAGCTCTCTATAGTCCACACAAATCCTTATCCTTTCATCCTTCTTAGACTAACTCACTTAGATTATTCAATAGGCTCAATGATTCCAGACTTGAGCATTTTGTCAATTTATTCCTTTACCTTCACGCACAGATTAGGATTTATCCTATAATGTCTCTTCCTAACTAGGTGCGCGCCTTCTTTAAGCTTGATTTTCATCTCACCTAAAGAAGGGTGTACTCCTTTAACTCATGATAGCCCCATGGAAATAAGTCCTAAAATTCACGCAAAGTTTAATAATTTTAGCCACTTCTTTCTCTGACCAATAGTTACCAATAATGACCTCCTTAGGCTTTGCATCTCTGTACAAATGTTAACCTTTTTGTCTTCATAGGAGTATGATACGTGCACACTTTCTCATTTGTAGTGTCATTTACCACACGTGTACCTTAAGAGTGGTTAACTTTAAGGTTATCACCTCATCATCATCATCTATCATATACACCAATTTTAATTTTTCTTTATCCTTCCAGTGTGGATCATCTCTTTTGCATTTATTTCTTCAAGATCCAAGTGTGCCTCAAGGTCAAGTTTCCCAAACAACTCTAACACGAGTTCTTCAAAGCTTTGCGCTATATCTCCCAAAGTAATGCACTTCATAATCTGCAGTGCTTCATAGATTGGAGGATTAGTAGAAAAATAATCAAAGGTTTGATCATACATGAAGTCATCTATTTCCAATTAGTTGTTTCCTTTTCAATTCTACATGGACATACCATGCGCGTGCATAGCTACACGTAATGTGGAGTAGAAATTATGTACCCAAAGTGATGGAGGTAATGCCTCCTTGCCTTGTGCCCAAGATCTCTCACACTTGTAGACATGATGAGAGCCATGAGACTTCCCATGAAATTCACAAGTTTTTGTAGGTACATTATTCCCAAGTGAACCTAGTAGAAAAGGTGATTCTCACTTCTCGTCATTCCAAAAGGCCATCTCTATGTGTTTCCCACCAACGCACTATAGTCCCACACAAAGTATAGACTAACATATTTCTCCTATCCCCTTCATTCTACCACTGAGTCTCCATGGCATGCAGAAATGTGTCAGATTTCCTTCACCAGTGTACCTTGGTACCGGTTGCTTCCTAAACACCTAACCATGTGCGGTTTGATCATGTGAGTAACTGTGTTCTTTATTTCTCACCCAACCACTTCATATGTGCCATGTGCCTAGTTGTCACAAGCAATACTTGTGGTGTCACTAACTAATTGAGCATCATCCCACTGTATCACTCCTTCCTTAGATGGCTCATTTACCTTAGGATCTCTGATTATGCATGCATATATCTTGTTCAAGTCCTCTTTGCTTAAGGGCTCAACATACAAGGAAACATTTTCTTAAAAGGTATAATGACACGTTTGTCCTTGTTCTCAAAGCTAATGTATCCATTGTTAAACCATAGATATGTATTATTAGCATAACACCAGGGTTTTCCTAAGTAGTGCTAGGAAGTTATCTGCTTCAACAAGCTCTAATACTTCAAAGTCCCTAGTAAACTTGGCTCCTGAATTGTAATAGATGCATCCTTTAGTACTCCAATAGGCATAGCCCTAGTTCTGTTTTCCATATACAACACATTCAAGAAGGATGCAATGGTGGTCTTCCCATATGATTCCATGCATCCAACATGAGTACATTAACCTCCGCACATGTATCTATCAATGTTTCTTACTCAGAAGCCATCCATCTATGACTGCATTAAGTGTAATTTCCTTGTAAAATTCATGATTATGTGGGGGTAGATTTACATGGAGTATCTATCTCTCATGCTCGAACCAACACGTGTGTACCTTTTCTTGCCATTTCTCCTAACAAAGGGATTATTTTCTCATGGTGGAACATTCACATACCTCATTCAGTCATCTACATCCTTCTATGGGAGTTCAACCTTATTTTACCAATCCATAATGCGTGCCTGCTCCTTCAAGCACTAAATCTCTCCTACAGATCCCCGATGACATCCATAGTCTCCTGGTAAACCTCTTTTTGATGTGCAACATCTGGATACTTGACATTTATCACTTATTGCTTTGTTATAGCTAGCTTATATTTTTGAGGTTCATGTGCGCACACAACCTCAACTCATGTAGTAACTAAAACATGTTGTAATTTAGGATTAGGTGTTATCTTTAGCATCCATGATCTTGAACTACGCGTTGTACCTTAATCATTCCCACACCCTTGTCTTTCTTGTGATGTTTTCTCATGTGCTCATATAAGTCAGGACATTCTTCAAACTTGTGCTGTTTTCCACACCATGAGCAAACCACATTCTGAGGGAACTCACGTTGATAATGATAAGGAGATCCACAAGTATAACAAGTTCCTCGAGCAAATCATCATCTGCCACTACCACGACCTTAACCTCTATATCCCCCATGAAAGCCTCTATTCCTATTATCCCCATTAGTGCACCCTTCATTATGTTGTTTTCCTATTCCTTAGATCCACTTGCCACACTAGTTTGGCGCACACCAGTCTTAATGGCTTCATGAATATGATCAATTAATCTACAATCAGTAGTGTCATGAGTATGGGTTTTGTAAATATTACAATACATAGACACATTCTTTTGGATCACACGTTATAAGAGAGGGCATCTACTTGCATCATGGTCCAAATGACAGATCTCACAATCCAAAACAAGGCGCACACCGAATTGCGAGGAAAACTATCCTTAGTATATCTTTCAACCTCGTAATTTGTGCACCATATGCCACTGTGTGTCTCATGAGCTGAATTGGCAGAGAGCTTCCCAACTACTTCACCATGGATGCGATCTATGCTTATAAGAAAGGACTTACTCTAGTGTCCACACTTCCAACTTCCTCGATGCTTATAGTTGCTTCCAAGGCCTCTCATGGGTCCACATAAGTCTTATGAGAAAGAGCTCTTCGAAATGAGTCAAAATCCACCAACAAACCAATGTGCATGCTTGACTAAGTTAGATATAATAAGACAAATTGGATAATGAAAGTCTTAAAACACGCATCATATTCCCTTATGCTCTCGATAAGCCTTACTTAATGTCCTTAAGTGCGCTGATACTTTTTTGCTCAAAAACTTTGGAATATGGAACTCAACTAGAAACGTAAAGCATAAAGCATCATAATCTACCACAATTCGATGCGGGACATAATTTTGTACCAACAGCTATGCACATGCCTTTAAGAGTAGTAGCAAATTGACTTGGTTTTCTATCTAAGGTTTTGATTCCTTTAGCACGCCATAACAATTCACACTTGTGCACATGATCATTGCATCTTCGATACCCTTATACTCCGAAAGTGAAGAGACATCTCGTAGTAAACTTGATGTGGCTAATGATGTGTGGACCCTGCCCACTAGATCTAGAAATGGATCTCCCACCATGTTTCCTCCACCTCTAGAATCACTGATCCGCTTGATCCCGATTGATCCTCCCGATCCTCTTAAGAGAGACCGACCCTCAGATGGATGCACTTCCTTGTGACTAGTGGATGAAATTGAACTCACATAGTTTGTGAATTTGAAGTACTCCTAAACGTATTCCTAATATTCTACGTGCACACACTTTGTCTGATGATGCAGCGAGAAAACATTCCTCTAATCGGACTCCTAAACAAACGATGTCATTTGTGTTGTCATGGGTGTATGTGTTGTCTAATACACTTCGTATTCAATGGAAAATGATATCTACTCATAGCTTTACTGATACCTATACTAACCTTCTTCTCAATGACTACTTTTGGAACTAGAACACTATACGCAAGGGCTAGGTCACTAGGTGGATCAAATGTGAGCCCATGGTCCTCAATCTTTCTCCTCGACGTGCTCTCATCCAAAGTTGAAGTGGATTATCTATTGTGCTTTCCTAAGGTTTTGGAGAGTGTGATGCTCTAACTCCACGTCTTCCATGTGAGCTTCAAATCCTTCATGAGCCATCTACCTCCATAACTCCATAGAATCCTCAACATTGCACTTCTTCATTGATTCCCTCTCTCGTGCTTCATTATAGTTGAGTTTCCTTTCCTCTCTCTCCCTTTCTACCGTTAGGTCCGCTATCTCTTCCCACACTGCTCCTTCCCTTGCACATAGTGGGGGTTTAGCTAGCCATAGGTAGTTGCTCCAAACTCAGTATTGCCATTAAGTTCTTAATTTCCAAAGGAATAACGTGCACAAGTAAGATCCTCTGGGCTTGCACAAGAATTCAAACTCAACAACTTCCGGAAACAAATACGTAGAGATGACATACTTCAAAGTGTAATTGTGCACTACACTAGCCCACCAACGATCTACAACATGAGTCCAAGCTTCATCTGCATCAAACAAAGTCTGGTAATCTTCCTGCGTCCAAACCCTCGGCTGTATCCCCAAATTTTCTTTGATGCATATGCTGATAACCACTCATATAATTCTATTGGAAAAAGACTAAAAACGTCTCATAGAGCTCATGATAGAGATGATCTTCCACCCACTTACGTGCATTAAAATCAGGTCTAGAACCATATCTCTGTGCAAACTGATCTTGTCCATCTTTAACCTAACTTTTAATGCTCTCAAGAGTCAATCGATACGCCATCTTCATGCAACATCTTGGTAGACAGTTTGAAAATAGGTCCTAATAATGAAACCAAAATGTAGTCTTATCTTCTATACTCAATGCCTAGGTACACCGACACTTCATCCGATTAGAATGAACACTCACCCAAAGCGTGCAAATCCTACCAGGTCCCTCCTTTGCGTTATCTTGTCAAGATGTTATCATGCATGTTCATGATTACCATTATCAAACATACATTCAAATGTAGATCATTATAGATATCATAAGGAAACACATGTAATAAGGAAACATAACAGATCAAACCATTACTAAGATCAAGTGCACTATGTGATCACCATATACTAGATATATCAATTACCAAAATCCAACCACAATGATCCATTAATAATCAAAAGAATTACATAGTAGAAGTTGAATACACAACAATGGTCATTAAAGAGTCATGCATGCTAGAACATCAAAGAAACATAACTCTATTACATCACGGGTTCTCATACATGGTACCCAAAATTATGAAGAACAAATAATATATATATATATAGGGGTGGGGACTTGCCCTTCACCGCCTATGCATCTCAAAATAGACTGCATGCTCAAAATAGACAACATGCATGCTTTTCTAACAAGCTTAATAATAAACTATCCTAAAGATAAACTTCGCCTTAATCCTATTATTAGCTTCCATGCATGTGTTCGAATTGCAAGTTCCTTCTCCAAAAATAGACCTTGCGTGGCCGCCAAGTCTTCATGTCCTTATCTTCTATTTGAGCAACACTTCCTTTTCTTTTCCTATTTTTAGACCACTTCTAGAAAATGGCTAAGTCTCTGGTCAAAATGTGCATCTTGTGCGCAATCCTTGATTATCCTTCCTACTCGCTCCTTCTTCTCTCATGTGCATGCGATTTAGTCTTCTTTGGTACTTAGTCATTTTTCCCTACCCAACGTCACCAATTAATAAGTAAATGGGAACAATGTCATAATAAATGCAACAATGATATTTCCAAGTACATAGGATGAATTTTTAGTACCATATAACCATTTTTTATAATCAATCCATTCAATCATGTTAAAATACCCTAGATTATCTAGTTACCAATGGGAAATTCCTATGCAAGCCACCACTAGAGCATCAATATTTCTATGACATTTTTGTAAATTTAAAAGATTAATCAAACCTAGAGAAAATCCATCAAAATAAAAACTATCTAAGTGACATTGTTGGTTGGGCCAATTCACCAATTCATTGCAAACGAGGAAAAAAATGGCACCATCAAGGTGAATATTCCTCCACATCCCTTGTAGTGACGAGACATAGGATAGGTGACATAAAAATATCATTTCATTTCCAAGTACATAGGTAATTCAAAAACATGTCCTATTAGAGGCATAAAATTTGCATTTCAAGTAATTGTTGATGAATGCCCCTAACGATGTATTTGAAGAGGGTTAGTAAGTGTATGGAAATTTTGTGATATATATATATATATATATATATATATATATATATATATATATATATAATTGTCAAGGTCCATATTATCACCATCCCAAGGCTAGTGGGAACCAAAATTATTTATGTAGAATTATATGGTCTTGGATTTTGTGTTAAAATACTACCAAGTTAATTGGCCACCGCTCCTCTTACAAAAATTCATCTTCTTAAGAACTTGAAGAAGGGCTCCACAAGTAATGGGCAACTTGATGACATGTGGAAAGAGGATATTCACTTGGTAGAAACTCGAGGAAGAGGGAATACCTTTTGACACAAAGAAAGATGGTATTAAAGATTGATGTAAGAAAAATTTGTTGCTTGTGACATGCATGATACAATCGATTTAAGCTTAACTTGAAGGGCATGCATAGTGGAGGTTTAAGTGGCGGGTGGTAATGTATCAATGACAACGAAGATATCTTTAGGGTTGGCATTGTCGTTAATGGGAACCTTATTATTCCTATTATTTTATTTATTTCATTATTCCCTTTTTGTTTTGTTTGTTCGACCTTGTTGGACTAATTAGGGGATTGTTGTAGCCATGAACAAGCAATCCTTGATCTTATGCTCAAATGACTAGTAGTGATATCAATTATTGGGTAGATTAAGATAGGCCACATGTTATGAAAATCGTTGGCCTTTGATTTGGATACCAATAGTCTCTATAAGATCTTGTTTGGGGTTGACTTCCACATAGACTCTCCTTTAAGGTCTATCAGTATATAATTTGTCAATTTTGAAGCACACAAAATGACTCAAGGGTTTGATAAATTGCTTTAGAAATGACCATAAAGGCATATGAAGACTACGGAGTTCAACCCATATCAAGACTTTGAGCTTAGTTTCATTAGAGACAACAAAATCCCGTGACTAAGGGGAAGGCACAAAATAATGTGATTCTAAAGTACTCGAGGTCAATTTTAAGAATGATGACACATTGGTAAAGGAAAACATATCTAACTAGGAAAAACCATTGGCCATGTTTTGCGCCTTTTTAAACTTGACACCACGGAGTTGTCAATTCTTCTAAAACCAAGTCTTAAACATGGATCTAAAGGGGATTCAACCCACAAAATGACCAATACATTTGATTTAAGCCATTGGCAAGTATTTTCAAAATCTTGAACTTGTAAACTAACATAAAGAGGATTTTCTTAATTACGGAGTACATTACCTTGTGGAAGGCCTTTAGAACAAACTTATGAGTTATTTTGGGTCCCATGAACTCTACCTCCAAATTGAGTTGCATTTAATGATTCAAATTCCTTTAGTAAGCTAATTAAACATTAACATTGTGTGAAGGGTAGATATACAAGAAAAGGATAATTAAATGTTAAGGGTAATGATTTTTGGAGAGTTGAACAAAACAAATTCTATATTAAAGTTGAAGAGGCAAAACCCTAGGTTATAAAAATATGACAAAAATGACCCCCAAGGTTGGCTCACTCAACCTCGCCCATCACTTTATGTGGCCGACTTTGTGGGTTCAATTCCTATGACTTACCCGATATATGGTAAGGGTCCTCTGTGTACCGCCCAAAGATTTTAAGGGGTTCACCCTATGTAAGAGCTCTACAATTCCATGACACTAGACTACCCTCATTTCCCTTTGGTTACAAAAATACAAATGTGACAAACACACCTTTATTAATTTTTTCGAATGCAAATTACTATATGTTTCACCCTTTTCAATTAGAAAAATCTATTTTGACCAATGAAAACTAATTTTTTTTTACCAATTTCTAATATTGAGATATTAATTTACCAATTTTCTAATAATCTAAATTTAATTTCTTTGATTTATTTAGTTTTCTATTGATTATTTTTTATGGATTAAACAATTTTTGAGTCTTATTCGATACAATATTTTTATATTTTTGTAGCCATAAATTTAAAAATTGACACATATACTAGTGCTTATAAGATGTAATAAGTGATTGCTTTAAACTTATGTAACATTTAAAAAAAAACTAACACATATTCTCTTTAAAAAAGATGAACCCATTAATTAAAATATGTACATATATTGTCGAGTCACTTCCCATTCACATTCATGACCATTCTTAATAAATTATATTAGTATTCATATCAAACGTAACAAGTTACTTGAATAAATTAATTATTAAAACTTTATATTAAAAGCAGTTAATTATGTTTTCAATATTGCATTTCATTGGAATCCACTTTCACCACTTTAAGCTGCAAATAGGTAGGTATAGAAAGTTCTAGTGTAGACACTTGTAACTTTCTTCCAATTGTGAAATTTAGATTTTATATTTAAGAAGAAATGTTGCTTTTGTTTTTGTTTCTTGTCGCACGAAGGAAGACACATAATTTTTGGGTTTTGATTTGACAAGCGAAGAGGGGAAGGAAAAGAAAATGAGGCCAAGTTTAAGTAGTACCCCGCATACAAGACTGGATGAATATTTACCCCCTCGCCCTTGCTCATTTCACAAGCCATACCAGACTCTTTTGAAGCACAGAGCTGGTGCTGTTCCAGGGAGAGGGAATACTAGTTACTGCGATTCTTTGAAAGTAATAAATAATAAACAGAAACATGAGGAGAGTTCAAGGAGGCGGAGTTTGCAGGCAAGAAGATTCTGTGCTTCTCCGGGACCTTTCATATGTAATGACAGCAGAAACCCATTGTGCACTCCCGTCAAAGCTTACAGGTACCTTTTTCCTCATTTAACTTTTGTAAATAGCGTACTTCAGTTTGCGTTAATCAGCTGACAGATGTCCACCCTGCCCAACAGAAAACTGCAGGTTGATGAGCTGACGCTTCTTCTTTTGCCTGCAATCGCGGGACAGGCGATTGAACCAGTAGCTCAGTTGATGGAGACAGCTTATGTGGGCAGATTAGGTTCTGAATCCATTCCTTTCGTTGTAATTGTTATTGTTCTTTTCATTGCTCATATACTCAAGATTCAATTCTAGTTTCTTAAAATTGGCACTTGGTAATACACCTAGTTTACATTCATGCAATTATCCAGCCTCAATTATAATTAAAAACAGCATTGTGCTCAATGTTTATGTGTTAGCATGCAGAAATTATAGCCTAATATTTAGGGATTCTGTAGTTAGCATTTAGGATTCTGTAGCTAGCATTTAGGGAAGTTGTTTTGTATTTGACAGCACATTAGATGATATGTGTATGTGCTGGCAATGTTGTCCATCTGTAGGATGAAGAGTAGAGATAGGGTAGTTTGAGTTTGAGTTTGAATAAGACTTTGTTTACTGTTATTCTATAAATATTGTATTCTCTGATTTAGTAGAGCAAGAAATAAGAATAAGAAATAGACCAAAAACTGTATTTGCATTTCTGTGTTCTATTTAAGAGTGCCAATATTTTCATGGTATCAAAGCAGTGTTGGTGAAGTGTTGCTGCAGAGAAGTATCAAAAGTTTAAGACAGAGAGATGGCCACATTTGTTGCAGGAGATCCTCACAGGATGGTAGAACGATTTGATGGCGTTGGATTTAATCTCTGGAAGCTCAAAATGAAGATGTTGCTGCTGAACAAGGATCTACTCAATATAGTTGAAGGGACTGAGACTAAACCCACCCAGGATGCAGATATGATCAGTAAGTGGGAGTCAAAGGAAGGTAGGGCTCGTTCCTATATACTTTTAAGTTTGAGTGATAATGTGCTTTTACATGTAAGTGAGGCAAAATCAGCAAAGGAAGCTTGGGATCAATTGATCAAGTTATATGAATCAAATGATGTTAGCACAAGATTATATCTTAGAAGAAGATTTTTTCAGTTAAAGATGCAGGAAACACAAAAGATATCAGATTTCACAAATCAGTTTAAATCTCTCAAAAATCAATTAGCAGCATGTGGATCAGTGATTGCAGAAGAAGATGCTGTTATGTCACTTCTTGGGAGTTTGCCAGAATCCTATTCTGGACTGGTAGTAGCACTAAGCACCCAAGCTAATTTGGATTTGACAAAAGTAATAGCAACACTACTTCAAGAAGAAATCAGAAGGAAGGATGGGGGCCTGAATGATGAGAATCCTACAACACTGTTTTCAACAGGATATAAGGGCAAAGCAAAAAGGAAGAGTGACAACAAATCCCATCCCTCCTAGTCCAATGTCTCAAAGAATGGTAAAGACACAAAGGAGGAGAAAAATAAGGGAAATTGCTTTCATTGTGGAGCTCCTGGGCATTTTAAGAAACAATGTCGAAAGTGGTTAGCATGGGTAGAAGAGGTAAAGAAAAGGAAGGCTGCTGAAGCTAACATGACCTCAAGCAATGACCAAGAAAATTTGTTTTCGGTTGTCACAACCCCAAGTTCTGATGTTTCAAATTGTTGGTATTTAGATTCGGGAGCAACTCAACATATGACACCTGAGAGAAGTTGGTTTATGGCATATACAGAAGCACCCAAAAGTAAGACTATCAATCTTGGAGATGATAGCAAATGTGAGATGATTAGAATTGGAGATATTCCATTGCAAATGCCGGATGGTGGATACAAGAAAATCCAGAACGTATGGTATGTACCTGCTCTAGTAAAAAGTCTTTTATCAGTGAGCAAGATTACCGATGCTGGCATAATTGCATAGTTTGACAACAAGGAATGTGTCCTAAAGGATGTTGAAGGAGTAATTGTTGCTAAGGGAATCAGAGATGGCAATCATACAAGTTATGTGCAAGTTATGTGCAGCAATTCTGATGTAGTGTTAACAACAACAAATAATGAAATTTTGATTTAGTTCTTTGGCATCATAGATTCGGACATGCAAATCTCACTCGCTTCAAATATTAAAATTAGAGCAGCTTGTGGAAGATTTTAATTTGCATCTACCAGTTGAGTTGGGAGTGTGTGAAGGTTGTTGTTTAGGAAAGCAACATAGATTCCCCTTCCCAAAGAAAGGAGCAACACGAGCTAAGGAGCAAATGGAACTTGTGCATTCAGATATTTGCGGTGCAATGCAAACAATGTCACACAACGGGGCAAGGTATTTTATTACCTTTATTGACGATTCCTCTAGAATGACCTTTGTTTATTTTATCAAAAATAAATCATGTGCATTAGAAATGTTTAAGATTTTTAAAGCATTTGGTGAGAAGCAGTCTGAAAACCTTTGAAACGACTTAGATGTGATAATGGGGGTGAATATACCTCAAATGCTTTCAAAATTTTATGTGCAAAAGAAGGTATCAAACTTGAGTATATTGTTCCTTATTCACCACAACAGAATGGTGTCACTGAAAGAAGGAATAGGACTCTTGTTGAAAGTGCTAGATGCATGCTTAAGAGTAGTGGATTATCTAATGTTTTTGGGCTGAAGCAGTCTCCAGTGCAACATATATACAAAACAGGTTGCCAACTATTGCATTGCATAAGAAGACACCTTATGAGGCATGGCATGGAAGCAAGCCAAGTGTCAATGATTTAAGAATTTTTGGTTGCATAGCATATGCACATATACCAGATGAAGAAAGAAAGAAGCTAGATGAAAAAAGCAAGAAGTGTATAATGGTTGGATACATTCAATTCAAAGGGATATCGAATTTATGATCCTTTAACACATGAGATTCTAGTCAGAAGAGACATCATTTTTGACGAAAATTCAGTTTTGCACAAATCAACAGAGATGGAAAATGCTAAGGATTCAGAAACAAGGCCTTATGATCTCGGATCTGATGAAGAATCTGAGCATGAGAATTCTACTCCAACAAGACCATTACAAGTTGCATAACCACACAACCCATAGGAGATGCACAAGGAGAGCAACAACTTCGTAGATCAACAAGACTACGAAACCCACTCAAAAGGCATCTGAATCATATGCACTTAATGTAGAGGTTGATGAACCACTCAGTGTTCAAGAAGCACTTCAAAGTATTTATGCAAGCAAATGGAGGCAAGCAATGGATGTTGAATATGAATCGCTCATAAAAAATCAGACATGGAAACTCACAATTCTTCCACCTGGAAGGAGAGTGGTTGGGTGCAAGTGGTTATTCAAACAAAAGTACAAGTCTGATGGGTCATAGACCGCTACAAGGCTCGTTTGGTGGCAAAGGGTTACACCCAAATTGCAGGTTTGGATTATCATGACACTTTTTCTCCTGTAGTCAAGATAACATCCATCAGGATTCTATTAGCAGTGGCAACAACCTTGGATCTTCATGTACATCAGCTAGATATAAAAACTACATTTTTAAATGGATTCTTAAAGGAAGAAGTTTATATGGAACAACCAGAAGGCTACATACAAGAAGGAAAGGAGCAGTTAGTATGCAAGCTTCAGAAAACATTGTATGGACTGAAACAGTCTTCAAGAGCATGGTATGAGCGTATTGATGGGTTTCTCCAAAATGAAGGATATGTAAGTTGCAATGCTGATTCAAATGTCTACATAAAGCATATTGGTGAGTCTCTAGTCATCTTAGCCTTATATGTTGATGACACCATCATTATGAGTAATGATTTTAAGATGTTAGGCTTGTTTAAGTCTCAATTAGCTGCAGAATTTGAGATGACTGATCATGGTGAGATTCATTATTGCTTGGGCATTCAAATTTTAAGAGATAGGGAGAAGAGGAAAATCCATCTTAGCCAAGAGAGGTACATTAGGAACATTCTCAAGAAATTTGGGATGGAAAATTGCAAGCCAGTAAGTACTCCAATGGAAGTAGGAAACAAACTTTCATTGGACATGTGTCCCAAAACACAAGAAGAAGAAAGTTATATGAGTATGGTTCCATATCAGAATGTTGTTGGGAGCCTAATGTATGCAATGGTTTCTAGCAGACCTGATATTGCACATGTTGTAAGCATTGTGAGCCAATATTCTAGCAATCCTGGACCACAACATTGGGCAACAGTTAAAAGAATTTTTAGATATCTTCAAGGAACAACTAAACATGGAATAAGATTCAGTGGGAGTTCAGAAAAATCTCTGCAACTTACTGGGTATTGTGATGCAGATTGGGCAGGGGACGTTGATAGTAAGAGATCAACTTCAGGGTTCTGTTTTATCCTTAGTGGAGGTGCAGTTTCGTGGGCAAGTAAGAAACAACGAACTGTTTCTCTCTCCAGTGCAGAAGCAGAATATATAGCAGCATGTCAAGCTGCAAAAGAATTGATTTGGTTGAGAAGATTGTTGTAGGACATCGAGGTTACTCAGTCCCAACCAACAATATTAAAGTGTGACAGCCAAAGTTGCATAGCCATGACGAAGAATTCGAAGTATCATGGGAGAGTTAAACATATAGGGATACAATATCATTTCATCCGTGAACAAATTGAGAACAACACTATCAAAATGGAGTATTGTGCAACTGAAATGATGGTGGCGGATGCATTGACAAAGGCATTACCAAGAAATAAGTTTGAGTTTTGCAAAGAAGGATTCGATGTGATACAAGTTGGTTGACAAATATTTGGCTAAGTGGGAGTGTTAGACATGCAGAAATTATAGCCTAATATTTAGGGATTACTGTAGTTAGCATTTAGGATTCTGTAGCTAGCATTTAGGGAAGTTGTTTTGTATTTGACAACACATTAGATGATATGTGTACGTGCTTGGCAATGTTGTCCATCTGTAGGATGAAGAGTAGAGATAGGGTAGTTTGAGTTTGAGTTTGAATAAGACTCTATTTACTGTTATTCTATAAATATTGTATTCTCTGATTTAGCAGAGCAAGAAATAAGAATAAGAAATAGACCAAAAACTGTATTTGCATTTCTGTGTTCTATTTAAGAGTGCCAATATTTTCATCGACTCTCACTTACTCTAGGCCAAGCAAGGAACAAGATTTCTGCATTTTCTGTCAACATAATCAAAATTTGGAGGTTCTTATCAGCCTATTATGTAATTGCAAAATCTTGTAAATGGAAATGTAGTGCATTTTCAAGGCTACTGTTATTCTTTCTGCCTTTTCTGACCATTAGTGACGAGTTTTCAACTTCTTTCTGCACTGGACTTTCAGGCAAAATTGTGGATCATAATGTGTGGTCGTGTATGTGATGCATTCAAGTTGACTCTTGAAGCATTTTACCATATGTTAATGTTTATTTTGAGTTACTAAATTGACTGAATATGCATCTTGATTGATGAATTCTAAACTTCCATCTTGAAGGTCCTGTGGAATTAGCTTCTGTCGGAGTTTCAATTTCAGTCTTCAATCTCATCTCCAAATTGTTTAATGTCCCACTCCTCAATGTCACAACATCCTTTGTGGCTGAAGATGCTTCAAGAAGTGTCCAACGTAAGTCTCACAATGATGGAAAAAGTTTATTTTTAACAAGAATATGTAAAACTTAGATGCAAAGTTCACAAGTTCTTTTCCTTTTGCAAGACGTTGTACTAATTTGTCATCTTAATCTACAGCCTGGTATATTTTACAGGTGATAGTAGTCATGAAGAGAACAGCAAAATCCAAAAGCTTTTTATTGATACAATAGAAAGGAAGCACTTACCTGCAGTTTCAACTGCATTAGTTTTAGCAGCTGGTCTTGGTATTGTTGAAGCTGCTGCCTTAGCTTTTGGAGCGGGCCCTTTTTGAATGTCATGGGTATTTCTGGTGTAAGTTTTAATATTTGCTGGCTTGGACATATCATTCTTTTTTAGATAAAAAAGTTGACGAATAGGAGTTTTTGTTTATGAATTAAACTTTCCAACATTTGCTGGCTTGGAAATATCATTCTTTTCTATATGACCCATTGCAGCTTTTTAGTTATCAGTTAGCATTTTGTTATTCCTGCCCAAGTTATATCATAAAGGTCTCCTAGATTTATGGACGGTGAACTATTCTGCCTCTAATTACATTTTCCATATAACGCACTTGATTTTCCCGAGCGTCTCAGATATTTGAACAATGCTTATTAAGATCGAGTTTCCATTACTTTTACTTTGATCTTTGTTTGTGATACCAGTTCATGAAATGTTTCAAGCTATGATACATAAATGTTGTCAACAGTTACTGTTTGGCAACAATTTTTAATTTGTTAAAAAACTCAAATCTTCTTTGCTGGATAATGGATATCTCTTTACTTTTGAATGATATTGTTATCACATGTATTGCCATAGGATTCACCAATGCGGCTTCCTTCACAGCGATACCTTGCTTTTCGAGCCCTTGGTGCTCCGGCTGTAGTAGTTTCACTTGCAGTGCAAGGAGTATTCCGTGGTTTCAAGGACACAAAGACTCCTTTATATGCCTCGGGTAAGTGAAATGCTATTTTCCTCATCTTAAATATGCTGTAAAGTTTTAGGCTATTTCAAGAAGATTGGAGTATAATATGCACCATGCTCACTATGCACATAAAATGCGAAGGCTTATTTTCTATGATCATGAATGTTTCTATTGCAGTGCTATGTTGGACGTGTATAGTTCCTTAAAGTAAAAGAGTTCTTTTCCTGACTCAGAATTTTTATTTGGAACTTGGAAAATAAGATTCTTATAATTCAGTAAATGGACATATACCTCCTGCTATTTTTACAGTAACTCCAGCTCAAGTGGCAGTATCTAATCTATTGTTCAAATTAACCGAATGTTATGGGGTACCCATACTTATGGGCTTTTAAAAAATAACATTATTATTTGATTGTCGCGTTAATGGTGGTAGGTAAACATAGTTTCTAGAATTACTCAGCAGCATTTATTCCCACTATTGCTAGGGATGTCATATATGCAATGGAAGTAATTGGATGACCACCAATGCGGGGGAGACCATGACAAACTATATCTGATTTGTATAGCACCAAATTCGCCAAAGCATAAACCACCTTATTTTGATTCCTTGGGATATACCAGAAGTCTACTGCCTAAAAGGTTTGCTAGATATTTTCAATTGTATTCAACACTCTGCCCAATCTTTAATCCTCCTAACTACAAGGGTAGCATATTGCAAATACTTAATCCAAAATTGAGAATCTGACTCCACTATGATATTCTGCCAACCTACCTTCATAGCCTCTTCGAGTCCTATTAAAATAGCATATCCTTCCACCATATTATTGGAGAGAAACCCTAAATTTCCACAAACAGGAAAGCTGGATCACCATTATGTATCCTTCCTTCGCCTTCCATACTGGCTTTGCCAACATTGCCTCTAGAAGTCCCATCAATACTAACTTTACCTACCCCAAAAGGTGGAGGAGACCGCTGCCCTTTATTATCTCGTGTAGCTCTTCAATTGCCAATAAATTTCCCTGACTGAAATTGAAGCTTATATAAAATTCAGTCCCATCTTGACTAGGTGCTTGAGGGTGTGGTATCAAATAACGAATTGATTCTTTGATATTTGCTTGAGTTTTGTCCAAACAAATTATCTGTCTCTATATTCCCGAATGAAGATTCTCTGATTTCTCTCCTTCTAGATATTCCATAGGAGAAGAGATGTGCTAATCCACATAATATGATAACCATATATTTGTCAGGATGATCCTAATCGATCCAGTCCCTTTAGATTTGGTACAAATTTCCAACTCCACTGCCAATGAATATCCAACAAATTAGCTAGGGCGTGCCAAAGGTTGATTGTGATCAGACAGTCTCTAAGAGATGATCAATAGAATCCTCATTACCCCAACACATTTCACATCTAAAGGGACCATGAAATCCTTGCTTCATCAATTGCTCACCTATGAGGATTCTTCAATGTAGCAATAGCCAGATGAAGAAGCAAACTTTGGGCCAAAGGTTTTGAGACCAAAGAGGTTTAAAGATGTCTTTTAGGGGATTAGGATTGGTACTACAAAGAGCATCATAACCTCCAGGTACAGTATAAAGTCCGTGAATACCTTGACCAGTACTATCGTCTTCTCGCAAGCTAGAGAGTGTACTCCTTTGAATTACACAAAAGATTTCCTACTTTTGATTGTCTACCAACTAAATGGGCCAATCATCGGGGAATCCAACTTCTACCTACCACTGCCATATTATTCAACGGTCTGCAATAATGTGCCACTTTGATCCAGTTCTTGGAATGGAGACACTCCATAATAGGTCTCCAAAGAGGGAACTGCTCAACAAGTGGAGGATGGCCATCCCAAGAATTTGTCCAAAAATTAGCTCTCTGACCATTCTTAACAATTCAGTAGAGATGCTTCTTGAGCATCTCCTCACCAACCCTTAAAGTTGAAAGGATAGGAGAACCTCTATTAGGAAGATGAAGATGGATAATTTGCATATTTAGTTTGAAGATAATAAGCCCATAATTCATCGGCCCCGTAGAAGTTGCCAATAGAGTTTGGTCTGAAAGAGCCTTAGCATTCTTCGCTGCAGATCTGAAACCAAGCCCCCTTTTGCTTTAGGATGGCATAAAGTATCCCATTTCACCAAAGCCCATTTTTGTTTCTGTTGAGAACCATTCCATAGGAATCGATAACTAAATCAGTCAAGTACCTTCAAAACTGCTACAGGAATACGCAACACTGAAGAGAGATAAATTGGGAGAGCTTGTAAAACCGATTTAACCAAAATAATTCTACCTCCAGTAGATAACCACCTATTAGTCCATTTCGATAGTTTATCTTGAACTCGCTGAAACAACTAAGATGTAATGTCCCCTTCTCAGCGCTAGTCCTTTTGGAAGACTTTGAGCCCATTCCACTTCCTCGTGGGCAAGAAGGAAATGAACAAGGGGAGTAATTGTCATGTTTTTCAGTTATTTTCGTGAGCATTGCATTCTTCTTTAGTAGTTTTCTATATAAAGTCAGGTCGGTTGGGTTAAGAAGATGAAAAGCCAAATGAAAAATAGAAGAGAAGGATCCATTATGAGGTTGGTCCTATTTTGGGGGCATTTTAATTGGTTTTGGCGCCACATCAAGGTATAAGAAGGGGTCGCTTGGCTCATTTGTGCATCATCATTATCTTGTCTAAAATTAACATTACATGGTTTTTGGGCTGATTGCTCAACTACTTCCACTTAAGGGCAAAATCCTTTGGTGTGGCCAACAAGGAGGACAAAAACCTTTCTTGTTTGATTGAAGAATGAAAACTCTTCAATTCATTGAGGATTTTTCATCCTGAGGTGTACTTGTCCCTTTTAGGGGGACTCAGGAAATGACCAAAAGCTGAGATGTAACTCACAAATCAGATTATGGAACTGCTGATATAACCCTGCAAATCTGCGAATTAAACCCTTCCTAGGGCAGTGACTTTCCTAGAGGAGTTAAACCCCTCAAAGGTGGGTCAAACCTTGCTAATGCCCTTCAAATCTTATGCCAAAATTATTAGTAAACCCTCAACAAACACAATCAGCTGTTAGAGATCAGAATTGAGTGTGAAAATAATTAATTATGGAACCCTTAACCAACGAACATCATCAAGCTTGGAAAAATAGTAGAACACCTCCAAAATTCACAAAACTCTAGATCTTGGCCTTAGAAAATATGGAGAACAAGATAGTAAATTCAGATTTGCCAAATTAGCATCACACATACCAAATAATCACTCCCAAGTGGGTCGCTCCACTCCAAACAAATAGATCATTGAACTAAAGAGACCAATCATGCAAGAAAATGATAATTTATTGCCTTTCAAATCAACTTGCATACATAAAACCTCATGAAGGGTTTTCGTCCTCCACAAGTCCTCAACCAAGGGTTTCTGTCCTTGGAAAAGGTCCTCAATCAAGGGGTTTCGTCCTTGAGAAAGGTAGATAAGGTGCTTCACAAGCAAACCTTAACCAAAATATGAATATTCACCAAAACATGATTCAATAATGCCCAAGCGACCTCCTTATATAACCACAAGGAGTGCTTTACAATATAAAAATGATGGCCGACCCCTTAAGGTAAGTGTTTTTAAATATTCAAATGGTATTTGGAGCCTACATGCTCATAATACCTTTATTTCCTAACTACTTAAGTCCTTCTATTGGAGCGCTAGGCTTCCCAATAGGATACATGATAATAAATAAAACTACCTAAACAACAATAAAAATATAATTCAGATCTTCCCCTTGCTTTCCTCCTTAAACCCATGGGGAGAAAATGGAGAAAGGTCTTCGAAATCAATGTTCAAAAAGGGACATGACACAAGGTTTTCAAATAGCTTCAAGAAGATTGATTTTGCAGATTTTCAGCTAGGGTTTGATTCTACAATGATTTTCAGCCCCTCTCCTAGGGGAGTGACCCACCTTGTGGAGGAGTTAGGGGTTTCTAGGGCACGACGACATCCAACTCAACCATCATTGCATTCCTTATATTTTTAGCAGCCGGAATCTATATTTGGACTTCATTTTTGGGCTTGGAATCATTCATTTCCAGCCACTTTTGTAAGGGTGTTCTCTGCTGTTATTTTATTTAATTAAATAATTTTCAGCTGGGGTTTGAAGGCTGATTTCTTGGTTAATATTGGTTCTAAAATATTTCTAAGTGTCCCTACATGTTTTGGATGGTGTGAATGATGCATTTTTGAAGAATTATTGCATTCTCCTTGCTACTGTTATAAAAAATCAGACTACCATTTCATTGCTCTCATAATTTTCAGTTGGTTATAAAATGCAGTTTATTATTTGTTGGGGTTTGTGCTATTTTCCTTTTTTTCAGTTAGAGTCGGAAAGGGGACATTGCATAAGACCAATCCTTATGGCGCTTATCGTGCGGGGGTACTAAGATAAGTAAGTGGGAGAGAAGCTAGGCTAAAATGGAACTTCTCCATGATTAAATTCTCTTGCCTTTGAGAGCAATGAAAGAAAATAATTCTGGATTTATTTTCATTCATTGGTTGACCTATAGCTCTAGTAAAAGTATTGAGGATCTTTTGAAATCTACTATCCTTTGTAACCTTAGCTTGCCCCATTAAAGTAAAATCATCAACAAATTGCAAATGAGTAATCGGGTTAGCCCCTCAAACAATTGGTAAAATACCCTCTAAAATTTTGTCATCTCTATCTTTAATTTTTTTTTGCCCAAGACTTTCAGCCAAAATGATGAAGAGATAAGGGGAGAGGGGATCACCTTGTCTTATCCCATGAGAGGCTTTAAACAAATGAGTAGGGGAGCCATTAATGAGGATTGAAAAGGAAACAATAGACATGCATTCGTTGACCCGATCTACCCAATCGATTGTGAATCCAAACTTATACAAGACCTTGAGGAGGAAATGCCAATCTACCTTGTCATAGGCTTTGGATAAATCCAATTTGATAAACATAGAGGGAATCTTTTGAGCTGCATCGAATGAAGAGCTTCTTGAGCCAACACTATTTCATCTAGGATTTGTTTGCCTTCCACAAAACCCCCTTGTTCAGGTGAAATAATTTTATGCAACAAAGGTTTGAGCTTGTCAGCCATAAGTTTAGAAATGATTTTGTATAGAACATTGCAAAGCGCCATAGGTCGGAAGCCAAAATATCAACTTCATGGATTTGGGAATTCGGGCAATGAAAGTCTTGTTGATCTCTTTAAGAATGGACTTGGCTACGTGGGTCTATTCCACCACCTCTAAAAGCTCATCCTTAACTATATCGCATAGTTCTTGATATAATTCAATAGAAAAACCATCCGAACCGGGAGTATTCCCTTTTTAGAGTTTAAAAACAATCTTGCTCAAGTTCAAGCATTTGCACTTTGGCATATAAATTCTAGTTATCTTCCTCCGAAATGAGAGTGGGATTGTTTACTGGAATCTGATGTTGGGCTTATACGTTTAAGGCTTTCGCAAAGAAATATTTTCATGATATTCTTTTGCTATATCTTTCATACTTGCCCAAGTGTAGTCTTGAAGTCCCTCCTTATTCTTTAGAGAAGAAATATAATTATGAGATCTTTTGGTATAAGAGATTTATGGAAGAACTTAGTATTTTGATCCCCTTCTTGAAGCCAATGAATACGAGATTTCTGTTTGACTAGAATCTCCTCTTTTCTCCCATTCTTCTTTTTGGGTGATTAAATAGATTTCTTCCTTAGCAAATAGTTCATTCCTTTTGTGACACCGAATATCCTTATTCAACAACACCAATCTATTGACAAATTCTTTTTCTTTCTTAGAGACATTGCCGAACTCCTCCCAATTCTAACGTTTAGCTTGAGGTATTGATATACTGATTAAGCCGTTTGACAAAGATAAACATTTTTGTACTATATCTTGGTTTTCCTTCATGCCATCACGGATAATTTTATTTCTCCGAAAGTATCATCCTGAAGCTACGTAAGCTGAAATTTGAAAGGAGAGCACGTCGGTGGGAGTTCCAAACATCCAAGTTAATCGGCCAATGATCGTTAACACACGTTACTTAGAATGGTAGATTTAGGAATAAAATCAAAGTGAAAATAACATTAAAACATGGAATCTATCTAGCCTTTCCACAATACAATCAAGGCCTTGTCTCTTATTCATCCTAGTCTACACCCCATCAAAGGGCTTCAAATCAACCAGATTCAAGAACCTAATGTGTTCTGACATAAGAGTCGCACTTCCATCTAAACTTCTAATCCCTCCCAGTTTCTCATCTAGAGATAAAATGGTGTTAAAATCACCCCCAACAAAAAAGGGACCAGGCATCAGAAAGCAATTGATAATAGAAACAATATTCTTACCTGACTACTTTTTTATCCTTTAAGGGAGTGGGAGAGTAAACATTTGAGCATAATTTTTTTGAGAATAGTCCTTGCTCTAAACCAAAAGCCCTAACACTCCCAATTAGCCACCATATGTAAGAAAACCATTTCCTTTGGATTCCATAGAGAAGCTACTCCCCTTGAAGCTCCTGATGATCCCAGAAAGTCCCTTCACTTGTGCGGCCAAATCTTTTTACTAATAGTATCCATTTCCTCCATTGAAACCTTTGTTTCTTGAAGAAAAATCACACGAGGCTAATGCATCTAGATTAACATTTTAATGTCATTATGCTTAGAGGGGAAACCTTGTAGCCCTCTGACATTCCAAGTAATGCACCTCATGAATTACTATGTTGAAAATTCTAGGCAAGATCCCTTACCTTAACGCCAATAACCTTTCTCCATCTTTTCCCATCTTAACTTGGTTTGATCTTCTGCTTGGTTTCTGATTGGTATCAAGTCTCATTTGTTTAAGAGAAGTTTGCCTAATTCCAACCAATGTTTTAAAAATCGGAACCGGACTCGGAACTGGCCGAGGGTTGGACTGGAACCGAACCGAACCGGACCGGTTCAAACTTTATGAACCGGTTTACTAAAAAATACATAAAATTTTATATTTTTAATGAAAATAATATATTTGAAAGGTTAAAAACCATGATTCCAACAATTACACACAAAATATGCAAAGTTTGCTCTTATATATATGTAAGAAAGGTGTTTATAGAAAAATGGCACGAACTCCAAGTCCAATACACAATACATATATCATATATGAGATTCCGAAACAAAATACATAAACAATGAGGCTCTAAATGGCCTCCATAGTTCGAGACTCCAAAAAAACAACATGCTATGATCATTGATACATTACAAATACTACAAGTTACAAAACTCTAGAATAAACTAGATGACATCAATGATCAATCATCAAACTTTGCACTTCGCTGGAAATGGGATCCTCAAGGTCATCCTCATCAATATCATCACCGTCCTTTGGCTTTGACTCGGACCCATCCAAATCCTCAGGTACATTTGCAACAATTGTATTGGCACGGGGAGTAGCACGAGTGCGACTAGTGCCTGCTATGTCTCGTGACGGTGGCAACGGTGTTGCTAATGGCTCATCATCCTGATCCAAACCCATCCACCCCAAGTCATCGGGATCAAACTCTTGTTGGTGACTCTCCTCTACCCAATCTAAGGTTGGATCTATATCATCCAAGACAATGGGATCTGTATCAGGTCTTCGGTTCAACAACTGGTTGCGCCTTAGCCAAAGGTTGTACTGCACAAAGACAAGATCATTCAACCGTCGTTGTTCCAAATGGTTTCTCTTCTTCGTGTGAATCCGCTCAAAGATGGACCAATTGCGCTTGCACCTAGAAGCACTGCAAGTTTGGCTCAGGATCCTAATTGCAAACTTTTGCAATTGAGGACATTGACTACCAAATGAATCCCACCAATGTGCTGCGATAAAAAATGTAAATGTAAACAATGACTATAAAAACATAGTTAAAAATTAAAAGTAAAACTTATAACTTAAAGGCTAAAGCGTAATTCAACAAATTAGATTGTCTTATGCTAAAAATTCATGATTATTCATTAAAAAGTTTAATCAAATGAACTTCAAAAAACTTAAAATTGCTTACAGTTGGTCAAGTCCACATCCTCAATCTTTGCAAGGTTTTTCCCAAAGGTATGTGTGGCTTTCTTTGAAGAAACTTGCTCTGTCGGTGAACCTCAAGTTGTTGCATCTCATCAGGGACGATGCGCTCTAGGCACTCGTACAAACCATCTTTTACTTATCCTATTTGATCTTCTCCAAGGTTGAACTTTGTAATGATATTTTGGGTTCACGAAATACCCAGCTGCATGTATAGGGCAATGAAGTTGATTGTTCCATCTATTATCTATAATCTCCCATATAGGCCCATACTTAGTTACCTCGTCTTTGTATGCTTCTCTTATTTGCTCCTTTGCTTGATCCATAGCCTTATAAATATAGCCCATGGCTAATTTTTCCCCATCCACCAACCGCAACACCTTAACAAGAGGCTCAACAACTTTCACAATCTCTGTTGTTTTTTTCCAAAATAAATTGTCAAAAAGTTTCTTCTTTGTGTCTTTCCCATCTTGTTTGCGGCTCCACTTTGATGCATTCCATTCATCACTTGAAAACATCTTTTTCAAGTTTTGTTGTTGGGAAAGAAGAGATTGCAACGTGAGGAAGTTTGTTGCAAATCTTGTGATGGCTGGCCTAACAAGTTCTCTACCCTCAGTGTTCTTCCTCATTAGGTTCAATACCCATGAGTGATTGTAGATGTATTTGGTGATGTTTTTGCCATGCTCTACAATGTTCTTGATCCAATTTTTTTGCTATATCCTCAAGCATGAGGTCTATGCAATGTGCAACACATAGAGTTCAAAATATTGTTGTGTGTTTAGCCTCTAACATCTTACTAGTAAGAACATAGTTAGAGGCATTATCTGTTATGATTTGTACAACAATTTGCACCCTCGCCTCTACACCAATCTCATCCAAAAGTTCAAACAACAAATTTGCATCTTTCACCCTATTGGATGCATCTACTGATTTCAAAAACATAGTACCTTGTGGAAAAGAGGCAAGAAAATTTATTATGGTGTGGTTCTTGCCATCACTCCACCCATCTAACATAATAGTGCATCTAGTTTTGGCCCATGATGCTTTGCAACTCTTCAAATATTCATCTATGGATGCAACTTCTTTCTTCAAAAGTGATCCTCTCAAGTCATGCATACTAGGGCCTTTAAAGCCCTTACCAACAACAATGGAATCAAACATAGGCTGGTAATAAGGTGAGTGGGCAGCATTGAAAGGGATATTTGCATCATACCACCATCTAGCAATGTACTCAAAAGCTGCTTCTTTGTATTGCTTCTTCCAATGGTTATCCAAGGTGGGCTGATTTTCTATTGGCATGGAGGCACTAAGTAGGTGTGGAAGATGGAAAAAAGCTTTGAATGGTCTTTCTTTTTTGAGGCCGGTTTTCTTGACTATGAGTGGATGGGGAGGCATATATCGAAAGGGGTCTCTAACAGTCATAGAAGGGTCAGAGCAAGATCCTTCAACACTCAAGGCATGTTCCCTCCTCCCTATTTCAGCTTCCATCTCTTTTTGCCTAGCCTTCTCTTCTCTATGTTTTTCAAGCAAGTTTTTCATTTCCAACCTAATGGCATCAATATCAGGTGCATCACATGGGGTAACTTGGCCTCTTTGACCAGCCAAGTGTTGTTTCAACCTATGAATCCCCCTTTGATGTGTTTCTTGCAATATTTACAAAAAAATTTGATTATTAATTACATCTGCATGGCCCCATGTTGGGTCGTTTGTTTTGGGGGCCATTGCAAATGCAAAAAAATTTGAAAATGCAAATAAAAACAAAATAAATTTCAGATTTCTTATTTAATAAAATTTACAAATAAGGGGCAAGTTTAAAATGTAACATACCTTTCAATGTGCACACAAATGAGGTGAAGAAACACTCCAAGCTTGTATATGGGCTGCACCCTCCAAATGTAGATGTGAAGACCACCACAAAGAGCCCACACTTGATGCCAAACAACCCCCAAACTCACTCCAAATGAACACTCTTCAATGCTGCCCCAATCCTCCAAATCCTTCCAAATAAGAGAGGTGCTCACAAATAGAGGTGAGGTGCCCACAAATAGATGCCAATATCACCACAAAGAGCCCACAAGCAATGTCAAATAAGCTCCAAGCCTCCAACTTCCAAGCTCACTACAAAAACTAAACTCTTTAATCTTATGCTCACAAATGCTCAATGAGAGACGTGAAGTGAATAGAGGAGGGGTGTATTTATAAAACCAAATTAGGGTTTAAAGCAAGAAAAAATAAAAAAATATTAAAACACATTTTTTTAATGAAATCGCCATATACGGTTGCGTAGGGGCAAAATCGGCCGGTTTAGAACGAAACTAGACTGGTTTGACCGGATTTAGGTCAAACCAGTCAAACAATCCGGTTCCATAACCTGTCCCATGCAAAAAATTAGTGAACCGGTCGAACCGGCCGGTTTCGGTTTCGGTTCCCAGATTCAACCGGTTTTTAAAACACTGATTCTAACAGTTCCTGGAGCATCCTCTAGGTCAAGAGGTCTAGAATAAATTGTTAAAGTATTATATGAGGATTCTCCTTGTCTTTAAACAACGAGAGGATATTGCTCTTTAGAACTATGGATTCTCCTCTAGCATGGATTTCTGAGTAAAGCCCATTGGACTTACAACTTGTTCCTTGTTTGTATCCATCTTTTTCCCTCCATCACTTGTCTGTTATGTTCCTCTTGAGTTTTGGGGACTGCTAATACTATACAATTTTCTTCATCTTGCGAAGGGTGATTCCCTTGTAAGTTGGCAAATCTATTCCGGGACATGACATTTTGTACATGAACCATAGGTTTTGTAATAGAATTCTTCTTCTTAGGAAGTTGAAAACCTTGAGGCAGCTTCTCGTCCGGAGATTGTTCTAGAATGACATGTTTGCAATTGTGAATGAGGTGGTTATATTCATGAAAAAATCTGCATAGAAAAGGAATGTTTTGATGATCCTCTTCTTGCTTCCATTTATCCTCCTAAAATTCTAGAGTTACCTTTTTCACAAGGGGCTAATCAAAATCCATAAGAACACACAATCTAGCATAGAGAATATGTTCAAATCTAGATGTAGCATCAACTGTCATCATATAGGTTCTTAAGGAATTCCCAATGGACATTAAGATTGCTAGGTTCCAAAACTCGGTAAACCAAATAACCTAACCCACATCGGACCTTTGGAGGGAAGGTCTTATGCGACTTTGAATTTTGTGTGCCAAGGTTTCATAAATAGCCCTGCCCTACCATAAAACCACGACCCCATGGAAAACTTGTTCTCTATCTTCTTCATTACTAAAAATCACAAGAAAATATCCATTGGGATACATAGAAACAGTGAACTCACCTTTCACCTTCCATTGTTGTGTTGCCCATATCTTAAATGCCATCAAAGGACAAACGATAACCCATTTCAAAGAAGTGGTTGATAAATATGTTGTTGAAATTCACTTTCACCCTTATAGCCTTCTTACCATAGTTAATAATCCTCCAATTATGACATCCTTGCTTGTTCACGGTGTATGCAAGATAAGGATGATCTATTGAATATCCTCTCTTCGTGATAATATAGATTAGGATAACAAGCGGACCATTCCAAGGTCACACACACGAGGATTGTAAGGTGTTAGAGCTGTGGATCTAGAAGATGGTGGTCCACTTTCTATCAGAGGTGTAGGGTTCCAAAGCCTAAGTCTAAGATAGGGGTTTTGGCATCTTACTAGTATCTTGATTGTAAACAATAAGAAGATATCTATGCTAGTGTTGTAAATATGGGTTGTAGAGATTGATGGGTTGTAGAGATTGATGGGTTGTAAAACCCAAAAGTGAATTGTAAGGCAAGGGCCAATAGATAAAATGCAATAGATTAAGAATATGCTACTCAGTTCTAACCTATTTACACGGCCAAACAAATAAAATAATATAATGGAAAAGAGAGGTTAGAGATACTTATATATATGTAGCTACCATTGGCGTATTAACTTCCCTCTAGAGTTAACAACATGTTATGAGAGAATTGATGTGTGGGACCACAAGAGAACTAGGAAGAAGACCTAGGTAAACCACTTGTTGGGGAGTCCAAAGGCTTGGTAAACCATAGCAAGTGCAACTCTTATTCTTGCGTGTTCTAAGAGTAGACCTCCAAAGATAAGTAAGACCAACTTTTGAATCTTTAAGACCTTTAAGAGCAGCTTAGCAAACACAAGCCGACTAGATGACCAATGGAGATGTGATGATAAATGCACTCAAATGCTGCCTATAAATAGGGGACATGATTTAGCTATTATAGTTCTTTATAGTTGACAACATTGACATATAGTTGATGCAGTCGGCTGTTAGGAATGAAAGCTAGGTGGTATTAGTCGTGGCGATGTCGTCGACTCTAGGTAATAGTATATCATGGGGTCCTAAGGGAATGCGGGAAGACTTTGGAGTTGATAAAAGTGATCTAACGGAGATATACGGGTGTTATATGTGGATATGCAGGGTGATCGTAAGGAGGTAGTAAAGTAATGTTGTAGGAGGTGTAAAAGGATGATTGGGAGATGTAAATGATAGTTATTCAAAGGTGTCATGGACTGCACATCTAAAATCTCTCTCACAAGTCCACCACGCTCCTAATGATACCTCGTAGGATAGCATTCAAGGGAGGTTAAGGTGTTGATAGTGCTTGCTGATTTAATGAAATTTAAATCTTAATCAGAGGATTGAGATCAAATGAATATAACAGTAACCAACAAGATCTATCATGCGAGTGTAAACAATAGTGACTTAGTTTGTATTTGAAGATCTGGACTGAAAATTGAGTGGAACATGATAGATCTGGATTGGATATGCCTCGCTTGGAAATGGGATCTGAAACTCCTTCGGACATGATTCCCAAATAATGATAGGACCGCCGGCGTTGGTGTATCAATCGGGCGCCAGTATCCTAGTAAATGCCCTAGTTCCGAGCTTCTCGTGAGTCCGAACTTGTCTTCCTTTTCGCTTTTTGTCGCATCCGCTTCATTGTTGCACTCCGAACTTGCAAAACAAATCCTAGCTACCTACACAAAGCTCAAGCAAACATTAGATGAAATAAATAATGCATATGCTTGAGTCGGATTGACCTCGGTGGTCACCCCAATGTGATTGTCACCAAGTGTTGCATTACATTTTAGACTCTATGTAGTTGTAGTGTGTGCGTGGTTGAATTTTTGTCCCTTGAAGCTAGGTTGCCCTCGTGCGATCACATCAAGATAGCATGGTATAACTACTTTGCCCCTAAGATGAATGTGTGAGATGGAATTCAGAAATAGTCCCTCCTATGTAGTGAATAATGCAGCCCAAATGCAATCCTTGAATGTTGCTCTTTGCCCAAATAGTAGATAGTAAGTAATAGCCCAAGTTGTCCAACCCCTAATAATAGTAAGTTGTGTATATATATGACTTGTTTGAATTTTGACACAAAGTGACACCAAAGGCCGACCCAAAGAATTAGAAAAGACCCAAAGTTAAGTATCAAACTGTTGTTTAGAAACCAAAGATAATAGACAAAAGGGCCCCGAAAAGGGCCACTAGCTTTATCTGTGCGGTAGTGTCCTTAATGGCGGTACTATCCAAAGCCAAGAAAAATAAACTAAAACAAGGATAGAGACAGGGATCCCTGTGACCCGACCAAAAAGGTGTAAATCCAAGAAGTATAAGACCAATCAAAGCAATATGAGGACTAGGAAAAAGGTGTTACTAGTGTCTAATCTTTGTACTTAGAAATTATGTATATAACAACATACTAGAGGCATGATGCATAATTGTTTGTCTCTGATTGCCCCTATTTATGCTATTTGGATGGAATTTAATAGTATAAAGGATATAAGAACATACTTGTAGAGGGCCAAAGGAATTGTAACCGGCGTGTCGATAGTAAGAATCATAATGTGGTGAACCATGGATCATCGTTTTGATCCATGTGGGGTGAATGTGTTGTTGTAGACGGAGTTGTTAGATAGAAACATGCTATGGAGATATAGGAGACTTTGAAACTTGGAGATTGAAGAAGGGGTTGGGAGTGATCAATTCCTAAACCGGTGTGAATATTCTATGGATTTGAGTGTCTTGTCGCTAGAGAAAGGGTGTTGGGAGAGCGATCAACTTTGCTCTCCGCCATGACACTTCCTCAAAATAGGTTCCACCGCTGTAGACGGAAGTAAACACACTTTTACTTACCTACTAGTCACAGAAAAACCCCATAAAGTGGACAAGGATAGGCAATGACGTCTCATTGCCCCCACTTTATGATGTAAGGGTGTAAACCAGGCCAAATGGAAAAGTGCTTTGCTACGCCCTTAGTCCTATAGCTTATATTGGATATGTAGTGCCGACTTGTGGCTTACATAATCTCTCTTCTTGTCATATGTTATTCATTTATGCTTTCATATGTGTAGTAGGTTGGCCTTGGTGTTGGCCATAACATAGGAATTATATATATATATATATAGGGTAGTAAGGAGTAGTTAATCATCATATTGAACACTTGAGTCTTATTGTATGGTTTGGAGGTTGCTCCTCAAGTGGCTAAGCTATTCTACTTGCATATTGTGATCATTTATCCACAATTGGGTGTTCTTTGGTGTTATATTGCTGCCGATATTCAAATTTATCCAAGTAATTTCATTACAAGTGGTATCAAAGCTTGATCTTGGCCGAACTGTGTCAAAACCCTAATTGTGAAGACTCGGCTATATCTCCAAATCGGTAGCGAATTTTTATGCAATCTTTTTTTTTTTTTGGGTTGTTGCGAAACTAGTCAAGTAAGATCCTCTCCAAATTTCAAGATATTTTGACTTGTTTTGAAAAATTTATATCAATTTTAGGGTTTTTGATAAATTTGCTCTATCGATTGAAAATTGTGGAATTTTTCCAAGTTCTTTACATTTTCAGAAAGAGGATAAAAATTAGTTTGAGTTTGTTCATATTTGGCCGAATTCCTATCAAATCCCAAACCCTAAATTTTGACCTTGATCCCTAAATCCTACTATTTTGGGGCATCATGGTGGGGCCTTCCACAAGAGGCAAAAAGAATCTCATCACTCCAAGTAAAACTCCAGACAAGGATGAGATAATAGTTGAGGAGTTGGAGTTAGAAGGGGTAACTACGGATTCCTTAGGGCTAGGGTTTACTTTGACGGACCATAGGGTAAGCCAACTTGAGTATGATCTACAAATCCTACTGGTCTAAGATGGCCAACAAAGAAGATGTAGAAAATATTGGACAACGATTGGATGATTTCATGCAACAACTTAGTACAAATCTGAAGGGTCATCATCTTCTTCCAAATCAGCCACAACTCAATCATACTCATATCAACCAAGGTGGATCTTCAGGTCAAAGTAATGGACAAACTAGCTGGGTGGATCTTCGAGCATGCCCAATCCAAATACAAATACTCTGCAAGCCCGTAACATGATGCCGAAAGTGGAAATGCGTAAGTTTGATGGAAATGATCCACTCAATTGGATTAACCAAATGGAGAATTTCTTTGATCTACATCAGATCCCATCAGGACAAAAGGTGACCATGGCATCTTTGTATCTTGAACTTGACCAATTCGTCTAGTATCATTGGTTACGTGCTTAAAGGCAGAAGAATGGTCTCAATGTCACTGGACAATTTTTACCGAAGAGCTGCAATTGCACTATAGTTCTAGTGTGTTAAATAATTACTTCAGCCAATTAGCAAAGTTACGACAAACAATATTAGTCAAGGATTATGTTCATCAATTCCAAAACCTATCCTTGCGTGTGGATAATTTACTAAAGGGAATTGAATGACCTATTTCTTGGGGTCTTAAGGACTACATTGAGCATGAGGTGCGTATGTTTAATCCAATTAAGGTTTCTAATTCTATTATCATGACACGTAGGGCAGAGGAAAAATTTCTCTCCAGTAGAAGGCAAACTTTCACTAACATAAAAGATCGTAGCACCTTTCCACCATCGTACCTTGGCCATTCGATTGACACCTCAACAAATTGAAGAAAAAAGAGCAAAAGGTTATGTTTTAACTGTGACAACAAATATGGACCAGGTCATAAATGTGCTGAGAAGAAATTGTTTTACATTGAAGGGATCGGTGAGGAGGAAGAAGACGAGGAAACATCAAGTGATGAAGTGGAAAAACTAGAGGAAGACACTTTGAAGAGCCCCAACTAATTATATCATGCCATGCTCTATCCGGTATTAACACTCCACAAACCCTTCAGGTTGTGGGTTACCTTAAGAAGCAGAAGGTGACAATATTGATTGATTCGGGGAGCACACATAATTTTATTAATAATAAGATGGTTACAAGGCTCAATTGTTTCATCTACCCAACACGTGAATTTCAAGTAATGATTGCAGATGATGGCACATCCCAATGTTCAGGGAAATGCCATAAAATTAGACTTATGATGGGTGACTACACAATGGAATCCACTATGTTCGCTATTCCAATGGGTGGAGCTAATATTGTCTTGGGGGGAGCTGATATGGTGTTCAATGGCTCACAACTTTGGGCACCATAGAGCTAAATTTCCTGGAGTTATTCATGCGCTTTCATTCTGGGGGAAGACAGTTTGAACTTCAAGGACTACATGCAAAAACTCCTCAGGTGGTTAGTTCTCACCAAATGCAGAAGATTCTTAAAAGGGGATGAAGGATTTGTAGCGCGATTGTTCTCCATGGAAGTTCAACCACCAATTACAGCAACG
Source organism: Taxus wallichiana var. yunnanensis (assembly GCA_018340775.1). Classification (NCBI taxonomy): domain Eukaryota; kingdom Viridiplantae; phylum Streptophyta; class Pinopsida; order Cupressales; family Taxaceae; genus Taxus; species Taxus wallichiana. The sequence continues at coordinate 383,079,140 of CM031233.1, read as the reverse complement.
CATCCTGATCTTGATAGGTTATTGATAAACATGTAGTTGTCTTCGAGGATCCTAGAGGATTGCCTCTTGAAAGAGATCACGATCATGCCATTCAGTTAATTCTAGGAAGCCAACCCCCAACATCAGGCCTTATAGATACCCATATGTGCAAAAGAGTGAGATTGAGAAGATGGTTGAGGAAATGTTGGAAATGGGTATTATTTGTCATAGTCAGAGTGCTTATTCTGCTCTAGTGGTGATGGTGTGTCGCAAGGATGGAAGGTGGCGCATGTGTCCAAACTACAGAGAACTTAACAAGTACACTATCAAAGATAAGTTTCCTATTCCTGTCATTGATGATTTGTTAGATGAGTTACATGGTGCAGTTTATTTTACAAAACTAGATCTTCGTTCTGGGTATCACCAAATTAGAGTAAAGAAAGAGGATATTCATAAGACAACCTTTAGAACTCATCAAGGGCATTATGAATTTCTAGTGATGCCTTTTAGTCTTACTAATGCACCATCCACATTTTAGAGTTTGATGAATTTTGTATTTCGACCATTCCTACATAAGTTTGTCTTGGTATTTTTAATGATATCCTCATCTACAACAAATCATGGGAGAAACATTTACATCATGTAAATATAGTCTTGGAAGCCCTCGAGAAACATCAACTATATGCCAAGCCTTCAAAGTGTTCTTTTGGGGTACAAGAAGTGGAATACTTGGGCCATATTGTCTCTCATGAAGGTGTTAAGGTGGACCCTCACAAGATCAAGGCCATTATGGAATGGAAAGTTCCAACAACCCTTTAGCAATTACAAGTTTTCTTAGGTCTCACAGGGTACTATCGCAGATATGTAAAGAATTATGGCAGTATAACAACACCACTCACAACATTATTGAAGAAAGACTCCTTTCATTGGAATGAGAAAGCTTATGGGGCATTTGAGAAATTGAAGGCGGCGATGTGCACCACCCCAATATTGGCAACCCCAGATTTCTCCAAGACCTTCATAGTTGAATGTGATGCTTTGATGGCAGTATAATAACACCACTCACAACATTATTGAAGAAAGACTCCTTTCATTGGAATGAGGAAGCTTCGAGGCATTTGAGAAATTGAAGGCGATGATGTGCACCACCCCAATATTGGCAACCCCAGATTTCTCCAAGACCTTCATAGTTGAATGCAATGCTTTAAGAAATGGGATGGGGGCAGTACTCATGCAAGAAGGACATCCTATAGCATTTGAGAACAAGCAACTAAATGGAATTTTTTTCAAGCCCACCTACGAGAAAGAAATGATGGCAATCTTACATGCGATCAAACAATGAAGACAATACTTAATGGGTAGACACTTGAAGGTAAAAACTGACCATGATCATTTGAAATACTTCTTGGAGGAATGACCATCTTTAGAAGAGCAAAAAAATGGGTCACAAAGATGGTGGGTTATGAATTTCAGTTGGATAGAGTGCATTGGCTTCATCTCTTTTGATTTTCAAAGTCCCGATCCCCATCCACATGAGTCCGGGTATTGATTTGAAAGGAAGTCCTCATGGATATCTTTGGATAAACATCCCATATTCTTTGTAATTTCCTTATAATGTCCCCTTCTTAGGACATTGAAGACTTGAAGACCCTCAACCCATTCTCTCTTCTCATGGGCTTGAGGATTGAGCTTGAAGATGATCCAAAGATGTCTATTGTCTATTTTGTGACCCCTTGGCATGCCTAGCGCTACAAGTGGGAGTCTCTTTAGTTAGTTTAATGTGCACATAGGTTAGTTGCTTTTATTATTTAATTAAAAATAATAAAGTGCACATAGTCTTAGTCTATTAAATGTTTTAATGAGAGTTTATGTTTTCCCTCCAAAAAGGAAAGGTCGGTCATTGGACATTGCACCCCTTAACTCTATAAAAGGAGGTCATTGCACCCCTTAACTCTATAAAAGGAGGTCACATTTCCTCTAGTGGGGTTATGTTGATTGATCATTTGATTTCACTCCATGCTTGGAGTATTGGGATGTATGCCCTAGTTCTTGCATTGTGCTCTCTCTCATTTGGATCCATTATTGAAGAATATTGAAGACTCCATTGTTCTCTCCATTGTGCTCTCTTGTGTTGAGTGAATTTATGCAATATTTCCTCCATTCTAGCATTGACGACTTGCTCTAGGGTGTGGCGCAATTATTTGAAGCATAAATCTGCATGTGGGTGAATGTTTTGTGGTACTTTGTGACTGTTATTATTGCTGCAATTTATTAGAGGCAAATCGACTTGGTTTGGGGTTTGATCTATCATGTTTTGAGGTTGTTTATGCTAGATCTATTTGCTGTTGTGTCTAATCAATTATTTCAGATCAAGGGCTGATTGTTTGAGTGTTTTGGAAGGGTTGTATGAGCTGGAATTAATTTATAGCATTTATTCTAACCCTAGCGACTTGGAGGCAGATTTCTGGGGCAGTTTTGAGTGGGTTTCAGTGATCAGAAAATTCAGTTTGATAGTTCATTGGAAAGCTCTTTATTTCTACTTTATTGTGCAATTTGTTTCATGCAAAAACTCCAAGTATTGAGTAAGATATTAATTTTTGAAGTTTCAACTATTATGGGTGCACTTTAATTAGTTAACTGCTGTTATAAATTTCAGATTTGTAGTTTGGGACATAGCTACCTAAGACTCGGGACGGTGGGACGTCGAGGCGGGGTTCCGAGACGGCATTTTTTTGAAAATTTCGGGACGGCGGGGGACGGTGTTAGCATATGGATTTGCACGCATGCAAATGACATGCAATAGTGTGGGAACAAAGTCCCTCCTCAATGAAGGTGAGGCTGCCTTTATTGAAAGCCAAAATTGTATTTACACATGTACATTCAAAATTGTATGTGGGGGTGTTTTGGAACATCAATGGAAAGAAAAGTGGATGACAGAGACGGAATGGAATGAAGGAAAGAAATGGAAAGGAATGAATGGAAGGAACATGCAAGAGTTAGGTAAAAGTAGAGCCTAATATTGCATGGAGAAGAACAATAAATAACTAACACAAATAAAACAGAGTTTGCAGTTAACTAAACAAGAATGTGTAAGAGGGAACACACATGAGTAAGTAGATAATCAGAGCTTGATCACTTTGTGAACTAGAACAACAGATTAATAACGTTGACAATAAGATCAAAGACAATATTTGCATGCAAGATTCAAACACTAACATCTAATGAACATAAGAACATCAAATGCTATAATAAACAATGAATGGGACACAAAGTTAATATTTCATTAACTCCAAAATGTCTTCTCAAAAGAACACAAAGTTTCTTTCTTTGAAGTAAAGCTTGCACACAAAAGTATTTTCTTCTCCTCTCTCAAAGTCACCCTTCAAATGAGCCCCTCACTTCCTTTTATAACCCAAAAGTTGGTTACAAAATAGTTAGGGTTTTACATGAACATTAAATAGGGCACTTAAGTGACCTTTGACTTTTTCAACCAACTTTATTAAAATCAACTAAAAATAGAAATCACTTAAGTCATCCATAGTTTTCCAAAACAGAACTCAATAACATCCTTTTCTTAAAATTTTACTTTTAAAACATATGATAATAACCAATGCCTTATCCATTGAAATGGGGTCCACCTATCTCAAACATATGAGAAATGGACTCTCCCACTTTGTTAGATACCAAGAAAACTATCTCCTTGAACCATCGGTGAAATTAGGATCTGCCGCTTTCACCAATTGAAAGGATCTGAACCTTCCCAATGTTTCGAACATCTTTTCTTCTTCTGGAGGTTCATTTGGTCGAAGAATAGCCTCACAAAATACCTGCAATTCCAAAATCCTACTTGGCATATCATTTAAATTAACCATCTTTGATTGAGTGTTCTCAAACAAGTTCTTTAATTTGATGCAACGCTCCATTGAAGCTGAAGAGAAATTATTGGCGGGAGTATACATGTCCTTAAACAATTGTGAAAATTTCTCTTCCACATGTTCCGATGAACACCTTTGATTATGCTCATTTACGAGGTTGCAAGGGATCTCAGCTATGAATTCTTGAATCAAGGCGAGTGAAGTGAAGGCTTCATTGCATATGCTCTCATAATGGATCATAGAATCCTCGAGAAGCGTCTTCCTTGATTTGAGATGCAGACACCAAAGAAAACGTGTCCCTCGATGTTCAAATTCGAGAATTCCTTCAATGGCTAAAACTGAGGATTCCATACTCGTCATCTCTTGTAAACTGGGCAATATCTCATCCAAATTTGATATGTTAGAAACAAAAGTTTCCTTGAAAGAAAGAATCTGGATCAAGATACGCACTGACATCTTCATGGAGCTTAACCGTTGTTTTGATCGTCTCTTGGCCTAAAACGAGAATCTCTGAAAGCCAAGTTTTAGTGACATGGCCCAATGTGTTTATTTCTTTTGATAAATTGAGAGTTTCTTCATCAGGGGCAGCCACTGCATCAGTGCTTTGAGAAAGTGGATGATATGGGATTTATTAGATGTTGAACATATTCCACCAATTGATTCTTTTCAGCCTTGAGTGAGAGAGTTCTGAGACTTATATTTCTCAAGTCTCTTTAGCACGATATCAATTGAATCTCGAGCCATCGCCATGTCACTTTCCAATGTGGACCTCCCAAGTCCAAGTCTGGAAACTTCATAATCAGCAGATGTCATGGCATCACGCTCCTTGTCAACTTGTGGGATGGCAAGATCCATGCAAATCTGTTCTGTCACTATCCACCATTATTCGAGAAAGCACTTTAGGCTTCTTGGGAATGACATCATTTGAAAGTTTGAAAAGGGCATCAAAATCAATGTCAATTGCCTTGACAACCCTCTTCCTTTTCTTGACTTCACAATCAACCCAGAAAGGAGTATCATTCACTATTTCTGCATCAAAAGCCCTGGAGCTTGAAACAACATTCTCATTGTTCTCGACATCATGAGATTATGCAAGAATCCTTTCCACGACCTCATTTCAGGAGAAATAACCTCGATATCCACCTCCTGCTCATTTGGGAGATTTTGGGAAATCTCTTTGTGAATTATAGGCTCAAGTGTTCGATATTTGGACTACCTGCACCTGAGTGGACGCTTGTGCAAGGCATGGCTGAGGATTGTTTGTCACTAGCTTTTGAGAACTATTAACAATGTGAGTAGAAGAATCTCTACTTGAAGTAGAAAATCCCGATACACGCTCTCTTCCTTCACTAGGGCTAGGACCCTTAGGTTTTTCTCCTCGTGACACATTATTCGGCGAAGTGGATTTTGGTAACCACTCCTTTCTTGCTTGTTGCGTATGATTGGATGGCACGAAGGTCGATTGAGAAGAGGCTTTGGTTGAATGGAGACCTCCTCGAGTTGGCAATTTTTGTGATCCTGAAGTATGATCTTGAATTGATTGTAACTTGGCAAGTTCTCTTTCATACCAAGATATGCTTCTTTCAAGGATCGGTTGATTCTTGCTATCAAGAGAAAATTCATCTCTTTTGGTCCATCGATTGAGGCGAAAAAAGCAATTAACATCTTCATCATCATTTACGAAGATCATGGAGGTCGATTGAGAAGAGGCTTTGGTTGAATGGAGACCTCCTCGAGTTGGCAATTTTGTGATTCTCAAGTATGATCTTGAATTGATTGTAACTTGGTAAGTTCTCTTTCATACCAAGATATGCTTCTTTCGAGGATCGGTTGATTCTTGCTATCATATGAAAGATCAACATCTTCATCATCATTTGCGAATGAGTCTGGAGGGATCTTGATGCGAAAGGCCTTGATCTGAGCAAGGGTTAGGCGAGAAAACTCTCGTCTTCTTACTTCATGCTCGTTTGAACAAGCAGCCCAAAAATCTTCCATGGTAGGATTATGTTGATACTTTGCTCCAAGAATCTTCTACATATATTCCATTGATATCAAACTGGGCTCTCTTCACATATGGATGGATGAATTGTGATGAGGGCAAACTCTTTTTCCATGAGTTGTGCACTGAAGAGATTTGGACATTGGTATTCCCCAATTTGGATTGGGAAATGAATTCCTGAACGATGCTTGTCATTGAGAAGACAGTGAACTTGGAATAGTTGTTGTGCAAGCTCCATCAATACCCATTTGTCACTGATGTACTTAGGAAGTTTCCATGGAGTACCCATGAAAGCCGCTTATGCGAATGTAGGAAAAAGATGAAAAATTGAATAAACCATGTTCCCCATTGGGAAATGACATTCATGGCTTCTTTGGAAAATCTTTCCTCTGTATTCCTATTCAGGTTCCGAATCACGCGGAAAGTGAATGCATTGTTAACTCTTCTAAAATGATGAGAGCTATTCTTGAAACTTAGTTGTGGGTAATAATGGAAAACACTATTTGATGGACCCATGACTCCTCTTGTTTCGAGTCCCGAAAACAACTTTCTTCTTACCACTGCGTAAGTCAGATATGATGTCATGTAGAAGCATCCAGTCATCTTTACTTCGATCGATTGTTTGTGAAGAGTATCACGATTGATGATGGTAGTCCAATCCACAAACTCTCTCTTGGCAAGGATGATACAGATAAATTGATACATCCATGGGTGGAAAATCCTGGCAGAAGGTAAACCGAAGACTCGACTCAAGAGAGTAATCATGTCCCGATTTCTTCCACGAACTCAATGTGGTACAGATTCTTTAGGAAGCCGGTCAATTCGAGGCCTCTTGGTCACTAACCAGTTATTATTACCATCTTGCTCTACTTGAGGGGTTCTTCATCCCAAAATTCTTGTGCTTGACTTTGTCGAGTGATATCCGCATTCTCAGGGAAGTTAGGTATGTTGAGCAATTCCTCAATGTGCTCTGGTGTGATTAAGAGGAAAGGCTCATGATTATCTTTAAAAATTCCTCGTCTCTCGGATCATAATGCTCATGTGATAACCAAGCTGGACATTGCACCGAGACAAGAAATGTTTGCTTTTTGGGTAAACCACTATGGTAAAGCCTATCTGAGAATATGGTTTTGCCTTCATTTTCACCCGATCGCAGAATTGTTGCACATTGATGTGACCCAGATTCGTATCAGTGATATTGTCATATGCCGACTTAATGGAACTGGGAGGGATGATTCCTTGGAATTCGTACTTGAGCGTGGATTTGTTTGATTTCTCCACTGGCTTCCTCGATCTTCCTGTAGATTTATTAGATTTTTCGGCCATTATGAATTTTAAAGAAAATGACTCAAGCACGCAAAACAATGCAAAGCGAGCCGGGCTCAAGTCTCCGAAATCCCCGTCAAATGCAAGAATAATATGACTTGTTTAATTATTATTTTAAAAATAATAATAATAATAATAACCAGTCCCGGTTACAATTTTTTTTTAATAATACATCACACCGAGACTAGGCTCGAATTTCGACTTTGGCGACAACGATTTATTTATTTATTTTAAATAAACAAAATCACCCGATTTCTAATATCCCGATTTTTAATTTAATTCGCAGAGCAAATTCTCCTTGGTATGCGTGAAAATCACCTGATTTTAATGACCACGTACTTTGAGATTTACTTCTTCCTTGCGATCTTCTTAATCGATGCATGACTATACTTGCTTGAATCTTCTTGCAAATGTGTTGATACTCTTGGAGAATGCGTGGTTTCTTGTTAAGGCACTTAAACTTATTATTTCTACCTATGCGTGTGGAATATTATTCTGCTTGAATGCTTGGATTTCCCTTTGGTTGTTTTTGTTTTCCTTTCTTCTTATGTGCTCCTTGCTTGCTCTGGTTGTTACCTTTGTTGATGTCTACGTGGGAGAATGCTTCTAAACAAGTGCATGGAAACTTTTCTTCTCTTTATCTCCCTTTCCCACGTGGCTGCTCCTCTTGGTGAATGCGTTGAAAACTTGGACTGTTTTTTTTTTGCTAAAATTTGTTTGACCTTTCTTTTTCAACGTATGCTCCTTGCTATTTTGCTTTCCTTTGATGCCTATAACAAAACATGGTCCTCCTTATCTTCTTCACTGCGTAGCCTATTGGATTGGTGCGTGGTGTTTTTAACTCCAAATGCGTGAGTATACCTGCGTGGCATATGTGGGCTGTGAGTGGCTATCTGAACTGTGTTTTCCTTCACCTCAGGCTGTGCATTTAAACTGGACTATTTTGGACTGTTTATGCTTTCCTGAGAAATGTGGCATGGGAGAAACTCTTTGGTGCTTTAAACTGCTGTTTTTCCCTTGCCCAATGCGTGGCTTTTGGTGTAAAAGTAAATAACAAAACAAATTTTATTCAAGGACAGTTTTCCTTCTCTTCAGCGCAGGCATTTGGCCAATTTATTCCCTTTGCTGTGTGGTCTGTATCTTTGGCTGCGTGGAGATTCTTTCCTAGCTTTGGCCTCCCCAACAAAACAAAAACATATGCTTTGGACTGTTCTTTTTGAAAAATGCGTGGAAAGTTTGGACTTGATAACCTGCATTGAAATATTCTCCTTCAAAATGTGTGGGATTCTCCTTCTTTGGCTTGTATGGATCTTCCTTGCTAGAACGTGGACATTAAATTCTTCCTCCGGTGGAGAGCCTCTTCAATATCTTTGTGTTAATACCTTATTCTTTTGCTTGCGTTGAAACTTCCACCAATGCGTAGCTTTTAAGAACTCTTGGTGAATGTGTGGTGATTTGTTGAGGGATGTGATAAAATATTACTCTGAGACGTTCCTTCAGAAGAAATAAGAAGAAATTGGAAAGCTTCGCACGACTTTTTCCAACGAGTTTGACGGAAGGATTTTATGAGGATTTAGGAAGCTTCCTCACAACCATTTCTTATTTGTCCCATTAAAACAACTTCCCTCTTTCCCGGGTAGTGGCATTAATTGCCAAGGGGAAGTGGGAAAATAAACAACCATTTGCCAGTGGAAATGGCAAGGTGGGCTGGCAATCCCCATTTTATTTCCCCATGTGGGAAATCGGAGATTTTTTGCCCGTTTGCCAATTCATTGATTTGGCAATTGGTGGAAGAAATCCCACAAGCGGGGAATTAAAATAAATTTTCCAGAAAGGGAAATCCGGGTCCGAGAAGCCAATTTGGCATCCTGCAATGGGAAGCGGAAGCTTATTTTCCCCGGCAATTAAAATAAATCTTGTCGAATGAATTTTAATTAATATTTATTTAATTAAAAACCCCAAAGTTATTAAAAATTGATTTTATCAAACAAAGAGTAATTAATTAATTAATATTTAATGCAGTTTAAGACCTGGCGGGAGGAGTTCTCGCCCGAAATGGACGAAACGAAGACCGGAACGATCACAAAACGAGACGATCGCGATGAGAGCGATAGATCACACAAAGTAACACTTTTGAAAAATTTCAAAATTTCCATTTTATTAATTTTGTTGAGATCAAAATTGGTGATAACAGTACAAAGAGGGACGGCTAATAAAAATATATATAATTTATTAATTTTACAAATATAACATGAATAATTCAATAAGCTAAGACTTAAAATTGAAGTTTGAAGAACGAAAGCATTAATGATTAATCCAATTATTCATCACATAAGCCAAGGCCCAAAATGCTACAACTATATATATTATATTCAATGTTCAAAACTTCAACATGACAATGAAAGACTAAATACTAAATAGTAAATAGTAAAGCTGAAAATTAAAAACAAGTCTTAGTCTTACTCTTCCATAATCAACATGAGAAGAGTACAACTACAATATGCTTATGAAATATTATGTCATGCCTCATAACCAAAATGACATTACATAACCAAAATGACAAGTGACAAGTACAACTCAAAAATCGCTATCAGAGCCCTCCGAAGGAACAGTTGCGAACCGCTTCTCACTAGAAGTATCTGTATCAACGCCATCTACATCTGCAAAAGAGATATCAACCAGTCCTCTTTGCTCCTGATCTTCATCAATCTGCCTTGCATCCTTAGGATCCATATCCCACCGCAATGTTGGGCTCTCCTTGTACGTAGGTGTCTTGCGATCCATGAGATGCAAGGCACTATGTACAACAAGTTTCTCTGCTCTCATAGAGGTAAGTCTGTTCCTATTAATAGAGTGGATCCACCCATATGTTGACCAATTCCTCTTAGAAAAAAAGGAACTATTAACCTGAGAAAGAAGACGAATAGCAAGTGTACGTAACAATCCTGCATGTCCATACAATCGCCACCAACTAATTGGACTCTCTTGTGCCAATGTGGTCCCCGTCTATCTTTGATGATTTTTTGTAGCCATCCGGATAAGCGAACTTGAGCCAATCGGTTCCGACTCGTGAAGCATCCTCTGTATTATACATTTTTTAGGGCTTTCAAGAAACCCTTCCTCACCTCATCATCTACTTGGCGTAACTCTGTCAGCCTCTCAACATACCACTTCAAATTTAGTGCATATGCGGCTGTGTAAAGGAGTGTTTAACTTCTTCCATCTCCGCTCAATGATAAAAATCAATATGGTGATGGTAGAACTCCAGTGGGGTCCTCGCCCGAACAATAACCTTCATCTGCCAAACATACTATTAATACATTCGTATATCTCACCAAGGAAGGGGCTCTCAGAATCCCCATATTTTATCACACTGAAAACTCGGAGATATTATGGATGTGATATATCTCACATCTATCCAAAATGTTTCATTCACCACAATTGCTTTCACCTTCTTCCCTTGCTCTGTCTTCGACCCATCCCACCTAGACCACTCTGATGTCATGACCATACACTGTAATGATTCCTGCAACTCAGCCATCCTATCCAACAAAATAAAATATGATGCAAAATGTGTGTCCATTGGCTTGAGGAATTCCTTCCTCGAAAAGCTATGGAAGAGTGCCAATGACGTATGGTGGTTGCAGATGAACATTTGCACATCTCTAGCATCAGCCACTACATTTTTGACCCAATCAATTTTTCCAATATCTTTTAGTGCATTGTTCATGGCATGCACACAACATGGGGTCCAATATATATGTCGGTAATGAGCCTTGACAAGCTTACCTGCTGCCCTGCACACATAAGCCGCATCTGTAATAACTTGCACAACGTTGGCAGGGCCAACCTCAATAAAATCTCTTAAAATAGTGAATTGGAACTTTGCATTCTTCTTCCCTGAACAATCAACTGCCCTAAAAAGTAAGGACCCTCTCTGCGCCTAAACAATGATATTTATGAGTGGGTGGTGTCTGATATCCGTCCACCCATCCATGATGATGCTGCAACCGTGAGAGACCCATGTGTACCTCATTTCCTCCATCAGTAAATTAACCTTGGAATAGTTCCTATCCAAGATTGTGGTTCTCAACTTTGTGTCTCCTGGGGGCACATAACTCACACCTGCTTTGGCTACCTTAGCCAAAGCCTCCTTGAAATAAGGAGAGCGAGCAACATGAAATGGAATGCCAGTAGCAAAAAAGAATTTTCCAATGGCATCATCAGCCTCTTCTCTAGCCTTTGTATCATACATTTCAACAACTAGATTGGAGGCCACAACCTTCCTCTTCCCCTACTACTACCAAAAGCATCCAATTTAGACACCTCATAAGATGCACCTATAACACTACCAATATTAATTCTTACGTAAACTAGAAGGGGTGCCAGTGCCACTAACATGACGGCCACGAACTTCTGGAAACTTTTTCACCATATCTCCATTATACAACCTCACCATTTCTGACCTCTCTTCAAGTGATAGCTATCCACACATGCCTACACCTTTCCTACAATGTGCAATAAATGTGCATTCAACCTAGTAATGTTGCCTGACCAAGATAATGAGCATATGTTGCATTTCCATATTTTAGTGCCCCTTGAAATGCTTGATCTAGGACCTTGCATAATTTGACCAAATTGTTTCAAAGGTTTTTTCTTATCAAAAGGCCCCCTAGCATACTTTTTCAACATTTCGGAGGGGCAACTGAACTTGTCCACACTCCCTTGTGAACTAGTAGCAGTATTAGGTGTTTCTGATTGTGTTCCTTTTCCTTGCACACCTATTTCAACCTTAGTCACTGCATTCGGCGGATTTAATGGAAAACCCTTAAAAATCGCCGAACCTCTTCCGAACATTTGAAATTCGATTTTATTCGCCGAATTTAATGGAGTCCATCTAAACACGAATTCCGAGGGCAGAAAAAGTTAAAAAATCTGTTTGACTTCATTTGTATTTGGAAAAAGGCATTTAGGTTTTCTTTAAAAAACTATAAAGGGAAGGAGACGCTGCTCGTCTTAAGCACACTGCAGAGTGCAAAAGCCAGGAGCCTACGAGTCGTGTGCATTCACGAGTTTTCCCGAGCTTTCCCAGCGGCGGCGGCAGCTAAAAACGACCATCACTGAGCCTTAGCGGCGGCAGCAGCTAAAAACGACCCTTGCAGAGCCTTCACAGAGGATTCACGACCCTTCACGAGCCTTCGCGACCTGCGACCTGCGACACCTGCGACCCTCAACTCACGTTTCAGCAAATTCCAGGTAGGAGGATTTTATTTGTATTGTTTTTTTTTTTAGGTTTAGCTTTTATTAAGTTTTTGTGTTTTAGTTTATTAATAAGTTAATAAACTAGTAAAGATTTGAACGTATTTAGTTAGGTTACCTTAGCCTTTAGGTAAATATTTTATTAAATCAACGTTTATAAATTTATACAACAATTACATTTGTTTATTTTATTATTTTTAAATTTTAATATATGTTAGTGAATTTATAATATATTAAAAAATAAAACTTAGTTTTTAATTTGTATATTTCCTTTTACGAAATGTTTAGTTTTTTTAAATTATTTATAAATTTATATCATGATAGTAAATTACTATTTTTTTAAATTTTAATATATGGTAATAAATTTTATATAGTGTAATTACCTTTTAATTGTTAATTTTTATTAATATAGCATTTTTTTAATATCAAAACAATATTCATTTTTATTTTAATATCAAATAGTTTAACTTTGTTTTTATTTTTTAATTTAATTATTTTTATTTGTCAAAAATGCAGGGATACATTGCTATGGCACCTCCAAAATCAAGTGCAAAAGGATGGAAATATGTGACTTGCGAGGAAAATCCAATAACGTCACATGCAACTTATGTCGACCGTTTACGGGGGACATTAACAAGGGTAATGGACCACCTTCTTGCCATTTTAGGTGGTAAAGTCGAACCATGTCCGAATGTCACCCCTATAATGAAAGAAGTGTTGGAGAAAAAGTACGGGAGTTCATTGGTAGTAAATCTGCAAAGGCACAAAACAAACAACGAATCCAAAATGAGCTTTCTAGGTCCAAGATACCCCTCACATCTTACTCCTCTGGCATGTCCACAAGCTCAGTAATGCCACAAAAAGAGAGTGGTAGCAACACTAAATAGCTTTAAGGAAGCTTTGTACAAAAACAACGGGTTGATGATGCATGGGCTGATTTCTTTTATGAATCTGCCATTCCATTTAATGTTGTTAGGAGTCCTTATTTTATAAATGTTGTTCAACAATCACTTTCATTTGGAAAAGGGTACACAACACCAGGTTTAGAAGCTTTAAGGACAACACTTTTGAGGAGATCAAAAGACAGGGTCACCGAAAAACTAGTAGACATTAAAGACTCTTGGAGGTCAACAGGTTGCACCATCCTGAGTGATGGTTGGTCCGATATGCGCCAAAGGCCATTAATCAATGTGTTGGTCTCTTGCCCCAAAGGTGTTGTATTCTTGAAGGTGATTGACACCATGGAACATACAAAAACTTTCGAGTATATCTTCAACATTCTAGATGAAGCCATTCTCAAGTTGGTGTACAAAATGTGGTCCAAGTTGTTACTGATAGTGCTAGCAATTGTGTGGGGATTGGAAAGTTGGTAGAAGAAAAGTACCCACATATTTATTGGAGCCCTTGTGTTGCGCATTGCATTGATTTACTACTCCATGACTTGGCCAAATTTCCTTGGGTACATGAGGCAGTGCATAGAGGAAGAGCAATTGCCAATTTCATAAAAAATCATCGCCTCACATTGAGTATATATAGAAAGCATGCAGCGAAGGAGTTGTTGAAGCCGTGTGTGACACAAGGTTTGCCTCTTTCTATATCACTTTGAAAAGAATTGTTGAGGAGAAAGGAGCTCTCCGATCTATGATTTGTAGCAAAGAGTGGGAAGAATCATGCTTGCAAAAGGTTCTAAAGGTAAACATGTGGAGCAAATCATTCTAAGCTCTACCTTTTGGGAAAATGCTATGAAGGTTCTAAAAGTGTGTGCACCCATAGTCCGCATGCTTCATATGGTTGATGCTGACATCCCTTGTATTGGCATGGTTTATGAGGGCATGGACCGTTGTAAAGAAGCCATCCAAAAGGCTTTCAATAATGTGGAAGCGGAATACAATGAAATATGGGATGTTTGTGATGGAAGATGGAGGATGATGCATACCCATTTGCATGCAACAACATGTTATTTGGAGCCAACTTTGTTTCATATAGAAAGAGAAAGTGATCGTGAAGTCATGAGTGGTGTCTATGCAGCGATTGAAAAGTTGGTTCCTGATAGAGAATGTGCAAAGAAAACAAGAGAGCAACTTAGAGCATACAGAGAGAGGAGATGGGTTATTTGGAACCCAATCAGCTATAGATGACAGAGAGGACATAGATGGAGATGAATGGTGGCGATTCTATGGAGCAGATACTCCTGAACTACAACATTTTGCAATTCAAATTTTGAGTCAAGGAGTAAGTGCGTCAACTTGTGAGAGAAATTGGAGCAGCTTTAACCATGTTCAATCAAAGAAAAGGAATAGATTGTTGTCAGGAAAGTTGGGGGATCTTGTTTATGTGCGTAGCAATTTGCGATTGACCATGAGAAAAGTGGCAAAAGATGCATGTGCTTCAAAGAAGAAGAAGAAGAAGCTTCAACATTTTCTAGAAGACTCTTCTGATGAAGATGAACCTGATTTTGTCTGTGATGAGCTTGAGGATGACACTAATGATGTTGGTAATGATATTGATGATGCTAGTGATGATGACATTGAGCCAAGTGCTCTTGATGATCTAGAGCTTTTTAATGTAACAAGTTGATGAGCCTTAGCTTGTAAGAAAATCCAAGAATCTGAAGTTGAACTTAGCTTGTAAGAAAATCCAAGAATCTGAAGTTGAACTATCACTTTTTCAAAGCATTTTTAATATTGTTGTTCAAAATGTTTTTCAATCAATATATGACAGCTAGTTATTGGAAAGCTATTTTTGACATGTTTACTTATACGAAATGTGAAATTATAATTGTATTTCTATTAGCCGAATTTAATCACGAATTTTATCTTTATTTTTTAGCAACGAATTTCTTACGAATTTTATACTCGGCGAATTCGAACACGAATTCGAATGCGGTGACTAAGATTTCAACCTCATATTCAACTTGATAATCACTATCGGAACTCATTTTGAAGCTGTAATAATTAAAATACAAAACAATATAACTATACAATACAATAAAACAATGAATACAATTTAAAAAAACAGCAATGAATACATGAAAAAAAAGCAATAAAAATGCCCTCCCTTTATGCTTTATCTCATTCCATCACTTGCTAATCCAAATAGGAAAAAAAATACAAGCAAATGCAATGCCTTCACTTTCAACTTTGCATTTGGAAATTAAAAAAAAAAAACAAAGAATGGTAGTAAATTAGTAATGTATGTACATACCTCTTGCTCTTGCTCTTTGCACCTTGCTCCTTGCTCTTGCCTTCTCTTTTTTTACTCTTGCTCTTTCCTTCTCTTTTTTTTGCTCTTGCTTGGTGTGATTAGAATGAGTGTGAAATGCTCTTTTTATAAGTTTTTTTGTTGCTTTTAGGGTTAGGTCATGTTGCTTTTAATTAGAAAGCATTAAAAGTTTAAAAAAATATAAAAAAACATAAAAATGATAAAGTACAAGTTGTTTTAGCTTTTGCTTGGCGTGAAAGTCGTTGGGGCGCATGATGTCCCCGGGGCGTCCCCTATGTCTCGGGGGCGTCACAACGTCCCCATTAAAGTCCTTAAACCTTGTTTGCACTCGACGCTCCCGAGTCCTTGAGACGTCCCGGACGTGATGTAAACCTCCTGGACGTGTCCCCGCGTAACACTGGTTTGGGATCATTTAATATTGAATGTGGCTGTAAAAAGTAGGAGGAATAAGGAGAAAGTGATTTTATAATTTTTGGAGTTGATTTGGTGCCCTAAATGGCTCTTGGCGACCGAATTTTTAGGCCAAAAATTAGGGTTTCGTGTTTGCTATGCGAAATCTGGTTTTAGAATATTATTCTTCATATTTTTGTGGCCCAAAATCCAAAGTTTGAAGATTTTTGCTTGGATGGTTAAGCGGGAAATAATTTTGGAAGATTGCAGCAGTTGGGGTTTGAATATTAATTATTTTTCAGTTGTTAAAAATCTGATTTGAATGTGTTTAAATTCCAATTGTTTTCTTCCAATCTATCCCACCACCTTGGCTAGTTCCAACCCCATTTGGGTTCGAAATAGTTGACATTGGGATATTTTAGGTTGAAGCAAAAGGGTTTATCCATTCTTTGCTTGATCTTGATAAGTACTTCTCCATTTTCTAAATTGTCCTAGAAAGGGGACATTACATTCCTTATTTGCATCTCTTAGGTTGTTTGTTTGTTGTGAGTTAGTGTTGCTAATTTATAAATCAAACTTGACTACCGATTCATTCAATATTTGTAATTTGTGTAGTCTTAAGGTTGAAATTTTAGAGTTGCACGGAATTTGGATACGGATACAAATGTGGATATGGATACGGCTAGTTTTTAATGCCCCTGATATGGATACAACATATATATGATATTTGAAATATTATAATAATCTAGATTATAAATTGTAATTATATAGTTAGCAATTATAAATTATAAACAAATTTATTCATTAGATTAACATTACACACAAATTACACTCTTTCTCCACATGAAGGTAGGAAGTTGGGATTTTAAAAATGTAGGTTGTGTAGGCTAATAGAAAATAGACGAAATAAAAGAAAAGCAACAAATTAGGCCAAAAGAAGAAGATCAAAAGAATTGCGTAGATCGAACAAAGGCAACAAATTTTTTTGAAGTAAAAGAGCAAATCAACACTCTCACCTCCATGTCCTCAATTGTTGCTGCTAAAATGCATTATAGAAGATCATTTGTCATTTTTAGCCTTTTGAAGGGTTTTTTTGTTAATTTTTAAAAATCAGATACGGCTATTTGTCCTACATACCGTACTAGGATATATCTGATATGTCCCAATCATGGGTTTTCATCTAGATGCAACTAGTTAAGGAATCTGAACTGTATTTGAGCTGAGCCACACCCGTATCTATATCGACATGTGGATACACGCGCCCTAGTAGTAGGGGTGGCATGTCCGACAACCCTGGGTTGAATGCTTAGATCCTTCAATGGCATGATGCATTTCTATTCATTGCTGCTGCTTCTTTCTACATTTTTTCCAATATCTTCTTGATTCACTAGTTGAATAATCGCTAGTAATAAAAACTAAGTTGTGGTAGTGCACTTGTTTAGCAATTGAGTTAGGATATTGTTGGCTAGATTTTCTGCATAGCTGAAAACCTAGGCAGTCATGAGATAAATCTCCCTCATTTACTCGGTGAGGCTCCCGTGTAAGATTTTGTCAGTTATATATCCTAATATCTATTTGTGGGTATTACTTTAACCGTGTAGCTCATGAACCATAGCTATACGGTTCTGCAGCAAGTAAGCAACTGTAAAAGAAAGGAAAAATCTGCAGAAGAAGAAAATAATAGGAAATAGAAGAAAGTAGAGAGGATGTGCAACCCAAGCAATAGTTTACAGAGTTGATTGCATGCACATAGATTAAAACAAATAGATCATTAAACACATAATTCAAAGCAAAGGAAACTTTCAGATCTAGATCTAAAATAACACAAAGTTTATGAACAGATCTAGAAAGAAAGTAAGAAGCAAAATGCACCGTTGACACAAAGTTCTCCGAAAATCTCTTCTATATTCCTCTGCTTGTAGAAATCAGGGGTTTCAGCTCAAAGTCTGGAACACAAGAATGCTGATTACAAATTCCGATCCTTTAACCCGTAGGTTCTTCCTCTACTTATAGCACGTAGAGGGGAAATTACAAATGGGAGACTATAACTGAACTAGATCATAAACAAGAAGTAAAGAGAACATTTGACAATCATCTTCCTTTAATTCCTCTCTTAGTGACATGCATCAGGAGTTCAAGCCAAAATTGTGCACATCTGTCACTTAACTCAAAGAATCATTCCAAATAACTTAAAGTAATGGTTTTCAAACCAATAACTTTTAAGTTTACAATTACATCCGGAACATAAGAAATAAGAGAAGAAAGAAAAGAAGGAAGATCTGCACCATTGTAACTTCTACACTTTCTTTTTGTTTTGATACTGAATATACTTTTCGAACATATAGTTCAACAATTTCCCATCCGCTTTAGCCACAACTTCTTTCTCTGTCTTGAATTGCAGCAATCCTTTGCTCAAAACTTCGATGCTTGCTTCCACCTCCTTCAAACTAGGCCCAAACTTCTTAATGTTTGATTGCAGCGTTACCAACTTACTGATTGAATTCATCGTGAAAGGCCTAACAACTTCATCAATCCTCTCTTGAATCATCAGAAGAGAGCCTTCCAGGGAATCAGGCACTTTGTTGGGAATGGTCCTTTTGTATGAAGAAACGTTCCCAACCACTTCCTCATTGGTGAAAGCAATTACATTGCTTGACAGTGACGATGCCATATCCTCGAGCACCCGCATTCTTTTCAGCATAATTCTGAAGATCTCCAAGCGGAAAGAGACTGTGAATTCAAGTGCTTCCCCTTTTCAACCAATCCATCAGGCACAATTCATTCTACAATCAAAACCTCCTTCAACAACTTATTTATCTCGACCAAAGTGCCCAGGTTACTTTCAGCCACTGTATTCATATCTACCGTGCTTGTCACCAGTTGCTTCAGCTGAACTAATGCATCCTTCATAACCTTTAGACGAACTGGCACCTCCCCGAGTCAGGTGCATGAAGCTTGATAAATGATTAGGCTCTTCCATTCGCCGATAGTTCTAACTTGGTTACCTGTATTTTCCACTTCCTGCATCAGATGATCACTCACCTGCTCATGTGCTAAAATTGGCTGAAAGAAAGGTTTGGCAACCTTAGCAATGATCTCGCACAACTGGGAAACTTGCTTTTGAAGTTCAACTTTTTCTGCATTCTCTTTGTCAAATTTAAGGAATAAAGTATTTATTAGTGTCTCGCGTGTCTTGCTTTAATCCTTCAGTAGTGGTTTGACCTATTGACACTTTGGTCATCAATATTTCTGCGCCGTAAGCTCACTCTTCGCTTTCCTTCAGCCAACCGATACCTCAAAGCAAACTTTTGCCCCGATTCTTCAATAATCAACCTTGAAGTCACCTTAGCAACTTTAGGTCTTCTATCTTTTCCGCCCAAACTCAGGAGCAACTGCAAGTCATGTTCCTCCAAGTTGATCTCCTCTCTAGCTTCCGGATTGATGTGAGGCCAACCACTTTGAGAAATTGCTTCTCGAGAATGAGAAGTCATTGAATGCACCACCATCTCGTGCTCTGGTTCCTCTCCATCCGAAATTGCTACAGTGTTGTGACTGCCGTCTTCTGAATTGTCCAAAGACAATGCTCTTTCAAATTCTGCCATCTACAACTTTAGCATTTCTTCAGGAAGAGGTGAAGATCGGAGTGGTTGAGGAGAGAACACAAATGTTGTCGGATTCAACGGAGGAATGACAATATCTTGCTGAGGTTCACAAAGTCGGTGAAGTGTGGTGAGTTGACGCTGGAGAAGTCGGAACTAGCACCATAGCCGTAGAAGTGACCTTTTCCTGTGTATGAGACTTTTTGTGCACTTTAAGCTTTTTAGGCCTTCTGCTGCTTTCTCCCTCGTGCTTCCTTTTGATGGAGTCTCTTATGCGCTGAGGTTGCCTGTGATCTGATTCATCAAAGCTTCATCAAGGCAATATCCCTTTGTAAGCAACCAGTTCGAGGTGTTGACCAGAACCGCAATGCATCTTTCCTCGATCATGTGGCAGCCACCAATGTTCTCCTGAAGAGTAGCTCTATCCCCTCCCATCTGGTGGTATGAGTCAAGTAACATAGGCCCATCGTCTATGAGATCCGTAGGTATCCGTGCTAATCCATAATCAAACACTTGTCACGCACCGACAATCTGCTGAAGTCTTTCTTTCTGACTTCGTACTCGCTTCTGCACTTCATCCAGAAGTCTTCTAATGAAGGCACATGTGAGTACTCCTGGGAGATTGTTTTCCTTGCTACCCCATATGGATCGAAGTTCAGCCGTGCTGGGAAGAACTCATGCTCACACTCAGAGAACATCTCAACTTCAATTCTTCTGGCTTTGTGAATGCTCTGGCAGCTGTAATAGCCCACTGTGATCGAAAGAAGCCTGTAGACTTGTGCCGCTTTGATTGTAGGTCATGCATCTCTACGAGCTGCCTGCACAACTCCATGATGACCAATTTTTCGCTTGGATATCTGGGCAACTTGACTGGTTCTCCTGAAAATCTGGTTACCCTGAGGTATGTAAAGTCTGCAAACTGGATGAAGATACAACCATGCTGGGATACAACTTCCCAAGCTTCCTTGCTCACCCTGTTGGTCTTCAGATCACTGTTCAACTTGCAAATGAATTCGTAGAAGAATCCATCGTTGACCACCTTGTAATCTTTATTGCATTCAGGCACAGTCAGCTGCGGGTAGCACTCAAAAATAGGATCCTTCGAGAGTACGCCCCGTCTATCCAACTTGGAAAAGATACCCTGCGAGGCTGCTGCATATACCAGGTAGGAAGTCATCTTGAAGTCTGTATGTCCGCCTCACACTTCGGAGCTGCTCACCGATGTTGTCACTGATGATCTCCGCCCAATTGATTATTGAATCTGCTTTGTTGATCTCAATGGTCTTGATGAAGGCATACATCCATGAGCGGAAGTTGTGAGTGTTAGCTTCTCCATTTATCCTACATAGCAATTTGGTAATATCATCCACTTCCTGCACCAGATTGGATCGTGGAAGAGTCCTCGAGAACTTCGATGGAGATCTGGGCTTCTTCATATACCTGTTGTTCATTATGCCCACACAGTCTACTTTGTGCTTCTCCCATCTGTTGCTCGGCGTCCAACATGTTGATTGTAGTCACCACCGGTCGTGTTGGAATCTTCAGACAATAATTGATAAATTGTGCGTCCAGCCGGATGATTGTCTTTCCCGCAACATCCCCGGATTGATCTGGATAGTGGATGGTACGACCTTGCACATTCCATGATGAATTCAGGCAACTGAGCTGTGACTGGGAATGCTTGAAGCTCGAATGATTCCACTGCTCTTTACTGCCCGCATGAGAGATGTCTTTCCAGCCCTGGATCTGTCAATCAATTCGAGAGGGGTTTGGGGCCTAGATCCGTATCACCGATATCAACAAATCTGGAAGCAATGCATGGTTCCGCTGATCCTTCTCTTTCATCCCGCTTTATCATGGTCGAAGCAATCTTTGTCTGAGCAACTCTTTTTCTTTTTATTCTCCAAAATTCTTTGCAATTGGTGTAGATCTGGGAATTTCTTCAGATTCGAAGATATATTCAATGCATCTGACATTGATTTGAGCTCCCTTTCACTTATATAAGCACCTGTAATGAATACCTGCAATTAATTCAGACAAAGACGGAATCCAGAGCATGAACACTTGATTTTTATCACAAAAATCTGCATATAAAGCCCGCTGCCCTAAAATTTGAGGCTTTGCTTGCATGCAAAGCAAGCATAAATATTTTTAACTTCACCTGGCACTTATACCAATATGCAGATAATTAACCAAGCTTAAATCAAGCTCCTCCAACCCTAGGCGCCAAACTTTGAAGCTTTTCGGCAATGAAAAACACTTTTTATGCAAAAATCCTCCTTCCTTGGGCGCCAAAATTGTCCGGCTGCAATCCTCTGCTAAAAGAATTAATTACATCTTCATTATGGCAGCCCATGCTTATATAACTCTCAACATTCTATTTTTAATAATTGCCCCTCCTATTCCTGGCAATTAATTAATAAACAATGATGTTTATTCACCCAAATTGGGCGCCTATTTTTGCATGCTGTTGGCTGCCATTAAATAAATTAAATTTATTTATTTTTAGCATGCTACCTTCAGTTCACTTTGACTTAACATCATGCATTGACCTTCTATTTATCCATGGCGCCAAAATTAGGAATAAAAGCAATTAATAAATGCCATTAAAAGCATTATTTAATGCCCAAAGGGGTCGCACTTTTTAGCATGGGTGATTTCTAAATTTAAGAAGTCAACTTTGATGGGATTATTCCCCTGCACAGCAGCTCTAAAAATTCCGTCTTTCACTTAAGTGATTTACCTTTCATCATGGGAATTTTTACCCTGCAAGGCAGGTAAGAAATTCCCACCTGCCTGTTGCTTCTAATTTTCCCACTGCAGCTTAAGTGACTTTCCAAAAAGTGCGACTTGCATTAAAATTAGCCTCCTTTGAAAAAGTGCGACTTGTTTGGATGAATAAAACCTTCTGATGGGAAAAGTTAGCTGCTAGCAGCAAAGGAAAATTCCCATCGGTGCTTTAAGTGATTTTTCTTTATTTTATAATGGGAATTTTTACCTGTAAGGCAAGTAAGAAATTCCCGCCTGCCTCCTCCTCTAATTTTCCCATCGTAGCTTAAGTGACTTTGACTTCATGGGAATTTTCACCCTGCAAGGCAGGTAATAAATTCCCACCTGCCTCTTGCTACCAAAAATCCCACCGAACTTAAACCTATTCATTCCCAAAAAGTGCGACTTGCCTGGAGAGGCTTTTTGTGCATGACTTCATCATTTTTGGTTAGAAGTTTGCATTTTGAGGCTGATTCCTTCTGGCGTTGTGTTGGTAGATGATCTCCAGATGCTTCGGGCAATTAAACAGACTATACTGGCGAAAGAATTGACCTAGGGGAATTTCACAGAGAAACCGAGGAGAAAACCGAAGAAAAACGCAAAAGAAATAAATAAAAGCGAAAAACATTGCCAGAAGTTGCAGATAATGCCCTGAATTCATTCCTGGTGAAAACCCTAATGAGACGAGTGAATACTGGCATGCAAAATTGTAACAGGACTCAACCGAGCACAATTTACTTCAAACGGGGCACTATTTATTTAATAAATAATTAAATAAAAATTTCCCACAGAAAAAACTTGGCGGAGGGATAAAACAAGTTTGGGCATCTGGGTATTTGTCGAAATTGGCTCATATGATACATTGGGAATATCCTAACATATTACGTATATCTTCCGCAATAAAAACACAAAAAAAGACCGTTATTTTAAAAAAATGAATTTTTTTCAAATGGATAGTCCCATATTTCGGGGTGAAATCACGGGGACACCAGATATGCACCAATTGTTTGTCGAGCTTTGCCAATAACTTTTGTGCTCCCTATTTAAAAGTTTGGAATGAAGGATTGGAGCTCAATGCTCTTTTAATATGGGTTACTAGGAATAGATCTCTACCATGGACCACCTCCATATTCCTGGGTAAAATTTCTCTCCCATTTAAAAGATCACGTTCACATGTACACAACCTTCTTTCTTATTTTTGAACATAGATTGAACACGACTTAATAGTTTTCTATTCTCCTTGGTATCTCAACAATAAATATTTTGTGGGTGTTACCTTTGGCCCTTCTGATAGTTTTGCTTTCAATTTAATGGTCAATGTTTTGTATTGTAGGTGTAATGTAATGCTTTGTATAATAGTGTTAAGCATCCCGAATTGTGTAACAATTTGTGTAGAGCCCGCATTTAACTCAATGTACCACGTGAACACATGTGTATAGAAAAATGATATAGCTAACATGATAAATAAAGTGCAACTGAAAAGTAGAAGCGTCTGTAATAAAACAACCAAGCAAGAGCAATGCAACTGCTTTTGAATTTTTAGCATATTTGAATGTTTTTGGATTTTAGGCCCACTGAGGGCATAGACGAAAACCTATTCTTTGAAGAGAAGGAAGGGTGATGCAAGAATGCCCCACAGGGAGGGGAATATATAGATTTCTAATGCTTTTGATGAATTATAGAGTGTGTAAGAGGTGGGAAAACAAGATTGCCCCTAGTGTGTGTATGCAAAGTGAGGTTTGGGTGTGTAATTGCTCCCTCAACATTCAAGTTGAACCTATAAACAATGTGTCATTGGGAAATGAGGGGGAAAGTGGATGACCCCCAATGTGAGTAGCATAGAACTAGCCAATGAGCATTTTGAGAAAGGGCCCACTATCTCGCCTTTGTGACCGAAGGAAGCATGTGTTCATGAATCAAGGGATGAGTGTCATATGAGACTGGCTGCATGAGTGTGTGTGTAGGGAATCCGTGTCCTAAGGAAATATGCACAGTATGAGGTGAAACAAATCTATTGGAAGATCGAGATGTGCAATGTGCACTTTGTGTGCTATGAAACTCCTAATATCCCTTTCTAGGGCTGAAACTGAAAAACAAGGAAATAACACAAACCCCAAACTGATTTAATTATGATTTTAGACCAGCAAACTGAAAATTTAGATTAGTACAATACAACAATCTGATTTTTGGAACAACAGCTTGTAAACAACAAGATTTCACTCAAATATCACCCTAAAACTCATCCACAATATTTATAAACCTTTTAGAAACACTTTAGGACAATTTTCACCATGAAAACCAATCTCAAACACAGCTGACAATTAATTTATCAACAACAGAAGTACAACCAAGATAAATGATCAAAAATGAGGTCTCCAAACCCCAACAATGGCCAAATATGAAAGATATCAGCCTTATAAATTATGAAAATCTTGAATATCAAATAATAAATGAGTTTCGTGCCCTAGAAGGCACCCAAATTGACTCCAACCCTAGTCGCTCCCTAGGAGAGGGACTCCAAACCATGCAAAATCTCTTGATAGGTCTTCTTCTTGATGCCCTAGATATAAACCAACAAGAGGATCTTTAGTATTTGTCTTCACACCACCAATTTTGGAGAGTTTTCGTTCTCCAATATGCCACAAGGAAGGTTTCCGTGTCCTCCTTGGATGCCACACTATGGATTTTCGCCCTTAGTGGAGTTGGAAATAGAGCAATCAGCCCTAGAGTCCAAATTGATAAGTATATATGCCAAAAAGTGATGTGCAAATGAGCCAATGGACTCCTCTTATACCCTTTAGTTGGCGCCAAGAGTCATAAGGGGTAATGACCGACCTCTTAAGCTTGCTTTATCTTCTATTTCCATGTTGGAAACTCTCCAACCTTGCTGACCTCATAAGGAGCTTACTTTATCTTTTAATTTCATGTTGGGAGCACTAGAACCCAACCGACCTGCCTTGAAAGGAAAAACACAAAATAAAAACATAAATATGAATAAAGAAACTGAAATATAACTCAAGTTCTTCCCTTGTTCAACTTCTTCTTGCCCACGGAAAGGAAGATGAGCAAGAAGCCTTCAATTTATATTATTTCGAAAAAGGGACATTACAGTCCTCCCTTCCCAAATTTGCTTGCCCTCAAGCAAAATGCAAGCTCCTGGATCCCAAATAATTCTATGTGGCTCCTTCTTTGATGTACCTGCACATGAAGCAAACATATCAAAGAAAACATGAGTGTTTAACAACACTTTTACAACCTCTTCATCATGCCATAGGGACATGATAGCTAGCTCCCTTCCTTTGCTTGCCATCATCTCATAATTTCCATTCAATTGATGGATTCCCCAAACTTCGGTAATGCTGTCCCAAAAACAGCTGTAACCTTGCATTTTTCTCTCAAAAATCAGAATGTTAGTGGCTGGAAACCACCTTAAATCAGCCACAAATATGCCAAGGTTAGTAGTAGTTTGGAATTTCTTCAACCTTATAATTGGAGGCTCTTTTTTTGTGTCTCATAAGTAGGAAAGTGGCTGGAAAAGTTGTGAACAGCAGTTGAAAAGAAGGTACAACAGCTGTAATCATGACTTCTCTCCAAAAATTTCCATACTATCAATGACATGGGGGTTGGAAACACCCCAACTTTGATGGAATATGCCCCAACAATGCCCAAGAACAGCCATTTACTAACTCCAATGATTGAAACTACTTGTATGACAACAAATATAAAAAGATCATATTGCTTACCCACTTTCCACATCCAACATCTTGCTGCCCCGACAATGGTGACTACCTTTATACCTCTGTTTTCGAGTGTGAAGCTTGGTTCCAAGAAGTGATTCGCCTTGCATTTCCAAAGACCATCCAGATTCTCCATGTCATAGCCATCTTGGACTTGACTCAAACCAGCTCTATATCTATGACTGAAAGTGGTGTTTTTCACCCCATTAGGCTCTTCAAAATTCACTTTATGATAATAAATATTCTTACCAAGTGTGAGCAACCTTCGTTGTGGAAAATTTCTAATTGCAAGTGCCTTACTTGCTGCCCCAAAACAACTGTCCTATGTTGTTTCTTCTTGCCATGAATTCTGATTTCTTCAGCTTTGTCACAAAATTTTAGTTCTTCATTATGAAAGTTGAGGGTGGACTTCCCCAATGTTTGCAACCATTGAACCCCAAGAACAATTTCAACATTAGCTAGTTCAATAACCAAAAATTCACCACATACCTCATGATCTCCCAAGAGAAGTGATGGCTGTACTATTTTTCTTGCACAAGGTATGAGGGTGCCACTCCCAACAAGCATAGTGACCCCTTGGTTATGAAGAAGACCCTTCTCCCGGAATGGTTGATAAGTATGTATGTCATGCACCCAAACAAGTATGCTGCTCTTTCCCCTTATTCTCCTAACCTTTTTCTCAAACATGGAACTATGGGTCAGCCCCTCATCAATAAGAAAATCAGAATTGTGATCCTTCTCTAGATGATCCCAATGTAACAAAGACTTAGCAAAAGAGGGCTGCAAGGAGTATCTATTGGGAATAGAACCACTAGGCTTACCTTTCCCAAGAGTGATTTTTGGCCTTTTTCTTACACCGGCACATACCAAGATGAATTTTCCCAAGTACCATTTTGAAGTGGATGATTGAATTCTCCCTTTCTCAAGCCTTATAACAACACTATACCTGGTTATCATGGTGATGTCCTTCTATGGTGAAAGGAAGATACAACAAGGAGAGACATGACCCTTCTATTTGCATGATTTGTCTACATATTTTAAATTCCTTTTAGAGTTTTCCCCTCTTAATGATTCACATACCATGGGCTGCTCATGATGCTTTTAATAAGGCTTAATGGAAGAATAATTGTTCATTAGAATCAATCTTTTCTAATTGAGCATTGATTTCTTCAAAATGCTACAAAAGATATAAAAAGAGATTAGAGGTATCCTTTTGCATCTCTTCTCACATTTTTTATACTTGGCAAAGGGAGCTAGTTGCTCCTTAGGCTTCATCCATTAAGGCTGTTGAAAACCCTTCATTGAGGCCCTTATCCTGGGACGAAAACCTTCATGTGGCTTCAAGTGGACAAAAACCCTTCATCATCATTTGGCATTGAAGTAGAGAGCTGATTTGAAGATCCTTTTGTCATTTCCAGCTGTTATTGCATTTATCTAGGGTGGAGCGACCTACCTTGGGTAGGGTTTGGTAACATTGGTGAAGAATTTGATAAATTGGTTGGTATAATCTGATTCACAATATTTTTAAAGGTCGGAATCTAGAGTTTGGTAATTTTAGGGGCTTTGGTGCCCTAGATATATATTTTTATTTGTGGCTGCAATTTCCAGGGTTTATTTAATTTCTAACAGCGTGTTCTCTTGTTTTTCTTGGTTGATTTGACATCTAAAATTCAATAAATCATATATAAAATATTGGTGAATTAATTGGTGATGTTTTATGGTGTTTTTGGCAATTTTCGAGTGCATAGAAGTCGTGATTTCATTTTCCAGTCTGCTGCAATTTATTTTCAGATCTGCATATTTATTTGAAACCCTCAAAAAGGGTTATTAGAATGATTCTCCCTTTCTCAAGCCTTATAACAACACCCATACCTTTATCATGGTGTGTTATGATCTTGGTGTGCAGATTCACTAATGCCTCGAGGTTTCTTAATGGTTCCACTAGTTACATTTGGTATCAAAGAGAAATGATTTTTGACACCTTTTTTAGTCCCAAAACGCAGTGGCTATGCCATCATTGTAGTGTCGATTTTTTTCGTTTTGGATAAGCCCGGGTAAAGCCCCTTATACGAGCTCAAATCTAGCCTAGGTGCGGGCTATAAAATGGTGGGATGTTATGATCCTCATGTGTGGATTTCACCACATCTTGAGGTTTTGGTGTAATGGTTCCTTATATGGTGACCAGTGATGCATGATGACAACATACTTGAAATGACAAATTGGCCAACAAGAGAAATTGAATATTCACATACCATGGGCTGCTTGTGATGTCTTTATGCTTCAAAATCTTTGAGTTTGAATCAACACTCTTCATTTGCATGATTTCTTTACCAAATGGAATCCTTTCCTTCTTGCATTCTTCCCAAATTTGTTGGTGCTTGTCTTGGGTCACCTTAGGCTTCTTATTAAGGCTGGGAATTCCATTCATTGACCTCCTTTTGACTGCTGTTTGGAACAGTCCAGCTAGCTGAAAATTATCAACAACTCCCAATTTTTGTAACCCAAGCTCTCTCTCTTCCCACTTGGTACCCTTCATCTTCACAATGCGGTTAGAGTATTCTTTATGATGACCAAAATATTGCAAAGACATAGCATGAAGGTGATGTAGCAATTCCTTAAGAAGATGATGAAATTGCTTACCATAGGTTGCTGTCCTGAAATTTCCAGCGAACTGAAAGTGATTATAGGCACCCGAAAAGCACTCTTTCATATATATGGCTTCACAAAAGGTAACCCAAAAGTCTTGGCCCATTGACCCTATGCAATTTTGATTTGTCTCCATTCTTAGCATCATGAAGACTACCCATTTGCCGTGATTTGCTATGGAGCATCAAATTTTCCCCAAGGTCCTCTTTTTCAACAAATTGCCTATGAGTGTAAATCTGAAATGGCATGATAGGAAGCAACAAATCAGAAATATGGTCATCATGGTCATACCTTGGGCTGCCCACAAGGAGCTCACCCTCCTTTGCCTTTGCTCCTTCAACAACTGAAGATCTTTCCACCTTGACTCCTTCCATATTTTCTTGACACATGTATGGAACATCATCATGGTTCCCGCTGAAGTCAAGAACACCGTCAATTTTCCTCTTATTGATTGTTGTTTGGAAAATTCCAGCGAGTTGATTATCATCATTATCAGCCAAAAATTTGGCTTCAACCACCAAATTCTCTCCACAATTTTGCAAATCAAAATTTTCTTTTTTCCTTGGCTCATGCTCCATGACTTCTTCCTCTTTCTTTGGAGATTCTGTTGCATCAAAAACCTTCTTTGGTTCTTCATCTAGCAACACCTTTCCATGTCCTTCAATGTGGTCTTCTTGGGACTCCACCTCAAAACCTCTCTTGCAGATCTGATTTTCCTTTTTCTTCTTTCAAGAGAAACCCTTTGGGTTTGGCTCCTTGGCGTATTCTTGTGGTCTAGGGTTTAACCCTAGCATCTTCATCCATGTTCCGTTGTCCCCTTGTTGGAGCCATCAAATGTGGAGAGTGCCACCTTCCCCAAAGCATTTTGAAAATTTCTCTATGCGCATGAGGTCTAGGCTCGACCTTGACCTTCCCTTGCTTACCCCTATGAATTCGGCAAGTGAAATAACATCACAGATCTCATTCGGAAGAGCCCTATATTCTTCATAGCTAGCCACAATGTTGTGACCCATTGAATGTTGTGTTTCCACCTCCGGAATGACTTCTTTCTTTGGTAAAAACCTAGGTTGCCAATCCATGTCTGTATTCTTTGTCACCGTCTTGCACGAATACCCTCAGGATGGGAAGATCGATGCTTTGATACCACTGTAATATCCCTTTCTAGGGCTGAAACTAAAAACAAGGAAATAACACAAATCCCCAAACCGATTTAAATATGATTTTAGACCAGCAAACTGAAAATTTAGATCAATACGGTACAACATCGATTTTGGAACAACTTGTAAACAACAATATTTCACCCAAATATCACCCTAAAACTCATCCACAATATTTATAAACCTTTTAAAAACACTTTAGGACAATTTTCATCATGAAAACCAATCTCAAACATAATTGGCAATTAATTTATCAACATAAAAGTACAACCAAGATAAATGATAAAAAATGAGGTCTCCAAACCCCAACAATGGCCAAATATGAAAGATATCAACCTTATAAATTATGACAAATTTGAATATCAAATAATAAATGAGTTTCGTGCCCTAGAAGGCACTTAAATTGACTCCAACCCTAGTCGCTCCCTAGAGAGGGACTCCAAACCATGCAAAAGCTCTTGATAGGTCTTCTTCTTGATGCCCTAGATACAAACCAACAAGAGGATCTTCAGTATTTGTCTTCACACCACCAATTTTGGAGAGTTTTCATTCTCCAATATGCCACAAGGAAGGTTGCCGTCCTCCTTGGATGCCACACTATGGATTTTCGCCTTAGTGGAGTTGGAAATAGAGCAATCAACCCTAGAGTCCAAATTGATAAGTATATATGCCAAAATGTGATGTGCAAATGAGCCAATGGACTCCTCTTATACCCTTTAGTTGGTGCCAAGAGTCATAAGGGGTAATGACAAACCTCTTAAGCTTGCTTTATCTTCTATTTCCATGTTGGAAACTCTCCAACCTTGCCGACCTCATAGGGATTACTAGAACTCAACCGACCTTCCTTGAAAGATAAGATAAAAATAAAGATAAATATATTAATGTCTAACGAATGACCACAAAAGTAGGTCAATTGGACTGCAATCCAAACAATATACAAAGTGTGAGCGGGGAAAACTCAAAATGAGTTCCCAAAAACAAGAAAGGAAAAGAACAAAAAACAAGAACCCCGAAGCCAAACCCCCACAGGCGGGGGCAATGAAACAAACAGGGGAGAAAGAAGGGAGAAGCAAAGAAGGGAATGAAGGAGGGGGCAAACAAGGACCAGTAGTCTACTCAGAAATGGTAGCCACATCCCTCCTAACATTTGAGGCCGACGAAAAGAAGTTCTTGATGGAATGGCAATCCGAAGAGGGGGCGAGGGCCCCCTCCCCTGCTGAGATTTGAGACTAAAACGACGGCCAGGGAGATGGGTGGAGCTGGGCTGCCCTCTGGTATGAGTGTGCGGTCGAGCCTGCTGGTGGTGATCGAGGGAGATGTGAAGGTCCAACCGGGGACGAACTGATCTATGCACTGTAACTGGGTCCGAATGGCTCTGCTGTTTAGTTCCTCCAATGCGGGTAGAACTGGAAAGAAGGCTGTAATCCGTCTCGTGGGAATGACTCTTGGAGGGGGATGAAGAATTTGGTCTTGGAGCAACAGAGACTCACGGATGTAGAGGGCAAGACACCATTGGTCAATATATTGAAGAAAACCGGGAGGGTTTGAACCCCTCTGAAGAGGCAATGAAATCGTCCTCTGATCTCATAGTATATGGGGCAACAGAAGATGAAATGAGTCTCGGTCTCCACCTCCTGAAGGCTACAAAGCTTGTCATCCCGGTCAATGTGGTGATCAGTCTCGCATCGAAGTTTGTGGGATCCAACCCGAAATTAACCCAGAGGTATGCAAAGGGCATGCATCCAGTGACGAAAGGTGTATCGAGGGCGGATGATGAGTCCATCTCTGATCTCAAGAAAATTTTCTGCATAAAAGGACATCTTAGGGTGCAAACCCCCATGAGGATTCACCCAAGTAGTCTGAATAAAGCACTTGTAGATATCCTCTTGGATGGACTTGTTCAACACTTGCTTGGTGGGCAAGAGATGACTAGGAGCATTCAAGGAAAAATGAAAAGGGGGAACGATTAATTTGGATACCAACCGAATGTATAAAGCAAAAACAGTCTCGGAATACCGGCGAAGGCCCATAAGCATGGGCAATACTCATAGAGGAACAATAAGCGAGATATAAGTACCCGTCATGCTCATCGAAGAAATCACCAAACCTCCTGATACAGTGAAGAAAGGCCGATATGTCAAATATGGTCTCTAGACGGAAAGGTTAGGCCTCGAACTCTGCCAAAATAATATGCTGGGGAACCATCTGCTTGCATCTGATGAAGCGGCGAAGGAGGAGAGTCTGAATCCTCTCGGCAGAAGCCCAATCTGTATCTAAGAGGGAGGGTCCCCAGACAACTGACCCATAGAGAACAGTGGGCCGGATGAGGGAGTTCATAAGAGACATCTTGGAGGAGATGTCCTGAAAGTGGTGCCGAAAGCATTGTCTCTCGAGAATGGCTAGAGACCCATACCCTTTATTCACCCTCGGCTGAAGAGCATGCCTCATACTGAATCTAGGCCCTGAGAACTGGACTCCTAAATAGGTGTATGTATTAGTGATTTCAACCTCCCCTCCTGAAAAAGAAATGGAGGTGTGATGTCTTCAACCCATTGAAGACCATGACCTTGGTCTTACCCAGATTGACAGTCAAATGCCGAAGATCACAAAATAAAGCAAGTGCATCAAGCTGTCTCTGAAGCCCCTTAGGAGAAGAGGCGAGTAAAACAATATCATCGACAAATAGGAGAATAGAAATCAAGACGTGGTGAAGAAGGCACCCATCCCTTTCTGAATGTGATCCTGAAGAAAAGATTCCAACTCATCAATGTAAATGCCAAAGAGAGTAGGAGACAGGGGGCAGCCTGTTTGACCCCAATGGTGCTTCTGATGAAATCAAACATTCCGTGTGCAGTACGAAGACGACCAAGGATGGACTCATAGAGACGCATGATGGCAATAATAAGAATCTCAGAAATACCGATGTCTCTGAGTCTCTGAAAGAGGGCCATGCGAGGTACGGAGTCAAAAGCTTTTCGAAAGTCTACAAAACAACAATAAACTTTCGAAGAGCGGTGATGGGCCTCCTCAATAATAGCTCGAAGGGTGAAGATGTGGTCGGTAGTGTGGTAACCAGGGCGAAAACCAGACCGACCTCTGGCTTTGAGCTACCACTGCTCCAAAACATCGGACAACGGCCTGTGGAGAACCGTAGCAAAGAGTTTGGAGAAAGAGTGACCCACCATGATAGTCCTGTAAATGTTCGGATCAGAGATGGACCCAACTTTGTTGATCGGGTGAATGATATGATGAGACCAAGTAGGAGGGAAACCCATGCGAACCTTGTGATTGAAAAAATCTGTAAAATAGTTACCAAAAGCCTCAAAACCTTGCTTGAAGAACTCGGCGTGGAAACAATCCACATCAATCGCCTTACATTCTTATTCAAACCTTATTGCCTCTTTGATATTATTGTAAGTGAAGGGATTACCAGGTGGCGGAATGCCAATCTGGATAGACTGCTGCCCCGGAATATCGTAAAGGGTAGAGGTGTGGGAAAAAATGGAGATAGGATCGATCACTGCGGAGGGGGAGTGGCGGGGAAAGACAGTATGCCAGAAGGACCGAGGATTAGTCCTAAGGGAGGTGGAAAGAATATATCTGCGGTGGGAAATGAAGGATCGCTTCTTACGGCGGAGAAGGCACTGGTAGGCTGCCTTAAGAGTGGGGAAGGAGGGGAGGGCATGGGTAAAGGCATGACAGAGGTGACGGTGGAGGGATTTGCACTCTACATCATACCATTGGTTCATAGGGCAAGATTTAGTAGTACTAGTGGCCGAGGGATGGGTGGTGGAGTTGGGAAAGGATCTCAGGGCGGCCTCCCACATGGCAGAGGATAGGCATGTATACTTGGCCTCCACACTAGGCAGGTTGGAGAAGTGAGGCTCAGAGGGGAGAAGGTCGCGGATGTGAGATGAGTAAGTTTCGTAATCCCCATTATCAAACTGGAAGGAAATGCGAGGGGGTAGTGGGGAGGAGGGGTGGTGGTAGGAGGACTGTGACCAGAGAGAAAGATAGGACTACATGGTCGGCAAGGGGAATGGGGGAAACAGAGGAGCAGAAAAGAGGTGAGATATCCGGGTTGGCAAGGACATAGTCTACCACACTGGTGCCACTGCCATGGGGACGACAAGTGAAGAAACGTGAATCCGAGAAGCGCTCGATCCTGTTAAGGATCACCATCCCCTGTGATTCCCGAGCTGGAGGAGGAACCGTCCATAAGCTGTGAAAGGGCCATCTGTATCCTCAAAAATCCTATGTAGACCAACTGACTCTGGTCAATCCTTTGTGTGCGCAACGCATCCTCCGATCATGTCATGGGGAGGAACTGTAAGTGCACAGTGCGGGCATTAAAATAACCCAAAATGATAACCTCCCCTGCGACAGTCTACTCGCTAACACTGTCGTATAAGTCAAAGAAAGGGTCACCATCTGGGCCATTGTGAATGGCGTAAGGAGAAGATGCCAGAGGAAAGTAACAAACTGCTATATAGAAATCCCTAGAGAATTGAGTGACGCCACTAATACGAATCCACATGTACTCGGTAGAGTCATCGGTACCGACCACAGAGATCCTGTTCTGGAGGGAGTCCCTCTAAAGACAGACAATCCCACTAGAGCCCCTAACACCACCCGAACCCCGAGTATCCTGTCTGTAAGATGATAGCAAAAGAAATCCAGTAATACTCGGGAGAGGAGGAACCGGGCTCTTGTGTGGCTTTGTGATGAAGAGGATATTGGCAGCCCCGAGAGCAACTAACATAAGGTCAGGGGAAGACCAAAGGGAGCCATTCCCATTCTAACAACTAATAGATAAGCCTCTGACCTGATAACTCTCCCACTTGGCCCGTCATTTGGGAACCCCTTGCTCCGAAATGAATATTCCAAATGAAGTTGAAAGGCAAACCACAAAATAAAAACATTAATATGAATAAAGAAACTGAAATATAACTCAAGTTCTTCCTTGTTAAACTTCTTCTTTCCCATGAAAAGGAAGATGTGAAAAAAG
This sequence comes from Taxus wallichiana var. yunnanensis, assembly GCA_018340775.1. Taxonomy (NCBI): domain Eukaryota; kingdom Viridiplantae; phylum Streptophyta; class Pinopsida; order Cupressales; family Taxaceae; genus Taxus; species Taxus wallichiana. The sequence goes on along the minus strand of CM031233.1, from coordinate 383,044,174 downwards.
CTTTCAATTTATATTATTTCAAAAAAGGGGACATTACAACTAGTGGTGGGGACTTGTGAAACTTGAGAGATAATAGGTAACGAGGTCCGAGGTGGGATACCTTGAATAGTGATGACTGATGCTCATGTATGAATTTGACACATTGATCTACAATAGATGGAACAACCCTAGTTCCCTTAAGCCAAGGAAGACCTAAGATCATGGTACAATGCTTCAACTCAGATGCTACAACAAATGGCAGACAGATAGTAAGGGGCCCAACTGTGATGGGAAGAGTTATACGCCCATATGAAGTAGGAGACTTATGCTTGATTTGAGATAATGGAAAGCCAATAACACGTAAGAGGGGAAACGAACATGCGTTATGTTTGAAAGTAGGATTGATCATGACATTATTGAGAGCTTGATTGTCAATGGATGCAACAATGTGAAGCCTGAAAGATGTGAAAGAAGCATGGAAATCCACATCAGTAAAAGCAATGGCTGGTGGTAGAGTAGTAGTAGTACCAACAAGAAAGTCTAGAGGATTATTGGTAGATTGCGGAGGTGGAACTGTGCGGTAAGCATGATTAGTAGTTGCTTTAGATGTAACCTTGTTGTGCTTAAGAAGCGGGTCATTGAATATCTTAAGCTTATCATTATTGTTTGTAGGTTTGGATACGGGAGGCTCGTCCCATTCAATTGCATCAAAATCAATTAAGTCTTGGATCACATGTTTAAGCTTAAAGCATCGATCGGTGGAGTGTCCATTGCATTGATGATAATCACAATATGCTTTTTCATCAAAGTTTTTGCCTTAAGGATGACTAGAATCCAACTCGAGAGGTGGAGGAAGAGAGATAAGGTTACTATCAAGGAGTTGTTGCAACATTGCTTGAGGTGGGATTGACAATTTAGTAAAATGTCATCAAGGAGGTTGGATTTGGAGCTTCATCGGTTGGGACATTGCATTAATAGTGGCTTTAGCCTCAACTCGGGGCTCAGTAGGTTTTCTCTTGAAGGTAGATTTACTTGGGAATTTGGCATTATATTGACTAAAAGCATGATCATGATATTTGAGTTTGCCCATGGAAATTAGCTTGCCTTCATGGTCTTTGAGGATATGACATAAGTGATCAAAGGAACGAAAGGTATCAAAGATGACTGACTCTTGGATAGGAGGCAAAAGACTTTGTAGAAATAGATCTTGCAATTCAGAATCAGCTAGGATATTGTTCATTTTAGTAAGATTAGTCTTATAACGTAGAACATAGTCACTAAGGTGCTCATTAGGTCCTTGTTTCATTTTATCCATTTGTGCATAAGAGATTTTAGTTCCAATATTAATAGAAAAATGTGCTAAAAACTGATTTTCTAATGGAGTAAAAGATCGTATAGAATGAATATGCAAATCGTAAAACCATTCAATGCATAATCGTGTAAACTTCTAAGAAACAATTTCATGAACTATGTATTATCAAAAGCATAATCTAAGCAAGCAACATGAAATGATCTAAGATGCTCTTGTGGATCTTCTTTACCAATGAAAAGAGGAAGCTTAGGTGAAACAAGACTAGGAGGAAGAGGATAAGTGATGAGCCCTCCTAATTCCTATGTAAACCTCCGTTTTGTTGTATCATCATTTTGTATTAAGGCTGCTATTATCATTTTGTAATTAATACTTATTTGAAAGGAAGTTTTGTGCATAATTTTGTTATTTTAATCTTGTGCATGCTTCTTCAAATGAGTTTAAATGAATCTTCATGTGCATTAACAATATGTTTGAAGATCATATCTCAAGCCAAAGAAGGACTCATACATGGACTAGCGTAGGACTCATCCATGAATTGGAGCGGACTCACCCGTGCACTAGCGTAGGACTCGCCCGTGCACCAACGTAGTACTCGCTTTGCGGTGCGAGACTCATCGACACATTAGCGTAGGACTCGTCCATGCATTGGCGCAAGACTCGCACTACGAAGGCACAAGACTCACGAGAGGAAATAAAGGACTTAGACCACAAAAAGACGAGTTAATTTAGCTGGCACACGAGTTGACATGGTGAAAAGGGCATGAAACGTGGACTATCATCTAAAACATCATGCGAATGATGTGGATCATGCAAGCCCGACTTAACACCCAATTGATTGGAGATGTGGCCCAAATTATAGTCACCATGATTGTAGGGATTGATGCATGATCTTTCTCCATTTGTAGTTAACAAGATGATTCCATCTAAGTGCGGATCATGCATGCACTTATTTTTCCACAAGTGTAACTCTTCAACAATCAGTTGTTGTCATTAAGATCTTTTAGTTAGTAGTTAATTATTGCAAATAATCCATCTTTTTATAGAGTGTGAGGACTGCTCTTGGTATAAAAGGGCATTTGTAGTAGAATTGTAGAATTAGTTCATTGATTGTTGTAAAAGAAATTATTCTATTCAATAAAGTGCATGATTCTGGGATAAATCGACTTGTGTGATTTGCAATTCTAAACCGGATCGGAGGAAGGAACATGCGCAACTCCTTCCCAATGTGAAAGGAGCATTTCTTTTTGTTTAATTTCTGTTATTCAACATTGTTAAATTACTAGAATTTAATTGCTTTTAGTATTTTGATTATGAATTCAGTAATCTCTTGTTTTATCAATAGAGTTCACTTCTTAATTGCATTTAGAATAGTATTTGATTGATTTCATTAGTGAATACATGCTTTGAGCACGGTTTCAATTGTTCTCTTTGTTGCGAGGAGCCGTGGACACCGTCTGGATTGACAATCAAGAGATAATTAAAGTGCGAGTATCAACGACACTCGTCACTTTTTGACGTCATTGCAGGGGATTCTTAAGGTGTTAGCAAAGATTAGGGTACTAACTCGAGTACTTCCTGATAACCTGATAAGTTTCCATTTAGAAATATTTTTCCAAACTCTTTCTTTCAAAATAAAAGACCTTGTAGTGAATGAAGATTCTTTTTGTGCTTTGCAGTATGTGGAATACAAGCAATCAGTAAGCACTTGCAGTTAGAAAATTGTCTTTAAGCATGATAGGATTTTATGTTTAGACCTAGAGACTATAGAGGTAGATTTATTAGAATCAATTTACAAAACCCCTCACCAAATCAACCTGTGGATCAACTTGATCAACAAGAAAAGATGGTTGATGGAGTGGAAAACCCCAATGGTGCAAATAATAACAATCCTCCACTTGGAAGGACATTTACCTATCCCATACAACTAGACCCTAATGATGCAGCTCCCATGAAGAACATATCCCCTAAAATTTTGCCAGCCTTCAGGGGACTAGTCTCAGAGGATCCTGACCAATTCTATTTGAGTTCAAAGTTTTGTGCCAGACCTATGACTATACCTCATATACCCAAAAGCTTACACTATTTCCTTCAACTTTAAAGGACACAGTCATGAGGCGGTTCATGGTCATAAACCCCAACTCTATTCACATTTGGGAGGAGATGAAAACAATCTTCTTGGATAAATGCCAAGATTACTATAGGGTAAGGGACAAAGGAAGAACTCTTTAAGATACAAGAAAAGGAGGATGAGAGTGTTGAGGACTATCTTGATCGGTTCCTCTTCCTTCACAGGAGGTGTGGCATTGGTCTTGATATTACTCTTCTTAAAACTCTATTCCTTAAGAGATTGGATGAGGACACACAAGAAGCTTTTAATCTTATGGGAAAAGGAGATATGAACAAATTGGAATTCACTGATATCATTGACCTTTGTAGGAACTACTCATGAACTCGCTCAAACCTTTGAAAACTAAAGGGCAAAATGGCCAATGGTAACATATGATGTGAAATTGATAGTATAACTAAACTACATAAAGAAGAATCACATTAATAATGGAGGAAAGTTGCAAAATACAAGATTAAAATTATAGAGAGGACAAATTATAACAAAAATACCATATATTATTGATAGAATACAATTTGAGCAATTACACGATGAGAGAGCTTACAATATATATTAGAATGAACTCCTTAAAAACAAGGATTCAACTCCAATCTTTAATCCCACAATATCCTCACATATCTCTCTTATAATCACTCCCAAACCCAACAATGTCTCACACACTCCCAATAGCTACGTGAGTTGTTTATTCAACAAACTCACAACTAATACATATTATCCTATATTATTAATAATGAGCTGATTAATAACTCATATTAATAATATTACAAACTTTATTTTTCTCATATAAATATGATATTAATATAACAATATTAATATCTTACTAACACACTTACTAATGTAATATATGAATATTATATTTAACTATTACAAACAATAATGTGAGCACTAATCCATGGATTATTCCTAATAACATATCCAAACTAAGAGAGGAAATTACAAATCTAAGAACAGATCTTAGTCCAACTTAACACAACTATGGATAGGGAGAAAGCTAGGAACACAAAGCCATTGTTCATATACTGTCCAAGATGTAGGAACAAACATGGGCTTAAGGACTGTCCCTTAGATAAAACAAACATTTGCCTTGTCTGTGATCTAAAACATGCCACAAATCAATGTGGATTGCTGCCCTTGCTAAAGAATCATTTAAAGCAGAACACACAAAATGAAGCTGAGTTGAATTATGTGGCTCAGAGGCAAGGAGGGAATTTTCAATCAAATCGAACTAGTCCTATGCACCAAAAACACAATGGGTTCCAAATTAGTGGAACACACCATGGTCATACCCCCAACCTTGGGCTCAACAAGTCCCACAAGAATGGAGTCCTCAGTGGAATGCACCACCGAACTATTATTAGCAATCCTGGACTCCAAATTCAAACATTCCACCATTCCAACAATTTAATCCTCAATTCCAACAATAGTGGAATGTACCCCAAGGATTGGGTCAATAGTATTATAACCCGAGACCCTAGCGACGAGTTTTGTTGACTAGTTCTACAACCGTTGCCCCATCTAAACATCCCGCACACCCACAAATACTAGCTCAAACTGTGGCAAATCCAAAGAATGTGAGGCAGGGTAACCCAACATATACCGTCAAATCAGACAAAAACCCCACAATAAACTTTGTGGACTATAGAAATATCTTGCTACGTTCAGGGAAGGTTACTTCAAAACCATCATCTCCAATCATAGAAGAAGTCCTTGAAGATAGAAAAATTAGAAGAAACACAACTGATCCTGTTATTGAAGAAACATTTGAACCAAACTTAGATATTCCCTTTCCATCTAGACTTTTGGAAAAACGCAACACTATAACCCATGAGAAACCAGAGTCAGAGCTAATTTAAGGATTAAAAAAGTTGAGTATTGGAATCTTTACATTCTGACTCTTAGAGAAATTCCAGAGTTGAATAAAACCATCAAAGAGCTTTGTGTTAAAACTCCGGGTAGAAGGAAAAATCAGCCTAAAACAATCCATGTTGATGGAAAATTGGCTAGCATATTGGAAGGGAATATGACCCCTCCAAAATATGGAGACCCTGAGAGTCCAATTGTTACAGTTGCATAGGAGATGTGAAGATCCCAAATGTTCTAATTGATTTAGGGGCTGCAATTAATGTGCCCATTGTCCACATTGTCTCTCCCTGAACCACAATCAACTCCAATAGTGTTACAAATGGCTAACCAATCTGTAGCCAAGCCCAAAGGGATCATAGAGGATGTGACCATAACCATTGAATCATGGGATTATTCAGTAGATTTTATGGTCATTAAAATGAAGAATAAGAAAATTGGATATCCTTTGATCCTAGGACACCATTAGTTGGCCAACGCTGCGCAGTTCTAGTGATTGGGACAAGAAACATGGTAATTACAAATGGGCATGATTCAAAGAAGTTATCCATTTATCTAGTTGTAAAACCCTTTGCCACTGAGGATAAACAATGGTGGAAGGATGATACGGATGAATCTATTGGCTAGATTTTCTGCATAGCACAAAATCTAGGCAGTCATGAGATAAATCTCCCTCATTTACCGGTGAGGCTCCCGTGTCAGATTTGTCAATTAAAGTATGCTAATATCTAAATGGGGTTTTACTTTAACTACTTAGTTCATGAACCATAACTGAACAGTTCTGCAGCAAGTAAGCAATTGTTTAAGGAAAGGAAATATTTATAGAAGAAGGGAAAGGGAATTATATAAACACAGAGAATAAATGGGAAGATGTGCATCCCAATCAATAGATAGCAGAGTTGATTGCATGCACATAGAAGAAACCAATAGATATAAACACAAAATTCTAAGCAAAGGTAGCTCTAGATCTAGATCTGAAATAACACAAAGTCTATTAAAAGATCTAAGATAAAAAGCAAGAAACACAATACACCGTGACACAAAGTTCTCCGAAAATCTGCTCCTGTATATTCCTTTGCTTCAAGTGGCTCTCAAGGGTTTCAACACAAAGTCTGGAACACAAGGTTGCTGCTTACAAATTCTGATCCTTAACCCGAAGGTTTTACTCCTACTTATAGAATGTAGGAGGGAAAGTACAAATGGGAAATCTAATCGAATCAAACATAAACAAGTAAAGATGACATTTGACAATCATCCTCTACTAACTTCTCCTTAAGTGACACATGTATCACTTAACTAATAGAATTGTTCCACATGACTTTAAGTAATGGTTTCAAAACCAATAACTTAAAAGTCTTACAATTTCATTCGGGAACGTGGAAAATAGAAGAAGAAAGAATAGAAGAAGAAGTCAAGCCAACTGTAACATTTATGTTTTCTTTTTGTTTTGATATTGGATATACTTGTTGAACATGTGATTCAACATCTTTCCATCTGTTTTAGCCTTACTTTGCTTCCTTCTTCTCTCGAAGCTGCAGCAATCCTTCGTTCAACACTTTGATGCACGCTTCCACATCTTCCAAGCTCGGCCCAAACCTTGCAATATCCGCCTGCAGCGCCACCAGTCTACTAATGGAATTCATCGTGAAAGGCTTAGTAGCTCTATCAATTCTCTTTTGTACCATCAGAAGAGAACCTTCCAGGGAATTAGGCACTCTAGTAGGAACGATCCATACATATGAAGTAACACCTCTAACCACTTCTTCCTCAGTGAAAGAAATAATACTGTCTGGTAAGGACGATGTGTTACTCTCAAGTGCCTGCATCCTTTTCAACAAAACTCTGCAAATCTCCAAATGGAAAGATACTGCAAACTGCAACTGCTTCCCCTTCTCAACTGATCCATTCGGTACAATCTGCTCTGCAACCAATACATCTCCCAACAGCTTGTTGATTTCGGCCAAAGTACTCAAGTTACTCTCAACAACTGTGTTCATATCCACTATGCTCATCACCATTTAGCTTGACTGATTTCTTTGCATCATTCATAACCTTCAAAGTGGTGGCACCTCTCCAAGTTGTACAGAAGCTTGACGAATAATCAAATTCTTCCATTCGTAAATAGCTTTCACCTGATTGCTTGCATCTTCCATCTCCTGCATAAGATGATCACTCACCACTCTGAAATGGGTTGAATGGAAGGTTTAGCAACCTTGACTATGATCTCGCACAACTGAGATACCTGCTTCAAAGCTCTTCTTTCTCCGCCTTTTCCCTGTCAAGCCTAAGGAATAAAGCATCTATCAATGTTTGTGTATCCTGCTTGAATCCTTCGTGGTGGCTTGACCGAGGGGTACTCTGATTACTGTTACATCTTCTGCCGTGAGCTCCTCTTCCTTATTTTCTTCCGCCGGAACTGACATCTTAACAAACTTCTGCCCCGACTCCTCGATGATCAACCTAGAAGTTACCTTAGCAACTTTAGGCCTTCTGTCTTTTCCGCCTAGACTCTGCAGTAGCTGCAAGTCGTGCTCTTCCAAGTTCATCTCCACTCTAGCTTCAAACCAACTGCGAAGCCAACCATTCTGAGAAGTTACTTCTCGGTGAATGAGAAGTTGCTGAGTGCACTACCATATCTCGCTCTGCTTCCTCTCCATCAGAAAGTGCCACAGTGTTATGGCTGCCATCTTCTGAATCATCCAAGGACAAAGCTCTTTCGAACTCCGCCATTTGCATCTTTAACGTCTCCTCTGGAACAAGTGCTGAATGAAGTGGCTGAGGAGAGAAGATGAATGTCGCCGGATCCAGTGGAGGCATGGAAGTGTCTTCTTTGAGGTCTGCAACATTGGTGAAGTACTAGTTCTTTGGGAAGCGGGAACTAAAGTCATGGTCGTGGAAGTGATCTTCTCCTTTGATCGAGATCTTCTGTGCACTTTCAACTTCTCGGACTTTCTGCTGCTTTCTCCTTTGTGCTTCCTCTTGAGGGAATCTCCTGCGCCGAAGTTGCCCGTGATTTGATTCATCAGTGCTTCATCAAGACAATATCCCTTTGTCGAACCAATTTGAAGTATTCACCAAAACAACGCCGAGACCTTTCTTGATAATCGTGTCTGACCTCCTACGTTATCCTGAAGTACGGCTCTATCTCCTCCCATTTGATGGTAAGTGTCAAGTAACACATTCCCATCATCTTTAAGATCCGCAGGTATCCGCTAGTCCAAAGTCGAACACTTGCCGTGTTGATAGCCTGCTGAAATCCTTCTTTCTAACCTCATACTCACTTTTGCACTTCATCCAGAAATCCTCCAATGAAGGCACGTGTGCGTACTCCTGGGAGATCGTCTTCTCGGCTACTCCAAATGGATCAAAGTTCAGCCGTGCCGTGAAGAACTCTTGCTCATACTCGGATAACATCTGCGTCTCCATCCCTCGAGCTCTATGAATGCTCTGGCAGCTATAATGTCCGACAGTGATTGGGAAGAAGCCCGTAGACTTGTCTTTGTTTATTGATCAAGGTCGTGTATCTCCACAAGTTGCCTGCTCAGCTCCATGGCGATCAATCTATCATTCGGATATCTGGGCATCTTTATTGGTTCTCCAGAAAAGCCAGTAACCCTGAGGTATGTGAAATCTGCAAACTGAATGAATAGACTGCCAATCTTGGATATAGCTTCCCACGCTTCTTTGCTTACCCTGTTGGCCTTCAGGTCCTTGTCTAGCCTGCAAATGAAATCGTAGAAGAATCCATCATTAACCACTTTGAAATCTTTCTTGCACGCAAGTACAGTTAGTTGTGGGTAGCACTCGAAAATGGGGTCCTTAGAAAGAACGCCACATCTATCCGGCTTAGAGAAGATGTCTTGTGAAGCTGCAGCGTATGCCAAGTAGGAAGTCATTTTGAAGCTGAAAGTACGCTTCACGTTAGGAGTTGCTCACCAATGTTGTTGGTAATGATTTCCGAACAATTGATTATGGAATCAATCTTGTTGACTTCAATGGTCCTGATGAAAGCATACATCCATGTACGGAAAGTGTAAGCATTTGCCTCGCCATTAATCCTGCATAACAATTTGACAATATCATCAACCTCCTGCACCAAATTGGACCGTGGAAGAGTTCTTGGGAATTTAAAAGGAGATCTGGGCTTCTTTCATGTATTTGTTGTTCATTATGTTCACGCAGCCAACTTTGTGCTTATCCCACACCGTTGCATCATCCTGAATGCTAATGGAAGTCACCACCTTTCGAGCCGGAATCTTCGAACAATAATTGATGAACTCTACGTCCAATCGAATTATTGTTTTCCCCGTAGCATCTCGCATCTCGGATGAAGGATGGTAAGATTTAGAGCACTCCATAAACAACTCGACAACCGGGCGGTGTATGGAAAGGCTACAGCTCGAATAATTCCACTGCTTTTAACCGCACGCATGAGTGAAGTCTTTCTGCTCTGGATCTATCAATCAATTCGGAAAGAGGTTCCGGACCTAGATCTGTGTCTCCTATGTCTGCAAATTTAGAAGTGATGCATGACTCCGTTGTGCTTTCTTTTTCATCCCTCTTTGCCATGGCTTTGTCTGAATAATTCTTTTTCTTCTTATTTGGCCGGATTTCTTCAAAACTGGTGCAGATCTGGATAATTCTTCAGATTCGGAGGATATATTCAATGTATTGGACATTGATTAGAGCTCATTTTCTTTTGTAAAGCACCTGTAATGAATTCCTGCAATTAATTCAGACAAAGATGGCCACCGGAGCATGAATAGTGAATTTTAATTGTAAAAATCTGCACTTTTCAAGCCTGCTGCCCCAAAAATTGATGTTTAATTTGCATGCAAAGAGAGCATGAATTTTTCCAACTTCACCTGAGCACCTGTATCACTTATGCAAACAATTATGCAAACACAAATCAACCTCCTTCAATGCATGCGCCAAAATTGGAAGCTTTTAGCCTTGATTTCACCTTTGTCTGAGCAAAAATCCTCTTCAAATGGGGCACACTTTTCCTCCGGGCTGCACTTCTTTACCTGTGAATTAAATAATTCATCCTTATGGCAGCCCATGCTTATATAACCCTCATAATTCTATAATTAATAATTGCCCTTCCTATTCCTAGCAATTAATTAATTAAAAATCATGTTTTTCTCTCAGAAGCGATGTGCTAAAATTGCATGTTTAAGGACAGCCATCCAATTAATTAAATTAATTCAATTTAATCATCCACTCTTCACTTCACTTAAGCTTCACAGTGTGCTTTGACCATAGCCACTGAAAATAGAATTTAATTTAATCAATTAATGCTTCAAAAAGCATTAAATATATACCAAAAGGGGCGCACTTTTTGTCATGAAGGGGGCAGCCTTTAAATAAATAAATTTATTTAATTTTAGACAATCTATTTCCAATTGATTTATTCCCCTTTGCTTTGTTGACTTTCTTCCATGCTTGGGTGCCAATTTTAGGAGAAGAATTAATTAATTAAATCACTTTAAAGGCTGCCATGTTCTCCTTAAAGGGGTCGCACTATTTGGGCAAAAAAATTCTATTTTTAAAAACACACCACAATGGGAATTTTTACCTTGCAAGGCAGCCCCGGAAATCCCATGATCCACTTAAGTGATCGACTTTGACAATGTGATTATTTACCCTGCAAGGCAGACAATAAAATCCCATGATTTCACTTAAGTCACTTTTCTTTTATTTCACCATGAGAATTTTTACCTTGCAAGGCGGATGAATAAATTCCCGCTTGCTGCTTTGCCTCTAATTTTCCCATTGTCACTTAAGTGTTTTGACTTCCATGGGAAAAAGTACCTGCTAGGCAGGTAATAAATTCCCATTTGCCTGCTGCTTTTATTTTTCCCATGATCCACTTAAATCCTTTGTTTTCCAAAAAGCGCCCAACCCATGAGAGGCTTTTTGGTGCACGACTTCGTCTTTTCCCAGTGAACTGGACCTCCGATGGCGACTTCCTTCTAGCACAATGTGCGTATGTGATCTTCGAATACTTCAGGCCAAGAATCGGGCTAACCCGACAAAGGAATTGATCTAGAGAAATTTCACAGAAAACGAAATGGGAAAACACAAAAAATTGCCAAAAGTCACAAATAAAGCCCAAAACCTATTCCTAGTTAAAATCCTTCCCAGGTATATAGGAATAATGATACGTTTGATCACAACAGGGTTAAAATGGAGTGCAAATTGCCTCAAATGGGGCTCAAAATAATTAAATACAAATTTCCCGCAAACAAATCCTGACGACAGAATATAACAATTTTGGGCATCTGGGTATTTGGTGAAAAAGGCTAATATGGCTCTTTGGGAACATCTTGACGTAATACAAGAACTTTACGCAATAAAAACACAAAACGACCCATTATTTTAAAAGTACGAATTTTTTTTTGGATAGTGTAGTCGCAGATTTCGGATGAAATTTGGGGGACACGAGAATCAAAAGATGTGGTTTCATCTTTGGCTATGGTCATAATTCAAGAACATTTAGAACAAATTTAGAATTGTGATCATGAGTCCTCACGCAGACTATGTATGAGTCTTGCGCTTCTGACCAATGGAAATAATGGATGACATGATGGATGGGAGCAATCAACTTATAATCCGTCCTTTCTCACGAAACATTGATGCGAATGAGTGTGTCTTTCACAACATTATTGCATTCATCGATTGCTTCCCCATAGGTGCCCCTTGAATTCATTATTGAGAGAATACCTAGTGGTAAATTCTCTCCACTTGCACACCAAGCTATTACCCATTTTCCCGGAAAAAACCTTGACGATCAATAGTTGATTGACTAGTCGAGAGGAGAACACCCTATTCAAACTTTTATGCTCTCATCCTCAAGCCTTTGCTTTCATGTCACTATATTCCCAAGCAAAGGCTTGAGGACGAGAGCATAAAAATTTGCTAGGGTGTTCTCCTCTTGACTAGTCAACCAACTATTGACTCTAGGGTTTTTCCTGGGAAAATGGGTAATTGCTGATTGTCTGGGTGAGAGAATTTACCACAGGGTATTCTCTCAACAACGAATTCAAGAGGCACCTATGGGAAAGAAATGTGTGGATTGCAAAAATAATGTGAAAGACACACTCAGTCAGATCTATGTTTCATGAGAAAGGACAAATTATAGGTTGATTGTTCTCATCCATCATGTCATCCTTTATTTCAATGGTCATAGCGCAAACTCATACATAGTCCAACGCAGACTCATGATCACAATTCTATATCTATTCAATGTTCGGAATTATGACCATTGCAAAGGTGAAACTACATTTTCGGATTCGTCCGTATCATCCTTCCACCATTGTTTATCTTTAGTGGCAAAGGGTTTTGCAGATGGATAAATGGATAACTTCTTTGAATCATGCCCATTTGTAATCACCATGTTTCTTGTCCTGCAATCAATAAGAGCTGCAATGACATGGCTAACCAAGGGCATCTTAGGATCAAAGGATATCCAATTTTCTTATTCTTTGTTTTAATGACCATAAAATCTATTGAATAATCCCATGACTCAATGGTTATGGTCACATCCTCTATGATCCCTTTGGGCTTGGCTATAGACTAGTCAACCATTTGTAACACTATTGGAGTTGATTGTGGTTTAGGGAGAGACAATGTGTTAGTGGTCATCACATTAATTGCCCCTCTAAGTCAATTAAAACATTTGGAATCTTCACATCTCCAATACAAACTATAACAATTGGAGTCCCAGGGTCTCCATATTTTGGAGGGATCATATCCCCTTCCAATATGCTGGCCAATTTTTCATCAACATGGATCATTTTTGTCTGATTTGTCCTTCTCCCCGGAGTTTTAACAAAAACTCTTTGATGGTTCTATTGACTCTATAATTTCTCTAAGAGCACATAATGAGAGGGATTCCAATACTCAATTTTTTAATCCTTGAATTAGCTGTGACTTTGGTTCCTCATGGGTTACAATGATATTCATCTTTCCAAAAGTCTAGATGGAAAGGGGATTTCTGAATTTGGATCAGATGTTTCTTGATGACAAGATCATGATGTATTGCTTCTAGTTTTTCTTTGTCTTCAAAGAATTCTTCTATGATTGGAGATGATGGTTTTGAAGTAACCTTCCTGAACGTAACAAAATATTTCTACTGATCCAATTTCTTGTGGGGGTTTTGTCGATTCGACGGTATATGCTAGGTTACCTGCCTCACATTCTTTGGATTTGCCACTTTGTTTGAGCTAATATTTGTGGTTGGGTAGGTTGTTCAGATGGGGCAGTAGTTGTAGGCCCAGTCAACAAAGTTTGTTGTCCCTGGGGTCTTTTTGGGTTATAATATTGCTGAGCCAATCCTTGGGGTACATTCCACCAATGCTGGAATTGAGGATTAAGTTGTTGGAACGATGAAATGTTTGAGTTTGGAGTCCAGGATTGCTGATAATAGTTTGGTGCCGCATTCCACTGAGGACTCCATTCTTGAGGGACTTGTTGAGCCAAGGTTGGGGGGTATGACCATGGTGTGTTCCACTGGTTTGGAACCCATTGTGTTTTTGGTGCATAGGACTTCTAATTTGATTGAAAATTCCCTCCTTGCCTTTGAGCCACATAATTCAACTTAGCTTCATTTTGTGTGTTTTGCTTTAAATGATTCTTTAACAAGGGAAATAATCCACATTGATTTGTGGCATGCTTTAGATCATAGACAAGGCATATGTCTATTTTATCTAAGGGACAATCCTTAAGCCCATGTTTGTTCCTACATCTTGGACAATATGAACAATGGCTTTGTGTTCCTAGCTTTCTCCCTATCCACAGTTGTGTTAAAATTTGGACTAAGAGATCTGTTCTTAGATTTGCAATTTCCTCTTAGTTTGGATATGTCGCCATTAGCCATTTTGCCTTTTTGTTTTGAAAGGTTTGGGCGAGTCCGGGAGTAGTTCCTACAAAGGTCAATGATATTAGTGAATTCCAATTTGTTCATATCTCCTTTTCCCATAAGATTAAAGGCTTCTTGTGTGTCCTCATCCAATCCCTTAAGGAATAGAGTTTTAAGAAGAGTAATATCAAGACCAGTGCCACACCTCCTGTGAAGGAAGAGGAACCGATCAAGATAGTCCTCAACACTCTCATCCTCCTTTTGTTGTATCCTAAAGAGTTCTTCCTTTATGTCCCTCACCCTATAGTAATCTTGGTATTTATCCAAGAAGATTGTTTCCATCTCCTCCCAACTGTGAATAGAGTTGGGGTTTAAGCCCATGAACCACCTCATGTTGTGTCCTTTAAAGTTGAAGGAAATAGCTTAAGCTTTTGGGTATATGAGGTATAGTCATATGTCTGGCACAAAACTTTGAACTCAAATAGAATTGGTCAGGATCTTCTGAGACTAGTCCCAGAAGGTTGGCAAAATTTTAGGGGATATGTTCTTCATGGGAGCTGCATCATTAGGGTCTAGTTGTATGGGATAGGTAAATGTCCTTCCAAGTGGAGGGTTGTCATTATTTGCACCATTGGGGTTTTCCACTCCATCAACCATCCTTTCTTGTTGATCAAGTTGCTCCACAAGTTGATTTTGAGGGTTTGTAAATTGATTCTAATAAATCTACCTCTATAGTCTCTAGGTCTAAACATAAAATCCTACCATGCTTAAAGACAATTTCCTAACTATAAGTGCTTATTGATTGCTTGTGTTCCACATACTCCAAAGCACAAAAAGAATCTTCTTGTCACTTCAGGTCTTTTATTTCGAAAGAAAGAGTTATGGAAAAGATATTTCTAAATGGAAACTTATCAAAGGCTATCAGGAAGTACTCGAGTTAGTACCTTAATCTTTGCTAACACCTTAAGAATCCCCGGCAACGGCGCCAAAAAGTGACGAGTGTCGTTGATACTCGCACTTTAATTATCTCTTGATTGTCAATCCAGGGTCGGTGTCCACGACTATTTGCAACAAAGAGAACAATTGAAACCGTGCTCAACATGTATTCACTAATGAAATCAATCAAATACTAGTCTAAATGCAATTAAGAAGTGAACTCTATTGATAAAACAAGAGATTAATGAATTCATAATTAAAATACTAAAAGCAATAAAATTCCATAATTTAACAATGTTGAATAATAGAGATTAAATAAACAAGAAATTCTCCCTTCACATTGGGGAGGAGTGGCCCTTGCTCCTTCCCTCTGATCCGATTTAGAATTACAAATCACACAAGTCGATTTATCCTAGAATCATGCACTTTATTGAATAGAATAATTTCTTCTACAACAATCAATGAACTAACTCTACAATTCTACTACAAATGCCCTTTTATATCAAGAGCAGTCCTTGTCACTCTATAAGAGGACGGATTATTTGCAATAATTAACTACTACTTAACTAAAAGATCTTAATGACAACAACAATTGTTTGAAGAGTTACAATTGTGGAAAAACAAGTGCATGCTGCACTTAGATCAGATTCATCTTGTTAACTACAAATGGAGTCCTTAATTAACTCTTAGTTGAGATGATTTAACAGTTCCAAAAGATGTCAAAGATCATGCATTGAATCCCTACAATCATGGTGATTGTAAGTTGTTCTGTTCATCTGTTCCACATCTCCAATCAATTGGGTGTTAAGTCGGGCTTGCATGATCCACATTAGTTGCATGATGTTTTAGATGATAATCCATGTTTCATGCCCCTTTTTAGCATGTCGACTCGTGTTCTAGGTAATTTAACTCGTCTTCTTGCCGTCACGAGTCCGTTGCTTTCCTTCCATGAGTCTTGTGCCTTCTTAAGTACGAGTCCTACGCCAATGCATGGGCGAGTCTGCGCTTCTGCGAGTCCGTGCCCGATGCGTCGATGAGTCCTTTGCTGCAAAGCCAGTCTTGTAGTAGTGCACAGGCGAGTCCTATGCCAATGCGTGAATGAGTCTTGCCTTTGGTCCATGTACGAGTCCTCTGCTGGCTTAAGATATGATCTTCTAACATATTGCTAATGCACATAAAGACTCATTTAAACCCATTTGAAGAAGCATACCCAAGCTGAAAATAACAAGATTAGGCACAAAACTTCCGTTCAAATATACTAAAGTATTAATTACAAAATGATAATATCAGCCTTAGTACAAAATGATGACACAACAAAACGAGGGTTTACATAGAAATTAGGAGGGCTCATCAAAACCCTATTTTGAAACAACCGTAGCCAATATTTCCTTTCTCATTTTTTTGAAAGTAAATGAGAAGGGTTAAAGAATTTAATTTTCATACTTTTTGATAGCTGAATGACCACTCTATTGATGCGATAGAGAAGTAGACATCCTAGGTGCAATGTAGCATGTGACAAAACAATTATCAAAATAGTTAGTGACACAAGCAACATAACAATAAAATAATTGTGTAATATGCTAAATTTATAGAACCTTGAGAAATAATCCCAATGGGATATATGAGAACCGCCGCATACACAAACCACGGAGTCCGAAGGTCATGTGAGAGTGTAAGGTTGGAAGGTGGCAAGAACCTTGTGGAAGGAAGATGAATAACTCCTTTATTGAAATCCCAACCAATGTAGCTGAGTGGTCAAACCTAGGGCAGCAAGGAAGATCAACGCGAGAGGGAAGCACAATAGCAAGATGTAGCTCCTAAATGTCAATAGTGATATTGCTCAAAGTGATCTAAAAGCTTCGTTGGTGTAGCGAAGTAATAGCTAAAGTGCATAGTTGTAGCTTGTGAGATCGATGAATTAAGAGTGCAATGAATCATGTCATCCTCTTGAAGACATTTTTGAGGGATCCTTGTATATGGCGCTTTACGAACATGCTGGGTAGATAAATTTGTCATGTTTATTGGTAAGAGGGCTTAGATTTAAATTCTCCCATGGAGCCATTCGAAAAGAAATCACCCAAATCAGGCACAGTCTGAGCATGGCGCTGCTTCCTCCCAGAGCCACCCGTAGAGTCTCCACCGGACGCCATGAGAGAAGGAGGAGAAACAGATTGACGAACTTCAACTTACCAGACCCACCCTGAAGGCAAACCAGCCAAACTGCGGAAGAAGGAGCCGAAAAGATAATCCAAAGGCAACCAAAATGCGGCTTAAAAGCCAAACACCTTCCCCAAAGCCAATGAATGCAAGGTACGTGCCATGCTTCAAATCCAAAACCAAATCCATCCCTTAAAAAAACATCATTGTCGGGAGGGGGAAAACAAGAGGTATGACTTTTGAGATTACAAGTCCCCTCTGCACATGAGCCAAACACGCATCATTAACCAAAAGGCCTTGAATGTCATTGGGAAAAGCGTCTCCCATGATTGAGCCGTCACCCGACCCTTATTCCAAAGCATGACACCAATATTAGCTAAACCATCTGCCACCTTATTGCCCTCTCGACAAATATGAGAAAAAATCACCTCCTCAAAATCAGGCAAAATTGCCTGAATATTATCATAAATGGATTGTAATTGCCATGCATGAGGAGAATTTCCTTGCACTATCATAATGATAGCCAGAGAGTCTCCTTCAACCCAGATTCTAGACCATTTCCTGCGCTTAGCTTCCTGCCAGACCCCGCCACAAGGCCATGCTTCTGCGAAATTATTGGAAGCTACTCCACAATCAAAAGCCAAAGCAAGGACAAGCTGACACTCAGCATTACGAAACACACACCCGCAACTAGCGGCTCCAGGGTTGCCTTTAGAGGCCCCATCAAAATTTAGTTTGATCCAACCTGCTGAAGGAGGACTCTAATGTGTCAACCTCTTATCCTTACTCCCCTTATCAAGAGCCTTCGCATCATACTTCCAATTGATTGAAGGCCATTTTCCAAATCAATCTGTCTTCACTATTTCTACAAACCAAGTCTGAGCATCCCGAATCCATTAACTCCGATAACCAAACTTCAATCTTATTCCAAACTTGCCTCACTGATTTCTTTGCACCTTGAAAAATTCTGCTATTCCTCTCTAGCCACAGACACCAAATAACCACCGCGGGGTTAAAGACCAAAGTAGAGCAAGGCCTTTATGAGGAATCTTGCGCTGCCACTGACTAACAAGATCCCAAACTGGAAGGAGGGACCCAAGCTATATTCCACTGAAACCATACTCGAGACCAAACATGGGAAGCAAAGGGGCAATGGATGAAGATATGATCACCTGATTCCTCATCCTCTTCGCATAAAAAACACAAGCTTGGGCCATTAAATCCTCTTTTAATCAAATTATCAAAGGACAAGCACTTACCAAGAGTAGCCAACCACAAAAAATGATTAGCTTTTGGGAGACCTTCTTTAAGCCAAACGACAAAGGCCAAGGGAAGGCTTTTGGGACATCCACAACTCCTTTCCGAATGCAGATGCAAGAGTACAAATCCTTCACAGTAACCTTCTTGGAGCTTGAGCCAACCCAAATAATCGAGTCCTCTGAGAGACCCACCGGACACGGCGTATTATAAACTTTAAAAAACAACCAAAATATATAAAATGTTGAAGTTAGAATGAGACTTATATAAAAATTTAAAAACTAAATTCAAGATATCCTTTTCGGCTTCTAATCATTAACATCGCCATAAAGGTGCAAAGTGAGAGCATACACAAAGGTGGATGCTTCAAAAATTAAAAAAACCTTTATTAAACAACCAAAAACTTGCATACGAGAAATGGAACTTTTTCTATATATAGAATTTAAAAATAAATATCATGATCAATGATCATGAATTATGTGTGCATTATGCATGCATCATTCATAATCATCGATCATACTAATATTTTGTTAAAAAGGAAAAATGCAAGGCTAAATGAAATGAGAAAACCCTGTTTTTTTCTCCTTGAAGCTGCTCCTAGATTCCTCCTTGCTCTTTGTGACACTAGCTATCCTTCGTCACTTAATGCCTTACATTTGTTGCAACAATTCTTCTAATATTTTTGAAAGTTTGTGAAAACTGAAAATCAACAACGGAACGAGTGTGCTTTTAATGGGCCAAAGGTCTATATATAGCTTTTAGGAAGTGCATTTAGCAAGCTAGGGTAGGTAATTAGGGTTTTCACCTTTTTGTTTTAACTTTTTGTTTCCATTTCCAACGACAGTTGCTGCCAAAAACAAGATGAAAATGTCTCGGGTTTGTACTGAACACAATATGGAAATGATTGAGCCGTTTTCATTTCATTTCCAATACGAACCCATGACAATAGTTTCAAGGCTGTTTCCTTGGCATTTCTGTACCTGTTTCCATTTCTGAAACGACCGTATGCAACGCTAAAGCCAGGGACATTTCCTTGCAACACACATTAATCATGTTAATGTCATGGTTGAATGAGGTTCATTTTTGTCTCGTTTTAGGCGAATTATTTTAATGCACAATGTTGGCATGCATTGCGTGGATGTAACTAAACAAATATGAATTGTCTAAGATGCTTTCACGGGATTATCAGTCGGCTTCTTGCATGAACTAGGGCTCATGTTGAGAGGCAATTGGTTAATTATGATTTGATATAATTTGATAGCTTTTATATTGAGGTTGATCTCATAATGTTCATCATTATCAAATTTTAGGAGCTTAGTTGAAGTTCTTCCAGCTAGTTCAGGATGACTACCATAGCCTCTAAGGGAGTCAATAGGATAATTAAATTATTGATAATCAAATCGAAAATTACACATTGTAATTCTTGTAAGGTAGAAAGTTTGTAAACTCGTTTTTGTTGGAATTGTTCAAAGTTCCAAGGATCGGCGTTACCTTGGACCTTGTAGGTGGAGCCTAAGTAGGAAAATATGATACATTGGCATGCGGAAGAAGCTATGGCACTCAATCGGCAAGTCCAAGGCCGAGCAAGCAAAATGTTATAAGAAGTGGAAAGTTGAAAATCAAGAATCGCACTTGAACAATTCTAGGAGATAAGGTGATAGGGAGTCAAATGTATCCATTTGGAGACATTTGGCTATGGTCATAACCTTGAAAAATGTTACGAGTATATTTGAGGTTGTTAGCTAAGTACTCTAGGGATTTAAAGTAATGTCCCTTTTCGGGCTCAAATTTGAGGAAATTGGATTTTCCCCAAAACCCTAATGGAACATTGCTGGAATTTATGACAGCCACATGTATAAACCTGAAAATTTATGACAACAATCCGATGTTATGCAAACATTAGGGCAGTGACCTGTTTTAGGTCCTCAAACCCTAAGCGACCTAGGTAAAATTCAGATTCTAGTATTTCTCACACACAAATCTTCAAAAATATATCAACAACTTGAAACCCTTGATGAAATAATGCAAAATAAATGCTTCAACAACAAAATACAGATTGTTGGAATTAATTATTGTCCAAAAAAACCGAAACTTCAAAAATCCATATCTTCAAAATACTTGGAAATACAATGCAAATGATAGCTCAAAATGACCACAAAAATGGCAGCTATCAAACAAAATTAAGTTCATATTTTTCCAACCATAGAAACCCACTAAAAAGTGATCCCAAAATCTCCAAATGGGTCACCCAAGATGGAAAAGAATGTGGCAGCCCCAAAAAGCATTCCCTATTTGGAATTTGTGCCTTACCACGGATGGAAACCCTTGTTGTTCTGAAATTTTGAATACGAAGCTCACTTGTGACTCCTTGATGAACCTACCAATGCAACAAATGAGGGTTTTTCTCCAAGCGTTGTGACTATTGAGGGTTTTTGTCCTCAAAGGCTGAAAATAAGATCTCAATGCTCCAATTTCCAAAAGAGAAGTATCCAATTCACTGATGATCCTTATAATGAGCCCCAACATTTACCTTTATAGCCTTTTTCTTTCTTTTCCTTGTGGAGTGCTCCATGTGGGAGACTTTATTTCCTTTTTAACATTTACTTTTCCCTCCTTTTCCCCTTCAATTTGGGTTGCTCCAACGTGGCATTAATTTAAAATAAATTAAATGCCTCTTTTGCCCCTTTTAGTCCTCCATTTGGGTCGCTCCATTTGGGTGTTTAAAAATAATTAATTAAATGTACTTTTCCCTCTTTTTAATTTTTCAATTAAGGTGCCAATAATTAAAATTACTTTTAACACTTAAAATTAAATTATTAATTTACTGCTCCCACCGTTTAGCCGATTGAAAAATAGTGAAAATAGGCTAAGGGTCTTCATTTTCTCGCATTAGTATTTAAAAATACATTTTATTTTAATAGTAATATTATTGAGTTGCCCATAAATAAAGAGTTATGCTCCGGCTCAACTTAAAAATATTAAGTATTTCCAATTTATAAAATGGGGCATTAAATTTAAGGAAATCTAAGGAGGCAACACATGTGCCAAAGCCTTTGTCGATGGGGTTTGCTTCATGTGAACATTGCCGATTTTGACATTGATGAATAGATGTGAATCATCAACGCGAAATAGGATTTCGTCGGGAATCATGGCTTTGATGGGAAACTTGAGAGAGTTTGGTTAGTGGTTTTGTCATTTTGAATTGAAAATCCTTCATATTCTTGTACGATACTCTCTTCCAAACTGTGCAATGGGGCCTCTTGGCCAATTAGCGAAGGTTAGGGAATGTTCATGTCGAATAATGTTTAGATAAGGTGATTGGGACGTTTGGGAGATATTCTTAGGAGCTCAAATATGGGGATCTTAGTAGGGAGGTTAGATAGCTTTGCAATTAGGTCGCATTTTTGAAGCTAGGATTTTTGGTGTGGATGGTATCTTGGGAGTGATCAAGATCATCTTAGATTTGGCCTAAGTAGGGGTTGAATATGAGGTTTTATTTTTGGCATTATTTTGACTTCACCGGTCTAGTGAAGGTGTTGGTAGGCTCGAGGAATGACATTGAATTGTCCGACAACATTGTGCAAATGACTATCGGATATTTTATATTATATTTTTGTAGACTTTAAAATATTGGGGGTTTCGAGGGAGTTTTAGTGATGGTTTGAGATGTTGGATGCACTTGGACATTTTGATAGGTTTTATGAATGTTTGAAGGGGAAGATTGGATTGTGTTATTGAAATCAACACATGCGATGATGTGTTTCATCATTATGCCTTACATTTGGGCTTCATTGGTTGAAGTATTAGGTTGACCGTTGTTTCGATGGTATTAGCTGTTTGGCTATGATTGGGAAGGTTTTGGTTATGTTGAAGTTGAGGAGCTTGAGTTGTGTTCTTGGAGTGATCTAATCAGGCATTGGTGTATATACATAAATGGGCATTAGCTTGGTTAATAGCTTCGTGTTTGTTTTGATTGTTCAAAATTTCTTTGGCATTCATAACTCTTGGTATCTTTCTCTCAACATTGCGTCTTCAGAATTTTTGTGAGAATGGCTCCAATTTGCATGGAACAAACAAATTTCGAGTATCAAACTATTGATGGGTTGGTTTAGTAGGATTTGAATCCTTGGGGTCAAGGCTTAGGTAAATTTTGTATAAGTTCTTTACTCGGTGGTCGATGATTGCATTCGCTTTGTCGAGGATGTGGATGAAATGGATTTCTTGTGAGTGGTTGGGAGAGAACCACGTTTTGAGAAGAATTAGGCATGATAGTATGAATTGTTTTTTTGGTGTCAAATCTATGATCATAAGCATCGAAGACACCATCATTGGCAGCATGCCGATTGTTAGGCTGCATTAGAACTCTAGTGCTTTGTTTTGGAAGTTGAGTCTCAAATTATCGCATGAGATGACATTTCCTTTTTAGTTTGGTCAAAAGACTTCTTCAAACTCTTAGGAGGAGCGGATTTTGTATGGTAATTTAGCTTCTAAGGTAGTTGTGAATAGGCTGAAGAGGCTGTCTTTTTCATACTATGGCCATCTTTATGGGTTAATGACTTCCATCACGTACTGAAGTGAGAAGATTCGTAGTCCAGTTTCTTGTCTATAACAAAGTTGCCTAAGTTTTCTTCAAGAAAGTCACGATATTCGAATTCTTGCACAAGGGCATTCAGTAAACCTTCTAGTTTGACATGGAGTGAGGTTTAGGTTGATTATACCATTATAAAGCATCCCAAGTTAGTGTTTTGGTTATTAGTTTGGTATCGGTGATTTTTGTAGATATTGCCAAAGGATTTAATGTGCAAAGTGGGGTTGGTGGATCGATCATATGAAACGGGAGTACTGTTTCACCTTTATTCATAATGTATGCATATTATAAATTATGAAATTGCCTAATTATGTATGACCATAAATATGTTCCTGATCCGTGGTTTCAAAATTTCTGCAGGTGCAGGCAATTTATTGAATGCTCTGCTCTTTCCCGTTTTCATATTCACTCTTAAATTTGGTGTTATTGGAGCTGCTCTTGCCACCGTTGTCTCTCAGTAAGTGAACAATAATTTTTATCAAATGAGACTGTATATTTATTTTATTATACCTTGGTGCCTCTGGCATGTGAGGAGTCCTTGGGGAGAAAATTTTAAAATGCTATATTTCATGGATCAAAATAAGGTTAAGGCTCTAAATGTATTTTATTGGCAATGTTGTAATGGAAATTCTTTTCCATTAATAAATCTGTTCCCACTTTTGTAGATAATTGTTTTATGGGGAAGTGGGCTTGCATTAAAACGCAACATATCTACCCAAACACGTTGCAGTTAAATATTATCAGACATCAAACAGTAAATTCAGACTTAATTGCATAAATTAAATTAGACTTAATTGCATAAATTAAATCAGACTTAATTGCATTGATAAAGAGGGGGTCCAAGAAGACATCAAATTTCGTGCAGATCTGGAAATATTCATCAGGAACAGACAGAAAGATCAAGGTTTTATGGCCAGATAGAGAGGACTCGAAAAAATCGTGTTAAGCAAAGAATTCAGGATGGTCAGTGCAGGGTTCTAGCAACTGTTGCATAGGTGAAATCTAATTGACAGCTATATTGGCAGGTCAAGGGCTTAGAAAACTTCCCTTAAAATTTTGAAAATTTTAGCAAATATCTAGAAACTGATCTCCTTCCTCAAAACCCTAATAGGGCAGCTAGATCTACAGAATGAGTAAGGAAAATATTTGTTTTGGGACCTGCAGTAAGCCTTAGAAGAGCAAAACTTCCTTGATATTTATTGTGCCCCTCAACAATGTACAATATTGAAAACAACATATCACATTAATGCAATGCTTTAGCTAGGCAGTCCAATGTAATGTAGTGTCTATTCTATATTACTTTTTGTGCTAGATTGTATGCATGATAAAGAAATAAATGCTTCAGATCTGCACCTGCTCTAAATGCTTGAATCAATTGCTTGACAATTTCACAATGAGGCTCTCTATCTGTTGATTTCATTCATGTCCTAAATGCACTAATGCACTTGTGTATTTGTATACTTATTGAATTCAGTTTAGGATCCTATTGGTGTGCAAACCAAAAATAATGAGAGAAAAGAAGACAAGACAGGGCCACACTACATGGTTGCACTCGATAGATCTACACAAAATACATCCGTATAATCATACACTAATTGCATTGGGGCCCCAAGAATGTACATGAAAGGTTTTGGGAAAACCCCAAACACACGGAGAACAACGAGAAGAGAGAGAAAGAGAGGAGAGATAAAAACATGAACACAATGGGAACAACCAAAAAATAAGGAAATGCACAAACAAGAGTCTAATTTGGTCCAATAATTGATAAACACACAAGTACCCTAGAATAATGCAATTTTATGATTAATAAAGACCCTTGTGCCAAAATGAAATGAATGAAATGAAAGATTTTAATGACGTCCACGAGACTAAAGAGTCTATGGGACCACAAGAAACAATTATTTTAATCAGATTTCAGTCTCCTCTCAATATCCGCTCTTCGGCTGTGAATCTTGAGGATGAAGCCCGCCGTCGCTGGGAGCTTTGTTCCTTCGAAGAGTTCCTCTAGTCTGTCCACCTTTAGGTTGTTTTTGTACTGAATACGGATATCCTCATATGCTGAACACTCCATGACAAAATGCCATTCTGTCTCGACGACCCCTTTGCTGCAGAAGAGACAAATTCTCCTTTCCCAATCTTCCTTTGGAATAGTCCATCTACCAGTTTCACATCGAAGATGATGCGATCCAGTTCTTAACTGCGCCACTAGAATCTTTGCTTTACCCTTGATAGTTGCCCCTAGATAAGCTTTTTCATCATGTTCCCCAGTGTAGTTGAATTCTCTAATATAATGTGCTTTCTTTCGACCAATCTGACCCGTCCACATGGCAGTCCTGAACTTTTCTATCACATAATTTTTTATTTCCCTGTTTCTGTTAGGACACTCCTGCATGTTGATGCCCCATTTGTACATCCATTTAGTATTCTGATTCATCCAGGTTTTCTTTCTGCGTTCTAAAGTGTCGTTCATAACTATTTTGGGCCAGCGAAGGTTGTCCATGTTTTCAACTTTTTTCAGATAGCTTATCATCCGAGATATTGCCGAAGCTTCCAACGAGAAAGAACCCGCTTCAGCCAACAAGATCTCATAAGGAACAGTTGATTTGACTTTAAGGGAGCTTGTGATTAGATGTTTCTGGATTCTCTCAATCTGTCTCCACCCGTGATTTGACATGCTACTTCCCCAAACTTCGCAGCCATATAGAACAACCGGCGTGACCAACAATCCAAAAAGGGTTTTTTTAGTTTTCCAGTCCCAAAGTTCAGCTTTCCTGCACCTGTTTTGAAGTAGGAAAGATGCTTTCCAACCTCCCTGAATCCTTTTTGCTTTACAAGTCTCCCAGCTAAGTTTGTGGTGAAAGTCAATCCCAAGATATTTGTATTCAGTGACTATTTCTAAAGGGCTCCCCTCAAAAAGGAAGATGTTTTGTCTCTCTTTCCTTTTCAAGGTGAAAATCATGATTTTTGTTTTGCTGGTGTTCACTTGCATCCCGACTTCTTGACAAAAGAGCTCTAGCGCTTTTAACTGTTCCCTCAAACCTTGGGCTGTTTTTGAAATTAGGATAAGGTCGTCAGCATATAGAAGTAACTTCACCACGTAACTTGCTAACTGAATACCTCCTCCCTCAGTTTTGTTTAACCAATCTTCAAGCTTGTCAATGTATAACCCAAATAATGTGGGAGAAAGAGGGCATCCTTGCTTGACACCGATGTTGCTACCGAAACATTCGGACATACCTTCTCTGGTTCTAATTTTAGCTCTGACCTGCTCATACAATTTATGAACTGCTGCTCTAAACTCATCTGGAATCCCAAGCTCCTCCATCCTATCCCAAAGTTTCTTTCTAGGCACTGTGTCAAAAGCCTTCTTGAAATCAACAAAACAACAAAAAGCTTCTTCTCCTTGGGTGTCCCAAACCTTCTCAATCAGATGCCTAAGAGTGATACAATGATCAATTGTTGAGTGTTTAGGTCGAAAACCCGCTTGCCCTTTTGCTCTTTTACCCTCTCTTTCGGCCCAGCTGCTGATTCTCCGCTCTATCATACCTCCAAAGAGTTTACCAAGAAGAGGGTTGATCATTATGGTGCGGTAATTGGACGGATTATTAATGTCACCGCTTTTAAATAGAGGAATAACAACACTAGTCGTCCACTCCGTTGGAAAGCCATTCTGATTGACATCATTGAATATTTTTCTGATGTGTGGTGTGAGGACCTCAACCCCCCATTTTAAAAATTCGGCTTGCAGACCATCGATGTCTTGGGCTTTACCATTTGCTAGATTCTTTATGCCCTGCTTGATATCTTCTGTCGAAAAAAGCTCAGTTGAAGTCTCAATTATGGGAGGGACATCTTTTTGTTGAGGACGCTCATAAAGGGTCCTTGCATACTCTAACCAATGTGCACCTGTGATATTATTCTCTATGCATTTTTTCTTCTGTTGTAACTCCTTCCAAAAACCTTTGGGATTGTGTTTTCCAAGAGAAATTAATTCCGTCCTTCTCTTGCACACATAGCTCTCTTTTTTGTGTTGTACCAATCTCTCATAGATCTTTTTATTTTCTTTGTTCATCCCATTTTCTTTCAAAGCTCTCTTGGCAGCTTTACACTCTTCATCATACCACGGGTTTGTCGGAAAAGTATTTGCCACTCTCTTTCTAGGCTTAGATCTCTCACAAGACAGTTAGAGCCTTTTGGATTAAAGATATCAGCAGATTACTAGGTATATAACCACTCGATCCCTTGGACGCCGTGTTCTCTATATCTTTCCTCATTATCTGCAATTGTTGCTTAAGGGCTGCAACAAATATTCCCTGATTTTCTTTATTGAGAATGATTTTTCCCTGTTTTTGAGATGCCTTTTGCATGTGATGAGCCTGATTCCTTTGTTGCTGATTGAAGACGGTCCCAAGCTTTACCAAGAGAGGACTATGATCTGACTTTAATTCGATAGGACAATCTCCAATTTCAAACTCAAGAAGCGTGGAGATAAAACTTTGAGAACAAATTACATAGTCTACTACACTTTGCCCATTGTATGTTTTACAAGTGATGTTGCCTGACTGGCCAAGCTCTCATGCCATTGCAAATGACCATGTTGTATAAGCTACATAGGCCTAGAAGCTCAACTCCAAAATGCGACACCCCTCCACTGTCATCCTGAGATAGTCTTTCCCAAAGCTTGTTCTCTTCTTCTTTAAGCCACAACGGATTGTCTTCACCTCCTTCTAAGCTGGTCAACTGAAGAGATTGATTATTGGCAGTCCTTGCATTGAAATCACCCAATAGAATTATTTCTCCAGATGTACTGAAAACAGAAATGTCTTTTTTTATTGAAGCGTATGGATCTTCACTATCTAGATTTCTTCTCTTATATGTCTTTGAACCTTTCGGTGCAAAGTAACAGGCAGCTAATCTGATTGTTGTCTTGCCATCTGTTATTTTCAGCCATATGTATTGCTTATTTGGATCTTCTTTTTCAACTTTGACATTTTCGAGCCATATTTCCTTGATTAACACTGTGATTCCGCCGTGGCCTTTCCTGTTTCATTCCCTTCATTCCAAACTGAAATTTTCTTGTAGCCTTCAAATTCTGGAACCTTGCAACCTTCATGCTCATGCGTTTCCGTAAGAATGATAATATCTTTCCCTTCTGCTATGGGCCCCAAACCCGGTCCTCTTCTCCATGGATATCCTCTGCAATTCCAGACTTACTATGTGCATGAATTCCCGTGGGGCCCCTAATTCCTATTTCCTATTTGATAAATGATCACTGATTTGGGCTTTCCCATTTCTCATCTGTGCCCATTTTCCTGCTTCCCTTGCTTTTCTCACTTTCTCCCATTCTTTCCTTCGATCTTCTTGTTGAGCGAATGTCAAATCCTCATCTAGATATATGTGTGTGCCTCTAAGAAGTCCCCTGTTTTTTAGGATAGCATGTTTGTCTTCTATTTTTCTCATAACCACTCGCACGTGTCGGTCCTTTCCTCCCTCTGTTCTCCTGCCAATCCTGTTTGCTTGTTGTATGTAACCTGTCCACTTCAATTCATCTTTAAGAAAGTCTCTTGCCAATATGTCAGTTCTCTCATTTTCACCAAAATCTTTTAGACCCTTGATAATAAAATTTACTGCTCTGTTTTGTTGATCTTTCTCTTCTTTTATCTGTGTTTTGATGTGTTTCTCCATGACTTGCCTTTGTTCATTTGATGATCCACTTACTAATTGAGACCAAGTTTTGGCTTCTTCTATCCGATCCTTTAGTTGATTTTCTTTTATTTCCATGTCTTTAATTGCTGATTGGATCTCATCTATCTGAATTGTTTCCTTCCCATTTACCATTTCAGGTCTTTTTTCTCCTCCTGTTTTCATATGTCCTAGATCTTGTTTTATCATGGTTAACTCTTGTTGCCCTCTTTCCATGAGGTTTTGAAGATTTAGAACCTGTTCTTTGAGAATTTTATTTTCTCTTTCTAACTTGTATCTGACTTCTGTGAGTTCTTTCCTCTCACTGTTTTCTTTCAATTTCTGGTTTTCTAAAATTCCAAGCCTTTCCTTCATGTTCATGAGTTCCTTCACATATAGTTCTGAAGACCACAAAAGAGGGGTTGAAGTAGGACTGTATAGGTATTTAGAGTCCTGGACTACGTCTTCCCTTTCCTCTTTGTATGCTGCAGTTCTGTCGATTTTGTTCAGCTTTGGTTCCTTTTTATTATCCTTCTGATTTGATTGTTTTTCTTCCATTTTATGTTCTCTGAAAACAAAATTCTCTTTGTTGTTTGTTGCCTTCGGTAGAATCAAAGTGAGGTTTTTCTTCTGGGTTCTTCTTAGTTTTTAGCTTGCCTGCGCCGTAAAATCCCTTTGTATTGTTTTGCATTCACATATACCAACTTTTTAGCTATACCCGCTGTATGATTTTGGAAGACTTCTGCCTTTCCCCAAATTTTGTTTTCTATTGCTTTGTATGAGTTTCTGAGATAATAGATCCTTGTGGTGCCATATTTGGGTTGTCTTTGAAACCCTCATGTTTAATCATGGTTTGCATGTCTTGTTGAAACCAGATTTGACAGAAATAAGTAAAGAGTACTGCAAAGAATGATAAGGTTTGGTGGGTCTACCTGAGAAACTGACTTATCTAATTCACTTTTACCGAGATTGGTCTTTGAATCATGAAAACTCGCAGCCCTGGCCCACAGCCCTGTCCTCCACTCGCAACCCTAGCCTGCCGCCCTGGCCCGCAGCCCTGTCCCCTTCTCTTATCCGCCTGTCCCTGGCCCACAACCCTAGTCCGTAGCCCGCAGCCCTGTTCTCTTTTCCTCTATTATTTCCTACTGTCCCATGCAGATCCTCCCTGCCCGCAGCCCGCAGCCCCCCAGGCCCCTCTGTCTCTGCGCAGCCTCTCTACTCTGTCGCCTCTGTCGCAGCCTTCACCCCCGCAGCCCGCAGATCCTTCTGACCGCAGATCCTTCCCGGCCCGAACACGTCGCCCCGCAGCCATGATTACGAGAAAATGAATTGTATAAAATTTACATAATGCCCCACTTTTATGTACATGTGTCTTTGTTTGTGTTTGTGTGTGCGTGCGTGTGTGTGTCCATACATATCAAAGTAAAACAAACAAGTGGATACAAACTTCGTTCTTAAAGTAATTGTACCAACTCCTTTGTACTTGCAAGAAACTTGCAAAACATATGTGCATGTGGATAAACGCCTAATTAATCAATAATATGATGAAATCTAGAAAGGACAAATTAGAATGAATACACCTAGTTTTAGTTGGTGGTTCGTAACAACTCGCGAGTCTTGACATCTTTGGATATGTATGTATGTCCATTTGAACCTTGCGAAGAATAATTATATGCGAGATAAATGCTCACATTGACAATTTGCTAGAATGTAGGAAAAACAAAGTGGAGACAATGCATTTGGTTTTGTTGAAAACTGTGAGGATGTCCTTGTAGAATTCCAAGTCTTGAAGATTGTGCTAAATCCTTTTAAGTACATTTCTATCGACAAAAATCAAAGCTAAATAAATTTGGCTTATTATAAAGATGGTAGGGTTGAGAAATGCCATGAATCTATACCATGGTGCAATGTCTCCTTGTTCAAACTAATTCATTTCGAAGACTTCTAGCCCATTCCACTACTTGTGGGCCGGACGAAAGTGAACAATGGAATTATTTGTTTATATTTTAGACTTGTTATCCAAAATTCACCCCTCAAGGTAATTTTGGATAACCTGCATCATTTCTTCTGGCTTGAGCAAGTACAATTGGTCTAAAGACAGAAAAATCAGATTTTAGGGGTCCCTTTGGTTTCTCTCTAACTTCCACATCTGAGAGAAAAATCCAAGAAGTTGAAAAATTACAAAAAATGCAAAATTTCGGCATGCGCTAGTGTATTGCAGGTAAGTCGGGTTTTTGGTGCCCAGGCCGCACAGTATGCGCGGGGCAGGTTGGGACCCGTAGAGTCGAAATGGCCGATTTACATGCAAATCAGCAAAGTCGGGTTTTGGGCCTAGGCCGCATGTATGCGTGGGACGGTTGGGACCCGAAAAGTTGATTTGTCCGATTTGCAAGGCGGGTCGAAGCGATGTGGGTGAAGCGGAGGTCAACGACCCTCACGACCCGGTCAACACAGGGGACATCAAAACCCGATTTTGCCGCGGAAGGAGGCCTGCAGGTGGATCGGAGGTTTTTGTCCGGGACAGCCGGGACACCAGGACCTAAAATAGCCGATATGCCCGCATGCAAAGGAAAATTCAATGTTTGACCCTCCCGAACTTCAAACAGCCATAACTTTTGACCTTGAGCTCTGATTTTCACAAAATTTGACTTTCTGGAACGAGCACAACGTCCTCTATGCCACAAAAATTGGATTTCTTAATTTTGATGAGGGTAGATATATAAAAATAAATGAAACATATTTAGCTCTAATGAAGTAAATGTTCAGTCCTGTAAAATGATAGAAATGCCTTGTAGACCCAAAATAGCTGCTTGCACTCAGAAGGCCATAACTTTTGCATTTTTCAATGAAAACGCACAAAATTGGTACTGTTGGAATCATGGTTTCGAGACCGATGCACAAAAATGAGAAATCCGAATTTGATGAAGAATCGATGGTGATTTTGCAGAAAATGTGCCCAAGTTCATAACAGTGTTTTATTTGGTAGTTGGGATGCATTCAATGGAGCATGGGCTGACATTTCTCACTGCTGCAAGTCATGGGACAATATGGGGAGCCTTTTACAAGCAATAAAACATCATTTCACTTCATTTACTACATCTTGCAAGTGGTTGAAGGACAAATTTCGGGATTTTCATTTTCCCTCTCTCTCTCTCTTAGAAATCTATAAATAAGAGTGTTGGGCTCATTGTAAAGGAGATAGTTTTTAAGTAGCAAAACTCTGTCAAAATTGCTTTGTGAAGCCAATGTGTTGCAGGCCCTTGTAGTGGACTCCTTGCATGGTGATCCAGGCCCTTATCTTGTAATAGATTGAACTGTGCATACTTATGAAGCAATAGATGCAAGTTTGTGGATGTATCTTCCCTTCTTTGTGTTTGTTTGCATTCCTCTTTCCCTTTCAATCTCATTGCATATATATTGTGTCTATCTTATCTTTGTTGCAAGGATCCATTATCATTGTGTGTGCATGAAATATTGTTGTGAATGCATTCTCTAGATTGTGGAGAACTATTATCACCCCTTCTAGTCTGCATTTTGCTTCTACTTTTCACACATTAGGAGAGTACTCCCACACTCTCCTTTTCTGGTGTATCACCGCTTTAGTGTAGGCTTTGTTTTCATGCTCTCTCTCTCTCTTTGGTCCCTTGGAAAGTTAGATTAGGATAGATAGTTTTGCTGCATTAGAGTAGATTGTGGCAGGTAGTTTAGGAGCAAGAACCAACTTTCTCTGGAGGTCTATCTCAAGCAAGTCCCACAACTTGGAGATAGTACCCATGTTATCTAATCACACCGTGAGATCAAGCATGCACACTTGTGCAAACCATAGGGTGTTGTGATTCGGAGATAACATTCGACATGCCGGTGGGACCAGGTCTTAATTTTAATTGCAACAAGATTGATGTGCACTTGTAAGTTTTCAGCTTGTAAGAAGCTCTGAAATTGCACATCTGGCGACTCCTAAGAGGTAGAATCCATTGGTTTTAGTAGTCCAAGCTTGGTAGATTCATGAGAAGAATCCAAACAAGGTCAAGAACTAGAGAAGAGGGACTATTTATCTATCTACACTTGTCCCCAAATAGAGCAAGAAGAGGAAGAAGAGCTCAAAGGTCTCCATCTCCACCGAATAGAACCTTATCAACACCTCCACTGGAAGGCCTTTCGTTCAATCAACTAGAGTTCTCCAACCAATCGAATGATGCAACCCAACCCCTATGTCAACTTCACTGGCAGCAACCCGCTTTCTCTCAATGCACAAAATCCAGTTCCAGTTGCAACATTGAAGAACATTCCATATTTCACTGGAGAGAACCAGACAACTCCAATTGACCACATCCAAGACATTGCAAATGTTTGTGCAATCCATGAAATTGCTGAAATGGACATTGCTTTGTCAAGTTGTTGGCATCCTCCTTTAAGGGAAAAGGGTTGCAATGGTTCAGAAGCCTAACAGCAGGGTCTATCTAGAATTGGGACCATTTATGCACAACTCTTCATAATCAATTTGGAGAAAAGGGAGATAACTTTGTCTTTATTGGAACAATTGACAACAATCAAGAGGGCTCTAATGAGCAGTTGACTAACTTCAACTTCAGATTCCAGTGGACATGGGATAGGATTCCGTTGGTCGTGAGGCCAGCAGCCAATTTGAAGGTGCTTTTCTATACTTCCTTAAAGCTTTAAATTTTGATATTGCCATGATGATTCAATCTATGGGAGGTATAACTTTACCTGCAGCCTATAACATTGCTATTAGAGCTGAAAATTGCTTAATCCAAGCTGGTAAACTTGCACCTAGGCCACCTATGCCTCTATATCCGAACTAGGAGCTCCAAGCACTAGTCAAACACCCACATTAGCTCCCATTCCTGCTCCAAGAAATCAAAATTCAATTGAAGCTTCTACTTCATCTTCTAGCACCTCAAATGAGCTCCAAGAAGTCATGAAGCAATTGCAAAACTTGGGTAATGAGTTGGTGACACTCAAGAGGCAACAAACTCAAAATTTTAGGTCATATCAACCTCAAACCCAACCCAATAGGCCTCCATATCAGCCTAATAGGCCACCCATTCAAGCTGCAAATCAGAACCAAGTAAGGCCTTACGCTAATAGACCATTCCAGCCTTACAATCCTAATGCCGCATCCACATCTAGAGCTTTGGTACCAGTATGCAAAATAACATGGCTCAAGAATATGATTGGTGTTTCCCATGCAATCAACCTCATAACCAGTCAATGTGTTTCAATGGTGCTTTAAATCAAGCTCTTATGGTGACAACAACGGGTGTGGAACAAGAGACAGGCCAAGAAGGAAATCAACAACAGGAAGCAAATCAACAAGAGGCACATCCAAATGAGACCACACTTGTCAATTGGCAGGCTAAAGATTTATGTGGTATGAATCAAGCACCTTCTCAAAGTGTAGTAGCCAATACACGGTCCAAGAAAAGGAATATTGGAGAAGGACAGTCATCCAATTCAAATGACACACAACCTCCTATTGCTCCACAAGGTGTTAGCAATCAGTGCAGCTCCCAATGTGCAAGGTCAGCCCAGGCCACCTTCAGACCAGCTCGGTGCGGTTGCGGCAGCCCAGACATGTGCAAGAAAAGAATGTGCAAGGCAAGGGGCAGCAGAGGGATAGCTCATCTCCATTCAACATCATTGAGCAAATGAAGAAAATGAATGTAAACATCTCAATGTGGGAGTCATTAGCTATCCCAGGATAGAGAGACCTATTGCAAGCTGCTATGGCTAATTGGTCAGCATCAAATCAGCCACCCAATCAACAAGAAAAGGTGCTTACCAATGCATCTCAACAAGGAGAAAATCAAGGAAGCCATCAAGGTAAAAATTTGAAGCCCCCTCCATTCTATATCTCATTGATCATTGGAGATAAGTTAGTGCATAATTGCATGATTGATTCGGGAGCAAGTAGCTCAGTCATGCCGAAACAAATAGCTGATCAATTGGGCCTTCAATATGAAGTCATTTCTAAAGGTGTGGTACAATTAGATGGGACAACAATAACAATGGTTGGAGTAATCAAAGATTTGAACCTCACATTACATGCATGTCCCAACGTCACCGTCTTGCAAGATGTATCAATCATAGACTTGCCACCACTCTTTGTATTGTGCTTGTCAAGAGATTTCATTGCTAAAATCGAGGCTATTTGTTTGCTGATTGGTCACATATGTTATTCAGAACAAGGTATGGAGCTAAGGCTACAATCAGATCTGAGCCCATTGCAAAACTTTCACATAGAGCCTCACACACCGAGTCCAATCAATGTGAATTGTTCACTTTTGATCAAGAGGATCTTCTAAGCACCTATGAGGCAGATACTAAGGTCGGATGCATTCCAGACTTGACTCTTGATGAGTGGGCAAACAAGAGACATGCTTTTGACCCTTACAAAGAAATGGAAGAATCTGAGTTAGGAGTTTATTGTTTGCATGAAGAGAATCATCCTCTCCCTAGCATCACCAAGCCAGACCACAAGGATGATAATGAGGTATGACAGTTATTCTTTGATGGCTCAAGGAGTAGACAAGGTGCAGGAGGAGGAGCTATGCTTATTTCACCTCAAGGTACAAAATATTATTCAGCTTTCCGTTTTCAGTTTGCTTGCTCAAACAACACAGCCGAGTATGAAGCCTTAATTCACGGATTGCATTGGGCAAGAAAGAGAGGTATTAAGAATTTGCAAGTATTTGGTGATAGTGAGCTGATCGTGAACCAAGTCAGAGGACAAAATGCTGCCAAGAATGATCTGTTGAAGAACTACAAGAATCGGGTATGGGATCTTATTGAATATTTTGAAGCTTTTGGTATCAATTCCATCCCAAGAAAGAAGAATGAAGTAACAAATAGATTGACAGCAATTGGGGCTGCATTTGATGTTGTAGAAAGTATCAAGAGTGAGAAATCTCAACCCCATATTAAAGTGGTTGTGAGGCCAGCTGTCCCAGACAACAACACAAGTTGGCAAGTCTTCGAGAATGATCAGCAAATTGTTAATTTTCTACAAGAAGCTGAGTTCTCCGCTAGAAACCAAGACAAGTTGGAACAATAGTATGGCGACCAAGTGGTGCAGCTGAGAACTAACAAATTACCGAAAGTCTTATAACTTTGGAGTCAATCTTCAACCCAAATGATCAGTTCCGGAAGGAGAAGGAAAACATTCAAGTAAAGGGTGAAGATTCAGAGCCCATTTTAGTAGGTGAAGGCAAGACATTGCAAATTGGCAAAGTAAGTACCCAACAAGAGAAATCTGAATTTGTTCAACTTTGTCAAGAATTCCCAGATGTCTTTGCTTGGACTTATAAGGATTTAAGAGGTTTCAACCCAAAGTTGGCACATCATACTATTGAGTTGGATCCGGAATCCAAGCCTATCAGACAAGCAAAGGCCGATGAATCCTCACATTGAACCTCTCATGAGGAAAGAGTTGAACAAGTTGATTGAAGCTAGCATCATCTTCCCTATCAAACATTCAAGTTGGGTTGCAAACTTGGTGCGGTGAGGAAGAGAAATGGAGAAATCAGATTGTGTGTAGACTTCCATGATCTAAATAGAGCATCACTCAAAGATCATTATCCACTTCCATCAATGGAAAAAATCTTGCAGGTTGTAGCTGGTTCCAAAAGGTTTTCATTACTAGATGGCTACTCAGGCTATAATCAGATAATGGTAAAAGAGGAAGATCAGTTCAAAACAGCCTTCACCACGAAATGGGGCACATATGCTTATAAGAAGATGCCTTTTGGATGCATCAATGCTGGAGCAACATTCCAGTGAGCTATGGATATGACGTTCAAAGGCTTAATCAACAAAATAGTGCTTTGGTATATCTAGATGATATCACTATCTTCTCAAAGAATGCAACAGACCACCTCTTTCACCTCAGGCAAGTATTTCAAAGGTGTAGAAGGTTGAGTGTCATTGAATCCAAAGAAGTGTGTATTCTTGGCACACGAGGGCAAATTGTTAGGCCACATTGTCTCAAGAGAAGGGTTAACAATTGATCTGAAAGAGTTGAAGCCATCCGAACACTTCCATTGCCACATCACAAGAAATCTCTCTAAAGCTTCTTGGGAAGGATAAACTTTGTCCACAGATTTGTGCTTGATTTTTCCACTCTTGTGAAGCCTTTAACAATGATGTTGAAGAAGAGTCTTGCATTCAAATGGACAACAAAAGGCAAAGAGAGTTTTGAGGCTATCAAGCATGCAATATCACAAGCCCCAACTCTTATTAACACTAGACTTTTCAAAGGACTTCATGTTGTATGCTTTTGGAGGGTTAGATACAATCTCAACGATCTTGGTACAGCTGAATGGAGAAGGTTTGGAACAACCCATAGCATTCTTCAGTCAAAGCCTGGAAGATTATGAAGTAAGGTATTCTTTCATTGAAAAACATGTTCTTGTTGTCATTAGGAGCTTAAAGAAGTTCAGACACTTGGTCTCGAACAATAAGATTCAATTGCTAGTGTCTCATGTTGGGGTTAAGGACTTTCTCCTAAACAAGGATTTGAACGAGAAGAGAGCAGGTTGGATCACTCGTGTAATGGAGTATGATATTGAAATCAAAGTGACCAAGCTGGTTCGTGGCAAAGGTTTATGTGAGCAACTCACTTCTAAACCACAAGTTGAGTCAATAGACGAAGAAGAGGCTATCTTGCTACTGCAGAATGAGCAAGAACAACAAACCGACCATGCTTCCATTCCGTGTTGGACTCAAGACTTGGTGCATTATCTCCAAATAGGTTTGTGCCCTCCAGAATGGAACAAAGCTAAGAGAAGGTATTTCATATTACAAGCCATTCCATATGTGCTTATTGATGGTGTCTTGTTCAAGAAGGACATCAATGGTGTTCTATTGAGATGCATTGGAACATGTCAAGTTGAGAAGATATTACATGAGTTCCATGACGGAGAAGCAGGAGGCCACTTTGCTCCACGAGTAACACTCTCAAGATCATGAAGGCTGGTTACTATTGGCCTATGGTGTTTAGTGATTGCTACTCATGGATCAAGAAATGCAAGAAATGTGCATTCTTCACAGGGAAGGAAAGGCTAGCAGCCTTGCCCCTTCGTCCAATTTCAATAGATCATCCATTCATGCAATGGGGATTGGACTTCATTAGAGTGATCAACCCAAATTCAAGTCAAGGCCACAAGTGGATACTTACAAAAAATGACTACTTCACCAAGTGGACTGAAGCAGTGGCACTTAAGGAGGCAAATGAATCCAACATCTTGGATTTCTATGAAGGGATAGTCACAAGGTTTGGTGCCCCTACTACTATCATATCAGATAATGCATTGGCATTCCTTGGCGTAAGGATCACTGAATGGGCTGTCAAGAATGGTGTATATCTCAGCACTTCATCAAACTATTACCCTCAGGGTAATGGCCAAGCAGAGTCTACAAATAAGAACTTGCTAAGAATCATCAGAAGGACTCTTGATGAGAATCAAGAGAACTTGGCACACAAAACTCAAATCAGCTCTATGGGCTGATAGGATCACACCCAAGAGGTCTCAGGTAGCTCTCGCTTCAAACTGGTATACGGAAAAGTAGTTCTACCTATATCACTTGAGTTGCCGGCATTGGAACTCATGAAACAGTTGGAACTAGCTGAGTTTGAGCCTATGGAAATCAGGTATGCAGAGCTGATAGAATTAGAAGAAGCAAGAGAACATGTAGTGCAGACCATGGAAAAGGATCAAACATTGATCAAGAAGAGCTTTGACAAGAAAGCTAAAGCCAGGACATTCCAAGTTGGAGACTTGGTACTGAAGTGGGATGTTGATCGTGCAAAGCCAAGCAAACATTCTAAGTTCGATGCCATATGGAGTGGCCCATACATGATCACCGAATGCAAAGGTAGCAATGCTTTCCGGCTGGCTAAAATGGATGGTGAAGAATTGCAGATTCCAGTCAATGGAATCTATCTCAAACATTGCTACTAGAAGGAGAATTTCTCACCTTTGTACATATTAATCTAGAATTTCCAATTCCTCCAAGTGCTTGTGCACATTGTTGTTGTTGTTAGAATAGGTTTCATTTCCCTAAGTGCTGGTGCACATGCTCTATTGCTTCTAGTATATGTTTTGTATGTAGTTCATCAAGCTTCCAAAGGGGATGTTGCAGTGGAAAGCTCATGGTTGCCTGCAATAGCCGCAAAATGCAAATTCCAACAAATGTAGAGCAACTAAAATCAGATGTTGAGGCAACGTTCATAAATACTCATCATTCAGCCCCATGGATCACAATGCTGAAATGGATGAGATCTGGTTTTCCAAAGAATTTTCTACTCTCACAAATCGTATTTTCAAGATTCTCTTGTCAAGTTGAGAGTGCAAACAGCGGAGGGTAGTGTTTCAACGACTCAAAGATGCATATTTTCAAAGCTTTAGATCAGATTTTAGATCAAGTGGACTCCATGCCCAATGGATTGCTACAGGTAGCTGGCCATACTTCATCCAGGTAGGCGAGAGAACCTGTTGAGTCGCTAAAATTGTTATCCAAAATTCACCCCTCAAGGTAATTTCGGATAACCGCAATCGAAGGCCATAACTTTTGCATTTCTCAATGAAAACGCATCGGTGTCACTCAGATTTCACCCTGAAATCTGTGACTACCCAATCCGAAAATTTTTCGTACTTTTAAAATAGTGGGTCGTTTGTTGTTTTTATTGCCTGAAAGTTCCTGTATTGCGTCAAAATAATCCTAAAGTGCCATATTAGCCTTTTTCGCCAAATACCCAGATGCCCAAAATT
Organism: Taxus wallichiana var. yunnanensis; assembly: GCA_018340775.1. NCBI lineage: Eukaryota > Viridiplantae > Streptophyta > Pinopsida > Cupressales > Taxaceae > Taxus > Taxus wallichiana. The sequence continues at coordinate 383,004,625 of CM031233.1, read as the reverse complement.
GTTTTATTACTAGCGTCGGGATTTATGCTCTGTGGGAAATTTGTATTTAATTATTTTGAGCCCGTATGAGGCTATTTGCGCTCTGTTTGACTCCATTATGAGCGAATATGTTATTATTCCTATGTACTGAGGAAGGATTTTAACTTATTTTAAGTTTTGGGCTTTATTTGTAACTTTTGGCAATTTTTCGTGTTTTTGTGGTGTCCGTTCTGTTTTTGTAAAATTTCTCTAGAACAACTCCTTTCTGGGTAAGCCCGATTTTGGCTGGAGCAATGGAAAACATACACGCACATTTTTTTCCGGAGGAAGTCGTCATCGGAGGTGCGGATCACTGGGAAAAAGCAAGTCGTGCCAGAAAAAGCCCCTGCGGGGATGGGCGCATTTTTGGAAAACAAAGGATTTAAGGCTGCGATGGGAAAAATATAAGCCGCGAGGGGGGGTGGGAATTGTATATCACTGGCGGGTACTTTTCCGTGTTATAAAAGTCACTTAAGGCTGCGTGGGAAAAATAGAGGCTTTCGGGCGGTGGGGAATTTATTGCACACTTGCCTTGGGTAAAAATTCCCATGATATAATAAAAGGAAAGTGACTTAAGTGAAATCATGAGATTTTAGTGCACTTGCGGGTAAAGAATCCCATTGTCAAAGTCAAATCACTTAAGTGGATCACGGGATTTTGGTGCCTGCCTGGCAGGGTAAAGAATCCCATTATGGAAAAATTCTTAAAAATAGAATTACATGTGCAAAAAAGTGCGCCCCCTTTGGTGATAGATTAAAAAGATTAAATTGATTATTTTTAATAATCTTTCTTCTTAAAAAAGTGCGCCCAAGCTTGAGGAGGTCAAAAAGTCAAAGAAGGAATAAAAGAAAGGAATTAAATTAATTAAATTTAATTTATTTAGTGGCTGCCCCCTTCCTCTCAAAAAGTGCGCCCCATTTGGGCATTATTTAATGTTTTTTGAAGCATTAAAACATTAAATTAATTTCTATTTTCAGTGGCTATGGTCAAAGCACACTGTGGGGCTTGAGTGAAGTGCTGTGTGAAGGATTAAATTGGATTAATTTAATTTATTGGATGGCTGTCCTTAAACATGCTATTTTTAAAAGAGAAAAGCATGATTTTTAATTAATTAATTGCCTTTAATTGTTAGGGCAATTATTAATTATAGAATTGTGAAGGTTATATAAGCATGGGCAGCCATATGGGTGAATAATTTAATTCACAGGTAAAGAATTGCAGCAAGGAGGAAAAGTGCGCCCCCATTAGAGGAAGGATTTTGTTCAGACAAAGTGCTAACAAGGCTAAAAGCTTCCAGATTTGGCGCATGCTTTGGAGAAGGTTGATCTTCGTCTGCATAGTTGTTTTCACAGGTGTTACAGGAGCTCAGGTGTTGATTGAAAGGATTCATGCTCTCTTTATGTGCAAATTAAACACCAATTTTTGGGGCAGCAGGCTTGAAAAGTGCAGATTTTTATAATTTAAATTCACTATTCATGCTCCGGTGGCCATTTTTGTCTGAATAAATTGCAGGAACTCATTACAGGTGCTTTATAAAAGAAAATGAGTTTTTATCAATGTCCAATACATTGCAAATATCCTCCGAATCTGAAGAATTGTCCAGATCTGCACCAGTATTGAAGAAATCCGGCCAAGTTAGAAGAAAAAGAATTATTCAGACAAAGATAGACAAAGCCATGGCGAAAGGAGATGAAAAAGAGAGCACGATGGATTCATGCATTGCTTCCAAACTTTCAGACATAGGAGACACGGATCTAGGCCCAGAACCTCTTTCTGATTTGATTGATAGATCCAGAGCTGGAAAGACTTCACTCATGCGTGCGGTCAAAAGTAGTGGAATTATTCGAGCTGCAGCTTTCCCGTGTACAGCCCAATTGCCAGAGTTTGTGATGGAGTGTGCTAGATCTTATCATCCTTCATCCAGATCAGTGCGTGATGTTGCGGGAAAGACAATAATTCGTTTGGATGCAGAATTCTTCAATTATTGTCTGAAGATTCCAGTGCGAAAGGTGGTGACTTCTATTAGCATTCAGGATGCTGACAGTAGGTGGGAAAAGCATAGAGCTGATTGTGTGAGCATCATGAATAGCCGGTTCATGAAGAAGCCTAGATCCCCTTCCAAGTTCCCGAGAACTCTTCCACGATCCAATTTGGTGCAGGAGGCGGATGATATCGTCAAATTGCTATGCAGGTTGAATGGTGAAGCGAATGCCTACACTTTCCGGACATGGATGTATGCTTTCATCAGGACCATTGAAATCAACAAGGTTGATTCTATAATCAATTGGTCAGAAATTATTAGCAGCAACATCGGTGAGCAACTGCGGAACGTGAAGCGTACCTTCAGCTTCAAGATGACTTCATACTTGGTGTATGCTGCAACTTCACAGGGTGTCTTTTCCAAGCTGGATAGATGTGGTATTCTTTCCAAGGATCCCATTTTCGAGTGCTACCCACGACTTCTTTGTACTGCGTGCGAGAAGGACTTGAAAGTGATCAACGATGACTTCTTCTACGATTTCATCTGCGAGGTTAGACAAAGACTTGAAGACTCACGGGGTAGCGAGGAAGCATGGGAAGCGGTGTCCAAGATTGGCGGTGTATTCATCCGGTTTGCGAGATTTCACATACCTCGGGGTTACGAGCTTTTCGGTGAACCAATAAAGATGCCCAGTACCGAGTGATGAGATTGATCGCCGTGGAGTGACGAGCAACTTGTGGAGTTACACGACCTTCAGTCGAAGCGGCACAAGTCTACGGGCTTCTTCCCACTCACTGTGGGATATTACAGTTGCATCAGCATTCACAGAGCTCGAGGGATGGAAGCACAAATGTTGTCCGAGTATGAGCAAGAGTTCTTCCCTGCGCGGCTTAATTTCGATCCATTTGGAATAGCCAGGAAGACAATCTCCCAGGAGTACGCACATGTGCCTTCGTTAGAAGATTTCTGGATGAAGTGCAGAAGTGAGTACGAGGTTAGAAAGAAAGATTTCAGCAGGCTATCGGCAAAGCAAGTATTTGACTTTGGACTAGCGCGGATACCTGCGGATCTTAAAGATGATGGGAACGTGGTACTTGACACTTACCATCAAATGGGAGGAGATAAAGCTATACTGCAGGATAGCAATGGCGGCTGCAGCACAATAGAAGAAAGATCTGGAGCTGTGTTGGTGAATACTTCGAACTGGTTACTGACGAAGGGATATTGCCTTGATGAAGCATTGATGAATCAAATCACAGGCAACTTCGGCACAGGAGATTCCCTCAAGCGAAAGCATGAAGGAGAAAGCAGCAGAAGGTCCGAGAAGTTGAAAGTACACAGAAGATCTCAAGAGAAAGAGAAGACCACTTCTACGGCCATAGCTTTGACTCCGACTTCTCCAGTACCCAGAGGATCACCAACTATTGCACCACAGCAGGAGGATGCTTCCATGCCTTCATTGAAACCAGCGACGTTCGTCTTCTCTCCGCAGCCACTTCGTTCATCACCCGTTCCAGAAGAGGTGTTGAAGCTGCAGATGACGGAGTTCGAAAGAGCTTTGTCCTTGGATGTTTCAGAAGATGGCAGCCATGATACTGTGGCACTTTCTGATGGAGAGGATGCGAGGCGGGAGATGGTAGTGCACTCGGTGACTTCTCACTCTCAGAGAAGTAATTTCTCGGAATGGTTAGCTTTGCGGTTGGTTCCGAAGCAAGAGTAGAGATGAACTTAGAGGAACATGACTTGCAGCTACTTGAGGATCTGAGCAGAAGAGATAGAAGGCCTAAAGTTGCTAAAGCAACTTCTAGGTTGATCATCGAGGATTCGGGAGAGAAGTTTGCTTTGAGATATCAATTCCGGCGAAAGGAAAGGTAGAAGAGGAGCTCACGGCGAGAAGATGTGATGGTGACCAAAATACCACTCGGTCGAGCTACCACTTTGAAGGATTGAAGCGGGACACGCGAGGCGTTCTTTGGATGCTTTGTTCCTTAGGCTTGACAATGAAAAGAAAAGCGGAGAAAGAAGAGTTGCGAGCAAATATCTCAATTATGTGAGATCATAGCCAAGGTTGCTAAACCTTCCGTTCGACCCATTTCGGCGCGGTGAGTGATCATCTTATGCGGGAAATGGAAGATCTGCAAGCAATCAAGTAAAGGCTATTGACGAATGGAAGGATCGATTATTCGTCAAAGCTTACATGCTGACTTGGGGAAGTGCCAGCCCGCCTAAAGGTTATGAACGATGCAGCAAATCAACTAAAGCAACTGATAGAAAGCATAGAAGGAATGAATACAGTTGCAGAGAGTAACCTGAGTATTTTGGCCGAGATCAACAAGCTGCCGGGAGATGTATTGGTTGCAGAACAAATTGTGCCGGATGGATCAGTCGAGAAGGGGAAGCAGCTAGAGTTTGCAGTATCTTTCCGTTTGGAGATCTGCAGAGTTTTGCTGAAAAGGATGCAGGCGCTTGAGAGTAGAACATCAGATTTGCCGGACAGTATCATTTCTTTCACTGAGGAAAGAGTGGATGGAGGTGTTACTTCATACGTTCGGATTATTTCTAACGAGGTGCATGATTCCCTGGAAAGTTCTCTTCTGATGGTACAAAAGAGAATTGATAAAGCTACCAAGCCTTTCACGATGAACTCTATCAGTAGGCTGGTGACACTGCAGGCAGACATTGCGAGATTTGGGCCAAGTTTGGAAGAAGTGGAAGCATGCAGCAAAGTGTTGAATGAAGGGTTCTTTGCAGATTCGGGACGAGAAAATGAAGCAGTAGGCTAAAAGAGATGGAAAGATCTGAATTATATGTTCGACAAGTATATCAGATATCAGAACAAGAAGAAGATGTAGATGTTACAGCTGGCATGACTTCTTCTATTCTTTCTTCTTCTACTTTCTATGTTCCCGGATGAAATTGTAAACTTCTAAGTTATTGGTTTTGCAACCATTACTTGAAGTCATGTGGAACCTTTCTATTAGTTAAGTGATACATGTGTCACTTAAGAAGAAGTTAGTTGAGGATGATTGCCAAATGTCATCTTTACTTGTTCATACTTTAGTTCAGTTTGAGTCTTCTATTTGTACTTTCCCTCCTACATTCTATAAGTAGGAGAAGAACCTCCGGGTTAATGATCGATCAGAATTTGTAAGAAGCAATCTTGTGTTCTAGACTTTGTCTTTGAACCCCGAGAGCCACTTGTTGCGAGAGGAATACAAAGAAGCGGGTTTAGGAGAACTTTGTGTCACGGCGTCTTGTGTTTATTGCTTTTAAATCTTAGATCTTTAAAGTAAACTTTGTGTTATTTTAGATCTGGATCTAGAAGCTGCCTTTGCTTTATAATTACGTGTGTTCAAATCTATTAAGTTTCTCTATGTGCATGCGATTAGCTCTGCTATCTACTAATTGGGATGCACATCTTCCTTACTTCTTCTCTGTAATACCTTGACTTTCTTCTTATAATTTTTCCTTTCTTAAGCAGTGCTTATTTCTTTGCTGCAGAACTTCTTAGTTATGGTTCATGAACTAAGTGGTTAAAGTAAAACCCACGATAGATAAAAACACATTTATATTGACAAATCGACACGGAGCCTCACCGGTTAAATGAGGGAGATTTATCTCATGATTGCTAGGCTTGATCTATGCAGAAAATCTAGCCAACACGCACAAAATTGGTACTTGTTGGAATCATGGTTCAAACCGATGCACATAAATTGAGAAATCCGAATTTGATGAAGAATCAATGGTGATTTTGTAGAAAATGTGCCCAGTTCGAACAATGTTTTATTTGGTAGTTGGGATGCATTCATGGAGCATGCGCGACATTTGTCATTGCTGCAAATCATGGGACAATATGGGGAGCCTTTTGCAAGCAAAAAAAATCATTTCACTTCATTTACTACATCTTGTAAGTGGTTAAAGGACAGATTTCAAGATTTTCATTTTCCCTCCCACTCTCTCCTCTTAGAAATCTATAAATAAGAGTGTTGGGCTCATTGTAAAGGGAGATAGTTTTTAAGTAGCAAAACTTTGTCAAAATTTCTTTGTGAAGCCAATGTGTTGCAGGCCTTTGTAGTGGACTCCCTGCATGGTGATCCAGGCCCTTATCTTGTAATAGATTGAACCGTGCATACTTATGAAGTAATAGATGCAAGTTTGTGGATGTATCTTCCCTGCTTGTGTTTGTTTGCATTCCTCTTGCCCTTTCAATCTCATTGCATATATAGTGTCTATCTTATGCTATTGCAGGGATCCATTATCATTGTGTGTGCATGAAATATTGTTGTGAATGCAATTGTTAGATTGTGGAGAACTGTTATCACCCCTTCTAGTTTGCATTTTGCTTCTACTTTTCACACATTGGGAGACTACTCTCACACTCTCTTTTTCTGGTGTATCACTACTTTAGTGTAGGCTTTGTTTTCATGCACTCTCTCCTGGTCCCTTGGAAAGTTAGATTAGGATAAATAGTTTTGCCTGCATTAGAGTAGATTGTGGCAGGTAGTTTAGGAGTAAGAACCAACTTTCTCTGGAGGTCTATCTCAAGAAGCAAGTCCCACAACTTGGAGATAGTACCCATTTTATCCAATCACACTGTGAGCTCAAGCACACACACTTGTGCAAACCATAGGGTGTTGTGATTCAGAGATAACAAGACTTTAGTCCTTTTCCGTGAGTATTTACATTTTCTTTTCGTTTTTTCCTTTATGAAGGGTGTCGACTGGTTGGAGGAGTTAAACGAAAAAAGTAGAAGATAAAGCAAGCTCTTAAGAGGTCGATCTAGGGGTAATTCACCCCTTAGACCTTTTGCACCACCAAAGGTGTATAAGAGGATTCACATAGGCTGATTTGAATAATCAATTTTTGGCGAGATACACTTTTATACTTGGTTACTGGGCTGATTGATTTAATTCCATTCCACTAAGGGGTGACAATCCATTAGTGTGGCATCCAGGAGGGCGAACCACATCCTTGTGGCATATTGGAGAACGAAAACTCTGGAAGTTTGTGGTGGTGAAGGCATTATTGAAGACCATCTTGTTTGTTTCCAACTAGGGCATTAAGGTGGAGTGATTTCAAGTTTTTAATATTATTTGGAGCCCCTCTCCTGGGAGCGGCTAAGGTTAGAGAGTATTTAGCTAGATCGCTAAAACGCCTAAGGCCTCCCCACTGTGCAGTACTGCTGGTTACAGTACGGGTATGGTATGTTGTGGATGCGCTTGGAAATGTACCCACAAGGGACAAGTACGGGTTGGCACGGTTTTACCGTATCCGGACCGTACCACTGTCCCTCGTGGGTACGCTTCAGCGTACCCATTTTTTCCACGTCTTTTTTAAAGCGATTTTCATCAAAACAAAAAAAAAGTATTTTTTTTTAATTTTAAAACTTTCTAAATCTAACCTAACCCTAAAGTACCCCCCCAAACACTTATATAAACACCCAATCCCTATACTTTTTTCTCACACTCAATATTTGATATTTTGCTTGAGCTTGAAGGAGAGAGAGAGAAAGAGAGGTTGAAGGAGAAAGGAAGAGCTTGGAGGAGAGAAAAAGAGCTTGGAGGAGAGAGTGATTGAGCTTGAAGGAGGAAGAGAGAAGGAGAAGCAAGTCTACAAACATCGAGGATTTTTCTAGGTATTTTACATGCATTCAGGCATTTTTTTAATCTTTTGAGCAATGTTTTGTATATGAATATGATCAATATCATGAATGATGTGTTTCATCATTCATGATTATTGATTATGATCATGATCTAAATTTATTTTTAATATTTAATAATTTATTTATTTTACGGTTATTAAAATATAATATATTATTAATTTTTCCGTATTTTAAGTTTAATAGTGAAGTTTTATTTAATTAAACGTCTACCCTCTGTGTATGCTCTCACCTCGCACCATTTATGGCAAACTTGGTGATCAGAATCAGAGATTGACGTGTAGGACTAATTGTTTAATTTTTTTAGCTAGTTATGTGTTCGTTTTTTTAATTTTAAAGTTTAAAATTGAATTTGTTAAAAATTTAAACATCTACCCTTTGTGTATGCTCTCACCTCGCACCATTTATGGCGAACTTGGTGATCAGAATCAGAGAATGACGTGTATGGGTCAACAAATTATTTTAATATTTAGCAATGTTTTAAAAAATATCTCTTATTGTAGGTTATTGAATTAATCCTACAATCATGGCATCCAGTTCAGCTTCAGTGGGGCAAGAGGGGAAAATGTTTCGGGTGGTATAACAGTGAAAATGGATCCGAATTATCCTTTATGGAGACATGTGGAAGTGACAGAGTTTGTTGCCGTTGGTGGTGTCCGTGTTTGGATGTGTCCCCATTGTGCCGCCTCATTTAAATCCTCATATACCCGTTTGAAAGATCATTTGACTGGGGTATCGGGGACGGGTATTAGACCATGTAAGAAGGTGGAAAAGAAAACCATAGCCATGTACCTAAAAGAGCAAGAGGATGCAAACATTGAAGCAGCAAGAGCTCGCTCTAGAACTGTTTCTTTACAGTAGAGTCCATGGGAAAACCACCAACATCAACACCATCATTTCATCCTTTCATTGAGACTTGTCTTTGAAACTATTCCAGTTGATGACCCTTTTGATGCAGAGATACTTGGGCCATCAAACAAGAGAACAAAAGGCCCCATTAGAAAAAGCATTTAACATCGAGAAGAGGGATATTGCGAGATGAATTGGTGTCTCGGTGTATATTTGCATGTGGTACTGCCATTCATATCTTGAGATCACCTTATTGGCAACAGATGGTGAGAGGTAGTAATGAGGCACCACAGGGTATCTGACAAGCCCTAGCTATAATAAGGTTCGCACTTCTCTTTTGGCAAAAGAAGTGCAACACATTCAGACATCTCTACAGCCAATTAGAGATTCTTGGACTGATTCAGGAGTCTCTATTATATCAGATGGATGGAAAGACTCCAGAAACAGACCTCTCATCAACATTATTGCAGTATGCCCTAAAGGGCCAATGTTTCTAAGAAGGTTGTTGATTGTGAGGGGGAAGTAAAAGATGCCCAATTCATTGCAAATATTCTCATTGAGGCTATTGAGTCAGTGGGTCCGCAGAGGGTTGTCCAAGTCATCACAGACAATGCCAAAAATTGCAAGGCAGCGGGATTGATAGTAGAGGGTAGGTATGAGCACATATTTTGGACACCATGTGCAATACACTCCTGAATCTAATGATGCAAAAGATTGGGAAAATTGCATGGATTGAGCAAATATACACGAGGCAAACGAGATTCAGATGTTTGTCACCAACCATCACATGTCTCAAGCCATATTTAGAAGATTTTCAAAGTTGGAGCTGTTGAAGGTAAATGAACAATTCATTTTAAATTTAATATTTGATTTTAAATTTTTAAATCAATTTCAAATTGTGTTGTTATTGAATTGTTTCCATTCTTTTTTAATAGGTTGTTGAGACTAGGTTTGCCTCTCACACACTCGTCTTGAGACGACTTGTGAAGGTGAGACGTGCTTTGAGCATGATGGTGATTGATAATGTTTGGACCATCTGGAGGCAATCTAACACAGAAAGAGCCCAAAAAATAAAATCATGGATCCTTGATGAGCATTGGTGGGGAAAAGTTGAATATTTGTTGAGTTTCACAGAGCCTATTTTGAGTATGATACGATTTGTTGACAAAGATAATGCTTGCATTGGAGATATATATGATGGCATTGACTCCATGCTTGAAAAAATCCATGATGTCATACAGGCCAAAGAGCAGGACCCTGAGGAATTTTTTTATAATGAAGTTAAAAATGTGATCGTGAAAAGGTGGAACAAAATGACCACCCCATTGCATCTCCTTGCTTATGCTTTAAATCCCAAATATTACAGCAGTGAAATAGTTGGGAGAGCTGGTTCAAAATCAATACCTTCTACTTGAGCATACCCTTGCATAATAACCTTGCCTTGTTTCTGGTTACATCCCCATCTTCATTCAACTTATTTCTTAAGACCCATTTGATGCCAATCACATTTTTGTCCTTTGGTCTTGGAACAAGTTCCCAAGTTTCATTCTTTTCTATTTGATTCAATTCTTCCTCCATGGCGTTGACCCAATGTTCATCTTTACTAGCTTCTACAACATTTTTAGGCTCTATTTTTGATAACAAAGAGAAATTGACTCGCTCAGATGTACTTATTATCCTCCGTCGAGTTTGCACCCCAACATCTTTATCACCGAGAATCAAATTTTCTCCATGATTCTTCTGAACAAATCTCGATGGTGCCTTAGTATCTTCTCATTCCTCTTCTTCAATTTCTTCTTCGACTTCATTTTGGTCTGATTCTTCTGAGTGATCACTTGTGTGGTCACCTTATGTTTTCTGAACTCATCCACTCTTACATCGGCACTTTCCACAATCTTTTGAAGTCTTTTATTATAGCATTTGTAAGCTTTACTCCTTGAGGAATATCCAAGAAAAATACCTTCATTAGATCTAGAGTCAAACTTTCCCAAATCTTCATCATTTCTTTTAATATAACATTTGCTTGAACACCCTAAAATATTTAACGGTAGCTAGTCTACCCTTCCATAGTTCGTAAGGTGTTTTGGTATTGTTTACTCTAATTTGTCCTCTATTAAGGATGTAAACCTCTGTCTTAACTGCTTCTCCCCAATACCTATCTAACAATTTGGACTCATTCAACATAATCCTTGCCATCTCTTGAAATATTCGGTTCTTTCTTTCAATAACTCCATTTTGTTGTAGAGTTCATGCAGTTGTGAGTTGTCTTCTTATTCCATGTTCCTCATAAAATTTTCCAAATTGGTCTGAAAGAAATTCTCCTCCTCTATATGATCTCAAGCTCGTAATTTTGAATTGAGTTTCACTTTCTAGTAATGCTTTAAAAATTTAAAGTTCTTGAATGCCTCAAATTTATCCTTTAGAAGAGCAACCCATCTCGGTTTAGAATTGTCAACAATTAACAACATAAAGTAACTCTCACCTTTTAAACTTTGAGTTCTTGTGGGCCCACACAAGTTTGTATGAATCAATTCGAAAGGCTTCGTTGTTGAATATTCCTTTGATTTGAATCTGCCTCTAGTTTGTTTTCCATGCTAACATTGCTTGCAAATGGTGTTTGAAGGCTTCATGATTTTTGGCATGTCTCTCACACACTGCTTATTACTGATTTTCACCAAATTGTCAAAATTCATATGGCCCATTCTTCTGTGCCATAACCAACTCTCATATGATTGTGTCATACAACATCTTTCTTTCTTAACTTCATTAAGCACATACACGTTATTCGTGGTTATGTTTGCATCTGCAACTAATCTTCCTGAATCAACTTTCCTTACTTCACAACCTTGATGATGGGAAGTGAGGATGTGTTCTTGATCACACATTTGACTAACACTTAGGAGGTTATGCTTGACCCTTCAACGGACAACACATTCTCAATTTTTTTCTTTCCATCCTTTTTCTTTTCATCCTCGTCTCTTGCTTTTCTTCACGAGACTCTTTCCACTATGAACATCGAGTTTTTATTGTTTCACCATGGCTTTACTCGCAATGCACCATGTGCTTCTTGCACAAGCATTTACTCTTTCTTTGAATTTTCTTGCTTTTGCATCTTCTTCCAAACTGTTATGAATTCACCTTTGTGTTTTGTTGGCTAGATTTTCTGCATAGCATCAAACCTAGGCAGTCATGAGATAAATCTCCCTCATTTAACCGGTGAGGCTCCCGTGTCAGATTTGTCAATAAAAATGTGTTATTATCTATCAGGGGTTTTACTTTAACCACTTAGTTCATGAACCATAACTAAGAAGTTCGCAGGCAAAGTAAGCGGTTGTTTAAGAAAGGAAAGTTATAAAAGAAGGAAGTAAAGGAAACACGAGAGAAGAAATGGAGAAGATGTGCATCCCAATTAGTAGATAGCAGAGCTAATTGCATGCACATAGAAGAAACTTAATAGATATGAACACACAAAATTATAAAACAAAGGCAGCTCTAGATCCAGATCTAAAATAACACAAAGTCTATTAAGAGATCTAAGATTAAAAGCAAGAAACACAGTACACCGTGACACAAAGTTCTCCGGAAACCTGCTCCTTTGTATTCCTTTGCTCCAAGTTGCTCTCAGGGGTTCAGCACAAAGTCTAGAACACAAGATTGCTTCTTACAAATTCTGATCGATGATTAACCCGAAGGTTCTTCCTCTACTTATAGAATGTAGAGGGGCAATTACAAGTTGGAAGCTTTAGTTGAACTGGCACATGTGGAAGTCGAAAAAGAAACAACTGGCAATCTCCTTCCTGGAATTCCTCTTTGCATGACATGTATGATTTGCAACTGAAAATAGAACCTTCTATTTTGTACGCCTGCCACCTATCTCCAAGTAATTGACTTCTTCAAGTAATGGCTTTTAAACCAATCACGTAAGTTGTATAATTTAATTGATCGCTCAATTACTTTGTCGGAGGAAAGAAGAAGGAAGAGGAAAGCTGACTTTATCCTTTTTCATGTCTGCATGCAGCTGATTCAAACTGGATCTGGAAGCAGCTGGATCTGGAAACAAGCTGGAATTACTGGCAAGTTGGAATTGGAAGCAAGCTGGAATTTTGCCTTCGCATTGTCTTCTCTTTTATCCTTGAAGCTTTTGCAGTTCTTCTGTTGTACATGCATCAGTGCAAGGTTGGCCGTAGATAACTCATCATCCTTATTTTTAATTGCATATGAGCAATTAAAAATTCTGGAAAGCACTCAGGGTGAATGAAAATTCAATGAAGGCTTAACTGGAATATGAGAGCACATGCACAAGATCTTGGAAGGAATTTTCCACGCACTGTCTTCTTCATGGGCTGCATTCGAAACAAGAGGATGAAGCCTTTGTGCCAGAAGCTTTTGCAACTATAAGATCTGGATCTGGATCTGCATATGGATTTGCATCTGCATCTGCATCTGGATATGGATCTGCACCTGCATAACAAATTCTGGCAACTGGGCTATGGATGGAAAAGCTGCAGCTCGAATAATTCCACTGCTTTTAATCTGCACGCATGAGTGAAGTCTTTCCTGCTCTGGATCTGTCTATCAATTTAGCAAGAGGTTCCGAGCCTAGATCCGTGTTTCCAATATCTACAAATTTAGAAGTGATGCATGACTCTGTTGTGCTTTCTTTTTCATCTTTCTTCGCCATAGCTTTGTCTATCTTTGTCTGAATGTCTTTTTCTTCTTATTTGACTGGAATTCTTCAATATTGGTGCAGATCTGGACAATTCTTCAGATTCAGAGGATATATGCAATGTATTGGACATTGATAAAAGCTCCTTTTCCTTTGTAAAGCACACCGTAATGAATTCTGCAATTTATTCGAGACAAAAATGGCCACCGGAGTATGAATAGTGAATTTTAATTGTAAAAATCTGCACTTTTCAAGCCTGCTGCCCCAAAAATGGTGTTTAATTTGCACATAAAGAGAGCATGAATCCTTTCAACAACACACGAGCTCTTGTAACACTGTGCAAACAATTATGCGATAAAGATCAACCTCCTTCAAAGCATGCGCCAAATTTGGAAGCTTTTAGCCTTGTTGCCACCTTGCCTGAGCAAAATCTTTCTTCAAATGGGGGCGCACTTTTCCTCTTGGCTGCAATTCTTTACCTATGAATTAAATAATTCACCCATATGGCTGCCCATGCTTATATAACCTTCACAATTCTATAATTAATAATTGCCCTAACAATTAAAGGCAATTAATTAATTAAAAATCATGCTCTTCTCTTTTAAAAATAGCATGTTTAAGGACAGCCATCCAATAAATTAAATTAATCCAATTTAATCCTTCACACATCACTTCACTCAAGCTTCACAGTGTGCTTTGACCATAGCCACTGAAAATAGGAATTAATATAATCATTTAATACTTTAAAAAGTATTAATTCCTTCTCAAAAGGGGCTGCATTAAATAAATTAAATTTATTTAATTTTAGAATTCTATTTCCAATTGATTTATTCCCCTTTGCTTTTGTTGACTTTTCCACAAGCCTGGGTGCCAAAATTGGGTGAATAAATATTAACAAATATTTATTTAATGCATTATTATTCACCCAAGGTGGGTCGCACTTTTTTGCATAATAGAATTCTATTTTTAAGAATTTATGACAATGGGATTTTTAACCCTGCAAGGCAGCCCCGGAAATCCCATGATCCACTTAAGTGATTTGACTTTGACAATGGGATTATTTACTCTGCAAGGCAAGCACTAAAATCCCATGATTTCACTTAAGTCACTTTCCTTTTATTATATCATGGGAATTTTTACCTGCAAGAGCGAGTGAATAAATTCCCACTCTTTCTTTCTTATTTTTCCCACTTTGCGACTTAAGTGAATTTTATAACATGGGAAAAAGTACCTGCTTGGCGGTATAAAATTCCCATCCTACTTGCGGCTTATATTTTCCCCATCGCAACTTAAATCCTTTGTTTTCCAAAAATGCGCCCATCCCGCGAGGGGCTTTTCACCTGCACTGCGACTTCGCTTTTTCCCGGTGATCCGGACCTCCGATGGCGACTTCCTCCGGGCACAATGTGCGTATATGTTTTTAGCCGCTCCAGGCCAAAAGTCGGGCTTACCGTGAAAGGAGTTGTTCGAGAGAAATTTTACGAAAAAGCAAGCGAGACACCACAAAAACACGAAAAATTGCCAAAAGTTACAAATAAAGCCCAAAACTTAAAATAAGTTAAAATCCTTAAGTACATAGGAATAATAACATATTCGCTTATAATGGAGTTAAAACAGGCGCAAATAGCCTCATATGGGGCTCAAAATAATTAAATACAAATTTCCCATGAGACAAATCCCGCAGCCAGAAATAAAACAATTTTGGGCATCTGGGTATTTGGCAAAAAAAAATCTAATACGGCACTTTAGGATTATTTTGGCCAATCTGAGGACTTTCGGGCAATAAAAACAACAAACGACCCACAATTTTAAAAGTATGATTTTTTTTTGGATTGGGTAGTCACAGATTTCAGGGTGAAATCTGAGTGACACCATGTTTAGCACGGACATCCACTTTGTTGTTACATCTACATGATTACTTCTACATTGTCTTCTTTGCTAACTGTCCATACTTATTGCAATTATAACATATTATATCATCTAATAAGAGACTAAATGAATTATAGCTTCTACCCAAGAAATCATACGAATCTCTATTTCCTTTCCATCCATGCTCATTCCTCGCATGTCCTTTATAATCTCTTGCTTTGTGACCAAAATGATTGTAAGCAAAACAATATCCATAAAGCGATCTCGGTACCCGATAGATTGCTTTGGAAAGAATGATATTCTATGGTTTCTTGTGGGAACATTATGCCACTTGTTCTTGCCTTTGTTGACAGCCAAAGATAAGTATCCAACCATGAGGATGAAGGGTTTCCAATCTACTATCATCATTGATGTGTTTTCATCTGTCATAAGAAGGATCTCAACCACAATCCTTATTATTTTAGGGGACAAAATACATGGTTACAATTGTGTTTGGGACAGCCTGGGTGAACTTCTGAATATCCATCACTTGAGTGGATAAAATGAGATGATTACAAGCCATGAATGGGAGCTAGCTTCCATATCTATGGGGCATGAAGAAATGATATTGAGAGCTATTTTTTTTTAATGTGTTTGTTCTTTGTGTAGGCACAAGAATAAAGAAGAAAGAGCAATGGAATTTGGTATCCATCCGAGCATGTGATGAAGAATATGGGGAATGGCGAAGATGAAGATGCCATGGTGTCCCAGTTTCACTCTGAAATCTGAGACTACCCCATGTTAAAATTTTTTGTACTTTTAAAATAGCGGGTCGTTTTGTGTTTTTATTGTCAGAAGATGCCTGTATTGAATTAAGATATTCCTAGTGAATCACATGAGCCAATTTTGACAAATACCTAGATGCCAAAACTCATTTTATCCTTTCACCAAGTTTTGTCTGCGGGAAAATTATATTTAATTATTTAAACCCGTTTGAAGTAAATTGTGCTCCGGTTTAACCCTGTTGAAGTTTTGCATGTCAATATTCACATATACCAATAGGGTTTTCACCAGAATGGATCTTGGGCTTTGTCTGTGACTTCTGGCAACGTTTTTCATTTTTTTTTTTCTCGTATTTTTCTCTGTGAAATTCCCCTAGGTCAATTCCTTTGCCAGTACAGTCTGTTTTCTTGCCTGGAGTATCTAGAGATCATCTATGGCCGCCATGCCAGAAGGAATCAACTTCAGGAAGTCAACTTCTCTTTAAAAAGACGAAGTCATGCACAAAAGAGCCTCTTCTGGGCAAGTCGCATTTTTGGGAATGGATGGATTTAAACTGCAGTGGGATTTTTGGTAGCAGCAGGCAGGTGGGAATTTTGTACTTGCCTTGTAGGGTACTTTTTCCCATGAAGGCAAAGTCACTTAAGTTACGATGGGAAAATTAGAGGCCGCAGGCAAGTGGGAATTTTTATCTGCTCTGCAGGCTGAAAATTCCCATTATAAAATAAAGAAAAATCACTTAAGGCATTGATGGGAATTTCTTACCTTTCCTTGCAGGGTAAAAATTCCCATTATGGAAGTCAAACAACTTAAGTGGATGAAGGGATTTTTGGAGCTGCCATGTAGGGTGAATAATCCCATCAAAGATGACTTTTAAATATATAAATTAGCCCTATTCAAAAAGTGCGACCCCTTTGGGAATTAAATAATAACTTTAATGGCATTTATTAATAGTCTTCCTTCCTAATTTTGGCGCCCAGGGATGATGGAAAGTCAATGCATGATCAGAGGTCAAAGAAGACTGAAAGAAGAAGGCTAAAAATAAATTAAATTAATTTATTTAATGCAGCCTTGAAGCATGCTAAAAAGTGCGACCCATGTGGTGAAGAAATAATGCTTTTTAAAGCATTTATTAATAGTTTTTATTCCTAACTTTGGTGCCATGGAGAAATAGAAGGTCAATGCATGATGTGAAGTCAAAGAGAACTGAAGGAAGGAGGCTAAAAATAAATTAAATTAATTTATTTAAAGGCTGTCATGAGCATGCAAGTTTAGGCGCCCAAGTTGAAAGAAAAAACATGTTTATTTATTAATTAATTGCCAGGAATAGGAGGGGCAATTATTAAAAATAGAATGTTGAAGGTTATATAAGCAGGGGCTGCCATAATGATGGATTAATTAATTCTTTTAGCAAAGGAGTGCAGCCCAGACAGTTTTGGTGCCCAAAAGGAGGATTTTTGCATAAAGAAGTGTTTTTCATTGCGGAAAGCTTCAAAGTTTGGCGCCTAGGATTGGAGGAGCTTGTTTTATGCCTGTGTAATTATCTACATATTGGTACAGGTGCCCAGGTGAAGTTGAAAATATTTATGCTTGCTTCGCATGCAAGTAAAGCCTTAAATTTTAGGGCAGTGGGCTTTATATGCAGATTTTTATGATAAAAATCAAGTGTTCATGTTTCGGTTGCCGTCTTTGTCTGAATTAATTGCAGGTATTCATTACAGGTGCTTATATAAGAGAAAGGGAGCTTAAATCAATGTCAGATACATTGAATATATCTTCCGAATATGAAGAAATCCCTAGATCTGCACCAATTGTAAAGAATTCTGGCGGAATAAAAGAAAAAGAGTTTCTCAGACAAAGATTGCTCCAGCCATGGCAAAGCGGGATGAAAGGGTAGGCTCTGCGGAATCATGCATAGCTTCCAGATTTGCTGAAGTCAATGATATAGACACAGGCCATGCACCTATCACCGATTTAATTGTCAAATCTGCACAAATTGATCCAATTGCAAACGCTTTCGACAAAAAATAATCCTCTTGTTTCTGACGCAGCTCGTGTAGAAGTCAGTGCATGGAGAATTCCTTCTAGGATCTTGTGCATGTGCTCCCAATCTTCCAGTTGAAGCCTCCATTGAATTTACCTGTACTTTCCTTCACCCGAGTGCTTTCCAGAATTTTTAATTGCTCATATGCAATTAAAAAAATAAAAGGTGATGAGTTTTGCCTGAATTATTTATGGAAAACATTGCACTGATGCATGTACTGGAGAATAACTGCAAAAGCTTCAAGGATAAGAGGGAAGACAAGTCAAAGGCAACACCCGTAAGCAAAATCACAGTCAACCACTTCCAGATCCAGTTTGGTGAGAATCAAAGGCAAAAGAATCAACTGCATGCAGAATATGGAAAAAGGAACAAGACTAGAAGTGTTGCAGCTTTCTTCTAATCTCTTTTCCTCTTTCTTCTTCTTTCTCTTATTTCCTCCGACAAAGTAATTGAGCGATCAATTAAATTATAAAACTTAAGTGATCAGTTTAAAAGCCATTACTTGAAGAAGTCAATTACTTGGAAATAGGTGGCATACATGCAAAATAGAAGGTTTTATTTTCAGTTATAAATCATGCATGTCATGTAAAGAGAATTTGAGGAGGGAGATTGCCAGTTGTTTCCTTTCCGACTTCCACATGTGCCAGTTCACTAAAGACTTCCTATTTGTAATTTCCCTCTATACACTATAAATAGAGGAAGAACCTACGGGTTAAAGGAGGAGAATTTGTAAGCAACATTCTTGTGTTCCAGACTTTGTGCTTGAAACCCCTGATAGCTATTTGAAGCAGAGGAATAGAAAGGAGCATATTTTTGGAGAACTTTGTGTCAACGGTGTATTTTGTTTCTAACTTTTCTGTCTTAGATCTATTCATAAACTTTGTGTTATTCTAGATCTAGATCTGAAAGTTCCCTTTGCTTATAATTTTGTATGTTAATATCTATCTGTTCTATCTATGTGCATGTAATCAACTCTGTAATCTATTGATTGGGTTGCACATCTTCCCTCTTTCTTTCCTGTTTTCTGCTATTTTCTTCTTTATCAGATATTTCCTTTCTTTAATAGCTGCTTACTTGCTGCAAAACTATACAACTATGGTTCATGAGTTGTATGGTTAAAGTAATACCCACAAATAGATACTAGCATATTTAACTGACAAATCTTACACGGGAGCCTCATCGGTAAATGAGGGAGATTTATCTCATGACTTGCCTAGGTTTTCAGCTATGCAAAAAATCTAGCCAACATGCCATAATGGAGGATGGCAAGTTTGTGAGTGAAAAATGTCTCAATTTTCATAGAAACATGGTCCCTTTAATAGTTGGATTGGGAGTGATACATAGAGGCTTTGAGGAAGGTACAACACAACATAGGACAACAGGAAGAGGGTAAGCCTAGACCATATTTTGGGCAGCCACGGAGGCCACTACAAAAAGGTAACTCTAGGTGTTTGGATCAGTTTTGCATGATGCTCAAGCTTGCCTTTCCAAGTTTGTTGTTGAGTGAAGAATGTAATCAAGAGTTGGGGAATGAGGTGTTATCTACCCCAAGTGAGAAGGGAAGTATTTCTATGGCAGCCATGAGCCAAACTACCATCATTGATATTGTTGTCATCATTTATAGCAGCCCCACCTAATTTCAGTTGCATTTGTATTTCGAATATGGAGTGTTTTTCCACCTTAGTTGAGAATGATGGAATGAAGAATGAGGATGCCACATTAGGACATGGATTAGCTTGTCAAGCTGCTTATTATTTATTAATTTCTTGCTTTATGACTAAGACTACAACAATTTGGAAGGCTTTTTATACAACTGATTATGCTTTAACCACATGATTGCCTAAAATACTGCCATTTAATTCTTTTATCAGTTTTATGCCCAATAGGATTAAAGTTAGCTCTTAACAATTCCTTAAATCCATTCCAACTATCGACAACATACCTCTTCTTCTTTTCACAAGTGGTAATGTAGGTTTCCCATCAAATAAGAGCATGACTTTCCATCATGACATGTGCAAAGGTGATGCTTTGTGCCTCCTTGACATTATCCACACTAAAATAAACCTCCATTCGCTTCAACCATTTGTGTAGTAATTCTGCATCTACTTGCCCCTAAACGTTTTAAATCTGAACCTTAGTTTCAACTTCTAAAGGAGCATCTTTAGATGTTACCTTATTTTTGCCTTCGTCTCTTCGAGATTGTTGCCCTTCTTCCTCGTGCTTTTCCATGAATTCTTCATCATGACTCTCTCTTCCTCCTATGCCAAGCTTCTTGGCTAGGGCTCAAAGCACTTTATTAAGGGTTTCTTGCCTATCAGCTGCGAGTTTCTACTGGTCTGAGATCTCTTTTTGATGCCTCAACATCCTTTCCATGGTGGTCTCTAGTACTGCAACTCTACGAGTGAATTTTCCTTCTTGTTTCTTACCATCTCTCTTGTCCTTTGATTCCACTCTCTTTTATATATCTTCAGATCATGAGGCAGTAAGTCTCCATCTTGTGACCTTGTCACTATCATACAAACCAACAAGAACAAATTCCACAATCCCCAAGGATATATAATCAGCTCTGATACCAAAATGATCTGTAAACTCCTCTTAGAACTCACAAAACCACAACAATTCTGTCCTACTTCAGCTTATGCTAGAAATGATAGATAATTACTTTTAGTGAATGAGACTCTTAGTACTATAATTGCTCATAAACAATATGAGTGAAAAATTTAACACACACAACAACTTGAAATATATTTCATACTATGACACAAGATATGATTCTTGGAAAAACCCAAAGACGAGGGAAAAAGAAGAAGGGAAGGGAAAATGCTCTCTTTCTTGGATTCTTATCAGCCAAAGAATGAAATACAGATACAATGAAGATTTGGAACATAGTACAACAATGCTGTTCCACTCTTGAGACATCTTGCAATTGTTTTTCTCTACACTTTACTTCTACAAACAACTACACAATTAGATGTTCGCCTACTCACTGATGATGTTTCCAGCTCGTTCCTTCTTATAATTGTAATATCCCTTTCAAGGGCTGAAACTAAAAAAGAAGGAAACCACACAAACCCAAGTGAAGTAAAATATGATTTTTGTAAGAGCAGCTGTATGTAATGCCCCATTTTCAAGATAATGGACATTAATAATATTTCTAAGTTGGGCCTAGTCAATTCATTATCTAGGGGCAACTTATTAATATTATTATAAGAATAAAATGTATTTTTAAAATCTGGCAGGTAGAAGACCCCTTTTAGCCTATTTTCCATTGTATTCAGTCGGCTAAAGGGAGAATAAAGGAGGAATTAATAATCTAATTTTAGTACTAAAGTAATTCTTATTACTGGTACTTTAATTAATTATTAAAGGTTGGTGGAAAAGTAAAGTAATATTAAAATAAGAAAATAAAGTTACTTTATTAATCCCACATGGAACACCCCACTTGAAAAATAGAGACAAAAAAGTATAAAAGGAGGTGAAGAGGGGTTCATTTGACATCTTTTGCTATTTTGATATCTATTTTCTGGTTTGGGCTGATTGCTCTTCCATTTCTACATTGAAAATCCCACTAGGTCTAGTATAAAAGGAGGTGAAGAGGGGTTCATTTTGACAACAATAGCTCTAGTGGTTGTTCCACATCATTCGCCAAATTCTTGGCCTCAATTTTAAGTTGAAAGGCATTGTCACCAATTATGGCCATGAAATTTGGCTAGTCTTGGAATTTGGCTCCATTGGAGATAGGGCGGTGGTCCCATGTTTAGGCAGATTGGTCTCTAAAAGCTGGATTTCAATGTTTTTAATCATGTGGCAAAGCTCATCAAAAGATTGCTAAGTTTTGAAAACTACTTTTCCATCAATATGTGGAAGCAAGCTTTGTGAAAAAGGCTTTAACTTTTTACTTTCAAGCAGTTTATGGGTCATCATTGTAACCTTAGTCATGAGCAATTTGTGCAAAGATATCTCTCGGGGTAATGTTGATTGAAAAATGAGTGTGCAATATCCCCTTATAGGATATTATTTAAATCTGCAAATTAATTTATCCAATCGAAGCTAGAAGGACTAAACCCTCCTAGTTCGACCTCAAATAACCCAATGTCAGCTTCAATACAACCCAAATGGGGTTGGAGTGAGCCGAGGTGGTGGGTTAGATGGGAGAACTAGTTGGAAATTAATCTTCTTTAATTCAGAAATTAATTGCAGCAGTGGAAATAATTAAATTGCACCCAAACAACTGAAAACTTAGAAAATTCACAACTTCAATACTCAGTATTTTTCAATGAAATCAAGTGCAAATGAAAGTAGATATTTTTAGCTTTCCAAAGAACTATAAATCTGAATTTTTTGAACACTGTAACCACCTCAAATCTGATCCCAAAAACTGAATGCAAGTCGCTAGGGTTAGGATTAAATGCATAAATTAATATCAGCCCTTTTCCTTGCTTCAAACCCTCAAAACATCATCCCACAGATCTGAAATAATTGTTTAATAACAACAGCTTGTAGATCTATCAAAAGCACTTCAAAATATGATGCCAAAATACCCTAACCCAGTCGATTCACTCTAAATAAATTGCAGCAGTATTTATGAGCCCAAAATCATTAAAACATATGCACCACACTTGGAAAAATATGCTAGAACAGATCAGATTGTAATCCCACTTCAAGAGCCACTAAAACATACCAAAAATATCTCTAATGCAAGTCGACTTGGCATAAAATAAATCAGCAGTAGCAGTAGATCATAACCACCATAAAATCCTTCAATGAGCTCTCTAAAACCATGCAAATATGCTTCCAATAATAGGCGCCACACATAGAATAATTATATCATGCAATAATTATCAATGCAAGCTTGGAAGGATCTCACACACTCCACAATAATGGTGGTGCTTACAAGCACTTTTGTTTGTGATCACAAATGGGCATACATCCCTTTTCAAGCATGAAGATAAGTTTATCAAACCGTCAACATGCCAAAAAGGGGATGCCACTTCTTCTTTTATAGATTTTGCAATTTGAATCTCCAATGTTTTCCCTCCAATTTTGGCGCCAATCTCTAGATAGGAGAGATAAATTTAAAAATAGTCTTCTTGGCTTGTAAAAGTCAAACTCCAATTCAAAATATTAATTCCTCCAAAAATATATTTGAATTAAATGCAAGAGAGGAATTAAATATTAATTATAAGCACATGTAGGAATCGACTTGCCCAGATAAATCGATTTGCCCCTAAATAATAATTAAATAGCTCATAGAATAAATCGATTTGCTCTTAATTAAATTGACTTGCCCAAATAAATTAAATATTAATTTTAATAAGCACATGGGATAGTCGATTTTCCCCAAATAAATTCCTTTAATCCAAGGAAGAGTGGATTAAAGGTTTCCAATATTTTATTTCATTAATGTCCCAAAAAGGGGACATTACAAAGTGATAATTCATCAAGTAATGTTGGAAAATTATGTATAGATCCAAATGATAAGGCATAAAACTAATCAAGTGCACATGTCCCTCAAGCTTCCTAGAATAACTTAGTGATTTATCAATTTGTACAAAGTATAAACAAGAGGCTTAGAATGATCTAATATGGTGAGAAGGATATCCTTTGCCATTGACTAATTCAAACTTTTGAGATAAAATCCTATTGCAAAGGGTAAGCAAGTACTTCTTAAGTTAAAGGATTGAGTAAAATATCGGTGGAAGTGACCACATTACTTGGCTTCTGAGACACTTGGGATAACACAATTTGATTTTGCAAATCACACACAACATTCATCATTATAGTCATTTCAGGAGTTGGAAGAGAGTAAAGTTGGAATAAAATCATTGTGCAAAAGAAGCAAATTGAGAAGCATTGTGAGAAATAGATGGAATTTGAGAAACATGTTGAGAATTTCAAGACATTGAGAAGAAGCAAGTGAAGGATGTCAAGAACTTGGAAAGCAAAGAAAGTATTTTGGAAAGTAAGAGAATCATTAACAAGACTAGAAGCATTAGCGAGTAGAACAATGGAAACATGAGGAGAAATGGCTTTAGAAGAAATGTGGGAAATGACTACATGATTAGGCATAGAAGGTGCTCCCTAGGTGTTTGATCTATATTGTTAGCATTCAAATATCAACTGTTTACCTTATAAGGTAAGGTATACCTTTCACCATAACCCCATTTTGAGCTTCTTGACCTAGGATTTGATGTTAAACATCTTTGAACACATTCATCAACTTTGCTATTTCATTAGGCAAGTTTCAAAAGATGTCTAAAATAAACACTTTGAATATGGCAGCCTCCTCCTTTTGAGTAGTCAAAATAAACAACGATGGGTCAGCTAGAGGTAATCCGGGTCCAACCCTTTATGGGAGGGATAGCTCATGATTCCTTGGGAACTCCTCTCTTCTTTTTTGCATATCAATTGGGACACTACACTAAGATGTGGCTGAAATTATGGTTGTCCAGCGTGCTCTCTTGGAGGCAACTAAACTGGGATGTCTTACTATCATAGTTGAATCGGATTCCAAGGTTATTATTAACCTTCTACAAGCCCCTGAGCAACATCCATCTAATAATTGGCTTATTGCCAGAATACAAGACCAAATAAAACTCATTGCCGCCGAGTTCCAAACAATCATATACTCTCATGTGCCTAGGGAGCAGAACAAGATAGTTGATGCCTTGGCCAATTGGGCTTTAGATCATTCTAATCTGATAAACTTTGGTCCTCTACCCCTGACTTGGTCCCAGGAGAAACGACAACAGATAGAGCGGATCCTCTCTTTGAAATCACATGATGGATAAATCACATATATGCTATCTCTTCTACTTTATTTGTACTTGGAAATCTAAAGATATCTCATCCAATATGATGAGTATCATTGCTTGGCATTGTAAGTTGTACTTTATATTTTCATTTATATAATTTGGTGGTTTTTTAAAAGAAAATGTGATAGTTATTCAGCCCTATCTTGTTCATCGAGTCGGATTTGTTTACCTTGTTGGCTAGATTTTCTGCATAGCATCAAACCTAGGCAGTCATGAGATAAATCTCCCTCATTTAACCGGTGAGGCTCCCGTGTCAGATTTGTCAATTTAAGTATGCTAATATCTAAATGGGGTTTTACTTTAACTACTCAGTTCATGAACCATAACTGAACAGTTCTGCAGCAAGTAAGCAGTTGTTTAAAGAAAGGAAAAGTTATAGAAGAAGGTAATTACATAAACACGTAAAAGAAATGGGGAAGATGTGCATCCCAATCGGTAGATGGCGACTGATTGCATGCACATAGAAAAATCCACTAGATATAAACACATAATTCTAAAACAAAGGCAGCTCTAGATCCGGATCTAAAATAACACAAAGTTTTATTAAGAGATCTAAGATTAAAAGTAAGAAACACAAGACACCGTGACACAAAGTTCTCCGGAAATTTGCTCCTTTGTATTCCTTTGCTCCAGTGGCTCTTAGGGTTCAAACAAAGTCTAGAACACAAGATTGCTTTGCTTAAATTCGATTATTAACCCAGAAGGTTCTTCCTCTACTTATAGAATGTAGAGGGGCAATTACAAGTTGAAAGCTTTAGTTGAACCGACACATGTGGAAGTCGGAGGAAAGAAACAATTGCAATCTCCATTTTGGAATTCCTCTTTGCATGACATATATGATTTGCAGAATTGAAAATAGAACCTTCTATTTTGCACGTCCGCCACCTATCTCCAAGTAGTTGACTTCTTCAAGTAATGGATTTTAAGCCAATCACTTAAGTTTTATAATTTAATTGATCGCTCAATTACTTTGTCGGAGGAAAGAAGAAGGAAGAGGAAAGCTACGGTTTGTCCTTTTTCATGTCTGTATGCAGCTGATTCTTTTGCCTTTGATTCTCACCAAACTGGATCTGAAACAACAAGCCGATCTCAAGCGATTGGAATTGGAAACAAATTGGAAACAAGCTGGATTTTGCCTTCGCCTTGTCTTCTCTTTTATCCTTGAAGCTTTTGCAGTTCTTCTCCAGTACATGCATCAATGCAATGTTTGCCATAGATAACTCATCATCCTTATTTTTAATTGCATATGAGCAATTAAAATTTTTGGAAAGCACTCCGGATGAATGAAAATTCAATGAAGGCTTCAACTGGAAGATGGGAGCATTTGCACAAGATCTTGGAAGGAATTTTTCATGCGTTGACTTCTTCACAGGCTGCATTCGAAACAAGGGGATGAAGCCTTTGTGCCGGAAGCTTTTGCAACTATGAGATTTGGATCTGGATATGCATATGGATTTGCATCTGCATCTGGATATGGGTCTGCACTGCGCATAACAAACTCGCAATCGGGTTTGTGGATGGAAAAGCTGCAGCTTGAATAATTCCACTGCTTTTAATCTGCACGCATGAGTGAAGTTTTTCCTGCTCTGGATCTGTCTATCAATTCAGCAAGAGGTTCCGAGCCTAGATCCGTGTCTCCAATATCTGCAAATTTAGAAGTGATGCATGACTCCGTTGTGCTTTCTTTTTCATCTTTCTTCGCCATAGCTTTGTCTATCTTTGTTTGAACAATTCTTTTTCTTCTTATTTGACTGGAATTCTTCAAAATCAAAAGTGCGAGATCTGGATAATCCTTCAGATTCGGAAGAAATATTCAATGTATTGGACATTGATATAAGTTCCTTTTTTATATAAAGCACCTATATCTAACTCTTGCAATTAATTCAGACAAAGATGTCAACTGGAGCATGCACAGTGAATTTTAATCACAAAAATCTGCATAATTCAAGCCTCGCTGCCCCAAAATTTGACGTTTTATTTGCATGCAAAGCAAGCATGAATTTTACCAACATCACCTGAGCACCTGTATCACTTCTACAAACAATTATGCAGACACAAATCAACCTTCTTCAAAGCATGCGCCAAAACTAGAAGCTTTTAGCATCAAATCCACCTTCCTCTGAGCAAAATCCTTCTCCAAATGGGGCACACTTTTCCTCTGGGCTGCACTTCTTCACCTGTGAATTAATTAATTCATCCTTATGGCAGCCCATGCTTATATAACCCTCATAATTCTATAATTAATAATTGCCCTTCCTATTCTTGGCAATTAATTAATTAAAAATCATGCTCTTCTCTTTAACTGGTGTGCTAAAATTGCAAGATTAAGGACAACCATCCATTAAATTAAATTTAATTAATTTAATCATCCACTCTTCACTTCACTTAAGCTTCACAGTGTGCTTTGACCATAGCCACTGAAAATAGAATTTAATTTAATCATTTAATACTTTAAAAAGTATTATTTCTCTCCCAAATGGGGCTGCATTAAATAAATTAAATTTATTTAATTTTGGAATTCTATTTTTAAATTCCTTTTGTCCACTTCCCTTTGTTGACTTTTCCACAAGCTTGGGTGCCAAAATTGGGTGAATAAATATTAACAAATATTTATTTAATGTATTATTATTCACCCAAGGTGGGTCGCACTTTTTAGCATAATAGAATTCTATTTTTAAAAACACATGGCAATGGGAATTTTTACCCTGCAAGGCAGCCCCGGAAATCCCATGATCCACTTAAGTGATTTGACTTTGACAATGGGATTATTTACCAAAAACTTCGCATAGGACAAAAAAAAAAATCCCATGATTTCACTTAAGTCACTTTTTTTTATTTCACCATGGGAATTTTTACTTAAAAGGTACTCAATAAATTCCCGCTTTAAACCGCCTCTAATTTTCCCACTCAGCAACTTAAGTGAATTTTCTAAAAAAGTACCTAAATGAGCCCATAAAATTCCCGTTGGAGAAGTGCTTTCTATTTATCAATACAACTTAAATCCTTTGTTTTCCAAAAATGCACCCAACCCCAAGGGCTTTTTAGTGCACGACTTCGCTTTTTCTCCTCAGTGAACCATACCTCCGATGGTGACTTCCTCCGGATAACGTAGATGTTCTCTAGCTACTCCGGACCAAGAATCGGGCTAACCCGTTGAAAGGAATTGATCTAGAAAAATTTCACAGAAAATGAAACGGGAAAACACAAAAACACGAAAAATTGCCAAAAGTCACAAATAAAGCCCTAACTTATTCTTTATTAAAATCCTTCGTGCAAGGAATAATGATATGTTCGATCATAACAGAGTTAAAATGGGCGCAAATAGCCTCATACGGGGGCTCAAAATAATTAAATACAAATTTCCTCATGAAAAATCCACGACAAATATATATATTTAATTTTGGGCATCTCATTTGGCGAAAAAAACTAATATGGCTCTTTGGGAATATCCCGACACAATACAAGAGCTTTCAAGAAAGAAAAACACAAAACGACCCATTATTTTAAAAGTACGAAATTTTTTCGAATAAGGTAGTCACGATTTCAGGATGAAATGGGTACACCATACCTGAGCAATTTGAGAACCATTGGCAACATTTTCATTCAAAGGCACATCATTGTGAGAAACCAACTCCAAAAGCAATACTAACATCATTTGTAACATCTATTTTCTTTTGTATTAGCTCTAGGACTTACCAAATGTTACAATTTATCCCAAGACCCCTCTTCGTTGGGGTTTTGGAGATAATTACTTTGGATTGCATAAAACATATATAACATGTAAAGATTTTAGGGTTTGAACAAGATATGTGCAATGTAACATACAATAGCTGGGGAAAATATATTTGGAACAAATAAAAAAACGAGCAAGCTCGACAATGATCAAATCTATCACAATTTGAAGCAAGATCTAACCCTAGAATGCTATAAAGAATGCAAGACAATGTAGGTTCACCAAAATGTTTTATGAGAAAGTGCTTTATATTAACATGCAATACATTTACCCATAAACATCGCAATTAAATCTAACCAGAATTAAAATAGTAAATCAAATTTAATTACTTAAATTGTTTGCAGTGTAAGAATTGACAAGACGGGGTTCAAGAAGAATATCTGATTTCACGCAAATCTGGAAACAATTGTCAGGAATAGACAACAAAGTCACGGTTGTTTTGGCTGGACAAAGATAAACGAAAAAAATCGCATTGAACAGAGGTACAAGCCAGAGTTGTTAGTACTCTTTTGGGACCGTTAGTGTATGTTTCTAGAAATTGTTGCACAAGAGAAATATGATGCGATGACTGTCAGGTCTAGGGCTCCAAAACTTTGCTTTCATTGGTAAAATTCTTTGCTGGTCTATGGGAAATTGATCTCCTTCATCCAAACCCTAATAGGCGAAGTAGGTATGCAAAATGAGTAAGCAAAAGAATTGTTTTGGGACTTGTGGTAAACCAGAGAAGAGAAAATTCAATATTTATCAGGTCCAGCAACAATGTACAACATTGAAAACAACATACCAATGTAATGCTTTAGCTAGGTAGTCCAGCGTAATACAATGTCTACTCTATATGACTTTTCGTGCAAGAATGAATGATTGATAAAGAAATAAATGCTTCAGATCTTGTCCTTCTCTAAAGGATAAAAATAATTGCTTAGGCACTTTCACAATCAGGCTCTCTTTCTCTCCCTCTCCGGCTCCCTCTCCCTCTCCCTCTCAAATTCATTTTATGTTGTAAATGCACTAATGCATAGGTGTATTTACAAACTTCTTGAATTCAAACTAGGACCCTATTGGCACATGAACCAACATATAACATGGGAAACAACAACAAGATGGGACCATTCTACACGTGCACCCAGACGGACCCACACAAAACACACTCCCATATCCGTACACTAGCTTTCTGACCCTACCAAGATCATACATGCAAGGTTATAGGAGATCTATAACTGTAATGCTTTGGGGAAAACCCAGTTCACAAATAGGAACATGGAGAGAGAGAGAGAGAGAGAGAGAGAGAGAGAGAGAGAGAATGAATTTTATGACTGGTAGTTGCCCTTGTACTAAAAATAAGGTGCCTAGAATGACATGATGTTTTTTTCTCTTTCCACCACTAAACCAAGTTTCTAATCTGCAATCTTTCTCTTGCATTTTTCTATATAATATCTTTTGATTTCAAGAATTCAGTGTTTATAACATTTCAGGTATATGATTTCACGAAATTTAATGTTTATCATATTTCAGGTATTTTATTGCATTTATGCTTTTATGGAACTTGAATAAGCAAGTTATACTTCTACCTTCCAAGTTGGATGAACTTCGATTTGATCGTTACTTGAAATCTGGTAAGCATTCTTTTGATTGGGTGGGTTTCTTAGTGATCCTGCTTGATTTATTTTAGACATTACATCGGGTGAGGTCATATTAGCTGTACAACTGTTAAGATGGTTAACGCTGTATTGAAGTTTAGTCGAAGCATCTGCCTGATCATATGTTTGCTTTCACCTTGATTTTAGTCACGGAATTACATTCCATGTTATACAGGACACTAAATTTTTATTGCTGCTTGTTAGAAAATGCAAAACATGGTACACAAGATGGAAACTAATCCTTTACAATGATGTGCCTACTTAATGTGTGTAACATTTATCTTATATATACCAAAAAGTCAAATGCAAACTAACTTTGCACATAGATGTTGATTGGATAAGAATTGCTGAAATTTGCAACAATTTAGTGGATGTTATTTGTTAGATGGCCTCTACTTGCGAGGCATAATTCATTTTTGTAGATTGTGATCACCCTACTTTAAGCTGACTTAGATTTGGGTTAGCTTTTTCATCACACATAGATATTATACGATGGTTATCTTAATTTCATGTGTTAGAAATAGAAAACCTTAGTGACATATGAGACAAGAGTACAATTTCTGACTTGATTGATACACCCATCAAACACTGCATTGATGTAATTCTCCAGTTTTGAGCCCCTTTGGCATTTGTGTTATGGCATGTATAACAAATTATGAATGTGTGGGAAGGGTGTCATATCGTGTATGTGACTTTGTCCAATACATATACGCCTCTATAAGCCATGATGCATCTATATATGGAACTGCCATATCTGGACAGTTTGTGCCTGACATGTCAAGTTGTAACTGTATCTGGGTCCTATCTGGTGCTCTGTGTGTGTGATTTATTTTTATATACATTTTGTACTGATGTATCTGTGTTTTATTGTCTCCAGGGGGTACCAGAAAATTGTCATTTCTTGTACCCATATTCATGTCATGGTAACTTCTCACATATAATATACATAAGTGTGATTATTTGCAGGAGGATTTATTTGCAGAAAATATGTGAAATGACATTTTGCAGCTTGAACCAATTGTAACCTGCTGTAATTGTTGTACAACCTAGGATAGAAACCCTAGATTATTAAAAATTTAAAAGGGATAACTATAAATCTGAACCGCAAACAGAAAATTGGAACCTGTAATTTGTTTGAAGAACATTCTCAATTGTTTTAGATTTATGTTTGTGTGTTTGAAGGTGCAATTTCAGATATGATTCAAGGGCAAACCCTTATTCCTAGTTTTAGCCCTACAAAGGACATTACAAAGACACTCGAACTTTATTGACAATCTAAAATCAACTAGGATGTAATGTCCCTTCGAGGGAAATGAATGGGGAAAAAGGGTTTCTCCATAATCAATGGATCAGATCTAAAATTGCATCTTAAACACACAAGCATCAATCCCAATAGTTGAGAATGTTGTTCATACTACTAGAACACACAATATCAATCAGCCCTCTAGGGCAGCGAACTGCATATGGGATTCTTAGCAACATATAACCATGCAATAAGAGCTGAAAATGCTTCCAAATAATTAATTCAACCATGACAATATTTATCAATCCAAATTACATCAAAATAATAGAGAAAATAAGTGATTACACCCAGTTGTAATTAATTTTATGAAAACAATACAACCAAAACCAAGGGCTGGTAATGATGCATAAACTTCACCAAAAATCACCTAAATGTAGATTCCAACCTTATAAAATATGATGAACAAGATTATCAGCTCAAAATACTAAACCCTGCTCCCTAGAAGGCACTGAACTCAACACTCAAGCAAGTTGCCTAGGGCTGGAAATGAAGAACAATTGCATAAAATTACTTTGAAGCTCCAATGTGACCTCCATGTGAGACCACCCTTGCACACAAGAGGGTTTTTATCCCAAATGTGATCCTAAGATGGTTTTGTCCTCAATAGGTGACTAAGAGAAGTTACTTGCTCCACCTCCAAGAGAAATCAATTTCAAAAAAGCATAATCCTCCTTTAGCAAGTCGAACCACCTTATTTAGGCCTTGAAGATGTCAATGGGAAAATAGAATCCTCTAGATCTCTAGAGAGGCCGCCCCCTCTTAATGAAGGAAAAGAACATTAAAGTCACCATGTAGGCCTCTTACAAGAGAGACTTCCATAATGAAGAAATAGAAATCCTCCTTACATGGTTTGACAAGTCTTCCACCACCTAGTTGAACTACTCCAATGTGATGATTAATAAATAAAATAATTAATTACCAAAGTACAACACTTAAAATCATGGCAAGTTCCCTCCCTTGCTCCTTCCTTGATTCCACGGGAAGAGGAATGAGCACAAGTTCTTCCATATCAAACTAGCTTGAAAATGGGGACATTACATAGGAGCACATGGGAGGGCTACGATCGTTCTTTGCGTTAATCTAGCTCCCATCATTGTGCCCCCTTTACCGTCACGTCAGGTGACGGTCTTTAATTTCCCCTTGTCTTATAATATCTTCAGGTGATGGACTCAACATATGCGTGTAGTCGTGTCATCCGCCTTCCATGTGTTAAGTTTGCCCACCTGAGTTATCTATAAGGTAAGTTATACTTCTACACTTCAACTCTTGGAACTTTGACCTATTCCAACAACGTGGGACATTTAAAATTCCCACCCTCGAAGAACTTCCTACCATCCCATTTTAGGAATATCAATGCTTCAACTATATGGTAGATTCTCTTTGTTGCTATAGTGGTCATCCCAAGGTTGTGGGCCATAGTCCTGTACAACGCGTTCTCGATTCGATGATGATGAGCTGATGAAATCAACCTTAGCATTAATGCCTCTGATCTTCCTGATGCCATTATTTCCCAATTACCTTCGACCTTATGACCATGCTCATGGAAGAAAGATTCTAACCATGTCCCTATACTATTATCGATCCTTGTCTTTTATTGCTGCTTGTTACGATGATGGCTACTCTCACAAAATCCCTTCTTTGTAAGTTATGCCTAGGCTAAGAATATGAAAATCCTTTGTTATCATGACACTCTACGCCTACTTTCAACCATAATATCAACTCTATCACTATCTCCTCGCAAGACACACATGCTACCTTCAATCAGAGGCAAATGATCTTATGGACACGATGATACCTACTGATTTTGACTCGACGAGCTCTTGAACTATACTCCCCAATTGGTGATCCGATGTTTGAGCCATAGTTTGCTCCCTCGATAGCCCTCTACTGCCTATCGTGACCTCTTCCCCTCCTTCACCTCTCGTCTCTCCACATATTGCTCAACTCTACCATCTACTTACACAATGCCAACTCTTCTTGTCATTATGGTTCCTAGCCTCCCCTACCTCATCAACCATATTGCATATGGCATGAGGCTCTTGGGCATGATGTTTTTAGATTTAGAGCTTGTCTACGACATATGAAAAAAACTCGAGCGAAGTCGCGAGACCAACAAAAGAAGGCCACACAACCTTCTTTTTGCACACCGCTTTTTGTTCTCATCGCGATTTTTGCTCACATACAAACGATACTTGTCAGTTATCTCCCACAAGCCCCAAGCCCGAGAACCTTCTCCTCATGCATGCATAAGTGTTGAGCCCAATCCCTGTCACATCCTTCTATGCCGTATATAGTTCTCATCATCATCCCCCTCTCTCCCTTGATAATATCCATTGTGATTTGCTATATGGAATCTTCGATAGGATCAATGATTCCCTCTAACTCTACAGATCAGAAATCCATCATGGTATCCTCGTAACATTCACCAAAATTCAATTCTGAAATTCGACATTCGTGCTCTGTTTGAAAGCGCATTAAATTTTTAAATCGTAATGTATTTGTATGAATGGAAAAATGCGAGTTTTATTTGAAATTCCAGGCCGAACAATGTATATATCTTGTACCGTATTGGATACATAACTATATATCCACATATAAGCTTAACGTTGATACTTGTGTTGCCCTTAGGTGTATAGATTGACCGCTGAGTTTGAGCTTGAATCTATAGGTTGAATGATAAGAGGTTTTCCACTTTCAACCAATATGCTTTGGGAAAAGGTTTGATTTTAGTTGGATGAGAGAGGTTGAAACCATAAATGAATAAAGTTAAAATTGCCATAAATATTGCATATCTGTAGTAGGACGATCAAGGAAAAGTTTATTTGAAAGACTTTGGGATTTTTATCTAATATTCGTTTGTTAAAAAATTTCAATTATTTTATTACGTTTTTGTTTAATGTTATTATTATTATTTTTTATTTATTTTTAAACCTGCTCTATAAAGTTTTATTAAATCGTTGTCTTTTATTAAGATTATATATTTTTATTCTTAAAATTTTATGAGTTATAAAGTTTTTATCAAATGCGCAAATTTAATTTTCTTTAAATCATATATTTAATTTACATGTATGATACTTATTAATCTAAAAGTATATTTTTCACAATCGGATTTAATTATGAAATATCTGTCTTTTTTTTAAATATTTAATCTAAAAATAAAATTTTATAGTTGAATTTAAGCACGAATTTTATCGTTGCTTTTTTAGTAACAAATTGTTTATGAATTTTATCCTCAACAAATTTGAACACGAATTCGAATGCGACAACTTAGGTGGTATCATTATCATCCAAGATAACCTCAAAGACCTCACGATCCATACATGCCAACAAATCCTACATGACGTAGCAGACATTATCAACAATGTATGTCAATCATTCGCATGTTGTCATTGAGACATTATTCTATTTGCTGTAATTCTCATCAATCTTCTGCTTGGGTTTCTACGGCGATTGTTTCCTATCTTGGATACTTTGGTAATTCCTATTATCTCTTGCTTGGGTTTTTCTCTCCCGCTTGGGTTTCTATGGCCATGGCTTCCTATCTTGGATACTATGGTCATCACATTCCTCTCATCTCCCACTTAGGTTTATCTCTCATCATTTGGGCTAGCCCTATCATCGATCCTCGTCCTTTTCAATTTCTACGCCTTTACCTACACTATCACATTTAAACCTTTTATCACTTCATGTCTGTTAATCTTAAATGTTCATTTTTTTATGTATACATAAGAAAATGAAATCTTAAAAGTAAACATACACCATACACCACCATACACAAGATATCACCAAAGCAATGGTATATCATATATATATATATATGAATCGTTTTATACAACATCATCTATCTCTCAAAAATAATACAATCAATCATCCGTCAAGCATCCCCTCCCTTAGATTGAGGTCGGTCAATGCTTTGAGCTAATGGTGCCTGACTAGTCACATGCGGGGATCATGCCTAAGATGTTACTCTAGATTGAGCCCCGAAGCTTCTCCATTTTCTCTAGCCACACGAATCTCCAAAGCTGCAATTTGGGATGCATTTGTCCCTTGCTGCACTACCGCCCCTTGTGCATTTAATAGCCTAGTTACTTGTTCTTGTGCTAGCATTGTCATGCTTGAATAAGGCCCCGCATCAAAGATGTCATATCTCCGACACTCATCACCGCTAAAGCACCCCCATGTCTCTCAAGCTCGCGATCTGCTCTCCTACGAGCCTAAATACACTCACTCGGTCTCCAATTGTCATTGACATTGGATTCGCCATAAGCGGCTGGATTTGTCAAGTCTAAGACGCCATCCAAGATCTCATGGTGTGCTGCCTCGATCATCGCATGCCACTTTGTAATATCCCCTTTTGGGATATCCAAATATGCAATTTAATTTATTGAATCGACTCTAGAAGGACTAAACCCTCCTAGTTCGACCTCAAATAATCCAATGTTAGCTTCAATACAACCCAAATGGGGTTGGAGTGAGCCAAGGTGGTGGATTAGATGGGAGAACTAGTTAGGAAATTAATCTCTTCAAATATGAAATTAATTACAGTAGTAATTAATTAATAAATGCACTAGACTGCTGAAAACTTCAAAAATTAATAACTCCACCCAATATTTTTCTATCAAACCAATGCCAAAAGATTCTTCATATTTTTAGCTTTCCAACAAGCTATAGAACACAATTTTTGGATAAGTAGAAGGCATGCAAATCAACCCACAAAATCTGAAACTGTGTAGATGAAACCCTGGCACATAATAATTAAATATTGCTCACAGACAGCTGAAACTTTGAAAATTCATAACTTGCTCAATACTTCGTCTTTTGCCATGAAATAAAGTGCAGATTAATCTATAATTCAAGAGCTTTCAAAAGAGATATTAATCTGAATTTTTAGACCACCGAAAACCCTCCAAAACAGCCCCCAAAATCCACAAACCAGTCGCTAGGGTTAGAGTGAATGGCATAAATTATTATCAGCTCTTTCTATGCTTCAAAACCCTCCAAATAACAGTCCTACACTTGGAAAATTATGCCAACATAGATCAGATTATATATCTAACTTGTTCCTCCTCAAAACATGTCAAAACATGATCCAACACAAGTCGCCATAGCTGGAATTAATTGCAGCATTAAAAATCAGATCATAGAACACTCTAAAACTCTTCAACATTCATCAACAACATGCATATTTCACTCTAAATAAATGTGCCAATCTTCTAATGGAGAAATAATGCACAAAACACACATCAACACTAGAGAACTCAATGAATAGAACAAGAGAGTCTTTAATATCCTCAATAATGGCTTCCAAATGAAGCTAACAATGAAAGAGAGGGCTAGGGCATACATCCCATTACTCTAAGCATGGAGTGAAAATCAAATGATCAATCCAACATAACCTTCACAATGATCCCAAGCTCTCCTTTTATAAACAAGGAAGCACGAATTTCAAAATCTTTAAGAGAGGGAAATCGTTAAATAAAAATAGTTTATCTTTCCTAGGTGTGGTGTCCCCTTTCTAAGGGCGATTTTAATATTAAAAGCCACCCAAAAGTTATTTAATTAATTCCCTTTTAATTTTGCATTGTGGGAATTAAATAAAATAAATTACATGGTTAAATAATTAAATAATTATTGCTTTATAATGTCAAATGGTAAAAATCACTCTCCAGGAAATAATATTTAATTATTTAATATAATTTTCCCCTTGCAACATCCCAAAGTCCACGGGAAAGATAGGCTAAGGGTATTCAAAAATGGGAACATTACACACTCATTTGTGGTTCGCTCTGCAAAACACACGAACCACACATTTTACTACCAACCTATTCAACACATCACAATCTACGTTATCCAATAATTCAACTTTGAGGCTCACCTAGCTCACCGGGTTGCTCCACTATGACAACTTCCTCTGCTTGGCCTCCCAAAACAACATTTTCCTCCTCGTATCTTGGTTGACAGGTTCCTACCAATGGTGCCCATCTCGGGGCACTAATATCATTGGTTATCTCCTTGGAGCCTCTACTCTCTTTCTGGCCGCCCCATCGTATACTCTGCCATCCCCAAGGCTTCTCTACTTGCTCCTCTCCGGTATCCGGTCTCTTGGGGTTGTCATCCACCTCTATGCCCGAGGTCCATCTACACCTCTAACTACCCTCCGTCACTATTGCCTACCACTTGGTTTTGGGGCACACCTCGCTCAACGTGGTTGTAAAGGTGACACGCCTACCACCGGTCTCGCTCTCCCTCCTTTCTCTCGCATGTCATGCGGTCGATACTCCAGGAGAGTTAAAGCTCCCAAATGAGTTGGGTGCCCAAATTGTAATGGTACTCTATCTATTCGGTGTGCCTCCACCCAACACACGTAATACCCTGTATTCTCTAAGGTCCCCTGACTACAACCGTAGTCGGCCAACCGTGCCACTAATCCACCGTCCCCTCAGTAAGGCCCCCACACTTGCTTGTTTTTGTCAAACTTCGACAACCTCCTAAAACCAACCACTAGCCTCACTGTTGGGCCTCTTTTCTACTGTAGAATCTTCGGGGCATCTCTTGCTACTTAGTGATATCCTTGTAGGCCTATACATCAGGAATCACTCATAAATCGATGATGAAAATAGTAGTATAGGTCCTACTTGTCCTCTCTGAACCTCACCCGAATCTTGTATAGATCATGCATTAACTATACCCATGTGGTTGTGCCCCAACTAAAGTGAATCTCTGCCTCAACGCATGCCAACATGCCACTAACACAAAAAGTGGCACTGCTCCATTTGCCTTGTTGCCTTGGCCTAAGACCCTTGCACAACCATCCCAATAATTGCCTTATGGATATCTAGAATTTCGTTTAGCAAATACGAAACTCAATTGAACCATTAATATGCAGGTGGTAATCATCACGGCCTGCAGTGGCCCATTGCGTTAGTGCCCTCCTCTCTCGTGGTATTCATTGACACACCACAAAACACAGATTTCTTGAATCGATAACCCCAAAATAACATGCGGATATTGCAGCGACATTGCAGCCTCAATAGTTTGTCCTCCGACCCTCCACTTGAAGGTGTTGGTCCTGAACTCCCAACGGCTCAAAAATATTTGTATCAAATCCGTGTCTAATGGGATCCGCACCATGTGCATAATGGCTTTAAATTTGAGGCCCTATAATCGTGCAATATCTTGTGTGGATAGTCCCCTGCAATAACTCTAGTGACCATGCCGCATCTACGGATCTCCATAGACGAATCCTCCGTGGCACTTGCAAAATATCAAACAAGTACCCATGAAATCACAATTCAAATCAATCATCAAAATTAACAAAATACATATCAAAATATCAACATTTCACAATTTTATACTACATCGGCCTTATTGGCTTAACGCTATCGCCCTTAAGAAAATAATTTTAACTCTATACACCATCGGCGTCTTTGACAAAATGCCATTGACCATGGTAAAAATCTCCCTAGTCAAATTGTATCGACCATGTTGCAAATGATCATCCTACTATGGCCAATGGTGTCTATTTCAGCGTCCCTCGACTTTTTCTAGCATTAATTACAAAAACCTAATCTAATGACTCCAAATGCAAAATGGTCCCAAACCCTCTAGACCTTGATTTGATCCACATTTTGACTATCTTAGGGGCAAATTTCACTAGCTAAATTTGCCTCGACATGCATTTTCCCCCTTTTCCCCTAGCTACCCATTTCCAATTCAAAAGCACCTACCATGGGATTTGCATTGCCATGTGCCCCATCTCAGCCACTTTTTCCACCACCTCATACTCTCGCCATCGTCGCTAAAATCACTCGATTTGGATTATCTTAGAGTTCAGTTTGTTTTAATCTCAAATTAGCAAAGTGACCAATGAATTCCTCCCTTTACTATTTATAATCATTCTTATAACTAATTTTGTTGTGATTTCCTCCGAATTTCATCCCTTCATATCTTTTAATTGACAAAACCTAAAAATATTTCGTAAATTGCACCACAATCGTATAAGGCATAATTAGCCGCTCATTTTGATAAATTACACTTCTCTCTACCACCTTCAACTCGAAAATCCCCATTTTCCATCATCTTGATTCTCAAAGAACATCCTTCCCATGGCCTCCTAGTTTGGTGATTTATGTCTTATTTTATTGATTATATTCTAGTGATTTTTTTATTCTTTGCTTATTCAGGGTTCCAAGCAACTACTCCGCTCGCCATAAGCAAGCTGCGACACTTTGACGGCAGGTATGTATGGGATAGGTATATTTCAATTGGTGGAGTTAAATTATTTCTTTACAACGCTTTCATCTCAGCTTTACTTTCATTTTGTGTTGCATAGATCATTTTCTTCAAGACCATTTTGTATTTCACTATTGTGACATACAATGATCTTCGGTTGGGGCATATGTATACACCATTTTTTTGACATTTGTTAACCGCTTCTTTTGTACAAGGGTTAATGCATTTTCCTCTTGAGTGGGTGCCTTAAGGGGCCTATTGAGATCGGGTACGATCGGACTTGGTCATGTGTGCTAGACTACAATATTTGAGAGATGTCGCTATTTCTCCTTAGTTACCCTACCATTTCCTTGTTTCTTCTCTTTGTTCACACACTACACCCATTATGTCTACTTGTCCCATTGTGTCTACTTATTTCTTATTACGAAGCTATTATCCATGCTTTCGGTCACCCCGACCTTCGTCATTTATCCCCATTCACCTTCGGCCTCCATTCCCCATGATTTTCACCATTTGATCTTAGGGTTTCCCAAGGCCTATGTTGTTGCCCATGGGCAAAGGTGTCTATCTTGGCTTTTCCATAGTTGACACTATCACGCATGGGCGATGGCGTCGGGTATATATGCTTGACCAAACTACCATCACATTGACCCAATTTACAATCATTTGCTCATACCTATATTTGCTCTTGCTCACACTACTTCGCACTTAATTGCTGACTTGGAGTCTTGGAGCTTACCTCTTTTGCATTTGGGTCACCATAGTGAGTTAGGATTGGAGATCTTCTTGTTGAGCTTTCCCCTTCTCCACCCATAGCAATTCTCTCTTGTGTTGTTGTCTCTGGGGATGATTATGCACACATGCTACAGGGTAACTATTTTTACTTTCTCGACAACTTTAATCAACCAAGAAACTAGAAGAATAAATTGCAAGTTAATACAAGTTTGACAAAGTGGAATTTTTACAACACCTATTTCAAATGCATATCATGGTTGGATAATGTTTTAACAAGCTCAATGAGCTCTACCAAAGTCAATAGTTCATTTAAGAAACAATAGTAAGTGGAAGAGCTTTTTAATTGTACAAACTTACAAATTTATTATTCCAAAACACAAAAATTACAAGTGTTGTTTCAATCTAATTTTTCAAAAATAATAATACTACTAAACCACATTCTCTCATTCCAAAATGCAAGTTTTATAACTTGTTGCAATATGGTGTACAAACTATATTAACATTAAACAACTCTTTCCTTCATTTATATTAACAAGAATAAAAACAACTCTAAAATGCAAGAATACAAGCCTCCCACAAAGTGGGAACAACATGCCATTTTTGTTTGAGTCTACTATTTTTACAAAAGAGATCAAGCTTCCAAATACCATTTCTCCTAGCTCCAACTCCAACTAAGTATGCATCTAAGCCATAAGAGAAGACTTGGTTTACCTCCCTACAAAATGGCATCACTGCATTCCACATCCAAAGATTGTAGAGCATGTTAGCCTCCGTCCAAGCCCATGGGAGAGAGGAGAATGCAAGCCTCTAAGTGAGCACTAAGGTAAGGGAAAAATAGCCCAAAAACATGCAACCAAAACACCAAAGGGATTGCTAAGCAACCACAAAAACATTACAAGAAGTTTCATACTTCTATCTAAATGGGGAAGAGAGGGAGAGAAAATCCAACTTTAAACCATATCCAAAACGTAGCCAAAAGGGTCTCCATAAGTTTCCAAGTGTCCCAAATTTTCTCCATAACTCTATATCCCTCCAAAATCCTAATACCTCCTTGCCTCCTCCTTGCCAAGGCTTTTCAAACCTTGGAGGTTTCCTTAGCAAGGAAGGGAGAGGGTTCCGAAACTATTAAGGAAAAAATCTCCCACTTCAAAGTCAAACCATATGAAGGGAGTAAAATAAGAAAGCCCAATAAGGCTTTTCCATCAAGCCTTATGGGAAAAATAAGAGAGGATTCTTCCCTCTTTCCCTACAAATCAAAAATCCACTCCCCAAAGGGGTGGATGAAGAAAATAAAAGTGAAACTCATTTGCAATTCAAACACAAAACTCAACAAGAACATACAATATTTCTTTTCAAAGCAATAATATAAAAACATGAGTGTGAGGCTTACGTCACAATCGCAAGAAGATGCTAAGCTTCCAAAATCCAACACAAGATTTCCAAAATGCCCAAATCCAAGCTCTCCAAGTTAAAACAAACAAGCTCTCCTTCGACCAAGCTCCTTCTCTCCAAAACATTGCCAAAATAAAAGCAAGGAAAAGAACCCCAAAACCTCCAAGTTAGAGGATAATATAGGAAAAGACTCTCCAAACTTCAACCCAATTGGAAGGTGACATGTGTTACTGCACCTAAGACTCCAAGTCACCCAAGTACCTCCAACATGCTCTCACAAAAAAATAAACGAAAATTCATTTAAAAACAAGTAATCAAAGTCTCCACATGGAGCAACTTGCACACAAAATCCAAAGCTACACAAGGTCTAAAAATAATAAATTTGGGTGCTAAAAAAAGGGGCAAAATGGGGGAATTGGGGATTATCAGATCATCTAGATACACCACTATGATTATATCTTTGAGGTGAGCAAAGGCTAGATCCATAGCTCTTTGAAATGTCGCACCAAAGATTAATCAGGCCGAACGGCATTTTCTGGTATGCGAAGGTTCCCCAAGGTGTGATGAACGCCATTTTGTATTGATCTTCCTCGGCCACCTTGACTTGATTGTAGCCTGAGAAGCCATCAAGCATGGAAAGCATCTCAGATCCAGTGACCACCTGCAGAGTGTGATCCATGATGGGGATGGGGTAGTTGTCTTTCAGTGAAGCTTGATTAAGGTTGCGGAAATCTACGCACAGCCTAATCTCACCGCTCTTCTTTCTTACAGGGACTATGTTGGCCAACCACTCCGAATGATGTATGGGATAGATGATCTTTGCGTCTAACAACTTCCGGATTTCTGCAAAGATGGTTCCCAAAATGGTAGGGTTGTGCCGCTGCAGCTTCTGCTTGAAAGGCTTCTGTTCTGGTTTAAGTGGGATGTAGTGTTGAACTTCCGCAGGCTGATATGTTTTTAGATCCTGGTAAGACCAGGCAAAAACATCCATGTATTTCCTAAGAAGCTCAGTAAAAGCTTCTCTTTTACGCCTCTGAGCAACACTTACCCAGATTTACTAACTTAGGATCATTGCCAGCTCCCAAATTTAGTAATTGTGTGTCGGAGGAATAACCTTCCCCACTTTCTTCATTTTTCTTAAGCATTTGATCATGCTTATCAAACATTTCCTCAAGAGATACCAAACCTTTGGGAATTTTATTCCCTTTTAGTTGGATAATCTCCTGACTTCCTGAGACGTCCATATCCATTTCTCCGACAGTAGTCTGCCTAGGAGGTGAATTGCTTCCCTCATAGTAGATTCCTTCAAAGTTGTCTTTCTGTTGGAGAAACGCAGCAATCTGCGTGTCATCATTGAAAACCTGCCATTGCTGAACGTTGTCAGGAACCTTTGGGCGAAAGACCATCTCCACCTTGTAGTCCCCCTGTCTAAAGAATGCAGGAGGCTGATCCGGATTCAACAAGGCTGCAGTTACTGCAAGCGAATCAGCTCTTGAATTTTGTTCTCTTGGAATGTAAGATACCGAGAAAGCTGAAAAATCCAGGATAGCAGAGTAGACCCGATCTCTATAGTGCCGCAGTTTGTCTTTTTTGACTTGGTAGAGGCCTCTTATCTGCTTTCACAATCAGCTCAGCATCTCCCCTTGCGTGTAATAGTTTGATTCCCATTGTTCTTGCCTGCTCCATGCCTAACAACAATGCTTCATACTCAGCCGTATTGTTAGTATTTTCGAACATCAATTTGAAGGAGTGCGCATGCACCTTCCCTTCAGGAGAGATAAGAACAACGCCTGCGCCGGATCCAAATGAACAGCAGCTGCCATCAAATTCCAGAGTCCAAATCTTGTTATCAATTTGATGTGATTCTTGAATCACCGGTTGAATTTCTTCTTTATCCATTTCTAGATAATAGACTCCGTGATCCGATTCCTGAAACAAGATCTGAGATCTAGGATCCTCAGATTTTGATACTGTGTACTTAGATTTCTTCTCGTGTTTCACTTTTCGATTTACTCCTTTGATTGGTATGTGCGCACAAGACCAATCCATCTTGACTTCTCCACCCAGCTCTTTGTAGAAATTTCTACTCAACAACGATGCCATAAGAGACTGGAATGTTTCTTCAAGGATAGTCATTTTTAGTCTTTTATCCGGAAAAGAAGCAAGTACGCTCGCACATCTTTGATTTGCCCCACAAGAGGGACTTGCCTTTCCATTGAATAACATCTTCCGATGGTTTTTGTCAACGTGAGACCCAAGGCATCAGCAACTTTGGCAGGCATTACATTATCAGAAGCTCCAGAATCCAAAATGCAATTGCTCAGTTTGTATCCGTTGATAAGCAAAGATACATAGAATGGCTCGATCCTTTCTGATGTAGCAGGAGAAGGGGTAGAAGGAGAAGAACTTGCCGCCGCATTATTTGTAGGAGTATTCTTTGGATTTGACAAGATACCCCGTGAAGTATTGTTTGTTGGGCTGGGACCATTACTTTGCACATATTTGACCAATCTATTCAGC
The DNA here is from genome assembly GCA_018340775.1 of Taxus wallichiana var. yunnanensis. Lineage (NCBI taxonomy): Eukaryota > Viridiplantae > Streptophyta > Pinopsida > Cupressales > Taxaceae > Taxus > Taxus wallichiana. The sequence goes on along the minus strand of CM031233.1, from coordinate 382,960,413 downwards.
TGATCAGGAAATGCCCTCAAATACTCAGCTTCTGACATTTGGACCTTGTTCCTCTTGATGTGATCAATTATGTCAAAAGCTTGACTTGCTTCAGCAGGATGTGCGTTGGCTCTTTGTTGCGAATTGAAAGAATTTGAATATTTATCCTTAGGTGCTAAAGAAGAAGGAAGAGTGCTACCTCTTTTCAAGATAGTAACATCCGGGCCAAGATCTTCTCTCTTTCCGGCCGCTTGTGGATGCTTCGGCATTTTGGCGCGTCTGAGACCTTGTAAACACCGCAAAAGTGTGACCATCAGAATCTTCAAAAGATTCATAATAGCCATCATCAAATTCGTAGTCCAGGTAACCAATATTGGAGTCGCCAGCGGGATCTATAAAGTCTTCATCATCGAATGATTCATCAATGCCGAGATCCTCTTCATTAGTTTCCAAGTTATTCCTTGGAGCAGCTTCTATTGCCAACCATTGTGGTGCAGCAAAGTCTATTTCGATTTTGATTTTGATTTTGACCATTAAAGGTCCGGGTAGGAGCTATTCTTGAGGGGGTTGCATTCCCTGCTTGAGAGATCTGCTTCTTGATCTACAACATGTCATTAGCTAATTTCTGCAACAAAGGATCTGAAGTACTAGAAAAAGCGCCATCACCTTTGTGAGATGGTTGTTTAAGTTTTCCAGCCATGATCAAGTCGTCCTCAACCTCCACAGCAACATTTTGTGCTTCAAGTAGATTTATAGGTCTTGCCCTTCTTAGCTGATATCCAACTTCAGGCAATAAAGCGTTTATAAAAATGTCTTTCGTCACTAAAGTATGACAAAGTCTTTGATTTCGTCAGCTCAATGCGGCGAAGTGGGGATTTTATACAAAATCCTTTGGAACCTTGCAATAAAGTCCCGCATGTTCTCGCTTGCTCTTTTTCAATCAACTGCGTCGGTTGGGTGATTAACGTCAATAGCGTCCTCTCGCAGCTTGAATCTTTTTAGAAATTGCTCACGCATAGTCGCCCAGTTGGTTATGGTGCCAGGAGCCAGCCGATAGAACCATTCTCCAGCCAAGTCGTGTAGTGTCTCAATGAAGAGCCTGACCGAGACATCTTCATGCTCTCTTTAAAGCACACCACAAAATATGAAGAAGGCCGCCAAATGATCATCCGGTTTTGCTTTCCATCTCCAAAGAATTTTGGAAAATTCTTTCTAGATCCCTTTGGCAGCTCGTGCATAGGTGGAGCCAAGTTGAGAGGTCCAAAAGCTGCTCCCCATGGAACAGGTACAATTTGGTGCGCCATGTTAACTTGAGCATGTCTCCTCCTTGTGTAGACTTGATAGACTTGATGGATAATTCCAGCCGCTGGATTATGCTGAATACGATCCGGATCTGGATGGGTGTGTACTCTCCTTCCTGGTGAGAGACTAGATCTGCGGCTTCTAACTTGAGGAGGATGATTGAAATTGAATTGCTCCTGCAGTCGGAAGAAATGATCAGTCCTTCCTTGCGCCTTCACGGATCGGGTGAATGGACGTTCAGCCAGGTTGAGATTTGTATGGAAAACACTCTGATCTTCAATAGAAAAGCTTTGATCTGCAAAGATAGTTGTTTCCCCAGCAGAGTCGCCAAAAACTGTTGGCTAGATTTTCTGCATAGCATCAAACCTAGGCAGTCATGAGATAAATCTCCCTCATTTAACCGGTGAGGCTCCCGTGTCAGATTTGTCAATAAAAATGTGTTATTATCTATCAGGGGTTTTACTTTAACCACTTAGTTCATGAACCATAACTAAGAAGTTCTGCAGCAAGTAAGCAATTGCTTAAGGAAAGTTAGAGAGAGAAAGAGAGGTGTAAGGCAAGAAGCTTGGAGGAGAGAAGAAGAGCACTGGAGGAGAGAGTGATTGAACTTGAATGCGAGAAAAGAGAAGTAAATGTGATGCAAATCATACAAACAGCAAGAAGAAAGAAGTAAAAGAAATACAGAGAAGAAATGGGGAAGATGTGCATCCCAATTAGTAGATAGCAGAGCTAATTACATGCACATAGAAGAAACTTAATAGATATGAACACACAAAATTATAAAACAAAGGCAACTCTAGATCTAGATCTAAAATAACACAAAGTTTATCAAGAGATCTAAGATTCAAAGCAAGAAACACAGTACACCGTGACACAAAGTTCTCCGGAAACCTGCTCCTTTGTATTCCTTTGCTCCAAGTTGCTTTCAGGAGTTCAACACAAAGTCTAGAACTCAGGATTGCTGCTTACAAATTCTGATCGATCCTTAACCCGGAGGTTCTTCTCCTACTTATAGAATGTAGGAGGGAAAGTACAAATGGAAAACTTAAACTGAACTGAAACATAAACAAGTAACGATGACATTTGGCAATCATCCTCAACTATCTTCTCCTTAAGTGACACATGTATCACTTAACTAACAGAATGGTTCCACATGACTTTAAGTAATGGTTGCAAACCAATAACTTAGAAGTTTTACAATTTCATTCATAGAACATAGAAAATAGAAGAAGAAAGAATAGAAGAAAGTCATATCATCTTTCACATGTTTTAACATTTATGTCTTCTTCTTGTTCTCGATATCGGATATACTTGTCGAATATGTAATTCAAAGATCTTTCCATCTTTAATTTTTAACGCTTTAGCCAAAAATCGCTTCCTTCTCCTCGTCTTTGATATTTTCTTACAGCAGACCCTTCATTCAACACTTTTCGTCGCACGTGCTTCACCTCTTCCAAACTCGGCCCAAACCTCGCAATGTCTCATGCCATGTTATTAGATTGTTAAAATCACCCTCACCGTACTTGATAGAATTCATCGTGAAAGGCTTCGTAGCTTTATCAATTCTCTTTTGTACCATCGAAGAGAATCTTCCAGGAATTAGGCACCTTAGTCGAAACGATCCGCACGTATGAAGTAACACCTCTGAGGAACCCACTCTTTCCTCGGTGAAAGAAATGATACTGTCTGAAATCTGATGTTCTACTCTCAAGTACTCGCATCCTCTTCAAAGAAAACTCGCAGATTTCCAAGCGAAAGATACTCGCAAACTCTAATGTATGCTTCCCCTTCTCGACCGATCCATCCAGCACAATTTGTTCTCGCAACCAATACATCTCCCTTTAGCTTGTTGATCTCGGCCAAAATACTTCTTCCAAACTCGCCCAAACCTCGTTACTCTCTCCAACCGTATTCATGCCTTCTATGCTTTCCATCGGAGAATTGCTTTAGTTGATTTCACGCACATCTTTCATAACCTTTAAAGTGGTGGCACTTCCCCGATGCATCCTCTTCAAAGAAAACCAAGATTTCATACCTAAAAGCAAACTGAAGCTCGACGAATAATCGATTCTTCCATTCGTCAATAGCCTTTACTTGATTGCTTATGCATCACCCTCCATTTCTGCATAAGATGATCACTCCCCGATCCGAAATGGGCTCAATGAATGGAAGGTTTAGCAACCTTGGCTATGATCTCACATAATCGAGATACTTGCTTCGCAGCTCTTCTTTCTCTCGCTTTTTCACCGCAAGCCTAAGGAATAAAGCGCCTATCAATGTCTCAGTGTGTCCTGCTTCAACCCTTCAGTGGTGGCTTGATCGAGTGGTACTTTGGTCACTGTCACATCTTCTGCCGTGAGCTCCTTTTCTATCTTTCCTTCTGCCGGAATTGATATCTCAGCAAACTTCTCTCCCGAATTCTCAATGATCAACCTAGAAGTTGCTTTAGCAACTTTAGGCCTTCTGCCTCTTCCGCTCGATCCTGAGTAGCTGCGCAAGTCGTGCTCTTTAAGTTCATCTCCATTTTCGCTTCTGGAACCAACTGCAAAGCCAACCATTCCGAGAAATTACTTCTCGGAGAGTGAGAAGTCACTGAGTGCACTACCATCTCTCGCTCTGCATCCTCTCCGTCAGAAAGTGCCACAGTGTTATGGCTGCCATCCTCTGAATCATCCAAGGACAAAGCTCTTTCAACTCGCCATCTCAGCAGCCTTCAACATCTCCTTTGGAACGGGCGATGAACGAAGTGGCTGAGGAGAGAAGACGAACGTCGCCGGATTCAATGAAGGCATGGAAACGTCCTGCTGCTGCGGTGCAATAGTTGGTGAAGTACTGGGTACTGGAGAAGCCGGAGTCAAAGCTATGGTCGTAGAAGTGATCTTCTCTTTCTCTTGAGATCTTCTGTGTACTTTCAACTTCTCGACCTTCTCACGCTTCTCTCTTCATGCTTTCGCTTGAGGGAATCTCCTGCGCCGAAGTTGCCCGTGATTTGATTCATCAATGCTTCATCAAGGCAATATCCCTTCGTCAGCAACCAGTTTGAAGTATTCACCAACACAGCTCTCGACCTTTCTTCAATTGTGTTGCAGCCTCCTATGTTATTCTGCAGTATGGCTTTATCTCCTCCCATTTGATGGTAAGTGTCAAGTACCACATTCCCATCATCTTTAAGATCCGCAGGTATCCGCGCTAGTCCAAAGTCGAACACTTGTTTTGGCTGACACACCGCTGAAATCTCTTTCTAACTCGTACTCACTTCCGCACTTCATCCGTAAATCTTCTAACGAAGGCACATGTGCGCATCACCGAGATTGTCTTCCCGGCTACTCCAAATGGATCAAGTTCAGCCGCAGCAAGGAAGAACTCTTGCTCATACTGATAACATTTCGCGCTTTCCATCCTCGAGCTCGTGAATGCTAATGCAGCTTGTAATATCCCACAGTGATCGGGAAGAAGCTCGTAGACTTGCGCCGCTGATCAAGGTCGTGGTAACTCCACAAGTTGCTCGCCACTCCACGGCGATTAATCTATCATTCGGATACCGGGCATCTTTATTGGTTCTCCGTAAAAGCCCGTAACCCCGAGGTATGTGAAATCTGCAAATTGAATGAATAGACTTCCAATCTTGGACATGGCTTCCCAACGCTTCGCTACCCCGTTGGCCTTCAAGTCTTTGTCTAGCCCGCAGATGAAATCGTAGAAGTCATCGTTGATCACTTTGAAGTCTTTCTCGCCTCGTAGGTGCAGAGTCATGGGGTAAGCACTCAAAATGGGGTCCTCGAAAGAACACCACATCTATCTAGCTTGAAAAGACACCTTGTGAAGCCGCAAAGATACACCAAGTATGAAGTCATCTTGAAGTCGAAAGTACGCTTCACGCCCGGTCGCTTTCACCGATGTCACGCTGCTAATAATTTCCACCAATTGATTATAGAATCAACCTTGTTGATTTCAATGGTCCTGATGAAAGCATACATCCATGTACGGAAAGTGTTGGCATTCGCCTCGCCATTCATCCCGTATAGCAATTTGACGACATCATCCGCTCTCCTACACCAAATCGGGACCGTGGAAGAGTTCTCGAACTTCAAGGAGATCTAGGCTTCTTCATGTACCGCTATTCATGATCCTATGAATGCTAATAATAGAAGTCACCACCTTTCGTATCGAATCTTCAAACAATAATTAATGAACTCTGCGCCCAAACGAATTATTGTCTTTCCCGAAGCATCACGTATCGATCTGGATGAAGGATGATAAGATCTAGCACACTCCATCACGAACTCGCAATTGGGTCCGTATATGGAAATGCCGCAACTCGATAATTCCACCGCTTTTGACCGCACGCATGAGTGAAGTCTTTCCCGCTCGATCTATCAATCAAATCGGCAAGAGGTTCTCGGGCCTAGATCTCGTGTCTCCTATGTCTCCGCAAGTTTGGAAGCAATGCATGACTCCATCGTGCTTTTTTTTCATGTCCCTTCGCCATGGCTTTGTCTATCTTCGTCGAATAATTCTTTTTCCTTACTTGGCCGGATTTCTTCAATACTAGTGCAGATTTGGACAATTCTTCGATTCGGAGGATATTTGCAATGTATCGACATTGATAAAAATTCCTTTTCTTTTCAAAGCACCTGTAATGAATTCCTGCAATTTATTCAGACAAAAATGGCCACCGGAGCATGAATAGTGAATTTAAATTGTAAAAATCTGCACTTTTCAAGCCTGCTGCCCCAAAAAATGGTGTTTAATTTGCACATAAAGAGAGCATAAATCCTTTCAATCAACACCTGAGCTCCTGTAACACCTGTGGAAACAATTATGCAGACAAAGATCAACCTCCTCTAACGCATGCGCCAAATCTGGAAGCTTTTAACCTTGTTGTCACCTTGTCTGAGCAAAATCCTTCCTCTAATGGGGGCGCACTTTTCCACTTGGCTGCAATTCTTCACCTGTGATTTGAATAATTCACCCATATGGCTGCCCATGCTTATATAACCTTCATAATTCTATAATTAATAATTGCCCTAACAATTAAAGACAATTAATTAATTAAAAATCATGTTTTTCTCTTTTAAAAATAGCATGTTTAAGGACAGCCATCCAATAAATTAAATTAATCCAATTTAATCCTTCACATATCACTTCACTTAAGCTTCACAGTGTGCTTTGACCATAGCCAATGAAAATAGAAATTAATTTAATGTTTTAATGCCTTAAAAAACATTAAATAATACCCAAATGGGGCGCACTTTTTGAGAGGAAGAGGGCAGCCATTAAATAAATTAATTTTAATGCTTTTAAATCCTTTCTTTTATTTCATCTTTGACTTGTTGACTTCCTCCAAGCTTGGGCGCACTTTTTGAGAGAATAGATTAATTAAAATAATCAATTTAAGGCTTTTATTCTCTCACCAAAGGGGGCGCACTTTTTTGCACATGTAATTCTATTTTTAAGAATTTTTTCATAATGGGATTCTTTACCCTGCAAGGCAGGCACCAAAATCCCGTGATCCACTTAAGTGATTTGACTTTGACAATGGGATTATTTACCCTGCAAGGCAGGCACTAAAATCCCATGATTTCACTTAAGTCACTTTCCTTTTATTATATCATGGGAATTTTTACCCTGCAAGGCAGGCAATAAATTCCCACCTACCTGCAGCCTCTATTTTTCCCATTATAGCTTAAGTGACTTTTATAACACGGGAAAAGTACCTGCCAGGTGTATAAAATTCCCACCCTGCCTGCGGCTTATATTTTCCCCATCGCAGCTTAAATCCTTTGTTTTCCAAAAATGCGCCCATCCCCGCAGGGGCTTTTCCGCGCACGACTTCGCTTTTTCCCAGTGATCCAGACCTCCGATGACGACTTCCTCCGGGCATAATGTGCGTATATGTTTTCCAACTTGCCTGCGCCAAAAATCGGGCTTACCTGACAAAGGAATTGCTCCAGAGAAATTTCACAGAAAACGAAACGGGACACCACAAAAACACGAAAAATTGCCAAAAGTTACAAATAAAGCCCAAAACTTAAAATAAGTTAAAACCCTTCTGGCACATAGGAATAATAACATATTCGCTCATAATAGAGTTAAAACAGAGCGCAAATAGCCTCATACGGGGCTCAAAATAATTAAATACAAATTTTCCGCAGACAAATCCCACGCATGGCTGTAATAAAACAATTTTGGGCATCTGGGTATTTGGCGAAAAAGGCTAATATGGCTCTTTGGGATTATCTTGACACAATACAGGAACTTTCAGGCAATAAAAACACAAAACGACCCATTATTTTAAAAGTACGAAAAATTTTCGGATAGGGTAGTCGCAGATTTCAGGGTGAAATCTGAGTGACACCAGTGCAAACATGAGATAAATCTCCTCGTTTAATGGTGAGGCAAGTTGTTTATCAATTTGGTAAGGGTGAATCCTAATAACTATTTTCGGGTTTTACTTTAATTCCCATAGATTGTGAACCACAGTTGGGTAATTTGGTAACAAGCAACCGTGATGGGTTATTTGCGTAAGGGGGAAAGCAGTAGGGAAAGAATAAGGGAAGATGTGTTGAATCAACCAATAGTTATCGAGTTAGTCTCATTGACACAAATTAAATAAACAGATAAATCACAACCTTGAGTAGAACGGGAAAGAAATGACTTCTAACCTAGATTTGAGATAACACAAAGTTTATCAAAAACCTCTGAAAAGAAGAACTCAGCAAAACACTCAGACACACAAAGTTCTCCAGAAATCCGCCTTTTATTCAATCCCAAGCCTTCACGGCAATCACATAAAGGGTTTCAACACAAACTCAAAACTCAAGAATGCTCTAATTACAAAAGTCACAGTTATTAAAACAAGTTCGATAAAACCAAGTGATCTTTTAACCCGTAGGCTCTTCCTTTATTTATAGTGTATAGAGGGCAATTACAAATAGGAAGCTTTCAATGAATTGCCACATGTGGAAGCTATAAAAGGGGAAAGCAATTGACAATATTTTCCCCTAGAGTTTCTCTTTGCATGACGTGCATGTTTTACAAGTGAAAATATAATCTTCTATTTTGCACATGTTGGCACAAATCTTATATTTTAATCAAATCTATATATTATATATATATATATATATATATATATATATATATATATATATATATATATATATACATATATCCAAGACATATCATACTTTAGGGTTTTTAAAATTGACGTATCTCACGTATCGAACCCGTACCCGTATCCTCGGCAACATAGACCAAGGGTCCTTGCCCAATGTATGCATGATATAGATCATGGAAAATGTAGTTGAGGAGATGAAACACTTCGCCATGATATACATTATGGCGCATGTTGGCATTCAAATCTAGACCTTAGATTTTAGTGAAGATGAGGAATGAATATGAGCTAATTTGACATTAATCTCTCACTATATCTCGCTTCAACCAAGTTCGACTAATGCAACATTGCAACATATAAGAGGGGTCTACTCTCCTCACTTATGGGTCAACACCTGTGGGCGTCCCTACATTGTTTTAGATGCTCATATGATGTATGACCTATAAATGCATTAGATATGAGCAAGTGAACAAGATGCACTATTTCTATATGCCCAATTATTTGTCATATCATCTTAGCCACTTGCTTTGCGCAATAAATCCCAGTATAAGAACTTAAACATATGAATAATAGACGACTTTCTTAGTCTACACTTCTATTCACCTAACCCAAAATGTATCACCCATTCACTCATGTGAATAAAGACACTTCCAGATCTGAAAGAGTCTCTTGAAGCTCAAGGAGAATTCACAGAAGATATAACCACTTTCACTTGGAATTCCCGCAATGAAGACAAAGTAAAATGTATTGGTATAGGGATGCAAATGGACAAGGTAAACTGACACACAACTGCATCAATAAATCACAGAATGGACTGATTCTTTCAAACTTCAAGCTGCATAAGCTTAAGGGGTGTTCCCATGGATTATCCTCGAAGACTCACAAAATACAAAGCACTAATACACATTTAGGATAATCAGATCCAAACACTAGTGGAGTCCTGCAGATTTATTTACAAAAATTGTGTCTAAACAACACACTAAATGCCCGCTAAATAAAATGGTTCAGATCTACCAAAGGAGTTGAAAGATGTATCCATTCATCTCATTCGTAACTAATGCACTTTGTTCCTAGTGAACCCATTAATGTGTCGAATGTATTGCATCGGCTATAAAGAAGCCATTAAATATTTTAACCAAGAAATGTAGGGTTTCTGACCAACATTGAATTCATGTATGATACTTCTTAATCTAGACTGTTGTGGTATGGGTACGGGTACGCAGTGCGGATGCGGGCAGGTATGGTACGCTGAAATGACAAAATTTTAAAAACCTCGGGTTCGATATCTTCATACAATATATTTTTAAAAAGTAAAAATATAAATAGATATAAAAATTTAAGGAGAACAAGCAGCTTATAGTCTCAGCCATAGTACGCATACTAGTACTCGCAAACCAAAATTATTTTGACTTGGCAATACTCGCGAATACTTGGGAATACTCAAACTTAAAAATACGCAAATTTCTTTAAAAACATAAATTTTAAGCAACACAAGCTACAAAATGTATCAAATGAGTCCATAAAATGTTGGAGAAGTGTTTTCTATTAGATTTGAATACAAATACAATACAAAATCGCATCATCATGCCAATACAATAGTCGACTGATAAGTAATATGAATTTATGATGATTGACATTGAAAAATATCATCATAAATTTCATATCTATGTAAGTTACAATATACAATAAGTTACATTTTCCTCTTCCCCATTCTAGAGAAATATTGGGGAGAGGGTCTAGTGCCTCTACTAGGCCCCACACTCGGCTGCGTCTCCTCGCTCCTCGTAAAAGGTTGTGAGTCTAGCTCGAACCTGGAAGTAGATGGTGGTGCCTCCTCTGCTGCATGTTGGAGATCACCTCCAAAGATGTCATCCAATCCAATATCTCCTGCAACTACTAGTGCTTCTCCCTCCATAGCTTCCCTCTCAAAACAAACAATCATGTCCTCTGTGAATGCAGGGATTTCCTCTTCTCGCCTAGTCCACTTGTTATATGGATCTATCTCACCAAATCAATAAGCTCCTCTCGATGTGGCCTCCACTTTTCTTATGCGAAGCCGAGATTGTATTTCACCAAAACCAAGTCGTTGAGCCATTTTTGACTCAACTCGTTTCGCTTCTTCTTGTGAATGGCCTCAAACAAACTTCAGTGCACTATATCCAAAAGCTCTACAAGGTTGAGATAGAATTTTGAGGGATAGCTTTTGAAGATGCGGTGTATTTCCTCCCCAATCCTCCCACCAAGAACCTACAAACAAGATAATCAAAGTTTTATAAGTAATTAATAAAATCAAATCAGAATCGCAAAGTAACTTAGTAAACATTCTAATTTTTATTACTTGGTGTTTGTGTGGTTCTCCCTCAAATAGCTCACACCGAAGAAAAGAGCCTCCCATAACACGTTTGTAATTTTGTAGCTCTAAAATGATGAGGTCCCTCGTCTCAACATTTGGTATCATCCTCTCAATACATGTTGAAAGGCCCTCCATAACCTCTCCGTTCACATTTGTGAAGCCGTCGGAGAAGAAATACTTGGGGTTGAGGTAGTACCCCGCTGCATGAATAGGTTGGTGGAGTTGATTGTTCCACCTTCGATCAATAATCTCCCAAAAGGGACCATATCTAACGATATCCCCCTATAATAGTTTTGGATAGACTCTTTGGCCCTATCCATGGCCTCATAAATATACCCCATAAGGTTTTTCTCCCCATCAACCAAACGCAAAACCCTCACCAACGGCTCTGACACTTACACACAAATTAAAATGTAAGGTTACAAACTTACAAATTAAGTAAAAAAGTAAAAACAATATATTTATAATTTAACAAATTAAAATAAAAGAATGAAATATAAATCGAAGTTTGAAATTACCTTGATGATTTCTATAGCTCTCTTTCGCAAAGATACCATCAAAAATGATCTTTGCAACCCTTTTTCTATCCGCTTTCTTTGAATATTGTGAGTCTATCCATGCTTGACTCACAAACATTTGCTTTAAAGATGTCAACAAACTAGAAATACTTTATAACGTCAAGAAGTTAGTCATAAAACCTTGTGATACCATCTTAAACAAGCTCTTTCCCTTTTGTGTGTTCTCTCATCAAGCTCAGAACCCAAGGGTGATTGTATATGTACTTTGTTATGTTTCTTGCATCTTCTACAACCGGCCTCACCTAATCAATTTTGCCTATGTCCTCCAAAAGAAGGTCAAGGCAATGAGTTGCACAAGGAGTCCAAAAGAGTGATGGATGTCTCTCTTGCAGTAGTCTCCCAGCCGCCACATATGCTGCTGCATTGTCTGTGACAACTTGCACAACATTCTGTATACCAACCTCTAATACAACCGTCTCTAACATAACACTCAAATTCTCTGCATTTTTTACTATGTTAGAGGCATCAATAGACTTCAAAAACACCATCTCACCATTTGAAGCCGCTAAAAAATTAATGAGGGTGCGGTTCCTTCCATCCGTCCACCCATTTGAAAGAATGGTGCATCCGTATTTGTTCCATTGTTTCTTTTTCTCTTCTAGAATTGTAGTGGCATCTCGTGAATCGCACTCGAGCAATTTCCCACTCAAATCTTTTGAAGAGGGTGCCTTGTACCTTTTCCCTGCAATTGTTAACGTTGTCACCAAGTACTCCTAGAATGGGCTCTTTGTAACATTGAATGGAAGGTTGTTGTAGTACCAAAAGTTTGCACATGCTTTATCTCGCTTCTCATGCATATCCTTGTTTTAGGCTATACCTTGCAATGAAGGTTGTAATCACTTTTTCTAACCCTTTAATTCCTAGCGCGCGGCGGCATATCACCTAACCTAGACTCAAGCGCTCACCCGGCGTTTCGCCCCTCTTCTATGTGAGCTTTGTCAAGAATGTTACCATGAATGGTAGAGTAATGCACGATAGTAAATGAATACATCTTATAACAAGAATAAAGAACTAAACCCATACAGATGAACAATATTATGACTATGAACATCAAGAACAACATGTAGGAATTAGATCTAGACCATGAACACAAACATTGAGATCCATAAGCATTGATATTCAAAACAAACACCATTATATTAATCCACCATTGTTACAGTAGCCAAATACATCATAAGAATCGTAAATGGACCAGATACATCAACATAACAACATTCTAACCCTACAATGATTCTCGCTTAAGAAGTCTCAACAACATTCCCTCGCGTCTCTCTCTCTCTCTCTTTGCTCTCTTTTTGCCGGGTAAATCAATACATATCATGAAGAGAGGTGTGGACTTTCCCTTCACCACCTAGTCATCACTCAAGAGTAGGTCTGCGTGCCAAATGTCATCATGTCCCGTCATACTCAAGTACCCTAAGCATGCAAATGACAACTAAACCATAACTAACTCTACACTCTTAATCCTATCATGATGATCATATCCTAAAGTAGGCTTTTCTTGGGTTCCAAGTCTTCGTACTTTAACCTTATCCATAACCAAATCTGATGCAAAAATTGGCTAAAGAAAAAAAAACGCTGTACTTTCTCAGCAACAAACCTAAATTGTTAACTTGAGGGGTTCAAGAACTCCACATATATTTTCCCCTTCAATTTCTTCCATGCCTCCGCCTCGCCAATGCTTTTTCCGGCGCTTCCTCTACTATCTTTGGGTACCTATTCTGGCGTAATTTCTTCAAGCTTCCCCTTGAGCTCTTCTATGACCACCACCAGCTCCGTGCACTCTCCTCGAACTCATCCATACCTTTTGTGATAGAATCTCAGAGTTCACCAATCCAAAATTCTAGCTTCTCGCGCTTGGTCTTTATCTTATCCTTCGCACTGTGGTGTCTATTATCAATCGGGCACGCTTTCGATCTTATTTATCGGGACCTTCTCCTAGTAAGGCCTTTAGGATGGCGTCTTCATCTGTAACTCGCGCATCCACAATGGGCTCGCATTTCCGACAACTGTTGAAGCCCCTATTTGCTAATATGTTTGCCTCCTTGAGTTGGTTGAGTAAGTCCTCCAACTCAATTCGGGCTTCAACAACAATTTTGTTGTTCTCCTTCTCCTTCACGAGCTCCTTTGTTGTAGGCCCCGCACCATCCTTGATGTTGACTAGAAACATTCCCACCAAGTCTTCCAAATATTCCATCTCATCGTTATAATCCGTCCTAGCTTGCCTCACGGTGCTGGACATTGTCCCAAGACTTTCTTAACCAAGGCGCCAGCTCGATCATATGCTTCTTTTGTCCGCACTGTCGCCCTTCAAACCATTGCACAATCTTTCTATTTCCTTTTCCTTCCCCTTTTGATCTGCGACCAAGGTCCGAATAGTCACCCTTGCATCCAAGCTCCACCTTATGACTTCTGAGGACATCTTTTGTAGCGCATTACATGCCTGCTCATCTGTAAGGTGGCTTGGATCCACCACTTTATAAGTCACCCCTTTCCTTTTCTTCAAATGGATGGTCTCGATCGCATGATCGTTGACCTCGAACTCGGGCTCCTCTAGCATGACAATGCATATTCCAACTTATCATTTTCTTGGTCCTCGTAATGCCCCCATCCTGGTCTAAGAGATCCTAGGCATGCAACTTTTCTGCAGGGCAAGGGTGCTCAGTAATGGCGTGTACGTAACACCTTCGTGGGATTATCCGCGAAGTTCATATGAGGGGACCTAGGCGTCCACCTCTTCCTCTCGCCTTGCACTTTGAGCGTTGCTTCCTGGGGTGTTTGGTCTTGCAGAAGTACACCCCTTATCCTCCTTAATATAAAAGGAGTCTCCATTATTCTTCTCTTCTGGTTTGGTGGGCTGGATAGGCGAATTTTCTCTCACAAGACTCTTCACAGTCCCTCCGCCGTAGCGCTTTACCCTCGCGCGCGCATCAATCGTTGCCTTGGCCTTCTCGCTCGGCCCTTCTCTTCTCCTGCTCCTCAAGCTCCACCTCCTCTCTAAACGCGGTGTGATCGTCTTCCGAGCCTGTCTTTGTTGCAGAACTAGAGACATCATGTACCTTGGGCTTTCTGCTCCGAATCTTCTTCTTCTAGCTGTTTAACTTCTAGGCACTCACGGTTGTGAAGCCTTAGTCTTACTCTATTGTGATGTACTGCACCCCCACCGCTGCTCCGACGAAATAATACTTCCTTTTCTTGGAAGTGTCCAATTTCCCCTCACTTCCTTCTTCTTCTTCCTCTCCTTCTTCCTGGACCACTTTCATAGATGGGATCGACGCCTCTCTTGGCTTCGGAAAGGTGGAGTCTGTAACCTCCACTTCAACTCCCCCTTGCATCTTAGGGTGCAGCTGTACGAACACTTGGTGGATGAAGCCCTTGATAGTGACATTGATTTGCGACTGCAGATCTAGGAAGTCTTGCTCCAAGGCTTCGACATACGCCGGCCTCGCATCGTACTTGTAGGTTGCGCGAAGGGTGTGAACATCAAAGTCCACTTTGTCGACATCAATGGTTAGCTTCTGCGCATCTTTTAGCTAATTGATGGCACACTTCAAATATTTTGCAGTGAATGCAAATGGAAGTTTGCACCACGGCCCCATTTCTCCATTGGTCATTTTAAATTTTGCCAAGTTGAAGTGTTGCATAACTGCAAACTTCACTTGGTCCCCTACAATATAGCAAACTCGGGTGGAATACACCATTCATTCTTGAAAGCCTTGTGCAGTCTCTTGTACCATTTGTTCATCCGGTGTTGGCATTCGTGATGGAGTCATCACAAGTGAATTGCGAAAATTGCACCGCACGAGATGAGTGCGCTGGTGGGTAAACCCACACGTTCCCATCCGTCCATCGGGATGCCAATTTTCCGAATATGGTTAACAATAGGATGGACCCCATGTGATCCTGCTCTAGCCTCATTTTGCACCTACACTTCCTCAATGATACTCTTTGCAATGAATTGTGCAAAGTTATAGTGTGCTCGTTTTGATACTCTGTACGCAATGTACAAGTATCTTCTATTTATCTCCGTCCACCATTCTGATGCGCCCAATTTGTAGTTGATAAGTCGGGGAACGACCCTTTAATGCCGGTCATTAGGATCTCGATGCCCGAGCCCTTCCCCCTTGTCATAATTCAACTACTTCGCCAATTCTTCAATTTTCGCGTTGGCACATAGGTCGAGTGCTATATCCTTGCCAGCGTTTCACAATCCTGTCACTCTCCTTATCAATTGGCCCATAATTCTCATTTTTCTCCCCGCAAGTAGACAATATCAACCCGCCATGCGATCTGGAGGAGCTAATTCAAAACCTTTGGGTAAACTAAGTTTAAACAACTACTTTTGAAGTAACAGAAAGAAAAGCAATGATCAAAGGGGAGTGGAAGAGTTTCCAAGGGGGAAATATTTTGGGAAATTATGATAAAAAAACATCACAATCGCTCCTAAAGTCCTCGTGTACCCACGACATTAACCTCCGAGAAAAGAGGGGCGGATTTTGCATAAAAGGGCAGCTCCCATAGCTGCAAAACTCTAGTTTTATGTAACTCATGTTGCACCGAGTTGTCAACCTTAGGGTTTCTGAGCTCGTCTAACCCTGGGAAGTCTTTAACCAAATCCGCGCGTAAACTTTTCGTGTTCTTACATTACGTGGTTGAACTAGCTAATGTTGCACCTATATAGATTCGAACTCCACTTCTCTACTTTGATCATGAAAGATCCCAAACTGTTTTTGCTGAATATATATATTTTTTAATATATATTGCTCGCTCAAATTTGAACTTGATAACATCAAAGGGATCCATAAAACACCATACTAAAACTGCATAGATAAATTAAAAAAAAAACCCCTTGCAAACCGGTGAATACGAGAAAAGGTGCCTAGGGTTTAACAGCA
This sequence comes from Taxus wallichiana var. yunnanensis, assembly GCA_018340775.1. Classification (NCBI taxonomy): domain Eukaryota; kingdom Viridiplantae; phylum Streptophyta; class Pinopsida; order Cupressales; family Taxaceae; genus Taxus; species Taxus wallichiana. The sequence continues at coordinate 382,944,192 of CM031233.1, read as the reverse complement.
AATTCCTTCATAAACAATTCATCGTGTATTTAATAATGGTTTATGATGCTAAATATTACGGCAATACAATTATAAATCTGCGATAGATTAATAATAAAGATTGTCTAAAAACCCATCAGTAAATGATTCAAACCAAATCGATTTGAAATATGTCCGATCTTTGGGAATTACAATAATTATCTATTGTGAAAAATACCTCGAATCTTGCATAAAACAACTGTAGAAGAAGTCGCCCCACTCTAGAAGAAGTCTGTATGCCCACTGCTGCAATTTATTTCTCTTTCTAACTGCTGGAATAATAAAAACCTATGAATACCATGAAGATCCGTGAATGGAAATTTCTTTCACCGCTTCTCTAGGGTTTTCGTCTGCAAGAGGAATAATCTAGAGGGTTTCCGTCCTTGGATTTTATCTGCAAAAGCTCAGAGCTAATTCTTTGGGAGAAAATAATAATAATCTGAATGCCCTTTCCCCAAGTCGCATTTTTCCCTTATAGCCAAAAAACCTTCCAAAGGAACAAGTCGCACTTTTTCCAAATCCTCATAATTAATTTTTAATTAATTATTTCCTTTTCCAACCAAGTCGCATTTTTGGCTTATTTGACCCTTCCCCAAGGCAAGTCACATTTTTTGCCTAGGAAGGCACATTAAATAATTTATTAAAATGCACTTTCCTAAGTCAAAGTCACTTAAACAGTCTATTAATTAATTATATGTGCTTTAATGATATTTTACTTTATTTTGAGCACAATATAATAAAATTAATAAACCGAAGTCACCCTTGAAAACACCCTTTGGCCGTCGGGTAGACAAAACAGGCCAAAGGTCTTCGACCGAACTATTCGAGAAAGAGGGACATTACAGTCCTCCCTTCCCGAGATTGCTTGTCCCCAAGCAACTGTAGAGCTGGATGCTTTGTAATATAGACTCACCCTCCCATGTAGCATCCTCCACTGGTAACTCTTTCCACCTCACCAGGAACTCCCGAATAACTCTATTCCTCAGTCTCCTCTCTCGGCTGTCCAAGATCTCCTCTGGCACTAAGTCCAATCTCCCTTCCTCATCCAGGGTGGTAACTCTGTAGAAGAAATAATGTGCTGCCCCAAGGCCTTTTTCAAGCAAGATACATGAAAGACATTGTGTATCTTACTCTCAGAAGGCAACTCTAGCTCATATGCCACTTCACCAACTCTCCTCAACACCCTGTATGGCCCATAGAATCGCGGCTTGAGCTTTTCAGCCCCACTCTTCTTGAGAGTACTTTGTCTGTAAGGCTGAAGACATAGAAAAACCATGTCTCCTACCTCAAATGATCTCTCCACTCTATGCCTATCTACATACATCTTCTGCTGATTTTGGGCCCACTAAATATTTTCCTTAAGTACATTAAGGATGTGCTGACTATCCTGTAAACTCTCCTGAGCCTTGAGAGCTCTACTGTCCCCAAACGCCAAATCAACAAAAGATCTTGTATCATACCCATACCATACAAAGGTTTCGTAATGGAGTCATACCAATAGACATATGGTAAGTGGTGTTACAGCAATACTCATATAAATATAGCAACTTTACCCATGCCTTCGCTGTCTGCTCTTGCAACATAGTTACGAAGATAACCCTCTATCCATTTGTTCACAATCTCTGTCTGCCCATCCGTCTGAGGGTGATAACTAGTGCTAGGAGTCAACTCAGTGTGAACCAAACGGAAAAGCTCCTGCCAAAATATGCTCATAAACCTGCTATCCCGGTCACTAACTATGTTCTTCGGAAGTCCATGCAACCTGAATATCTGACGGAAGAACAAATCAGCCACATGAGGTGCCTTAAAGCTGGTAGGGACAGCGAAAAAGTGTGCATATTTTGTCAACCGATCAACTACTGCATAAATGTGATCATTCCCTTGCACCACGGGAAGACCTGTAATGAAATCCATCGAAATACTTTCCCACTTCTGCTCCGGAATTGGCAATGGCTGTAGCAAACCTGCTGGGAAAGTATGCTCTGACTTGTTCTGCTGACAAGTCATACACTCACGGACATGGCACAAGACATCATCCTTGAGACCCTTCCAAGAGAATCTCTCTCTAATTTGCCTGTATGTTTTAAAATACCTTGGATGTCCTGCAAGTGGTGCATCATGGAAAGCATGCATAATCTTCTCCTTAAGCTCAAATTCAGGAACTAGGTAAATTCTGCCCTTATACAAAATCAAATCAGCTATTACCTTATACCGGCCATCCTGAATTTTTCCATCCATAATGTCACATGTCCAAGTGTTTTTGGAATACTCAACTAACAGTTGAGATTTCCAATCTGCTGAAATCTCGCTCAAAGAACATAGGGCAGCGAGATGGGGTTTCTGGAAAGTGCATCAACCACTACATTCTTCGTCCCCTTGACATACTCAATGTCAAAATCATATGCCTGGATTCTATTGACCCATTTTTGTTGCCTCTCATTGAGATCCTTTTGTTCCAGGAAATATTTCAAGCTGTTGTGGTCGGTTCTCACCACAAATTTTCCACCCACCAAATACTGTCTGAACTTTGCCAAAACATGCATAATGACAAGCATCTCCTTATCATAGGTGGAATACAATCTCTCATTATCTCTCAACTTCCGGCTCTCGAAGGCAATAGGATGGTAATCCTGCATAAGAACTGCACCAATCCCCAATCCTGAAGCATCACACTCTAAAATGAAGGGCCGTGAGAAATCTGGAAGAGCCAAAACTGGACAGGTGCTCATAATTACGTTGAGCCTCTCAAATACTACCTGTGCCTCATCTGACCAACTGATTGCACCCTTCCGTGTAAGATCTGCCAATGGAGCTACCAGCTGAGAATAACCCTTCACAAACCTCATGTAGTAACCACATAACCCCAAGAATCCTCGCAAGTCAGAGATATTCCTGGGTGGTGGCCAAATCTTCTCTGATGGACCTTAACCCCATTGGCCCCAATGACATGCCCAAGATACAATATCTCCGTAAGTCCAAATTCATACTTGGACATCTTAGCAAATAAAGACTGAGTCTCCATTATGCTAAGTACCTCATCAAGATGCCTCAAATGATCATCCCATGTCCTGCTATAAATCAGAATATCATCAAAAAATACCAACACAAACTACCTCAACTGCTTGTTGAAGAGATGGTTCATACATGACTGAAATGTAGCAGGGGCATTAGTGAGTCCAAATGGCATCACCAAGAACTCATAGTGCCCGTAGTGACACCTGAAGGCTGTCTTGTGAATATCCTCATCCCGAACTCTAATCTGGTGGTAGCCTGATCGAAGATCAATCTTCAAAAGTAAATAGATCCATGCAACTCATCTAACAGCTCATCAATGCGAGGAATGGGATACCTGTTCTTGATGGTTTTCTTGTTCAGTGCACGATAGTCAATGCACATCCTCATGGTCCCATCCTTCTTCACCAAAACAACTGAAGAAGCAAAGGGACTAGAACTAGGACGGATGTGTCCCATCTCCAAGAGCTCTCTAATGGCCTTCTCTATCTCATCCTTATATGTCTTAGGATGGCGATAAGGCGTAGTCATCACGGGTTTAGCACCCTCCTCAAGCTCTATAACATGCTCAAACCCTCTATTTGGTGGTCTACTTGGAGGAATGTCACCAAACACTGGGCCGTGCTTATCCAATATGGACTGGATGTCAATATGAAAAGGCTGCTCACTTTGTCGGAAGAAGATTTGGATGAAATGAAACATTGGGCTGCCCATGCGCCCTCTCCATGTCTCGACTATAGACTCCATCTCGCGCATCCGAAGAACTCTAGGCCCACCATCAAAAAGAGCCCGAAGCACAATCTTCTTCTTATCCACCATAAACTCCAACTCCATCCTCTGGAAATCCACACATATCTACCAAGGGACTATAACCACTTTGAATACCCAATACTGTATCAATCTCACCAAGTCCAATAACATAGAAGTCATCGGTCAATGTGTAGTCCCCCATTTGAATACTAAGCCGTGGAATCCTCTTAGTGCAACTAATAGCAAATCTATCTACTACCCGTATACTAAACCCCTCAAATTCCTCAACTCAGTAATCCTCGCTTCGCAGCCAACCCCTCATCAATGAAGTTGTGCGTAGCTCCACTTTATCAACCAAACAAACAATTCACTGTCCCTTAAGCACTCCTTTCAGCCGAAAGGGATGGTACCTAGGAACTCCTGAGAGTGTAGCAATAGTGACATTGGATGAATCCAATGCCTCACTCTCGCCAAGCTCTATTTGGGGCTGCTCCCCTTGTGCATCATGGTCACCACCCTCATCCTCTGCATCTGTATCTAGCGAGTGATCATCCTCCCCGTCTGAAATCACCTCAATGAGATGCACCTTGCCTTTACCAAGGCAACGATGTCCAGGCTCCCAATGATCTTTGCAATGAAAACAAGGCTTCCCGCTTAATTCATTACGAGTCTCTGATCCACCTTAGGAAGTGGGTTGATAGGAAGTGGGGGATGTGTCCAAGTTCAATGCCGTCTGGATGGCATCATGCAATGTCCTAGGCTTAAGAGCCTTGACCAATCCTCTCATCCTATCATGAAGGCCCTCTATAAATAACATCACCACCCTCTTCTCGCATTTTTGGAAACATAACTGCTATATGCTGAAATTCGTTGATGTATGAATCAACGCGTCCACTATGTCAGAGCTGTGCCAAGTCCCTGTAATACAACTCCACATCCTTGCGATCAAATCTCGCAATCAACCTCTCGCTGAAATCCCTGTATGACCGTAGAAGCTCATGACCCTGTGTAACTAACCCATGGTGCCACCAATCATAAGCCACCCCCTCAAGGTGTAATGTAGCGAATTGTATGGCCTCTTGCTCCCTCATGGGTTTGAGGGTAAGATAGGTGTCGAGCTTGTGAATCCAAGCCCTGGCACTGATCTTTCCACTACCATCAAAAGTGGAGAGGGTTACCTTATTGGTAACCTGCTGCAAATCCTTGTTCTGCTGCGCTCTAGGCCTCCTGTCCTGTCCAGCCCTCATGCTATCTCTCCTCTGAGCACAATACTGTGGGAGGGGAAATACATCCCTCACATGTTGTGGCAAACTCCTCCACTCATCACTGACTGCCATAATAGTATCCGGAAAAGCTACTTCTTCCGGTCGTCCCTCAATCTCTGGTGGGTCATCTCTAGGCAGGAAGTTAGGCTGCATAGGCCTATCTGCAGTCTGCGTAGGTCTCCTCTCCTCTGTATGAGTGTGTCTCCGCTCATCTGTATGAGTTGCCTCCGCTCACGGCGTGGCGATCCCCTAACACTCCCAAGCTCTGAAGGTGATCTCACATGATCCTCAGTAACTACCGGGCAATCCGATACGCATCTATCCTCTCCTCCGTGCTCGTCCCACGGTCTATCTAGTGCCAACCTGTCCCGGGGTAGTGCCCATGCGCTCCATGGTCTGTAACAACTGCCTCTGAGTGGCTGCCATATCCCGAATGAAATCCCTATCTGGATCTGCATGTTCCTCTCGAGGACTCTCAGGTCTCTCACCCAAATATTCCATTCTGTCACCTCCTGCAATACCAGCTTCGAGTCGTGCTCGTCTGCGGGTGTAGTATCTGTGTGGACCGTCCTCTCTGTGCTGCATTCAAAGCTGATTTTTGTTTTAATACACTCTCTGCTTCCTTCCCACACAGGCTGGGAGGATACACTGCTCTGATACCACTGAAAGATCCCAAACCCTTTTTTGCCTGAATATATATATATATATATATATATTTAATATATATTGCTCTGGCTCAAATCTGAACTGATAACATCAAAAGGATCCATAGAACACCATACTAAAACTGCATAGATAAATTAAATAAAACAAACCCCTAAACCGAGTGAATACGAAAAGGCGCCTAGGGTTTAACAACCGTGTATTTAATAATGATTTCTGATGCTAAATATTACGGCAATACAATTATAAATCTACAGATAGATTAATAATAAAGATTGTCCAAAAACCCACTTGTAAATGATTCAAACCAAATCGATTTGATATATATCGATCTTTGGGAATTACAATAATTATCTATTATGAAAAATACCTTAGATCTTGCATAAAACAATTGTAGAAGAAGTCGCCCCACTCTAGAAGAAGTCTGTATGCCCACTGCTGCAATTTATTTCTCTTTCTAACTGCTGGAATAATAAAAACCTGTGAATACCATGAAGATCCCTGAATGGAAACTTCTCTCACTGCTCCTGGGGTTTCCGTCCGCAAGAGGAATAATCTAGAGGGTTTCCGTCCTTGGATTTTATCTGCAAAAGCTTAGAGCTAATTGCCGGGAGAAAATAATAATAATCTGAATGCCCTTTCCCAAGTCGCATTTTTCCCTTATAGCCAAAAAACCTTCCAAAGGAACAAGTCGCACTTTTTCCAAATCCTCATAATTAATTATTTCCTTTTCCAACCAAGTCGCATTTTTGGCTTATTTGACCCTTCCCCAAGGCAAGTCGCATTTTTTGCCTAGGAAGGCACATTAAATAATTTATTAATTTATTTAAATGCACTTTCCTAAGTCAAAGTCACTTAAATAGTCTATTAATTAATTATATGTGCTTTAATGATATTTTACTTTATTTTGAGCACAATATAATAAAATTAATAAACCGAAGTCACCCTTGAAAACACCCTTTGGTAGTTGGGTAGACAAAACAGGCCAAAGGTCTTCGACCGAACTATTCGAATAAAGAGGGACATTATAGATCACACCTGGGAGTTACTGCATATCCGAGGATAACTCTACGGGTTCCTCCTCCACCACCGGTCTCTTGGTTCGTGCCTTCCTTGGTGCCATTGCGCTCCTTCACTCCGTGCCCTAGGTGTTCAAATTCTGCTTGTCTTCCTCCTACGCAACACCTGTTGCCTCACCGCTTACTCCACTTGCCACTCTGCAAGGTCTCGTCACAATTTGCAAAACGCTACTGGTTCGTAAAATTATTTCGCTTCTCTATCATACCCTCGTCTCACTTCAATTGCTCGGGAGCACAAACATTTTCAAAGGCAAGGTATTTAAAATGACTACCCTCACCCCCTATTTATACTTTTTCATGACCTTAACATCCTTTCGACCCACGTGTTTTGACGTTACTTTTTCCGCTTAAGTAAACTTCCGACCCCACCTCACGCATTGCAGTCGTAACCTTCTAGTGTGCTAACACTACTTCACTACCACAGACCTCCTTCGCGCACCTCACCTGCGCTGAAGTATTTGACCTCTACGGTATCCACTAAGTAGTTTCCCATGCCGCTGCCTACCTCCTGTTACCTTGTGCAATTTTTCTTCTCTATTGCATGGTCTTCAATCATCTCAATCTTCCTCAAAACACTTCTTATACAGATCCAAACCATTTTTTCTACCTTTGCGCCAATATCCCGAGGGGACTTTTCATTCAATCCAACCTCTCTTAGAAACGTGCCAACCATTTTCCGCATTATACTTCAATCCACTTGACACTTTGAATGTATGCGCGGTCCTCTGCATGGAATCACTTAAAACGTAATTAGCTACTAGTGCGCCAACGTGCAACACATCACATGACTTAAAATGACAAAGCATAGCGACGACGAAAGGAAACACATATAAAGGAAAATGCATTAAAGGAAAACCTAAGCTAAATGGCAACATTGCCTTATTACAAACACCAAGAAGACTTATTTATAGTAGGGCTTCAACCTACTCCCGTTAAAGAAACTGGGCAACCATGTGCCATCCAAAGCTTCTAAGTGGCAAGTGTGTGATTCATGTATATTCAATTAAAGGGGTTTGGGATCTTTCAGTGGTATCAGAGCAGTGTATCCTCCCAGCTTGTGTGGGAAGGAAGCAGAGAGTATTTAAAAAAATCAGCTTTGAATGCAACATAGAGAGGTTGGTCCACACAGATACTACACCCGCAGGCGAGCACGACTCGAAGTTGGTATTGTAGGAGGTGACAAAATGGATTTTATGGGTGATAGACAGGAGAGTCCTCGGGATGAGCATGCAGATCCAGATAGAGACTTCATTAGGGATATGGCAGCCACTCAGAGGCAGTTGTTACAGACTATGGAGCGCATGGGCTCTACCTTGGACAGGTTGGCATTGGATAGGCCGTGGGACAGACATGGCAGAAGGGATAGATCCGTATCGGTTGCCGGTGAGTTACGAGAGATCTGTGAGATCACCTTCAAAAATCGGAAGTGTTAGGGGATCGCCATGCCGTGAGAGGAGGCACACTCATACAAATGAGAGGAGGCCTACCAGACTGCAGATAGGCCTATGCAGCCTAACTTCCTGCCTAGAGATGATCCACCAGAGATTGAGGTGCGACCAGAAGAAGTAGCTTTTCTGGATACTATTATGGTAGTCAGTGATGAGTGGAGGAGTTTGCCGCAGCATGTGAGGGACGTCTTTCCCCTCCCGCAGTATTGTGCTTAGAGGAGAGATAACATGAGGGTTGGACAAGACAGGAGGCCTAGAGCACAACAGAACAGGGAATTGAAGCAGGTTACCAATAAGGTAACCCTCTCCACTTTTGATGGTAGCGGAAAGATCAGTGTTAGGGCTTGGATTCACAAGCTCGACACCTATCTTACCCTCAAACCAATGAGGGAACAAGAGGCTATATAGTGACTTCAACGAGAGGTTGATTGCGAGATTTGATCGCAAGGATGTGGAGCTTTATTACAGGGACTTGGCACAACTTCGACAGAGTGGGCACGTTGATTCATACATCAACGAATTCCAGTATATAGCTGTGATGGTGCCAGAGATGCCTGAGAGACGTGTGGTGATGCTGTTTATTGAGGGACTTCATGACAGATTGAGGGGTTTGGTGAAGGCTCTTAAGCCTAGGACACTGCATGATGCCATTCAGACGGCATTGGACTTGGACACATCCCCCACTTCTTATCAGCCCAATAAGAAGTTTCCCACGAGTTCCAGGCCATTCCAATGCTCTTCTAGTCAGCAGAAGAGTGCACCTTCTTCTAAGGTAGATCAGAAACTTGTAATGAGTTGAGGAGGAAGAAGCTTTGCTTTCATTGCAAAGATCATTGGGAGCTTGGACATCATTGCCTTGGTAAAGGCAAGGTGCATCTCATTGAGGTGATTTCAGATGAGGATGATGACCACTCGCTGGATACAGATGCAGAGGGTGAGGACAGCGGCCATGATGCACAGGGGAGCAGCCCCAAGTAGAGCTTGGAGAGAGTGAGGCATTGGATTCATCCAATGTCACTATTGCTACACTCTCAAGAGTTCCTAGGTACCATCCCTTTCGGCTGAAGGGAGTGCTTAAGGGGCAGCGGATTGTTTGGTTGACAGTGGAGCTATGCACAACTTCATTGATGAGGGGTTGGCTGCGAAGCGAGGATTACAGGTTGAGGATTTTGAGGGGTTTAGTGTACGAGTAGCAGATGGGTTTGCTATTAGTTGCACTAAGAGGGTTCTAGATTATTATTATTTTTCTTCCTAATAGTTGGCTCTCGAAGCTTTGCGAGACAAAATACAAGGACAAAACCCTCTCGGATTATTCCTCTTGTGGATGGAAACCTAAGAGAAGTGAGAGGAATTTCTATTCGGGAATTTCATAATATTCACGGAGTTATTTATCATTTCAACAAGATGTCGAAAGAGAAATAAATTGCAGCAGTGGGCATTCAGACAACTTCTAGAGTGGGGCGACTTATTCTATAGTTGTTTTACGCAGTATTTGAGGTATTTTTCATGCTAGTTTATTATTGTATCTTCCAGCCTCAAATATATATCAAATCGATTTGGTTTGAATAAATTCCGGTAGGATTTTGGGCAATATTTTGTTATCAATCCATTTGCAAACTTCTGGTTGTTTTGCCATTATAAATCAATATTAAATTCACGGCTAAATTATTTGTGACAAAATCTGCCTGATTAAACCCTAGGCGCATTTTTCTGTATTTATCCGGCTTGTAGGGTTTGTTTTATTTAATTTGTTTGTGCAGTATTAGAATGGTGTTCTATGGTTTCTTTTGACATTACCAGCATAGTTCCAAGCCTGAGCAATCTATAAAAAAACTAAAAGATCGCAAACCCCTTTTGCGTGAATATTTTTATTTATTTTTTATAGATTGCTCAAGCTTGGAACTATACTGGTAATGTCAAAAGAAACCATAGAACACCATTCTCATATTGCACAAACAAATTAAATAAAACAAACCTGCAAGGCAGATAAATACAGAAAATGCACCTAGGGTTTAAACAAGCAGATTTCTTCACAAATAATTCAGCCGTGAATTTAATATTGATTTATAATGGCAAATATTTACTGGCAAAACAACCAGAAGTCTGCAAATGGATTGATAACAAAATATTGCCCAAAACCCTGCTGGAATTTATTCAAACCAAATCGATTTGATATATATTTGAGGCTGAAAGATACAATAATAAACTAGCATGAAAATACCTCAGATACTGCATAAAACAATTGTAGAATAAGTTGCCCCACTCTGGAAGTTGTCTGAATGCCCACTGCTGCAATTTATTTCTTTTACTTCGATATCACAAATGATAAATAACTTGTGAATACAATGAAGTTCCTTGAATAGAAACTCCTCTCACTTCTCCTGGGTTTCCGTCCACAAGAGGAATAATCCAGAGGGTTTTTGTCCTTGGATTTTGTCTGCAAAGCTTCAGAGCCAACTTCCGGAAGAAAAATAATAATATTCTGGAATGAATCCAACACAAGTCACACTTTTCCCTTTATAAGCCAAAAACCTCTCCAAAATGCAAGTAGCACTTTTCCCAAGGGATATAATTTATTTTTAATTAATTTTTCCCATTCCCAAGGCAAGTCGCACTTTTTGCCTAGGAAAGCACATTAAATAATGTATTAATTTATTTCCATGTACTTTCCCAAGTCAAAGTCACTTTTTAAGTCTATTAATTCATTATATGTGCTTTCAGCAATATTTTATTTATTTATTTATTTTTTTCAGCACCATATAATAAAGTTAATAAACTTAAGTCACTCTTGAACTCCCCCTTTTGGCCATCGGGTAGACAAAAAGGGCCAAAGGTCTTCTAACAAACTATTCGAGAAAGAGGAACATTACAAATCGGGCAACCGTGTGCCATCCAAAACTTCTGACTGGCAAGTGCCTGATTCAAGTATATAGATCACAACATATGGTCCCAACCAATGCACTTGGAACTTTCCAAGATGGCGCAAAAACTTGGAGTCATACAAAAGAACCATCTGCCCAACTTCGAGCTTCTTGTTCTTAATGTGTTGATCATGCCAAGCCTTCTCTCTTGCTTTATCTATCTTCTAGGCTCCAACGAGCTATAACGCGCCTCTCATCCAACTACATCAGTTTGTCTATGCGGTCTTCAAGTGCTTGCTTATCAACCAATCCTCTTGCAAGCAGCGTGTAGTACGTAGGGATGGTAACATGAACTCAACCGGTAAAATAACCTCTGCGCCAAACACCAACTAAAAGGGTGTTACTTTGTTCAACCTCTTATAGGTTGTTCTATATGATCAAAGTACAACAGAAACTTTATGATCTTTCCTTCCAAAGATCACGCATCTTTGTCAATGTGTGGCTCAAAATATTGTTGAAAGCTTCAGCAGTTCCATTAGCTTGTGGGTGATAGGGTGTAGTCTTGTGATGTGCTACCATAAACTTTGCCAATAATATTCTAACAGTCTCATTCAAGAAATGAGTACCCCTATCACTTGTTAAACTTAATGGACATCCATACCTGCTTATGATATTCTCCCAAAGGAACCTGATCATTGCAGTAGTTGCAATGCTTTATCCTTCATAGGTCTTTGCTTCGCCCACCTTGTAAGATAATTTGTACAAGTAATGATGTAGCGCGACCCGATCTTCTGCACGCCAATGGGGAAATAGGGCCCACGAAGTCAATTACCCATTTTTCAAAAGGTTTCGCACTTCTATAGGCCTCAATGACATTTCATCTCTATGCCCAGGCTTACCAGGGCGCTGATAATGATCACAACCTTTGGCATATTCTTGGCAATCCTTATACAATGTTTCCCACCACAAACCAGCCATCAAAATCTTGCGCGTGGTGGCTCGCCTTGCATAGTGTCCACCAGCAATCCCTCCATGAGCTTCCTCCATAATACCCATGCGCTCATGTTCGAGTACACATCGGCGCAAAATCTCATCCTGGCCAAGTTTGTATAGATCCCCGCCAATCAACATATAAGGCGTGACGCGAACGAAAAGTTGTTTTCTTGCTATACTCTTCATTCTATCAGGTCCTACACCTGTTTGTAAAAAGACAACAATATCCTCCAAATCAGAGGGCGTGCACTTTGTAATCTGAACAACTATGCATCCGACATTGTGTCTTCAATGCTCTGTGCATCCTCACCTAAATTAATTCTTGAAAGATGGTCAAGTCCTGAATTCTCTTTCCTAGCTTTACTACGACTAAAAAGTCAAACTCCTGAAATAACAAGATCCAACGGCATATGCGCCCCTACAAAATAGGCTTGTTTACCAAATACTTAAGTGTCATGTGATCTGTGTAAAAGATAAACGGAGTATCCAACAAGTATTGCCTAAACTTATGCAGCACATAAATCATAGACAACGCTTCGCTCCATTGTTGTGTAATTCTGCTCAGCTAGAGTTAACTTTTTGCTTGCAAAACACAAAGGGTGATCAACAATCCCTTCTCCAGGATATGCTAGAACTACTCCAATTGCCATCCTTGACGCATCCACATGCACATGAAAGGGCTTGTCCCAAGAGGGAAAGCGCAAAATGGGCGCAGTAGTAAGCTTCTCCTTCAACGTATCAAAAGCCACTTGTTGCGCCTCATCCCAGTGAAATTTTCCCTTATGCCTCAACAGTTCTTCCAAGGGCGTGGCAATTCTGGCATAGCCTTTGATGAATTTTTTGTAGTAACCCATATGCCCCAAAAATCTGCACATTGTGCTTTGATTGGTAGGCTCCTCCAAACCCAAAATAACAACTTTGGCAGATCCACCAATAAACCTTCCTTACGCAAATAATATGACCTAGCAATGTGCCAAAAGGAGTAAGCAAAGACACATTTCTTAATGTTTAGAGAGATACTTAACTGTTTGCACCTCTCAAACATCAATCTCAAGTTGTCACAATGATCTTTCACCAATCCATACATTGTCCAATCATCTAGGTAGACTTGTAGAAACTTATGAATAAAGTCTTGAAATGCTTGCACCACAATGCGTGAAAATACAATAGGCACATTCTTAAGTCCAAAGGGCATAACCGTGTAAGAAAAACTTCCCCATTCAGTGGTGAAAGTAGTCTTCTCTTGGTCTTCTTTTGCAATCCTTACCTGGTGATACCTTGAGAATCCATCTATAAAAGAGTAGATTTCATGCCTTCTACACCCTCCAAGATTTCCTCAGTAAAAGGCATTGGAAAAGGATCTATAACACATGCAACATTCAAATCTCTGTAGTCCACATAGATCCTTATCCTCCCATATTTCTTGATACTAATCACCATTGGGCTAACCCATTCAGACTCTTCAATGGCTTTAATGATCTCGATTCCAACATTTTATCAATCTCTTCTTTCACCTTCACGCATAGATTAGGATTCATCCTATAAGGCCTTTTCCTAATCGGGCACGCACCTTCCTTCAACTTAATTCACATCTCTCCCAATGAGTGATGAACCCCTTTTAATTCATGGTATCCACGCGGGAACAAATCTTGGAAGTCACGCAACAACTCAATTATCTTTGAAACCTCTTGGTCTGTCCAGTAATCACCAATGATTGCTTCTTTTGGTTCTTGCTTTTGTGCCAATGTTGACCTTCTTTGTCTTCAAAGGCTTATGGTAAGCACACGCCTTCTCATCTGCACTATCCAAGACTTCGCGTGTACCCTCTTGTATGATCAACATCTAGGTTCTCTATTTCCTCATCATCTATTAGGTACACCATTTTTCCTCTCCTTTTCTAGGTAGGTGCGCTCAAACTGTACTTCATCCATTTCCTCTTCTTCAAAGCACGCCTCCAAATCAGGTTCCCTAGCAAATCTAGGATGAGGTCCTCAGCTTTGGCACTATCTCCCAGAGTAAGGCGCTTGATTACCTGCAAAGCTTCATTCACTCGTGGTTTAGAAGATAGATACTCAAAAGTCTCGAATAACACCCGTCGTCAACTCCTCGCTAATTTCTGTCTCGACGATGTAACTTTGAATAGACATACCATAGTTCAAAAAATCGTTATCGGCAATTAATCGTTAGGCCAAATTTTGACTCGGAAATCGGGAATCGGCATTTTATCGGCAATTAATCGGCATTAATTGGCAACTTTATCGCTACTTTTAAAAACATTTAAATTCATAAAATAAACTTAAATTAAAGGTAAGTACATTGTTAAATAATGCGAGAAGTGACTCTATAGACGATTTATTTTTATTATTACTATTATAAACGATTTATAGACATTGTTAAACTTAAATTAACTATTATAAACGATTTATCTTTATTATTTTTGTATGCGTATGTAATTAATGTATAACGTATATAATATATATTATATACTATTATATATTAAATATCATCTACGACATATAGTTTATTATAAACTAACTATATACTAAATAAACTATTATAAACTAACTATACACTAACTATATACTAAATAAACTATTATAAACTAACTATCCACTAACTATATACTCAATAAACTATTATAAACTAATTATATACTAAATAAACTATTATAAACTAACTATACACTAAATAAAAAACTCAAAACCTAGGGCCACGAATAGATTATCAAAAACTATGAAAATAAATAAAAAACGAATTTTTAGGAGGCCACGAAAATGGTTGCAGGTGGCCACGAAAATGATTGCAGGTGGTCACGAAAATTGTTGCAGGAAGCCACGAAACCAAACACGAAGCCACAAAATGCTCTAAAACAGACGCGGAAATGGTCGCAGGAGGAAAAACAAATCGTCATAGAAAAATGGTTCACGTTTTTTTGATTTGGTCTTTTTTTGCTTTTACACCAAACCCAAGCGATTTTCCATGGATTTCCCGACGATATTCCACGATTTTTTGAAGGTTTTCTCACCAGAAATCGTCGATTTATCGGCAGTACAAAAATCGTGATTTTTGTAAAGATAAATTGTTTCGGATGCCCTAGTCGATAAATCACGATTTTTAAAACACTGAGACATACCATGCGCGTGCATAACCTTACAAGGTGGACTAGAACTTATGCACCCAGAGTGAAGGGGGTAAAGCTTTCGGGCTTGCCGTCCAGGCTCTCTCACATTCCTGAACGTTGTACAAGGCGGATTCCTTCCCATAATACTTGCATATCTTTGAAGGTGCATTGTTCCGGAGAAATCTAATAGAGAACGCAATTCTTACTTTGCGCCACTCTATAAGATTATCCCGATGAGTCGTCCACCAACGCGCTATTGTCCCATGCAAGGTATAAATAAGCATATTCCTCCGATTTACTTCACAGGTCCACTGGACTTCCATAGCGCGCAAAAAGACATCAGGGTTACCTTCTCCAGTGTAACTTGGTAACTGCCTTCCTCCCAGACGCCTAACCGAACACACCTTGACAACTCGAGTCACAATACCCTTCAATTCTCTTCCCAACCAACTCATAAGTCCCATGCGCCCAATTATCACATGCAATGCTAGTCGTATCACTCATGGACTGAGCATCATCCCACTGAATGACTCCTCTCGATGGTTCAATAACCTTTGGGTCTCTGATGGTGCGCACATAAATTCTATTCATGTCCTCTTCGCCCAAAGGCTCTACATAAGGTGCAGACCTCCCATCTATTAGTGGAATAATTACGCGCTCCTTTTTTTTTCTCAAAACTGATGTATCCTTTGTTGAAGCGCAAATCAACATTGTTCGCATAACACCAAGGGCGTCCAAGTAATCTGGAAAACTATCTACCTCGGCAAGCGCTAAGACTTCAAAATCCCCAGTGAACTTGGCCCCTTGAATGGTTATGGAAGCATTCTTCAAAACTTCGATGGGTGTAGCTTTAGTTCTATTCACCATGTACAACACATTTGAAGATGGCTGCAATGGTGGTCTCCCCATCTGATTCCATGCATCCAAAGTAAGAACATTAACCTTTGCACATGTGTCAATTAGTATGTTGCTCAGGAGCCATCCATCAACTACCGCATTCAACGTGATTTCCTTGTCGTAATCAAGACTATGAGGGGGCAAATTAGCATGCAAGATCTGCCTCTCGCGCCACTTCCGGTCGCGGTATGTTTTCTCTTAACCACTCTCCTAATAAAGGAATGATATTTTCCTGCGCACACATCTTACACACCTCTTTGACATCATCAAAGTCCTTTTGAGGATCTTAGCATTCTTCGCCTGCTCTAACTTCCGCGATTGCTCTTTCAAGCATTGAATCTCTCCTTGCAAACTCCTAATAACCTCCATAGTCTCTGGTAAACCTCCTTCTGATAAGTCGGATCAGGGTACTTTCCATGCAATACTTCTTCTCTTGTAATGAGAGGCCTCTGCTTTGGTATTTCTTTGCACGTGTAGTTACTAATACAGGTTCCAACTCCAGATTAGGCGCTACCTTAGGCATGAACAGGGGCTCAGTGCACTTCACACTAACCATTCCCGCGCCCTTGTCCTTCTTATGATTCTGGCTCATGTGATCATACAAATCAGGGCACTCCTCATACTTATGTTTCTTTCCGCACCACGAGCGTTGCGCAAAGAAATCCGGGCATTCGCACTTGTAGTGCTCCGTAGATCCACAATTGAAACAAGCTCCACGGGAAAGTCACTCCTCCCTCCGCCGCGACCACCACGACCTCGAATCCTCCGCAAAAAGTTCTTCCCCATCTTCCGCCATCTTCGCACCCTTTGGTGATGCCCCTCGTTTTAGAATCTGCTCAAACACTGGTGCAGCGCGGACCAATATCAATTGCATCATGAATCTGGTCTATCAACTGAAATCCTTCATATCATGAGTAGTAGATGTACAAATCTTACAATAGCAAGACACATTCTTATGGAGCGCGCATTGTAACAATAGGCATCTACTTGGATCATGATCCCCATGACAGATTTCACAATCAACGTCGTGGCGCACATTGACTTTCGAGGGCAACTATCCTTGGTGTGTCCTACTTCACAATCTGTACACCAAAGTCCGTTGTGAGTCTCATGTGCTGAATTTGTAGACAATTTTTCAAGTTGCTTTGTCATGGAAGCAATTGCCTCCAAAAAGGGACTTACCCCAATATCAACGCTTCAACAAACCTCAACGCGCAGAGCGACCTCCAAGAACTCGCGCGGATCCGTGAAAGTTTTATGTGAAAAGCGCTCATTTGAAAGGTGTTATCAAGCCTCCAACGAACCATTGAGCATGCTGAGAGGGATGGATATCATAAGATAACTTCGACAAGAGAGTCTTAAAACATGCATCATACTCCCGCACACTTTCTGCCATACCTTGTTGAATCTCCTTGAGCGCGCTGATGCTCTTTTGCTTGAATTCAGAATATGAAATTCCGCCAAGAAGGCATCACGCAGTGCGTTATAATCCACCGCCGTCTGATGTGGGTCATACTTTCGGTACTAGCCCATGCACGTGCCCCCGCAACGTAGTTCTAAATCGCTTGCTTTTCTACGCTCCAGGGGTAGAGATCCCTTAGCACGCCATAACAATTCACACTTGTTTACATGCTCTGTAGCATCCTCAACACCTTTATAATCTAGTAAATGAAGAGACATCTCATAAAATACTTGATGGGGTTGTGGTCCTTGCCCACTAGATCCGTAACCCCGATTCCCTCTGTGTTTTTTCCACCACCGTTTCCACAAGATCCACTAACTCCTGTCCTCTAGATCCACCAGACCCTTCTCTGTAGCAGTATAAGGCTTGAAGTAGTGCTACTCTACATTCCCACCATTTGTTGTGCTAAACTAAGCTCCAACAGTCTGTGAAGTTGAACTACTTCCAGACGTGATACCCACGTTCTGTGCACCCACACCTTGTCCAAATGACGCTTTGACAGATACCACCAAACACAAGAAATGTCTGTGTGGCCATAGATGGATTTAATGAAAAATGATATCTACTTGATGTTGCTCGCTTACCAACACCAACACCACCAGACTAGCAATACTTGTCTCAGGAATTAGAAAACTAAGCGCAAGGGTTAGGTCGCCAGGTGGGTTCAAATGTGTGCCTATGGTTTGTCTCCTTTCTTCATATGACGAGCTCTCATCAAAAGCCGAGGGGGTTCTTCTCCGCGCTTGCCAAGATGGGGTAGCACAGACTGCTTAGGCTCCACGTCCTCCGCGTGAGCTTCTAATCCTTCTTGCAGCGTCTGCCTCCATGCATCCATCGTTCCTGCAATCTTGCGTTGTTTCGCCAACTCCCTCTCTTGCACTTCATTATACTTGAGCTGCCTTTCCTCTCTCTTCACTTCTGCCGTAGGATCCGCCATTTCTTACCACACCTACTTCCACGCCCCGCGCCTAGTGGGAGTTTAGCTAGCCATAGGAAACGCTTCTAAACTCAAAGTGATGATCAAGATCTTAATGGCTAACGGTAAAGCATGCAAGAAAGATCCTCTCGGTTCTCGCAAGAACTCGAACTCAAGTAACCTCTAGGCAAGAATAAGTAGAAACCGCGTACTCCAACGTGTAGCTAGTCAACACACCACTCCACCAACGATCAACAACACGAGTCCAGATCAGATCAGCATCATGAAGCCATTGATAATCTTCTTGGGTCCAAACACGAGGTCGATAATACCAACTCTTCCTCGATGCATACACCGACAACCATTCATACAGTTCTATTGGAAAACAACAAAAGAACATCTCATAGAGCTCATGATACAAATGCTCCTCTACCCATGTACGTGCATCAAACTTAGGTCCAGTGTTGAATCTCTGTGCAAACTCATCCTTTCTTGTTGTTAAGCCCGGTTTCCACGATGGCCAAGGTCAAGCGTTCTACCATTACACAACATCCTTGCAATAACTTCAAAAGAGGTCTCGGAAACGGAACCAAGATGTAGTCACTTTTCCTGACGCTTTAATTCCCAGCGCGTCGACATATCACCCAACGTAGGCTCGGCGCTCACTTGAAGCACGTGAAGGCGCTTGACCCCTCTTCTATGTGAGCTTTGTCAAGAATATTACCATGAATGGTAGAGTAATGCACGATAGTAAATGCATACATCCTATAACAAGAATAAAGAACTAAATCCAAGCATAGATGAATAATATTATGACTATGAACATCAAGAACAACATGTAGGAATTAGATCTAAACCATGAACACAATAAAGAACACAAATATTTAGATCCATAAGCACTGATATTTAGAACAAACACCATTATATTAATCCACCATTGTTATAGTAGCCAAATACATCATAAGAATCATAAATGGACTAGATACATCAACATAACAACATTCTAACCCTACAATGACTCTGCTTAAGAAGTCTTAACATCATTCCTTGCGTCTCTCTCTCTTTTGCCGTGCAAATCAATACATATCATGGAGAGAGGTGGGGACTTGCCCTCCACCACCTAGTCATCATTCAAGAGTAGGTCGCATGCCAAATGTCATCATGTCCCGCCATACTCAAGTACCCTAAGCATGCAAATGACAACTAAACCATAACTAACTCTACTTTACACTCTTAATCCTATCATGATGATCATATCCTAAAGTAGGCTTTTCTTGGGCTGCAAGTCTCCATACTTTAACCTTATCCATAACCAAATCTGGCCGCATCTCCACGTGTCCTTTATTGCAACTTTAATTGTGGCCCAAAATGCGGCTAAGTCTCAAGCCTATTCTGCCTAGGCGCGAACCTCCACGCTCTTCCTGAAGCTACTTTGGCGCGAGCCTTTGTGCATTCATTGGCGCGCGCGCGACAAAACCCTTCGCGCCTCAGGTATACTTAGTCTTTTCAGGGGCTCAACAAAGGTTGTGCTCCAGGTGTGTTCGTTGGCACAAAAAAGCTCTGTATGCCTTTCTCGAACTTGATGAAAATGTGCCTCTTTCGGCTCTTCCAGTTCGTATCGTGGACCACAGTAGAGCCCACAATTGTTTCCACATCATTCTCTCGAATCCTCTGTCATTGCAGCCCCGGTCTAATAGCCTTGTGCTATGGCTGCTGTACCCTTTCCTCTCTAGTTTCTTCTCCTCTTGCTCTCGCGCTCTGCTCTCATCTCTCGCTTTGCCTCTTTCGTAATATTGGGGAAAACCACAACGTCCCAAAGAAACAATAGATGCAGGTGATACTTGAGACGATTAACGCCTCCGGACATTGTTACGCCACAAAAATTACAAGTAACTAATTCCTATAGCTGCTCCACGTACACCATACTTCTAAGCGCGGTATGGGCATTCGCAGAACGGTTCCCGCGAGTGATGTTGACCCAAATGCTGAACTCGATACCAAACATGATGCCATTGCTAAGCTCTAATCTACAACACAATGCACATTTAAAAAATTAAAAAAACGTAAGCTTAGTTAAATTTTTTAAAAACGCGTCTTGAATAACCATATTTCACCATAATTTAATAAAAATGATATACCTACGGTTGCAAATGAGTATTAAAAATTTAAAATGATTTAATCACATTCAACGCATTTAAAATTACAAAACATATTCAATGAATCGATTATGCATACATAAAATTTAAATAGTTTAGAATGAATTTACGTAAAAAAAAACATACATACCTGGCTGCAAATGACTAAAAAATTACAAGCATTCGATTTTACGTTACATCTATTTAGAATTACAATATACATACATAAAATTTAAATAGTTTAGAATGAATTTGTAAAAAAAAATACATACCTCTGGCTGCAAATGACTATAAAAAAATTACAAGCATTTGATTTTACATTACATGTATTTAGAATTACAATATGAATCTATAAAACATAAATAATATACACAAAATTTGAAAAAACTTGAAAGAATTTAAAAAAAAAACTTACCTCCAAATGCAATTCTCCAAATTCTCTCTTCGAATTCGCTCCAAAATCCGTTCAACACAAGCAATGCAAGCTCAAATGGTTGTGTGAGTGAAAATGATGTAGTGTAGGGCCTTAAAAGGGAAAAATCCATGTTTTTCAATGTTTCTTGAGTGTGCGGGATGTGTTTCCGCATACAAAGCGGTGTTGACGAGTATTTGACATGGACTCCCGAGTTAATTTTTTTAGCATTTTTAAGTTTGCGGGACGTGTTTCCGCGTACAGGTAGCGTCGACAAGTATTTGACACGGACTTGCCGAGTTTTTGTGGCGGTTACTCGGTTGGGCAAACGGTTGGTGAGTACTGCCAAGTATTCTTACTATGGTCTCAACAACTTATAAAATATTAGAAGCGAACAACAAGCTTATTATGAATCAAAAGCCATCTAAAGCAAGATTTCTTTGACTGAATACAAGAAGACCACAAAACTGAAATATCCCTTGTGGGATACCACTCAAAATTGCACAAAATATATAGAAATTGCAGCAAAATAAAATTTCTGATTTTTGCAGAAAATAACCAGCTAGGGCAGCAAACTGAATTTAATTGATATCTCACAAAATACTTGCCCAAAATGCATGAAATTTTAAAGAGAGCTTGCAACAATGATAACAAACACTAGAAAATATTTTTTTGATTTTTTTGATTAATATAAAACTGCCAGAAAATTTCAGAAGCCCTAGATAACTGGAAATCTTCAAAAATTCATATTTTTTCAAATACAAGTGATAAAATTTTGAAAATCTGGAAATAACATCTACAAATAATGTAAATGAAAGCACAACCTCCAGATCTGGAAATAGCACTCTAAAAACCCTCCAAAAATGTTGTAAAATCCCAAAGTGGGACGCCCCCTTGGAAAGAGACCAAAAACCCTAAAAATGTCTCCAAAATGGTGCCAAAACCTGCTCTAATTGCTGAAATAAACCTAATATGGAAACCCTTGATTTTTCTCCACAAAAGCCCAAAAATCCTCAAAAACCCTTCTTTGAAAACTCTGAAAATTATCTTTGAAAAACAACCTTGAATCAACTCCAAAATGACAAACTAGGGTGGATCTTTCACCACCGAAGAGTGCCCTACTAGCTAGGAATGGATCTCTCACCACCGAAGCTAGGGATCTTGTGGGATCTTACTCCACAAGCTAGAAGATTGCAAACAACAGTTGCTCAATGAAAACAATATGTGAGTGTGCAAGAATGAGCTCTCTCTCCCCAAACTCCTCTTATAACTTTTCCCCAAGCAACAAGAGGCCCAAAAGACCCCAATCGACCCCCTCTAGGAATAACCAAAAATCATAAAGTAACTTAAGTTACTTTTCCCCCTCCAAGTCGCCATAGGGACATAAGTGACCCCCAACGAAAGATTATAACATTAAAGTGTTATGAGGTTCCCC
Source organism: Taxus wallichiana var. yunnanensis (assembly GCA_018340775.1). Taxonomy (NCBI): domain Eukaryota; kingdom Viridiplantae; phylum Streptophyta; class Pinopsida; order Cupressales; family Taxaceae; genus Taxus; species Taxus wallichiana. Next base: position 382,921,725 of record CM031233.1, on the reverse strand, counting down.
CTTAACGACAAAACATAACATCTAGTCCCACCAAGCCACTTAATACTCATGTCAATGCAAAATTATAACAAATAAGCAAGGTGGTAACAATCATCCATACCCAATAGCCTCCAAAGTCTTTAGCCCCTTGGGTATGACCAAGGCTAGGACTAAAAATTGGCCCTTAGGCCCTCAGTGAAGGAAAGGGAACATTACAAAAACATTAAATCTATGAGTCCATCTACTAATGGGCTCACAAACATTCAACTTATTGTTAAGGTCCAGGGAAAGGTTTGGGCGAAAGGCAATTTTTATGGAGTTGTTTGGAGGTAGCCTCTTGGAGAAGGGGCCCTTTGAGCCTCCTCATAGTATCCCAAAAGACATTCTCATCCTCCATAAGTAGTCGAGTAGAGGAAGTTGTGAAAGCATTTATGAGCGTTATACATTCGAATCGAGATCGAGGAAGCTTAGAGAAAGGTTTAAGGTTTGTCCATTCCATCCACTTCCCAAATCTGTACAATTCATGAAATATTTCAATTCCTTTCTCAAACCAAAGGAGGGCAGAGCAGCCTCTTTTCAAGGCAAGGATCTTGTCATTATATTTTAGATTCGACAAAATCGATTTCTAGGCTTGGCACCTTGTGTCAAAGGAAGAGAAAATAAGCTGCCTAGCCACCAAGTGCTTCATTTGTTCCCATGCCTTGCAAATTGACTAGAATAAAGGACCCATGAGGAGCAACAAGAAAGCACCCAAATAGTAAGTCAATCAAATGAAGTCCATTTCATCTCTCTCAACCCTTCGGAGCCTATTGGCAATATTGAATCTCACACAAACTTTCCAAGGTTCATTTCTAGTCAAATCCCTCAAGTTTTATTTTATTTTTTGCACTTACAAAAAAAACCGTGTGGGTGCTGCAGTGACAGGTACGTACGCACAGGTCCTGGGTATGGAAATCCGTTCCCGGGACGTACCAGGGCCTGTGGGTATGTACCCACAACATACCCGTACCCGTACCCGGTACGTATTAGGCTTGGTACGGGGAGGTACATGGCTATTCCGCGCAGTCTAGTTCTTAATACAATGCAGATTTCTCAAGAAACTAAAAGAGAGATTTAATAGCATGGTTACCTAAGACTTCGCGAAAGGAGCATGGGCACGTAGGGATGGGGTTTTGGGACAACATTAAATTTCAGTAGATTTTGAGGATAGAGGGGGACAGTTGGGGGATACCTATAAAAATAATATATGAATATTAAAAATATACAACAGGGTCCCTACCCACTGAAAAAAACACAAAAGATTAAAATTTCAGCACAAGAGCCAACAATACTAGCAAAGGGCATGAAACATCTCGTTATCCTGTCACTTATATGTTTATATCTTGAAATTAAAAAAATAGCTTTTAAACAATAGAGGCCATGCAAACTACATATTTGCTCTTGAATCAGGGAAGATTAGGGAAGCTTTGCTTGAGATTTGATAAATATTGTTAGGGGATCCCTTGAAAAAGCTAGGTGAGTGTCATGTGAGTCAATGAGTGTGTTTAATTTGCTTTTCTATTCCTTTCCACGAGATATAATTTCACACTAAAACTGACCTAGGAAGGGGATTAAAGATAAACATAAGAGAAATGACCGTTTGCACACAAAGGACAAATTCGTAGAAACATGGGACAATACCTTACAATGGTTTTGTCCAAGTTGTACAGTGTTGTCTAGGAGGATAGAATACTGCAAGTGGAGATTTGGAAAAGTTTGACAGAAAGTGTACGATATCTATGAGCAATGAGATCAGTCATGTAGTTATCTGAGAAACATAAATGGAGAATAGAAAGTGTTTGCAAGCCTTAGGAGAGAGTAGGATAGTGCATTTATGCTCTGTTTGTGTGTGGAAGTCATGAATAAGGGATAGAAGCCAAATTACCAATATCAAATGCCAATTACCAAGTATGGGTGTCCACACAAACAAACACTGGTCGGCGATCCCTTGGTTAGAGATCTGAAAAATGCACTCATATTTTTGTGTGGTTGTAGTTCCACAACCAAGGAAATATATCAATTCTGCACCGAACCCTAGTCCTAAATTATTTTCCAAAATGAAAAGCGAGTATGAATCTAACAATAATGAATCCTCAAAAAGTTAAGAGTTACTGTTACTGAAACAATTTCCAACTTCATTAAGCACTTCGTAAAGTGTACAGTTCATCTTTAGAATGATATAATTTTCTAGTCAATCTCATAAAATAAATTTACACTTTTGGATAAAGAGAGCAATCACAATATAAACATGTACAACATTTTGAAATCTCAAATCTCAGTAGTATTTATGTTTTTCATAAAAATAATTAATTACTAATACCTCAATTATTGTCAAAACCAACATTTTAAATAATGATAGAAATAAATCATTCAGAACTCAGTATCTCACATAATGAAAGCATTTTCAATGATTCATTACAATCAGCCTATGTTGCTAGGGTTCGCCTAGACCCCCGAACCCTGCCTGATACGTATCCGGTACAAATACGTGAGGGTACAGGTTCGGGTTCGCCTTGGATACGTGGGGATACATCCAAGGTACACCATTGGTACGTCTGGATGTACCCGGGACGTATACCCATGTACCCACCATGTACCCTGCGTCAAAAACATCATTTAAAGCATTAAAACCTTTTTTATTTAATTTTTGACTTAGTCAATGCATAAAACCGAACCCTAATATTAAAATGAATAAAATATTACACCCTAATCACCTCAAAAAGTTATAAAAAGCACTCACCCTCTCATTTGAAATCACACAAACAATTCATTGTCTTTTTGCAAGTGTATGAGCAAAGGAGCCAAAGAAGAATTGTATTCATAATTCATGTTGACTTGATATCCCTATATCATATGTATGGCAGCCACATGATCAATGAAATGTAGAATCTTAAGTATATTGTATGTTTTGAAATTTTGAACATTGATCCTAGTATATTTTTCAAATTTCAATTTTTGTCCGTATTCATGTTGACATGATATTCGTATAACTATATCATATGTATGGCAGCTACATGATCAATGAAAATGCAAAGTCTTAAGTGTATTCATATTGAATTTTTTGAACAATGATTCAAGTTTTGTATTGCTATTTCAGTTTTTTATGGACTAAAAAATGAGTAAAATGAGTATATGTACATATATATATATATATATATATTTATAATTATTTAATATAGATGTATATATATATCCATAATTATTTAATATAGATGTACAGTTCCAAGACGTTTACCCAAGGGTTTTTAAAATTGACATATCCGCGTATTAACCCGCATGCCAACCAAAGACTGCACCCGCATCCCCAAGCAACATAGCAATCAGCTCGTAGGATTTCACGATTTACTTTTTTGGGTTTCTTTACACTTTTAGTTACGCATATGGAAAAGCGTGTATACTGAGTATCTAATATCAAACATTAACCTCAAATGTTTTCCCAAGGTTAAATATGACAGTCCGTTATTTACAGAAAGTACAAGGATTACAAATGTTAAGTATCAAATACAATCTTCTATCTCCATGACAGAAATAATAAATGTACAAGGGAATCATCTTGTAATAAAATTATAAGGTTCTCTAGAGATCCAATATGTCATCACCGATCTTTGATAGGAGAGGAAGAGCATCATTCAAGTGCTTTACCTCCAACTCAAGCATTACGGTTCCCTCACATACCTCTCGTACACCCGAGATCGGCACTACCCTTCACAAGGAAGGTAGAAACGGGAACCCAATGAGAGAGAAAGTCATGTATGTACAAGTCATTAACAAATTACAAGCTAATCGTTCCAATGCTAAACACTAGTTTACTTACGATCTGGGACCAGAATGTCAAATATTCCTAAGTGTATAATACAACTTCTTTTGCCCAAAAGACTGTAGAAAAGGGTAAACCCCCAATTCCACCTAACTCAAGTACTTGGCTTGTCTCGAAATTTGACAATAGATAGACATTGGTTCAGCAGTAGGAATAAATGAATAAGACTTCCCTTTATAATTGTTTTGTACAGGTTATGCGGTTGTAACCGCTAACTAATTTTGTAACCGTCTTTGCATAATAAATACCGGACACACAACCCATTTGCACAATGTGTATTCTCTGTTTTCTCTTCAATCATTCTTTACACATTTATTCGGTTTATTCTCTCTCTCCACAAATTCTAACAGTGGTATCAGAGCGTGGGGCAAGCAAAGAGAGGGAGGAAGAAAGATATTTTCGTGAGTCCCATTAGGGCACGCTGCAGTCGGAAATCAAGGGCACGCCATTAGGGCATGAAAAATCACACTTGTCATACTTGCGAATCGAAGAATACACTCATGTCTTTCGGGAAAAAAAAAATGTCACAAAAAATACAGTCGCGAATGGCATGTTTTTTAGGAAATTAACAGTATTTTCGAGCATGAAAATACAGTCGCGAATGGCACGTTTTTCAGGAAAATAACAACATTTTCGAGCACAAATAGTCAGATTTTAATAGCCACGAAAAATCGTGATTTTAGACATTTTTACAGTCGCGATTTGCGCTAATATGGTGCATTATTACAGTCACGAATTGCTAGGGCACAAACATTTTTCACAGACATAAGGTGGAAAGACGCAGAAGCAAAAAGACTACCTGCGCTAGGGCACGAAACGTGGCAACTGGTATTTTATTTTATTTTATTTATTCATTGCCAAAATACGCAGTTGTATTTATTCTATTTTATTAAAATGGAAATGCCCATAGAAAAATATTCTGGTCTAAATTTTCATACATGGAGAGTGAAAATACAAATGCAACTTATGAATAAAAATTTGTGGGGCATTGTAAACGGAAAGAGACAACACCTACCGATGCATCAAATTGTTAGAATGGCAAAGCAGAGATGATAGAGCGAAAGCTATTATTGGCCTTGCTCTCTCTGACTCTGAACTTCATCATGTAGACCTAGACAAATCATCGAAGGAAATTTGGGATACTCTAAATAAATTATTTGGAGCGAAAGCAGTCAATGCCAAATTTTCCCTGAAACTTCAGTTATATAGGTTCAAAATGGATGACGGAGTCTCTATGTCAAGCCACATCAATAATCTAAGGTCCTTGATCAGACAACTAGCAGAAGTGAAAGCTGCAATTGAGGACGAAGATGCCAAAGCTATCCTATTAAATAGTCTGTCTTCAAAATATAGCAATGTAGTTTTTACCCTCAGTCAAATTCAATCTCAATCTCTGGATGATATGATAGCAGCTCTTCTAGCTGAGGAAAAACGAACTACAGAGGATGCAGAAGGTCATTCCCAGCAAGAAAGTGCATTCTATTCTAGAACCAGAAAATATCATAGAAGATCGATATAAGTCTCCTGGGAGATTGAATGTCATTATTGTAAGAAAAGAGATCACACATGGGATTTTCGTGTTCGAGCCAATGATGTGCTCAAGGGTAAAGTCATATCAAATACAACCAATATAGCCATGGTTGAAGACCCACCAGATGCAGAAGGTAGTGAGGATAGTGACGAATATATGCTGTAAAGATGCTCTAAACTTTGAAGGCAAGAAAGGATACAGGGAGTAGATGAAGGCAAGAAAGGATACAAACATTTTCACGCATATAAGAGCCAAAGACGATATCAAGCAAAAAGACTACTAAAGCTAGAGGGCAACTTGAATCCACATCTACTAGTATTTTATTTTATTTTATTTATTCATTGCCAAAATACGCAGTTGTATTTATTCTATTTTATTAAAATGGAAATGCCCATAGAAAAATATTTTGGTCTAAATTTTCATACATGGAGAGTGAAAATACAAATGCAACTTATGAATAAAAATTTGTGGGGCATTGTAAACGGGAAAGAGACAACACCTACCGATGCATCGAAATTGTTAGAATGGCAAAGCAGAGATGATAGAGCGAAAGCTATTATTGGCCTTGCTCTCTCTGACTCTGAACTTCATCATGTAGACCTAGACAAATCATCGAAGGAAATTTGGGATACTCTAAATAAATTATTTGGAGCGAAAGCAGTCAATGCCAAATTTTCCCTGAAACTTCAGTTATATAGGTTCAAAATGGATGACGGAGTCTCTATGTCAAGCCACATCAATAATCTAAGGTCCTTGATCAGACAACTAGCAGAAGTGAAAGCTGCGATTGAGGACGAAGATGCCAAAGCTATCCTATTAAATAGTCTGTCTTCAAAATATAGCAATGTAGTTTTTACCCTCAGTCAAATTCAATCTCAATCTCTGGATGATATGATAGCGCCCTTCTAGCCGAGAAAAAGCGAACTACGAGAGGATGCAAAAAGGTCATTCCCAAAGAAAAAGTGCATTCTATTCTAGAACCAAAAAATATCATAGAAGATCGATAAGTGGGAGATTGAATGTCATTATTGTAAGAAAAGAGATCACACAAAGATGGGATTTTCGTGTTCGAGCCAATGATGTGCTCAAGGGTAAAGATCATATCAAATACAACCAATATAGCCATGGTTGAAGACCCACCAGATGCGAAGGTAGTGAGGATAGTGACGAATATATCGTGCATATAAAGATGCTCTAAACTTTGAAGGCAAGAAAGGATAGAGGGTAGATGAAGGCAAGAAAGGATGGTTGCATATAGTTTGGGAAGACTGTGGATCTTGGGAATTACTACCTCACGCTAGGGTCATGTTATCACGAATCACAACACTATTTTATTTTATTTTATTTATTCATTGATTGGAAAATACTGTGCACTATCTCCAAGTTATTCTATTTTATTAAAATGGAAATGCCCATTTAAGCTCGAAAAATATTCGCCTAAATTTTCATACATGGAGAGTGAAAATACAAATGCAACTTATGAATAAAAATTTGTGGGGCATTGTAAAGAGAAAGAGAAAACACCTACCGATGCATCGAAATTGGTGAATGGCAAAGAGAGAATGATAGAGCGAAAGCTATTATTGGCCTTGCTCTCTCGACTCTGACCCTAGACTGAACATCATCATGTAGACCTAGACAAATCATCATGCAAGGAAATTTGGGATACTCTAAATAAATTATTTGGAGCAAACAACACAACCAAATTTTCCCTTCTTTGCTTCGATTATATAGGTTCAAATTGGATGACGGAGTCTCTCCTGTCAAGCCACATCAATAATCTAAGGTCCTTGATCGAGGTCTAGCGAAGTGAAAATCGATTGAGGTGAAGATGCCAAAGCTATCCTATTAAATAGTTCTGTCTTCAAAATATAGCAATGTAGTTTTTACCCTTAGTCAAATTCAATCTCAATCTCTGGATGATATGATAAACTCTTCTAGTGCGAGGAAAAGCGAACTTCATTGAAGGATGCATTCATTCCCAAAGCATGGTGCATTCTATTCTAGAACCATCCCCCGAAAATATCATAAAAGATCGGATAAGTGGGATTTCTCATTATTGTTAGAAAAGAGATCACATTACATGGGATTTTCGTGTTCGAGCCAATGATGTGCTCAAGGGTAAAGTCATATCAAATACAACCAATATAGCCATGGTCAAGACCCACCAGATGCGAAAGTGAGGATAGTGCGAGCTATATCTTTGTAAAGATGCTCTAAACTTTAAGGCAAGAAAGGATACGGGGGTAGATGAAGGCAAGAAAGGATCTGAATTTTCCATGTTTGGTCTTTGGAAAGACAGAAGCAAAAAGACTACTCTGCTTAGGTAGGTACAAATGAACGTGTTACTAGTATTTTATTTTATTTTATTTATTCATTTGCCAAAATACGCAGTTGTATTTATTCTATTTTATTAAAATGGAAATGCCCATAGAAAAATATTCTGGTCTAAATTTTCATACATGGAGAGTGAAAATACAAATGCAACTTATGAATAAAAATTTGTGGGGCATTGTAAACGGGAAAGAGACAACACCTACCGATGCATCGAAATTGTTAGAATGGCAAAGCAGAGATGATAGAGCGAAAGCTATTATGGCCTTGCTCTCTCTCGACTCAACTTCATCATGTAGACCTAGACAAATCATCGAAGGAAATTTGGGATACTCTAAATAAATTATTTGGAGCGTAAAGTCCCAATAATCAATGCCAAATTTTCCCGAAACTTCAGTTATATAGGTTCAAAATGGATGACGGAGTCTCTATGTCAAGCCACATCAATAATCTAAGGTCCTTGATCGACAACTATTTGAAAGCCGCATTGAGGACGAAGATGCCAAAGCTATCCTATTAAATAGTCTGTCTTCAAAATATAGCAATGTAGTTTTTACCCTTAGTCAAATTCAATCTCAATCTTCCTGGATGATATGATGATGCCCTTCTAGTTGAGGAAAACGAACTGTCGAGGGATGCAAAAGGTCATTCCCAAAGAAGAAAGTGCATTCTATTCTAGAACCAAAAATATCATAGAAGATCGATATAGTGGGAGATTGAATGTCATTATTGTAAGAAAAGAGATCACACAAAGACATGGGATTTTCGTGTTCGAGCCAATGATGTGCTCAAGGGTAAAGTCATATCAAATACAACCAATATAGCCATGGTTGAAGACCCACCGATGCGACGAAGGTAGTGAGGATAGTGACGAATATATCTTTGTAAAGATGCTCTAAACTTTGAAGGCAAGAAAGGATACATGATTTTGGGCCTAGATGAAGCTCTATGGATGGTTGCTCGATAGTTCGGGAGACCTGGGATCTAGGGAATTATACCCTCACGAGGGTCATGAGACAACTTGATGGAGCTTGTGGATGGCTCAGTATGGATGGTTGTCCAATAATTTGGGAGATTTGTGATTCGGGAGTTCGGGAGGTGGAATCCGGGAACTCGGGAATTCAGCTTGGGAGCTACACCTTTACGAAGGTCACGAAATAGCTTGATGGAGCCCTATCCTATCATAGCATTGCTTTCAAAGTGAAAGTGTTTGAAGATAGCATAGTTCTGTTTTGTTAGATTGTTTGTTTTTGAGTTATGTAGGGTAAGTCTTAAGAGGGGGTGTAGGAATAAATGAATAAGACTTCCCCTTTTATAATTGTTTTGTATGGTTATGCGGTTGTAACCGCTAACTAATTTTGTAACCGTCTTTGCATAATAAATACCCGGACCCACAACCCATTTGCACAGTGTGTATTCCGGTTTTCTCTTCAATCATTCTTTACACATTTATTCGGTTTATTCTCTCTCTCCGCAAATTCTAACAGTTCACCCTGCATAACTACTCTCACTCGTACTTAGTAGCAAGTGAATCTATACTAGGAATATCTTATTACTATAGTTAACATCCCAATGTTCTATTACACATCTCTTGTTTAATTACCAAAGCCTATCTAGAACTCAACAAGAAATAATCTGCAACTATGACAGGGTTGACATGAAACTCAAAAATCCATAGATCTAAGAGACCAAAAAATCTCTTATTTGAAATCCATAAGGACTCAATATAAGATAATTGTAGTGAAAAAAGAAGCAAGATATCTTCAACAATGGTACTTGTGTTTTTATATTGTTCAAAGGGTATAACCCAAATGGACATGACCTATACAATCCACCTTTCAATATTTAACTGTTAATAGATTTTATATTTTTATATATTTATAAGGTGATATTAAAAGAGAAGGCGGCTATAATATAAAGCAGCAACTAGGTATGCTACAACAGTCTCATGTTCATGCTTGTTTTGCGTTGATCTTGTTTTTTAATATGTATTATGAATAAAGAATTCAATCTGCTTTAGTTTCTTTACACATATATACAATACTTGGTTTCCTTTTCTTGCGACAAGTTTAACTTATATCTAGTCGTATTAATATCATCTAAAAATGGTCCTTTCTCTTTTGTGTTACAATGCTTCAATCAGGGTTACAATGTACTTTGTCTTTTTCAAAGGTACTTATTTGACAGTACTTTTATCTTTAAAATTATGTAGAAGTCATTTTTGTGCTTGTTTTGCATAGTTTTAATATATATATATTAGAAACAGGCTTGCAGGCTCCATACATGGAAGCTCCAGAACATCTAATCAATTTTCCTCTTCTGGATTGCCCATATCTAATGATCACAAACTACAATTACTCTTGCATATGTTTTCATGCCGATGCAAATACTTCTGTGAAATCATATCAGCAGCTTAAAATAAAGATAAGTCTGTAAATTTTTTGTAGTTAATGTGCTTAGAAGTTTGAATTTGAGTTTATCCTTAGAAAGTAACCGCTTTTTTAAGAAGTAGATTGAAAAATTGTCAGTAGTGTCTTAAATCTAGAGTTTTCTTTTAAGAGAAACTTTGCAACACATTTAATCTATTATACTGCATTTTTACAATTTAGTGATGACCTATATATATGTAAAACTCTGGTTGGATACCTGAAGGATATTTAGCAGCCCATGTTTTGTGATTGATTAAAGTTAATGTTTCTTTTAACAAAAATGTTGCAAATTTTAATCAATTATACCGCATTTTATAGAGATCATTATCAAATACTGTGAAGCTCTGCTACTCAACACACCTCAAAGATATTCTGGGGTCCATGACAATTATGTCAAAATTGTCCAACAGTTGAATGATAAAAATGTTTTTGTTTTATCATAGATGTATAATACTTGTTTGCAATAATAGGGACTTGACCTTGCAAATATGCACTCTTAAAAATTTCTATATAACACCTTGGCAGGGAATAGCTAACAGAAAAATTGAGTTCCAAGGATGGAAAATCTACACTTGATGAAAAACAAGCTAGGTTGAGTATTAATATTGAACTGGGATGCGGTGATATGCTTTGATATTACGTATATTCATTACTTTCTATTGACATAGATCAGGTGGTAGTGGATCTATGCAAAAGTGAAAGAGTGTTTAAAGAATACAAATAAAACTTATAACAAGTGAAGTTGTTGTAGAAAGTGCTAAATGATGATCCTTTGTCATGCTGTTGAAAACCATGAGATTCATCCATTTCACTCTCATGGCCATATTATATAGAGGAAATGATTAAAAAATACTTTTTTATAAGTAGATCAAGCTAAGTGTGTGTCATCAATGGATTGAATTGCACCCACGGTTTCAATATGTGAGTTATTTGATATTTGCATGCCAATTTGCTTTTTTGATAAAATGTTTTTGCACAAGCTAGTGTCTGTACAATGTATAGTATGGAATCCAGGATATTTCCAGCCTCAAATTGCAAAATTTACAAAATATCATTGAATGAACATAAATTTTGGCAGTATGCCAACAACACTCAGTTCCTTCTTTTTGAACATATGCACTGCGTACATCTTCTGCCAGATCAATCTTGGAGAAAAAAACAGTAATCTTTTCTTTCATTATAGAGTGACTTTCGGAAAGGGATAATTAGAATTTTAGGGAATTATGCTGGGTGAGTAATGTTTAATATAAATGATTATTGCTGGTACTGAAACTCTTAAAAATTACAACTGGTAGAAAGTACTACAATTCTTTAAAGAGGCACATCTTTTAGGTGAAGGCCTAGCTTGGTCTGGAACTTGAGTAAGTGGAAATGGTTTCATGGAGCTTCAGATCATTGCAAAATATAGCATTGCATCATTCATCTTTTGAGTTTTGATGGATGGTCATTTCATTGGCATCAAGATGACTGTTTATCTGTACGTCTTTTAACAGGCGGCCTTTTGTTAGGAAGAACAGTATCTATACTTGTGACCATGACTTTGGGTACATCAATGGCTGCTCGACAGGGCTCTATTATCATGGCTGGTCATCAAATTTGCTTGCAAATTTGGTTGGCAGTATCTCTTCTTACAGATGCACTGGCAGTTGCTGGGCAGGTAAGCAATAATTAATGCGAGTCATGCTAATTGTGAATATCACTTGCAGTGTATAAGATTGCCAGAACGATCATTGGCAGTGCACAAGTGATTAGTTTTACGATTGCATAACTTGGAATGTTATTCAAAATTTTGAGTCATCGTCATGGCCCTTTCTGTACGTTGCAGTATTCACTCAAGTGCAACCTCTATTATTATTATTAGAAGAAATGCACCATATATTAAATCTTTTGTTTAGTATAACTTGGAAAAATAATCTATACTTGTAAGAGTCTTATAGGAAAATAACATAATCACTTTTAGGTCTGCTATTGTGGGTCTCACTACTTGACCATGGTTACTTAAATTTGATTATTCTGTTTTTTACAGAAGAGTCTTTTACATTGATGGATGGCGAAGAATCTAACTGTAAAATGATGAATACATATTAGTTTTGTTTTTCCAATGAAGTGCACATGTTGGATATAAAATATGGTGTTGTAATCACATTATTGTTATGTTACACCAAATTTCCAGGATGGGGATGGTAGGGGACGGGGATGCAATTCTGGGACGGTTTTTTGGGGAGGCCATTTTTTAGGGGACGGCTACTAAAAAATAAGATTAAATTAAAAAATATAGGAAATATCAAATATTCATATAATAACATTAATAAGACAATCATCATCATATACATTATATAACCTTAATACATAACATTAGAGCTGAATTGATATTTTACATTAAATTAAATGTGCATATATATAATAATTACAATGAAATGCCCAAAGGGCTGCCAAAATCTACCACAGAGATTCCGTTAGGTTTTTGATTTCAGCAGCATTAGGAGTTGTCCAAATCTGATTCAGCTCAATATTATATTCAGGCAAGGATTAAATTCAACTCTATTTCCAGTTTAGATATATTTCTAGATTTCAGTTCTTTTTGTAAATTGCTTATTTTTACACATTCATTTAAGATTTTATGTATTAAGTTCAGATGGCAGTTTCTTATTCAGAAATGCTGAATCTGTTATCTCAGTACCTCCAGTATGAGAGTGATTGCTGGCCAGTGGTCCAATCTCTGCTCGAGTATGGCTCAGTTCTAGTTTTAAAATCCAGGATCCAAAATTTATATTTATTTATGATATCAACTATAAGTTTCCCACTATAGTGGCAAAGTTGAAATTTCAGATTGGGCTTTTAACAATTGATCACAGACATGTTCTTGGCCTCATTGGCAGACACCAATAGAGTTATTCTCCAGGTCATCATATGGACAATGATCACATGGTCTCCATCCTCCTTTTTTTTTCATTTTTGAGTTGTTTCTTTTAATAAGTGTTTTAAAGCTGCTGGGACGCAGCCATTCCTGGTACGGCTAGGGGACATCTAGACATCCCCTAGCAGTATTGGGGATGGTTAGTCGTCCCCTGCACATTATTTGAGTTCCCGGGACATTTCCTACAAAAAAAAAAAAAAAAATCAGGATATTTAGGGATGTTTCCTTCATGTCCTCATGTCCCTTACTACGAACTGCCTCAAAAATGCAGGGACGCATCCTCGGGTACACTGCATTACTGTATTAAACTTGATGACGAATTCCACTTTGTGTAGAGATACCTCTACTTTCAAGGCATTCCCTTTTCATGGTCATTGACCTAGCTTATAACTTTTAATAAGTGTTTTAAAGCTGCTGGGACGCAGCCATTCCCGGTATGGCTAGGGGTTATCTAGACGTTCCCTATAAGTATTGGGGATGGTTAGTCGTCCCTGCAAATTATTTGAGGTCCCCAGGACATTTCCTACAAAATAAAAAAAATCAGGACATTTAAGGGATGTTTCTTTCATGTCCCCATGTCCCTTACTAGGAACTGCCCCAAAAATGCAGGGGACGCATCCTTGTGGTACACTGCATTACTGTATTAAACTTGATGACGAATTCCACTTTGTGTAGAGATATCTCTACTTTCAAGGCATCCCCCTTTCATGGTCATTGACTTGGCTTATAAGAAGGCCATCAATGCCATCACCACATATTTTTTGGGAAACGCCTTTTCAAAACCTGCAGTGATGCTGCTTATGACCGTTCTTTGGGTCATAGGGCACACTTAATGGCCAATTCCCTTAGGTTTTTCCAATTCTAGTCCCTATCTTCTAGGATCATGACGTGGTGGTGTGTCCCCCTATGTTTTAGCTTCCATATATAGTTGTATCTTGTAACCTCTTTTAGCCCCACAAAATCTATCTTACATGCTCTACTCTCACTATCACTGTATCTGTTATTTCTCATTGCTCACACACAACCATTTACAAAAAGTTGTTGGATCTACTAGAACGATCATTCATAGGATTTTTCCCTTGCTCTTGCATGCCTCTCTTCAACATTGCTACATCACAATTTCACAAATATTCCTTTTGGCTTTGCAATAGGTTTAAATCAAGGATTCACTACTCATCTGCTTGAGATCATTGACACCTTCCTCCCAATATATTACCACACAACCTGAAATTCCTGAAAATTGTTGAGTGGTCTGTACATATACATTTTTCAAGCGTACTTGAAGGGCCCTACATTAGTAGGATAAAGGTTCTCTATATTACACATTTGTTATCTTTGGATATTGAGAGGTTGGGATCATTTATTGTTATTGGCATATTAGATGTGCATTGGGACTTCATGTTTGTATATTGCATTTAAATTATATTATTCAGATGGGAATTGAGGTCGTGAATAGTGCATTCTCTAACGCTACTCACATTTCTGAATATTGAACATACAAAAATATTAGATCTTGTGGGCAAATTAGCGATATTTATGTCTTGTTATACTACATGCTTTACTTTACATTCATGATTGCAACTAGCATAGAATTTTGCAGATATTGTTGTTTGGTTAGACCTACGCCCTTTCTAAACCCTAGACCTACCATTATTGCCCCATTTTCAGCCAGATCTTAGATCTCCTTGTTTGTATAGTAATACATGTGGTCACAATGGTCCTTAATCACTATAAACCTTGTGGAAACCCTTGGTTGTTTGCTTGCTTATTCTTAACCCCACCTTGTAGCAACTTACGATTGTCTAAATTTTTGCAGCTACATTTTGTCATGCCTGGAGGGGCCACTGTCTTGATCTATCGCTTCATGCTTGATTTGCATGTCTTAATTTTTATCGACCAACAACATCACCACATCTTTTTTTAGTTTTCTGCGGCATTCACCTCGGTGAATTCCCTATCAAACCACGGCGCTACCGCTTCTACTCATGTTTACATTATGTGGGATCTATCTGCTTTTCGAGTTCTCCACTTTTACGTCTTTCTCTATTTTTTATTTTAGCATTTCAAATCTCTGTCATCTCGTTTCTGTTCATGGCACCTACTCCTCCTTTAGACTGACACTTTTGATGCCTTGATGAGGCTTCGAAGGTGAATAAGCAAGAGGCTTTGGAAGCCATTGAACACAAGAAGCCTAACCTTAATGGTCAATCCGAAACTAAGAACCAATGTATGTTTAAAGGATATGTGTGTTCTCATCTCAACCTATTGATTGGCAATAACTCGTTAGGTCGTGGAGATGTTGAGTCCCCACCAACTTGTATTCCTTCTTACTCATCCCGCAACGAGTGGCCTGATCCTCCATTTGAATTAGCCCCACCCCACCTTCTCCTCCCCCAAGGGATCACGCCCTTGAGGTAAAGAAGGAAGTATGCCAAGATATGTCATGTCCCTTTCTGGAGACTAGCGGATTTGAGGACCGTAACCCATTTTCCCTCCTCGTGAGTTTAAGGAAGGAAGCAAGGAAGACTTGAATGACATCTTCTAAGTAGATATTTTCATTATTACCATGTATTCCTATTGGGAAGCTAAGAACTCCAATAAAGAACTTATATAATTAGAATATAAAGTATTTTGAACATGTAGGCTCTAAAAACTAATTAGATAATTAAAAGGTACTTATTATATGGTCGGCCATAAGTTATGATGTAATACTCCTTATGTTATAAAAGGAGGATGCTTGGCCATTAAATGTTATGTTGAATCTTATATTTCTTTGGGGTAAAGGTTGCACCTTTCCTTTCTCGCTCATCAACGACGAAAACCCTTGTTTGAGACCACTTCAAGGACGAAAACCTTTGATAGTGGAACTTTTCTTGGGGACGAAACCCCAAGCAAGGATATTTGGAATTTATTGAATATCTTAAGGTATTTGGAGGTGATATCTTTCTATCTTGCCCTAGGTGACTTGCACCATGAGCATTTTGAAGGTGTTTTGATAGATTTATGGAATGATTCTTGCATGGATGGATTTGTACTAATTTGTAAAGGTGAAATAAATCATTTCTTTGCATGTTTAAGCCAGCGATTCAGTATTTCCAAGAGGGGCAAATTTCTTGTAAGACAAGTTTGGCATGCTTGGATGGATGTTTTGGCAAACTAATTTGATATTTGCATTCTTCATATTTTTAAACCCAAAGATCCCGAAGTTTCACGACTTTTGGAGCTTTCTAGGTAAAGTTATGAATTTATGAAGTAATGTATAAATTCTGCACATAGAGGGTTTATAGACAATTCATATATTCATTTTTGGGGCACTAAAAATCAGGTTTCCTTCATATTTTGATTGCTGGTAATTAATTAGAATTTTCGAGCTTTACTGGACACATTTTCAATGAGAATAGGGCATCCAAAAATGGGTGGGAGTTCTCAAAACAGGTCGCTGCCCTAGGAAGGGAAAAATTGCAGGTTTTAGTGCACATTTTCAGTCATATCCAACCCTTTGAAATCTGATTACAGCCATCTAAAAATTAATTTCAGTCATCTCACTTTCAGCCCTAGCTAATTCCGGAAGCCCCCAAAAGGGACATTACAATGGTATCAGAGCATCATCCTCCTAACCTGTGAAGCATGGAAAACAAGTTAGAAAGGATCGTGAGAACACAAGAAGGGATAGTTGAGGCACTGGAGAGGCTTACCCTAGCCATCCAAAATATGCAGGGTGGTGGTTCGCTCAAGGAGAAAAGGGTTTCAAGGGTTGACAAATTGACAGAAGAATACCAAGCCCTTCCGAAAGGGATGTGTGATGCCCTTTCCTTTGAGGAATTCGTGGAATTAGAGAACAAGAGAGTGGGCATTGGCACAAGGCCTAAGAACTGAACCACACCAAGGAGCCACGACAAAAAAACTCATCCTAGAAGGGAAAAACCCTTCCCTCATGAAGAAACAAGTCAAAGAGCATGTGGCGGATCAGCTACATGATGGAGAGGATGGCCATCCTTCTAAGGATATATCGCAGCGGTTGGTTACCAAGATGGAGCAGCCCTTGGGAGTCCTAGAAACCCCCAACACTCTTGCCCAAGTGGAACTCTTGACAGATTCTCTAGACAACACCACGAAGACACAAGGGTTTGAAGAAAAATCAGATTTACAAGGTGTTGAAGAAGCTCAATTGCCAAAGGATAAGGAGAAGGCTACAACAATTTCTCATGAAGACCACCAAAGGTATGAGGATAATTCAGATTTGTTGCTTTCTATCATGCCATTTCAGATTTATGCTCATGGGCAATTTGTTGGAAAAGATGACCTTGGGGCAAGTTTGATGCTCCATAGTAAATCATGGCAAATGGGCAATCCTCATGGTGCTAAGAATGGAGGAAAATTAGGATCGCATGGGGTTAATGAAGCTAGCATTCTGGGTGACCTTGTTGGGAGACATGCCCATGTAATGAGGGCCTCTTTTGATGCTCATGTTAATCTTCAGCTCGCTGGAAATTTTAGGACAACGACCTATGGTAAGCCATTTCATCATCTTCTTAGCAAGGATTTGCTACATCACCTTCATTCTATGTCTTTACAATGTTTTGGTCATCATAAAGAATACCCTAACCACTTTGTGAAGATGAAGGGTACCAAGTGGGAAGAGAAAGAGCTTGGTTTACAAAAATTGGGAGGTGAAATTAATAACATTCAACTTGCTGGACTGTTCCTAACAACGGTTAATAACAAGCAAATTAATGACATTTTCAGCTGGGGAAAGGAGCCCAAAGATGTTCCCTACAAGAGTGTTGCACCTAACTTGGAATCTCTAAGTTATAAGATTGTTGTAAGCAACCCAAGGCATGTAAGTATCTCAGATTCGCTGCTTACCACTTTGTCATTTCAGATATGGGGGAGTGATCATAATTCATGCTTGTGGTGTCCTATGAGACCGCTAATGGGATATCATCATGCACAACATATGTCAAGGGATGATGAGGTAAGAAGTACCTCTTGTGGTAAAGAACGTATGGATGTTTGGATTCAATCTCAAGATTGTTTTCACTTAGGAAATATAAGTGATGTGTTGAGCCCTATAAAAAAGGGATTGCTGATTTCAAAATCAGTATGGGGAACAATTTTATCATGGTATGTTTTGGGCATCAAGGACATGATGAAAATTTTGATTATCCTTTCCATAAATTGCTAACCCATGGTTCCATGGAAGGACTGGAGAGAAGGTGGAAAAAGAGGAGCAATCATGATGGAATTGCAGCTGTACATATTTCAGACATAGGGGAAATTGATGGTCCATGTTTCTTGAAGAATGCACTATGCACAAAGAAGATATTCCAGCTGCTTATTCTCATAGAAGGTATGACTTTGAAGGTTGCAAAAATTGATTTTGGGATTTTGAACTTGTTGTTATCAACTATTTCAGTTTGCCCTACAATATGTTTGCTGTCATCAATAAGGGAACAACCATGAGAGGAGATAGTTTCCAAATTCCCAAAGCATTTTCAACCATTAGGGATTGGTCCCTTCTCACCCCATTCATCATTGCAAGGATAACAAGGTGTTGACACGAGAAGACGGTATACAAGTGGATTTAGTCATGGGAAGTGTTGGATTTCAATTCATAGCATTGTTGGCAATCAATATAGGATCATTTCCAGCTCCTATATCACTTTTGTATGGGTATCATCATGCATCTCATACTACAAAGAATGATGAGGTAAGAAGCACATCTTTGATTCAATTTCAAATTTGTTTCCGTATGTGGGATATGGGTGTTTTTGTGAGGCTTGCAAAAGGAGAAACTTCTGATTTCAAGATCAGTACTACTAATGATTTTATCATTATGAGTGTCGGGATGAAGGAAAGACCAGATGAATCTTATGGGGAACACAAGCAATATGATCATCTTCATATAGGAGATTGTTTACATCATTTTTATGCCATGCAATTGAGGTGTTTGGGTCATCAAGGTAAGGATTGTAATTCTGATTGTTCCATGAAAGAACCAAAGGGAATGTGGAATGACGAATACTTTGACCCAAGGGTCAATTTGAGGGCTGTCCAACAGAGGAGACCTGCTGTTTGGTGCATTTTCAGTATGTTCTTTTCAAAGTTTTGGAGCATAAAGAGACATCTTAATAGCTGGGAGTTGTATTCACTACACACTAACATACTTGTACTATTCTATGCAAGTAAAAGTGGAATTCCAGCCACCTTCATTCTGATTTTTGAAGGGAAAAAAAAAGATTGTATTGGTGTTTGGGACAGCATGAGGGAAATTGGGAACAACCAATGTTTGGATGGTAATTATGAGGCCTTGACAAGCAAAGAAGAAGAGCTGGTCATCATATCCACAAAGCAAGAGTGGATGAAGAAGGGGACACATTTTTTCTTTAATGAGTTTGTTTCATGTGCAAGTACATCAAAGAAGGAGCAACTGAGATTTATTTGGGATCCGGGTACTTGTAATTGCTTGGGGACAAGTAATCTTGAGAAGGGGGACTGTCATGTCCCTTTTTGGAGACTAGCGGATTTGAAGACCTTAACCCATTTTCCCTCCCCGTGGGTTTAAGGAAGCAAGGGGAAGACTTGGATGACATTTTCTAAGTAGATATTTTCATTATTATCATGTATTCCTACTGGGAAGCCAAGCACCCCAATAGAAGAACTTATTTAATAAAAATACAAAGTATTTTGGTCATGTAAGCTATAAAAGCTAATTAGATAATTAAAAGGTTTTCCATAAGTTTTGATGTAACACCCGTTATGTTATAAAAGGAGGATGTTTGGCCATTAGATATTATGTTGAATCTTATTATTTCTTCGGGGTAAAGGTTGCAACTTTCCTTTCTCTCTCATCAAGAACGAAAAACCTTGTTTGAGACCACTTCAAGAACGAAAATCCTTGATAGTGGAACTTGTCTTGGGGACGAAAACCCTCAAGCAAGGATATTTGGAATTATTGAATATCTTAAGGTATTTGGAGTTGATATCTTTCTATCTAGCCCTAGGCGACTTGCATCATGAGCATTTTGAAGGTGTTTTGATGGATGTATGGTATGATTCTTGCATGGATGGACTTGTACTAATTTTTAAAGGTGAAAGCAATCATTTCTTTGCATGTTTGAGCCACTAATTCAACATTTCCAAGAGGGGCGAATTGCTTGTAAGGCAGGTTTGGCATGTTTGGGTGGATGTTTGGGCAAGCTGATTTGATATTTGCATTCTTCATATTTTTAAACCCCAAGATCCCAAGTTTCATGAATTTTGGAGCTTCCTAGGTAAAGTTATGAATTTTTGAAGTAATGTATTACCCAAAGAGTGTAGCCATTGTATATATTCTACATACAAGGTTTATAGAAAATTCATATCTTCATTTTTGGGGCACTAAAAATCAGTTTTCCTTCATATTTTGATTGCTGGTAATTAATCAGAATTTTTGAGCTTGATTGGGCACTGTTCAACAACTTCAGGACATCTAAAAGTGGATGGGAGTTCTCAAAACAGATTTCTGCCCTAGAAAGGGAAAAATTGCAGGTTTC
Organism: Taxus wallichiana var. yunnanensis; assembly: GCA_018340775.1. Lineage (NCBI taxonomy): Eukaryota > Viridiplantae > Streptophyta > Pinopsida > Cupressales > Taxaceae > Taxus > Taxus wallichiana. The sequence goes on along the minus strand of CM031233.1, from coordinate 382,901,144 downwards.
AGTGTGCATTTTCAGTCATGTTCAGCCCTTTGAAATCTGATTACAGCTATCTAAAAATTAATTTCAGTCATATAACTTTCAGCCCTAGCTAATTCCGGAAGTCCCCTAAAAGGGACATTACAAGATACCATGGATTGTTATGTGTGTGACCATATTTAGATTGGATAATAAGTTGTCCAAACTAGATAGGAAAGAACATAGATGCTCCCCTATTAGTGAGAAGTCTTAGCACCCGTTTAAATTGAAGTGTCTCCCCCACCCCGTCATCGTTCAATGTCTCATAGGGATCATTTGAATCCTCTAAGGTGAAGGAGATCCTCACTCCAAGGGATCATTTATGTCTAACAAATATAAAGAACTTTTTGATAGGGGTTGTGACCGTCACTTTAAGACCCTACCTTCCTCTTGCTTTGTCCATAATTTTATCTACCTACAAAGATGAAGATGAAGAGGATAAGCACGAGAGACATAGGGATCATGGAGAACTTTATTATGTGGATTTTCCCACACCCGATGAGCAAAAATCCCACGGGAGAGGTCCTTCCCATGGAAGAACTCTCCTAAAAGACCATCTCCTAGGCAATATAGGAGAAACATCCTCACCCTTGAGTGTATAGTAATGAAATATCACGATACAAAGACCATAGGTATGAGCCTCCTCACCATAGAGATATCGGGTATGATACCCTTTATCTTGAGTTTAAAGATTTGTAGGAAACTATATCCCAAGAATGAGTATGGTGATTGTATGGCTACACACTATTGTGGCCCTTCGAGACAACTTATTTTGAGGGAGTGATGGTTATGCTACTCATCGCGAGCAATAAACACCCTCTTTCCGTCAACCAACCTTGTGAATTTTTTTATACTAATCCCTAGCTCCCCAGTAAAAGCTAGTGCTTTACCAAATTCTCTTCTTGAGCTTCCAAAGTTCATTTGCAGTCCCGACTAGTATTCTTTTGAGTATGTTAATGCCTTCATGATGGGATGTATGGATTGGGAACATTCCGATTAACGCTTAAGGTTTTGGCTTGAACTTTGCATGGCAAAGCTCTTGTTTGGTTCCATAATCTTCCTCTCGATTCTTTCAGGTTCTAATATCTCGTTGAGGATTTCATACCCTTTTTGATGTTCTTAGATCATTCACCTAGGGATCCAATCTCTCACTAATATGAAACAAGCTAAAAGTGAGTCTCATTAGGAAAACTTTGGTTGGTGCTTCACATTATGTTTTATATTTACTTATGGTAAATATATGTGAAGGTTAGTAAGTTAGTAAAGTAGTAAATGTAAAAGGATTGTTTATGGTTTGTTAAATAAACAACTATGATTCGCTTTTATTGTATTATATGAGAGGAGTGGTTGAAGCCATAGTTGGAATACTCGCATTTGGCAAATACTCGGCAGACCCCAAAAAAAAACTCGGCAAAAACTCGGCAATATTCGGCCAATACTCGGGAATACTTGACAACTTAAAAAATACTCAAATTTCTTTAAAAAACATAAATTTTAAGCAACATAGCTACAAAATGTATCAAATGAGCCCATAAAATGTTGGAGAAGTGTTTTCTATTAGATTTGAATACAAATACAATACAAAATCGCATCATCATGCGAATACAACAACCGGCTGATAAGTAATATGAATTTATGATGATTGACATTGAAAAATATCATCATAAATTTCATATCTATGCAAGATTCTGATATACTGATAAATTACATTTTCCTCTTCCCCATCTAGAGAAAATTGTGTAGAGGGTCTAGTGCCTCTACTAGTCCCCACACTCGCTCGCATCTCCACGCTCCTAAAGGTTGCGAACTTGGCTCGATCATGGAACTAGATGGTGGTGTTGGTGGCTCCTCTCGCATCTTGGAGATCACCTCCAAAGATGTCATCGATCCAATATCTCCTCGAAGTCCTGCTTTAGTGCTTCTTCCTCCATAGCCCCCTCTCAAAAAAGCAATCTCGTCCCTTTGTGAACGCAAGGTTTTCCTCTTCTTGCCCAGTCCACTCATTGTATGGATCTATCTCATCCAAATCAATGAGCTCCTCTGATGTGGCCTCAACTTTTTTTGTGCGAAGCCGAAGATTGTATTGCACAAAAACCAAGTCGTTGAGCCTTTTTTGAGTCAACTTGTTGCGCTTCTTCGTGTGAATGGCCTCAAACAAACTCCAGTTGCGTTCACATCTAGAAGCGCTACAAGGTTGAGATAGAATTCTGAGGGCTAACTTTTGAAGATTTGGGGTATTCCCTCCCCAATCCTCCCACCAAGAACCTACAAACAAGATAATAAAAATTTATAATTAATAAAAGCAAATCTGTAACTAATAAGTAACTTGGTAAACATTCTAATTTTTATTACTTGGTGACTGTGTGGATCTCCCTCGAATAGCTAGCACCGAAGAAAAGAGTTTCCCCCTAGCATGTTTGTAACTCTGCAACTCTAAAATGACGAGGTCCCTCGTCTCAACATCCGGTATCATCCTCTCAATACATGTTGAAAGGCCCTCCATAACCTCTCCATTCATATCTGTGAAGCTGTCGGAGTAGAAATACTTGGGGTTGAGGTAGTACCCCGCTGCATGAATAGGTTGGTGGAGTTGATTGTTCCACCTCCGATCAATAATCTCCCAAAAGGGACCATATCTGATGATATCCCCCTGTAATAGTTTTGGATAGACTCTTTGGCCCTATCCATGGCCTCATATATAAACCCCATGGGGTTTTGCTCCCCATCAACCAAACGCAAAACTCTCACCAACGACTCTGACACCTACACACAAATTAAAATGTAAGATTGCAAACTTACAATACATATTAGAAATGAAATAAAAAAGTGAAAAGTAGAACAATATATTTATAATTTAACAAATTAAAATAAAGGAATGAAATATAAATCGAAGTTTGAAATTACCTTGATGATCTCTATAGCTCTCTTTGCAAAGATATTATCAAAAACTATCTTTGCAACCCTCTCTCCGTCAGCTTTCTTTGAATATTGTGAGCCTAGCCATGCTTGACTCACAAACATTTGTTTCAAAAGTGTCAACAAACTAGAAATACTTTACAACGTCAAGAACTTAGTTGCAAACCTTGTGACACCGGCTCAAACAAGCTCTTTTCCCTTTGTGTGTTCTCTAATCAAGCTTAGAACCTAAGGGTGATTGTATATGTACTTCATTATAGATCTTGCATCTTCTACAACCGACCTCATCCCAAACAATTTTGCTATGTCCTCCAAAAGAAGGTCAAGGCAATGAGTTACACAAGGAGTCCAAAAGAGTGATGGATGTCTCTCTGCAGTAGTCTCCCAACCGCCACATATGTTGTTGCATTGTCTGTGACAACTTGCACAACATTCTGTACACCAACCTCTAATACAACCGTCTCTAACATAACACTCAAATTCTCTGCATTTTTTATTATGTTAGAGGCATCAATAGACTTTAAAAACACCATCTCACCATTTGAAGCTGCTAAAAAATTAACAAGGGTGCGGTTCCTTCCATCCGTCCACCCATCTGAAAGAATGGTGCATCCAAATTTTTTCCATTGTTTCTTGTGCTCTTCTAGCATGGTAGTGGCATCTGCAATTGCACCCTCAAGTAATTTTCCACTCAAATCTTTTGGAGAGGGTGCCTTGTACCCTTTCTCTGCAATTGTCAACGTTGTCACCAAGTACTCCCAGTATGGGCTCTTTGCCACATTGAATGGCAGGGTGTTGTAGTACCAAAAATTTGTACAAGCTTTATCCACTTCCTCGTGCATATCTTTGTTCCAGGATGTACCTTCCAATGAAGGTTGTGCTCCAGGTGTGTTCCTTGCCACAAAAAAATCGGTATACCTTTGCTCGAACTCGATGAAGATGCGCCTCTTCCGGCTCTTCCTCTTCGTATGCGTGGACCACGAGTAGAGCCCACTATTGTTGCCGCATCATCGTCTAAATCCTCTGCCATTACAGCCCCAAGTCTAATAGCTTGTGCTATGGCTACCTTGACCTTGCCTTCTCTAGTTTCTTCTCCTCTAACTCTGCTCAAGCTCTGCTCTAATCTCTCACTTTGCCTCTTCCGAGCACGTTGGGGCAAATCGTGACATCTCGACAAACAATACTTGAAAGGTGATATTTCAAACGATTGATGCCTCCATTCATTTTTTTGTTACAGAAAGTGCAAAAAATTTCGCCCTCACTAGCTCCACGTACAACATACTTCCATGCTTTGGAATGGGCATTCGAGAGGAATGGTCCTTGCTTAGTGATTCGGATGCGAACGATCTGATGCGAGCTCCATGCCGTTGTTAAGCTCTAATCTACAACACAATGCACATTTAAAAAATTAGAAAACGTAAACTTAATTTAATTTTAAAAACAAAACGTGATTGAATAACAAATTTGCGTAAATAAAAAAATACATTACTGAGCATTCAATTTTACATTACATGTATTTAGAATTACATAACGAATCAATTCTGATACACATACATAAAATTTAACTAGTTTACTGATGAATTTGCGTAAAAATTATATATATACATACCTCCGAACTGCAAATGAGTATAAAAAAATTACAAGCATTCGATTTTACATTACATGTATTTAGAATTACAAAGCGAATCGATTCTGATACACACATGAAATTTAACTAATTTACTGATGAATTTGCGTTAAAAAAAAATACATACCTCACGGCTTGCATGAATGAGTATAAAAAATTACAAGCATTCGATTTTACATTACATGTATTTAGAATCACAATATGAATCTATAAAACCTAAATAATATACACAAAATTTGAAAAAACTTCAAAGAATTTAAAAAAAAAAAAAAACCTACCTCCAAATGCAAATCTCCAAATTCTCTCCTCGAATTCGCTCCAAAATCCACTCAACACAAGCAATGCAAGCTCAAATGGTTGTGTGAGTGACAATGAGGGAGTAGAGGGCTTTTTAAAGAGCCAAAACCGTGTAAAAAAAGCGGTTTTTGCGTGTGAAAACCGTGTTCTGCGTGTGAAAACCGTGTTGGGCGAGTTAAATGCACGAACTCGCCGAGGCCAAACCTCGGCGAGTTCGTGCATTTAACTCGCAGAACACGGTTTTCACTATAAAAATCACTTTTTTACACAGGTTTTGGCTCTCTAAAAAGCCATCTACTCCTCATCATCACTCACACAACCATTTGAGCTGCATTGCTTGTGTTGAGGGATCTGAGCTTGAATTCGAGGAGAGAATTCGAGATTTGCATTGAGGTAAATTTTTCTTTTCAAGTACTACTTGACTTAACTCAGAGTATTCTCCAAAACTCGGCGAGTATTCTCCAAAACTCGGCGAGTTTTTTTTTCCTTTTGGCGAGTATTCTATCTATGGTTGAAAACCGTCCGTATGGTTTCAACATAAAAACAAAATATTGTTACTCCTATTTTGGAGTTAAAGCTTCCTATATAAATGGAGCTTATTTGTATTCAAAGGATGGAGATTTCAATAGAATATCTTTAATTGTGTTATACTGGTGTTGCTCTGCATCTATAAAACTCGTATGATCTCATTATTTGGTATTAGAGCGACCATTTGAGGAGCTTCTTGAAAGCAATTGTCGTGCACGGAATCGGCGAACGATCGCAGAAATTTTTTGCACGGGATGCCAACGATTCTAACTCGAGTTGCAAATCTCCGGTGATTGGGGAAAATCATTAACGCTTTGGGAAAATTGCCAACGATTCCTAAGAAATCACTAGCGATTCTCTCGCACCACTAGAAAGATCTTGAAATTAGCTTTCCGATGCATTGTATGGTTTGTAAAACAAAGCTTTGATTCTCAAGTTATCATCAAAACAATGAGTTCTTGTTTTTATTTGTTGGTTTTTGATATCTTTGTTGATCAATGGAGACATCGGTTGCATCCATAGATAAATTTGATGGAATTAACTTTCATACTTGGAAAGTAAAGATTCAAATGCAATTGTGGGGAATAGTTAATGGCAAGGAGAAAGAACCTATTGATGCTAGCAAGTTGTTAGAATGGAAAACTAGAGATGATAAGGCCAAGGCTATCATAGGACTTGCAATGTTTGATTTTGAGCTTCATCATGTTGATCTTGATAAGCCATCTAGGGAAATTTGGGAGCTTTTAAATAAAACCTTTGGTGGTAAAGCTGCAAATGCAAAATTCTCTTTAAAATTGCAATTGTTCAAATTCAAGATGAATGATGGTGTAAGTATGTCCAGTCATATAAATGAATTGAGGTCTCTTATGAGACAACTGGCAGAGGTGGAAGTAGAAGTTGACAAAGAAGATGCAAAATCTATCTTTTTGAATAGCTTGCCTCCAAAATACAGCAATGTTGTATTCACCCTTGGTCAAATGCCTACACATTCATTAGATGACATGATATCTACTCTTCTAGCCGAAGAGAAAAGAACTAGAGAAGATATAGAAGAAGAGAAGGCCTTGTACATTAAAAAGAAGCATAAAAATTCCTCCAAAAGTGAAGGAGAGATTGAGTGTTATTATTGTAAGAAAAAGGGACATACTTCTACATATTGTAGAATCCGGGCCAAAGATGTACTTAGTGGAAAGCTCAAAGACGAAGCCAACATAATCATAAAAGAGGACTCAGCTGAAGAGGAATAACCCATACATGAAGAATGTGGGTATATTTATGATGATTTCTTATTTTAAGCATCCTTACACCGAAGACCGGAGGCATCGAGTTTGAGGTCAATCGACGACCTCTCATCAATTGCTTAGACAGGGCCACATCAAAGGTTTGGTGGCACATTTTGTTGTGTGTTTTCTTTGTTGTGCATGGTATGTTTTTCCGCTATGTTTTCAGAGTTCCTGTTTCAATATGAGTTGCAGTGTTCAATGTTGTGAAGATATGCTAGTTTTCCTATGTCATCTCCTGAGGAAAGATGTGATGAGAGCTAATGGATGTACTTGGCACATTGTGATGTGGTTGTTGGTAAACCACTCGAAAACCATCACTTTGTGGTTTTTGGTGGTAAACCACTGGAAAACCACCATACTCTTGGTTTTTGGTCAGCCAAAAGAAAACCATTTTTGTCTTGGTTTGTGATTAGCCAATTGAAAATCACCTTACTCTTGGTTTCTGGTTATCCAAAAGAAAACCATTCTATCTTGGTTTGTGATTAGCTAGTCGAAAATCACAAAAGCAAAGTGCGGTACAAGTTTGATGTTTTCCGCATGTTCGCACTAATGGGGAATGTTAGGAAAACTTTGGGTTGTGCTTCACATCATGTTTTATATTTACTTATGGTAAATTTATGTGAATATTAGTTAGTAAAAGTAAAATAGTAAATGTAAAAGGGATTTTTATGGTTTGTTACATAAATAACTATGATTTGTTTTATTGTATTATTTGAGTGGAGTGGTTGAAACCATCCGTATGGTTTCAACATAAAAACAAAATATTGTTACTCCTATTTTGGAGTTAAAGCTTCCTATATATATGGAGCTTATCTTAGCCTATCTTTCCCCATGGGCTTTTGGGATGTTGCAAGGGGAAAACTATGCTAGTAATTGAATGATATTGCTTAGAGAGTGATTTTTATCATTTGACATTATAAAGCAATATTCATTTAATTATTAGTTCTCATTTAATTATGGATGCTAAGTGGTTTTCCACCACCTTGTAGTATTGCTCACAAAAGAATATTTATTGAGCAATTAATGTAATTTATTATTTAATTTAATTCCCAAAAATACAAAATAAAAAGGGAATTAATTAAATAATAATAAAGTGGCTTTTAATGTCAAAAAGACCCTTAGAAAGGGGACGCCACACATAGAGGGGGAAAATAAAATAAAAGGGAAATTATAAGGCATCCTTATAATTTCAAATTATGGTTTTCCTCCAAAAGGGAGTCGCTCCACCTTGGGAGAAAACTATAAATATATGTTTTCCCATTGAGGAAGGGTTATGTTGATGAATCTATTGATTTCACTCCATGCTTAGAGAAATGGGATGTATGCCCTAGCTCTCTCTCTTCTCATTGTAAGATTCATTTGAAGCCATTGTTGAAGATATTGAAGACTCTCTTGTTCTATTCATTGAGCTCTCTAGTGTTGAGTGTGTTTTTGCAAGTTATGCATTTTATTACTCCATTAGAAAGATTGTTTTATTTAGAGTGAAACATGCATGTTAACATTGAATGTTGAAGAGTTTTAGAGTGTTCTATGATTAATTTGTAATGTTGCAATTGTTAAATATAAACATGTTTGGGTGCTTTTTAAGTTTTTTAGAAGGATTTTATAATGCTAATAATTTGCTGTTCATGTTGCAATTAATTCCAGCTATGGTGACTTGGTTGGGTCATGTTTGATCATGTTTTGAGGTTTTAAAAGTAATATAATATAATATGAATTCTATGTGCAAACAGCAATTTTTCAAGTGTAAGGGACTAATATTTTGGGGTTTTGAAGCAAAGAAAGAGCTGATAATTAATTTATTCCATTTAATCTAACCCTAACGACTTGAATTCATTTTGGGGCAAATTTTGAAGGGGTTTTAAGTTGAAGATAAAAATTACTTTTAATGTTCATTTGGAAAGCTCTTTATTTCTAGTTTATTTTACATCTTTATTTCATGGAAAAACACTAAGTATTGAGCAAGTTATGAATTTTCCAAGTTTTTGGAGTGTATCTGTGAGGGCTGAATATTTAATTATTATGTGCCATAACCATCTACACAATTTCAGATTTCGTGGGTTGATTTACATGCCTTCTACTTATTAAAAAATTATGTTCTATAGCTTGTTGGAAAGCTAAAAATATGAAGAATCTTTTGGCATTGGTTTGATAGAAAAATATTGAGTTTGAGCAAGTTATTAATTTTTGAAGTTTTCAGTTATGGTGCATTTTTAATTAATTCATTGCTGCAATTAATTTCAGTTTTGATAAGATTGATTTTCCTAACTAGTTCTCCCATCTAAACCCACTACCTTGGCCTACTCCAACCCCATTTGGGTTGTATTAGTGCTAACATTGGGTTATTTGAGGTCGAACTAGGAGGGTTTAATCCTTCTAGATCGATTTTAATAAATTAAATTTGGATAATATCCCAAAAGGGATATTACAGTGGTATCAGAGCATGTTCTTCTGCACCTATGAGGTTTGAAATTGCCTATGAATCATGGATTTATCTAGTGCAGGTAACATGAAAGCAAAGTTCCAAAACTAGGGAGAGCACTCAAGCACCTACCTCAGTCAAAGGATGGGTTGCTCAATATTCTGGAAGAAGCGGCAAGTTGCTTGGCAATAATGGAACAAGATGATTATGGATCCATGCTTCTTGCAAGGGATTCCTTGGTGATGTAGTTGGCTAGGCACGAACTTTTGGATCATGAAGATGGGGAGTGAGAATTATGGTCATCACCTGCATTAGTGAGGTTATGCGGATTACAACCCCAAAATTGCCATATAGTGATGCCATCATGGAAGACATCTTCGAGGTCATGGTGGGAAGTTTCCAAGGCCTTTGGGACCTCACAAGCCCTTATTTTGGTAAGAGGGTTAGCATTTTGAACACTATGGCAAAAGTAAGATCTTGTGTGGTAATGATGGATCTAGAATGTAATGATCTTATTTCTCACATGTTTGAAGTGTTCTTTGATGTTCTACATAATGATCATACTCAAGAGATAATGGTTTCCATGCAAACCATTATGTCTTTGGTGTTAAATGAATATGAGAGTCCCCACCACAATTGCTATCCATGCTTGAGGAAGGATTGGGTCAAGAGGCATCATGTGTTGCTCATACACTAGCCAAAGGTGTTCTAGAGCAATGTTCAAGCAAGGTGAAGGCACATATGGCAGCCAAGACCATGGTTCTTCAAGGTATGAGTCCTTTGGTGTTTGATGATAAAATTTTGATATCTAATGTTTGCATGGGACTTGGTACTTGCACAAAAAAATCAGATTTAATTCAAGAGGAAGTGAAGGAAGAAGAGCCACTGGATGAAAATAAGCAAGGTAAAATTCATTGTTGATTGAAGAGGTTTCTTTGCCTTTTTATGATTGCATGCATGATGATAAAGTGATCATGGGAGATGAATCAAAGAGGAAAGAGAAATCTGATTTGCAAGTTTGCATGGACAAACAAAATGAGGGCAGCCAAGAGGTAATCAATGATCATTATTTAGTTGTTACTAATGCTACTTGGGTTGGTAATGAATGCAAGGATGAAAGGATGTGTGATAGGCAAGAAGAAGAGGCATTTCCGGGCACTTTAGACCATTCTCAGCTTGCTGGTCTGCACATAACAACAGTCATTAGAGAGCAAATAAATGACTTCATCCACTCAAAAATGAAGTTTAAGGAAGCCTCACACCAAGTACAAATAAGGTTGCATGATTCCAAGGTAGAAGGTGATGTTTGGTTTGAAAATTCTAAGGAGTATGAAGGTATTTCATGGCACAAAGGTATGATGGGCAGCCCCAATCATTTTGTTTCAGATATATTGCTTCCTTTCATAAGGGAAATCATTGGCACAATGAATGGTATGAGATTCCTTGCATTTCTGATTTTCCTTTTCTTATGTGAATGATGGAGTAGAAATAAGGGGGTATCATCATGCACATGCTACCTCATGGTATGACGAATGAGCAACAATTTCAAGTTATTTGTATGTGCTTATGAAATGATCAAGTTGGATATTTTATTGTTCTTATATCATGGTGAAATTCAGTTTTGGGTTGTTGGAATCATAAAAGGGAAGTATGAGCATTGTCTATTCATGTGTGAATTTGCAATTAAGAAGAATGTGTGTATGTCTAATATTTCCACTGATATTCACACTGTTGTCATGCACATTTTCAGCTTGTTTGGGGACATGTTAGCATGCCCACAAAGGGATTTAGTCACTTGGTATGCTAAATTTCAGTTTGGGGCATCATTGGTGCATGTTACAGGATCATTTCCAGGCCATTTAGCACTACTATTACATTGGGAGCAGCAAAGAGGAAGGTATGGTGTTGAATTTTCATGCTATGTTTTGGGAAATAAAGGTAAATATGATGAATATTCAGCTAGGAAAGGAAGAGGTGCAAAGTTTGTCATGAAATTCACTTTGGATCAGCCCTACATCATGTGTGTGAATGTGTTTCAGCATTTGTTTTCATGGGAACAATGCATTGGGGGTTGGAGAGTGAAGTGTTGGCCTTACCTAAGGTAAGATGGGATACCTTGAGGACAAATGTTTTTATTTACACTGCTGTAATTTATTTCAGCAGTCTTCTTATGGCCTTTAGAGCCATAAAGCATGGGGATAAGGGACATTTCTCCATTGGTACTCTCACACATGGATCAAAGGATGAAGTATGGCTCACATGGGGACAAATTTGGAAGTGTCAAGTTGCTGATTTATCAGATTTTTATGGTAGGACAGCAGTTGGTTTTTGGGAATTCAAGGAAGTATGGGGCAGCATTGTGACATTTGGGGGCAGCCCATACATGGAGGAGACTTGTGGGGCAATCACATCATGGAGACACATTGAAAGAGTGTTTTTCAACACTTATTTTTCTAACTTGTTTGCTTCATGTGCAGATTTGACAAAAAAATTGCAGCTGAAGACACTCCTAACTTTCAGAGAAAGAAGCAACACAAGTTGTTGCAAATGCTCCATCACTTGGTTGGCATAGGAGCAAGACTTTGGGGGTGTTACATCATTGCTCTTGGATGCATGAGTTTGATATTGCTTGAGGGCAAACAATCTTGGGAAGGGAGGACTGTAATGTCCCCTTTTTGAAGACCCTTAGCCTATCTTTCCCCGTGGGCTTTTGGGATGTTGCAAGGGGAAAACTATGCTAGTAATTGAATGATATTGCCTGGAGAGTGATTTTTATCATTTGACATTATAAAACAATATTCATTTAATTATTAGTTCTCATTTAATTATGGATGCTAAGTGGTTTTTCCACCACCTTGTAGTATTGCTCACAAAAGAATATTTATTGAGCAATTAATGTAATTTATTATTTAATTTAATTCCCAAAAATACAAAATAAAAAGGGAATTAATTAAATAATAATAAAGTGGCTTTTAATGTCAAAAATACCCTTAGAAAGGGGACGCCACACATAGAGGGGAAAATAAAATAAAAGGGAAATTATAAGGCATCCCTTATAATTTCAAATTATGGTTTTCCCTCCAAAAGGGAGTCGCTCCACCTTGGGAGAAAACTATAAATATATGTTTTGCCATTGAGGGAAGGGTTATGTTGATGAATCTATTGATTTCACTCCATGCTTGGAGTAATGGGATGTATGCCCTAGCTCTCTCTCTTTCATTGTAAGCTTCATTTGAAGCCATTGTTGAAGATATTGAAGACTCTATTGTTCTCTTTATTGTGCTCTATTGTGTTGAAGTGTGTTTGATGCATTGTTTTCTCCATTCTAACATTGGCAACTTGGCTTATGTGTTGGTGCATTAATTTGCTAAGTGAATGTCTGCATGAGTTTTAGAGGTTCCATTTTAATGTGCTTGTTCCATTCAAGGATTTGCTATAATGCTAATGATCTGCTGTTGGGACATGCTTTTGCAAGTAATTCAGCCATAAAACCTGGTTTAGTGTATGATTATTCAGCTATGACGTGTGTTGATCATGTTTTGGCATGTTTTGAGGGTAAATGTTAGATATAAATCTGCCATGTGTTATTAATTTTTCAAGTCAAGGGGACTAATATTTGGTGTATTTTGGGAAGCAAAGAAAGAGCTGAAAATTAATTTATTAATTTTCTCTAACCTTAGCGACTTGAAATTAGATTTATGGGGCAGATTTGAAGGGGTTTAGTTGTTTAGAAAATTCAGACCTTTAATTATTGGAAAACTCTTTATTTCTAATTTATTTTGCATATTTATTTCATGGAAAAACATTAAGTATTGAAGGAGGTTATGAATTTTCCAAGTTTCAGTTGTCTATGAGCAATATTTAATTATTATGTGTTAGGGTTTTATCTACACAGTTTCAAATTTCATGGGTTGATTTACATGCCTTCTACTCATCGAAAAATTATGTTTCTTAGCTTGTTGGAAAGCTAAAAACATGAAGAATCTTTTGGCGTTGGTTTGATAGGAAAATATTGAGTTTAGAGCAAATTATTAATTTTTGAAGTTTTCAGCACTCGGTTGCATTTTTTAATTAATTATTGCTGCAATAAATTGCAGATTTGAAGAGATTGATTTCCTAACCTTGGTTTTCCATCGAATCCACCACCTAGGCTCACTCCACCCCATTTGGGTTGTATTTAAACTAACATTGGATTATTTGAGTTCGAACTAGGAGGGTTTCGTCCTTCTAGCATCGATTAGTTAAGTGAATTTGCAAATTTGGATAATATCCCCTTTACAAGAATAAACATTGTTGCAATTTGCAAGAAGTACTAGATGCACCTAAGAGAATCTTGATTTATGGATTTGGAGTCACCAAACATAATGGAACACCAATGTCCTTTGGAGGATGGTTGCTGCGTAGTGTGAACCAGATCCCAACAAGACCTAGCAAAAGGATAGTCCCATAAGAGGTGCTTCATTATTTTGCAATATGTGGCAAAAAGGGAAAATAATATCACGAGATTGCTTTTAGTCAAATGAGCTTTAGTGGGAAGTCCCCGATAAATCAAGCGACCAAGTAAACACCCGGAGCTTGTAAGACACCTTCGTAACCACATAGCATGAAACTTCCAAACCCACTTGCACTCAAAGAAAGCATGCAATGACACCCATCTCCCCTTAAGAACAAGACCAAGCTTCCAACATTGATGAAGAATGAGTATGGAGTATAGTCTATGAGTGGCATGTTGTGTCAAAGCATGTCCATAGTTCCACACCCTATCAAGCTAAATGGGTCGCATGACCTATCAATATTCATCTTGAATAGATCTTTGTGCGAAATGGGGTCATATTGTAGAGAGGCGAAATGCAAAGTGGCACTCACTTATTGGGAGTGCACATCATGACATCTTGGATAGTGTTCTTGATCGGCGAGACATGACAGCTATGCTTGATCCAATGATGTCCTTTATGGGTGATCATGTTACTTCTTGTAGACTTGTAGGAGAGGCAGCTTGAAAGCTACATCGCCATAGAGTGGAAGCTGCAATTGTGGTTGAGGGAGATATGAGCCCTATGCTACAAATGATTATGCATGCATAGAGTGCTTTAGCGATTGAGCGAACAAGTAGGTTGGCCAATGCGAATGAGATGATAGACAAATTTGTGATCAATTCTTTAGAGCTCAAAGATGTAGAGATGTGGGAAGAGGTTCAAAGGTTACACTCTATATAATGTCACCTTTTTTCGAATTGATACAATTGAAGGCTTCTTGATCATTCTTCCTCCCGTGGGGAAGAAGAAGATGAACAAGGGAAGTCCTTGGGTTGCATTTTAGTTTTCTTTCATTAACAATTAGTGTTTTTCTTTTGTATTTTTCCTTTAAGGCAGGTCAGTTGGGTTGGAGAGCTCTTAAGTCAAGTTTAAAATTAAAACAAGCTTCTAAAGGAGGTCGGTCTTGGGGAATTTCTCCCTTATGACCTTTGGCGCCACCATAAGGGTATTTAAGGAGTCGCATAGGCTCATTTTGGGGTATCTTTTGGCTTATATACTTTTATCTACTTGGTTCTAGAGTTGGTTGCTCTATTCCAATCCACTAAGGGGCAAAAATCCATTAGTGTGGCAAGCAAGGAAGACGAAACCCTTCCTTGTTGAAGGTTGGAGAACGGAAACTCTCCAATTTGGTGGTGTTGAGGACTTCTATGAAGATTATCTTGCTGGTTGTCAGGCAACCAGGGGCACCAAGGAGAAGAATATCAATGCTTTATCATCATTTTTGGCTCCTCTGCTAGGGTAACAACTTGGGTGTTAGTGTGTTGGGGTTCCTTCTAGGGCACGTTTTGGCATTCCAATTAGATATTCAGATTTCTACATATGTACTAGGCTGATCTATCATTTATTTGGCATTTATTGGGGTTTGGAGACCTCATTTTCAGTCACATTTGATAGTTGTACTTCTACTGATATTTAATTAATTTTAAGCATTGTTTGTGGTGGTGTTTTGGGTGATAATTGTCGCCATATATTCGTAAAGGGTTTCTATATATTGTAGATGATGTTTAGGGTTTGACGAAACCACGTAAGAGTTTGGTTAGAGCCTTTGATCCTTTGTCTCTCCAAGAGGCAATTAAGAAATCTTTGCACCTTGAAGGTGCTTCCCAAAATCAGCAACAATTAGCGGACAACGCAGGGACCCTTGGGGACAACCTAGAACCCTCTCTCTCGGACCAGCAAAGGAAGCCTTTCCAATGAATGACATTTTTCACAAGGAGTTGTCCAAAAATAGCAAGGAGAGACAAGAAACGGGCTCGGGAGAAAGAAATTGTGCTTCTCTTGCGACTCGGTTTTTGAGGATTGACCTTAGGCATCCAAAAAGGCCCTCTCTAGAATTGGTTGTTGCAAATGACATGACACCTCCGACTACATCCTTCGAATTTAATTTTTGAACTCGGTTGGGCCTTTACCGTAAGTAGTCCATACCTTGTAATTGGCTAAATCATTACCTAGCAAATCAGCCAAAGCAAAAATAAATTGAGCACCCACCATATTTGACGGTTGATGGGGAGACCTCTTTTTCCCCTTCCGATAAATCCTCCCCTCTTTCCAGTGTGAGGACCCTCTTGAGCCCCAAATCAATTGTTACATCCCGTTGGATGCATTCCAATAACAAATTCTTGAAGGACATAGCTTAAAGAATGGAGTGAACTCCCCCGGTCTACCCCCGGTGATGAAAAGGTCAAGCCCTACCTTCCTTAGATATCAATCCCTATCAAAAATCAGCACAACACCCCTTGAGCATACAAAACCCCTGTAAAGGAGATCATAAGCCCTTGAAAAAACCCAAATAAACCAAGGCAAATCCCAAATTTATAGACACAAAATCTCAAAAATACAATCATGAAACCCTTAAATTAAATTGCGAAGCTCTAAAAGACTAAATTGAATATTCGCAATACCAAGAAAGAACAATATTTCACATCAAAACACAACCACGAGCTCTAAAATACACAATATTTCATAGCTAACCCTACCATGAGCTCAAAAACATGGTATTTCACATCAAATCCCAATCTGCGAGCCTTGAAATGCACAATATTTCACATCTAAACCCTATTGCAAGCTCATAAAACACAATATTTCATAGGTAAGCCCTCCCACGAGCCTTTAAAAGCACAATCTAAGTTGAGAATTGTTCACACACACACACATATATCTTCTCTAAAGAATAAGGAGGTCTTCGGACTACACTTGGGTAGGTATGAAGAATATAGCTCGAGCTTATTATGAAAATCTTTTTAAATTTGAATCCTTAAATGTCAAAGCCTAACATCACTGTTTGGCAAACATTCAAGTCTCATTTCAGAGGAATATAACAAGAATTTGTATGCCAAAGTCCGGATGTCGAACTTGAACGAATTGTGTTTTCAAATGCAAGAAGGAAAGACCCTTGGTCCAAACGATTTTCCTATTGAATTCTATCGGAATTTTGGCATACAACAAGGATGAACTTACAAAGGTGGTGGAAGACGCCCACATCGCCAAGTCCATTCTTAAAGAGATCAATAAGACTGTCATTGCACTAGTTCCCAAATCCCAATAAGTTGATGACATTTATGGCTTCTACCCATAAACATTCTCGCAAATATTCTATATGAAATAATTACTTAGCTTATGGCTGAAAGGATCAAACTTTTGTTGCATAAAATTATTTCATCAAAATAAAGGGGCTTTGTGAAAGGAAGGCAAATCTTGGATGAAATAGTGTTGGCTCAAGAAGCTCTTCATTCGATGCAGGCTCAAAAGATTCCCTCTATGTTTATCAGGTTGGATTTATCCAAAGCCTATGACAAGGTGGATTTGCATTTCCTCTATCTGGAGCCTATGTGACAAGGTGGATTGGCATATCCTTTCAAAGGTCTTGCATAAGTTTGGATTTGGCATAGATTGGGTGGATTGGGTTGAGGAATGCATGTTTTTAGTTTCCTTTTCAGTCCTTATAAATAGCTCCCCTACTCATTTATTTAAAGCCTCTCGTGGGATAAGACAAAATGATCCCCTCTCCCCTTATCTCTTCATCATTTTGGCTGAAAGTCTTAGCTGGAAAATTTCTAAAGATAGATATGCTAGACTTCTATAGGGTATAACAAGTGCTCAAGGGGCTAAACCAATTACTTGTTTCTAATTTGTTGATGATTCCACTTTAATAGGGCAAGCTAAGGTTACAGAGGCTAGTAGATTTCAATAGATCCTCAACACTTTTACTAAAGCTACAAATCGATTGGTAAATGAAAATTAATCTAAAATTATTTTCTTTCTTTGCTCTCAAAGCTAGTTTAATTTAATCATGAAGAAGATTGTTGGCTAGATTTTATGCACAACGTAAAACCTAGGCAGTCATGAGATAAATCTCCTTCATTTAACGGTGAAGCTCCCGTGTAAGATGTTTATCTATTTTGCAGGGGTGAATCCTAATAACTACTTTCAAGGGTTTTACTTTAATTCCCTCAGCTCATGAACCACAACTGGGTAATTTGGCAACAAGTAAGCAGTTGTGATGGGATATTTGCAGAAGGGGAAAAATAGAAGTAGGGAAAGAAGAAAGGAAGATGTGCTGACTCAACCAATAGTTATCAGAGTTGGTCTCATCCACACAAATTAAATAAACAGATAAATCACAACATTCAACAAAGAGGGAAAGAAATAACTTCTAACCTAGATCTAAGATAACACAAAGTTTATCTAAAACCTTGAATAGAAGTAATCAACAAAGCAATTGTAGACACAAATTTTGCCGAGAATCCACCTTTTATTCAATCCCCAGCTTTCACAGAAATCACATCAAGGGTTCCAACACAAAGTCTGAAAACTCAAGAATGCTCTAGTTACAAAAGCCTCTGCTAAACAAGTTCTGATGAACAAATTATGATCCTTTAACCCGTAGGCTCTTCCTCTATTTATAGTGCATAGAGGGAAAATACAAATAGGAAACTTTCAATGATTTCCCGCATGTGGAAGCTATAAAAAGGAATAGTTGGCAATCTTTCTCCTAGAATTCCTCTTTACATGACACGCATGATTTTCAAGTGAAAGTTAAATCAAAGCTTTGCATGTCTGCCACCTATTCTTAATTAAAGGACCTTTTCAAACAACTTGAAGTAATGACTTTTAACCAATTACTTTAGTTTTACAATTTTTTCCGAGAAAATAAGGAGAAGAAGAAAGAGGAGAAGAAAGAAGTCATTCCAGCTGCAACACTTCATTCTTGCCCTTGATCTGTCAATTAATTCGTTGATAGACACGTGCCCCATGTCTGTATCACTCACTTCAGCAAGCTTGGACACTATGCATGATTCTGCTGGATAACCTTTGTCATCACACTTCATTCTGCCTGAATCTGCTTTTGCCTGAGACTTCCCTTTTCCACCTTTGCCTGAAGCTTTTGCAGTTGTGAAATCTGGATCTCTGTGTGTAGAAACTACAACTGCTTCTCCTGATTCTGAAGATATATTTAATGTATCCGACATTGGCCTCAACTTTCTTCTCACAAGTATGTGCACAAGTGAAATATTCCTGTAAACAATTTAGACAAATATGCAACTCATCACCCTCTTATTTATATATATGGGCAGCCGTAAATTCTGGAATTACTCCGGATGCAAGCAAAGAGAAGTAGGCTCAACGTGGGTTCAACTGGAAGATTGGGAACCACATGCATGGGCTTTTGAAGGCTTAACTAGGAGACTTTGCATGTATTTACATGGGCTGCGTTTGGGCTCTTAGAGGGAATGCAAGGATGTCTGCATGCTTGGAGAGGGAAATAGCTGCGTTGAATTTATAAGACAAGCTGCTTAGAATCCATGCAAAACACTTTAAATATTTTGCTTCTCTTTTTATAACAATTGCCCAGAATCTGTGTTGAAATTGGAGGATGCTTGCAATTTAGAAGGCTAAGCCTTGAACTTCCACGCAATTCGTTTATTTATTTTTACTTTTATCCCCAAAGGTTGCATTTGGAATATAGAAGACGTGCTGCCAAATATTCACGATAAAACTTAAGTGGATTTTAACTAATATTAACAAGAATGCGTGGAGTTTGAAGGGTGACGACAACTTGTACTTGGAAGACAATGACTTCAAAACCATGATTTGCTTTAGTGACTTCTCCTTTATTATTTGTGTGGATTTTGAAGGTGGAAGGCATCTTGGAAATCCACGAATATCACTTAAATACCTTGCCTTAAAATTGCATGGATTTTGAAGGTGGAAGGCAGCTTGGAATTCCACAATTTTCACTTAAACACCTTGCCTTAAAATTTCGTGGATTTTGAAGGTGGAAGGCAGCTTGGAAATCCACGATTTTCACTTAAACACCTTGCCTTAAAATTGCGTGGATTTTGAAGGTGGAAGGCAGCTTGGAAATCCATGAGTTTCACTTAAACACTTTGCCTTAAAATTGTGTGGATTTTGAAGGAGGAAGGCAGCTTGAAAAGGAGGACAAAGCATTCAAAATCCACAATTTGCTTAAGTGACTTTCCCTTTTAAAATTGCGTGGAAATTGGAGGTGGAAGGCACCGTGAAACTTAGAGGAAGAAGCAACCAAAACCATGATTTTGTCTTAGGAGAATTGCATGGAAGTTTGGGGAGAGAGCAAATCTGCATGGATACTTGGGAAATTGGGCTCTTTTCAAATTGCGGGCAGAGACAGGACTAATAATATCCATGCTAGTCTCAAGACTTTCCTTTGCAAAACACTGCATTCTTTCCTCAGGGCTGTGTTGAAAATAAGAGCTTGAAAACCAGCGTTTAACAATTAATTTTCCCTTTGTCTGAGGCAAAGAATGGCTTTTCAAAACCCTAGGCAAGGGACAGATCCGGCAGGAAGAAAGAAAAGGCCACGGGAATTGCCAGATGGAACACGGAGAAAGACCAAAACCAACACAAGAAATAAATAAAAACAAAATACTTGAAAGAAGCTGCGGGCAATTGCTCAAAAGAATTCTCCAATTAGCTAATCTGTAAAACTCTTCCCGGTGAATGCTCCACTTTGAGGTGAAAGTAATATTGGTGTGGTAATAATGATGGGGTGAAGTGCTTTATATAACCTAAATTCTCTAATTTTAGCTCAATCTATTTTTAAAAGAACTTTATTTATTTAATATAAAAATAAATAAAACACTTTTATATAACCAGACTAAGTCTAGGAAGGGAATTGAGTGAGCTTTTGCATATGGGTATTTGACGAACATGGCTTTATAACTTCCTGGGGATACCTTTGAGCAACGCGAACAACCGTAGGTAAAAAAAAACCACAAAAACACGACCCGTCACTTAAAAAGAACAAAAATTTAAAAAGGGGTAGTCCTAGATTTCAGGGTGAAATCTTGGGGACACCAGTTGGCTCCGTCTGTGGACATCTTTATTTCTGTCAAAATGAAATAAGTGAAGATGAGATCCCAACATCTCTGGTTTTGTGTCTTGTCCATTGGGTTTGGGGTCAGGCAACAAAAACAAACAAAAAGAAAAAGAAAAGAAAAGAAAACAACTGAAAGTTTTATTTATGTACACACAAGTTTTACCCTGTATCTCAGTTCTTGAAAGCTTCAAATGTTGCCCGTTGAAAGCAATGTAACTCAATTCCATCCTGGTAGGCAAGGATGAAACTATCCATTCTAACAATTTTTTGATCATGAAGGGCCCTTTCCATAGTGAATCAAATTTTCCGTGCATGCCCTTCGGTTCGTGTCTCTTGTCCCACAAGAGTACCCGATCCTCCGATCTCGAACTTCCTTTCTCTGGCCTTCTTGTCGAATACCTTTTTAACTTTCGACTGATGCTCAGCCAACCTATCTGCCACTTGGGTACACACTTCTTGTAATTCGGACAGATACATAACTCTTTTATCCAAGGCATCTTGGTATGTAACATCTTCTATGGCCTTGGATAATTGCAGGGCAAGAAATTCAATAGTAATAGGTATTTCTGCATTTGTCCCATACAATAGTTGAAAAGGAGACATACCTATTGCTTTCTTTGGTGTAATCTTGTCTGCCCATAGTGCATCAAAAAGTCTCTTGTGCTCAGGTTCTCTAGATTTTCTTCTACCAACTTACAGATGATTGCTATCAAATTCTTGTTGTTGGATTCCGCTTGTTCATTTCCCTGAGGGTAATAATTGGAAGAATGCACTAACTGGACACCGTGAGTGTAGCAAAAGTCAGTTAGCTCCTCAGAGGATAGATTTACAAAGATTGCTCACATTACTATTTTGTGAGGTACACCAAATCTCACAATTATATTTTGTTTGATGAAGTTGCATACCTCCTCAGAAGAAGCTTGCTTGACCGAATGGCTTTTACCCATTTACCGAAATAGTCGGTTGTCTGTCAAAATGTAATGGTGACCAACACTGGAAGGAGGATTTAGCATACCAATGAAATCAATGCCCCATTTCTGGAATGGTTCATCAATTACGATTGGATTTAGGGGCAATGCTGGTAATTTTACACGCCAACACACTGTTGACATGCGTGGCATTTAGATACCCAATAGGCACTATCTTGAAAGAGGTGGGCGGTAGTAATACCTTTCTCGGAGCATCTTATGCGTAGTGACTCTGGTTGAGAAATGACCACCACACGCCATGTCATGGAATTGTTTCAGCAGTTGGTCTTGTTGAGCTTTATCCACACATCGGAGAAATACACCATCAATTCCTTTTTTGTACAAGCCATTATCCCAAAGGACAAATTATCGTTTGCTTTTAATTTGATGGTGCGCTTCTCCTTACGTGTGAGATGGTCAGGCATTCCCATATGTCATGAAGTAAGAAATCTTGCTATACCATTCATCAATCGATTACAAAAAAAATCGTGAAAGTCCTTATCAACTTCATCTTGTGGTGGATCATCCTGTATTATCTCTGTCATCAATTGGCATAGACCTCTGTTTCTTACTAGCTTTGTAGGCTTTATGTCCAGGTCGTATTCTTGTTTAGAGCAACACTTCCCAAGATTCACAATCTTGGGTTCATTCTCCATACCCAGATTTATTGGCTGCACTCAAAAAGGAAGAACTCTCACCATATTCTTTATTTTTCTTCAGGTACTGATCATGCTTGTCAAAATCTCTTCTAAGGAAACTAAACCCTTGGGGATTTTGTTACCTTTCAGTTGGATTATTCCACTACTGTCATCATAATCTGGATCTAGTTTCATTTGTGGTTGTCTATCGTGGTGGTGATTTACTCCCTTCAAAATACAACTTGTCAAAGTTGTCTTGTTCCAAAAATGCAGATATTTGTTTGTCATCATTGAAAATCTGCCATTGTTCAACATTATCAAGGACTTTGGGGCAGTAGACCATCTCCACCTTATAGTTTCCTTGTGTGAATATGGACGGTGGTCTATCCGATTTAATAGTGCAACTGTGATTGCCAAAGAGTCTGCCTTGGAATTCTGATTTGTTGGAATGAAGTCGATAGAGAAGGCTGCAAAATCGAGTGTGGCAGAAAGCACTCTATCTTTATAATGCCTCAACTTATCTCTTTTGACTTGATATTGCCCTCGAACTTGTTTTACTATAAGTTCAACATCTCCTTGGGCTTTGAGGAGTTTTACTCCTTTCTTTCTAGCTTGCTCCATTCCTAGCAACAATGCTTCATACTCCACCATATTGTTGGTGTTCTCAAACATCAGCTTGTAGGAGTATGGGAATATCTCATCATCTGGAGATATTAATAGAACGCCGACTCCTGATCCAAAAGAGCAACAACTGCCCTTAAACTCCATAGTCCAAACTTTTTTAGCTTCTTTTGGTTCTGGCTCTAGTTGGAGTTCTAGTTCTGGAATGTCTTTACCCATTTCCAAGAAATAGACACCGTGGTCAGATTCCTAAAAAGAATCTGAGATCTAGGATCCTCGGATTTTGTAACCGTGTACTTGGACTTATTTTCCAGCTCCAACTTTTGATTTATTCCTTTGATAGGAATATGAGCATAGGACCAATCCATCTTTACCTCTCCTCCCAATTCTTTATAGAAGTATTCTCTTCAGCAACATCCCGTAGGAGATAGGAATATCTGCAACTAAGATTGTCATTTTCAATCTTTTGTCGGGAAAATTGCCAAAACAGCTTGTGCATCTTTGATCTATTAATTAAAGGGACTTGTCTTTCCATGGAGTAGCACCTTCCTATGGTCTTTGTCAAGGTAAGCCCAAGAGCATATGTAAC
The DNA here is from genome assembly GCA_018340775.1 of Taxus wallichiana var. yunnanensis. Lineage (NCBI taxonomy): Eukaryota > Viridiplantae > Streptophyta > Pinopsida > Cupressales > Taxaceae > Taxus > Taxus wallichiana. The sequence goes on along the minus strand of CM031233.1, from coordinate 382,877,846 downwards.
TTTAGCTGCATGACATTGTCAGAAGCACCTGAATCTAAAATGCAATTGCTTAACTTGAAACCATTAAGTAATAAGGAAACATAAAAAGTTCTATTCTTTCAGAAGATGATGGGGTTAACAACTGCAACATTGTTTTGGGAAGGAGTATCTTTGGGTTTAGGCAAAAGGCCTTTTGATGCATTAGATGGTCCTGGTGATTGCACGTATTTGACTAGCCTATTTAGCTGTCAAGAAAAGCTCTCAAGTATTCAACTTCTGACATTTGAATTCTAGTTTTCTTGACATGATCAATAATGTCAAAAGAAGGAATAGATGCGTTAGTTTTAGATACTTGAGATTCCGTTTTTGTGGTTGAGATGAAGAACTCACATACTTATCTCTGGGAGCTAAGGAAGAAGGTAAAGGGCTGCCCCTTCTGAGAATGGTGATATCAGATTTGGAATCTTTTCTTTGTTCATCACCCAATGCCTCATCTTGGCGAGTTTGTGATCTTGTAAATACTGCATAAGTATGACCATGATCGTCTTCAAGAAGTTCCTCATAGTCATTTTCAGATTCGTAGTCTAGGTAACCAATATTGGAGTCACCAACAGGATCTACAAAATCATCATTCTCAAGTTGATCGGTAACAACTTCCTGATCTTCTTCGTTCATCTCAACGTTGTTTCTGGGAGCAACTTCAATTGCTAATATTTGAGGACCAGCAATGCGGTTTCGGTTGTTGTTGAAATTCCGAGCAAGGGCAATGTTGTTGCCCTGAGCCATTTGTTTCTTCATTTGCAACATCATTTGATAACTTTTTGCAACAATAGAATCAGAAGTAGTAGTAGATGAAATTTCGGCTTTGGAAGTACTACTCTTTATTTTTCCAGCCATGATAAGGTCATCTTCAATTTCAATCGCCATGTTTTGAGCTGCTAACAAGTCAACAAGATGTGCTCTTCGCAGTTGATAACCTACTTCAGGAAGTAATGCATTGATGAAGAATACCTTTTGATTCTCATCATTCAGAGAATAAAAGCTGAAATTTTGTAAAGTATTCTTTAGAATTTTGCAATAAAATCCCACATGTGCTCATGTGGCTCCTTCTTTAGTTGAGTCAGTTGAGTTATCAAAGTACTGGAATCTTCAGCTTGGCTTGAATCTTTTCAGGAATGCATCTCACATAGTAGCCCAGTTGGTTATGGTTCCAGGAGCTAACCGGTAGAACCATTCTCTAGCCAAGTCATGCGAGTCTTTATGAAGAGTCTAATAGATACATCTTCATGTTCGATCAATGCAGCACTCCACAGGATATAAAAACGCAGCCAAGTGGTCATCTGGATTCTACTTGTCTCCAAAGAATTTTGGAAAATTCTTTCTTGCCCTTTAGGTAAATCATGCATAGGAGGAGTCGAGTTCGAGGTCTAAAATTGCACCCCATGGAACAAGTGCTGCAATGGCAAGTGGTTGATTTTGCATTATGAAAGGAGTGCATGTTTTTTGAGAGAATAGACTTGGTGAATAATTTTAGGCTGCTGGAAATGATCAAGAGGAGTCTGCACTCTTCTATCTAGTGAAAGACTTGCTCTGCGGCTCCTAGTTTGAGGAGGATGATTGAAATTAAATTTCTCCTGCAATCTATAAAATGATCAGTCCTTCCTTGAGCCTTGCTAGACCGAGTGAATGGACGTTCTGCCAGGTTGAGGTTTTAATATAGATGGGAACTAGCAAGAAAAGCTCTGGTCTGCTAGATTTGTTATCCCCAGTGGAGTCGCCAAAAATTGTTGGCTAGATTTTATGCACAGCTTAAAACCTAGGTAGTCATGAGATAAATCTCCTTAATTTAACGGTGAAGCTCCCGTGTAAGATGTTTATCTATTTTGTAGGGGTGAATCCTAATAACTACTTTCAGGTTTTACTATAACTCCTCACTTGTGAACCACAACTTGGTAATTTGGCAGCAAATAATCAGCTATGATGGGATATTTGCAGAAGGGGAAAAATAAAAGTAGGGAAAGAAGAAAGGAAGATGTGCTTGACTCAACCAATAGTTATCAGAGTTGGTCTCATCCACACAAATTAAATAAATAGATAAATCACAACATTCAGCATAGGAAAAAAGCAACTTCTAACCTAGATCTAAGATAACACAAAGTTTATCTAAAACCTTGAATAGAAGTAATCAACAAAGCACTATAGACACAAAGTTCTCCAGAAATCCACCTTTTATTCAATCCCCAGCTTTCACAAAAATCACATCAAGGGTTCCAGCACAAATTTGAAATCTCAAAATGCTCTAGTTACAAAAGCCTTTGCTAAACAAGTTCTGATGAACAAATTGTGATCCCTTTAACCCGTAGGCTCTTCCTCTATTTATAGTGCATAGAGAGAAAATACAAATAGGAAACTTTCAATGATTTTCCGCATGTGGAAACTATAAAAGGAAGAGTTGGAAATATTTCTTCTAGAATTTCTCTTTACATGACACACATGATTTTCAAGTGAAGACTAAATCAACGCTTTGCATGTCTGCCACCTATTCTTAATTAAAGGACCTTTTCAAACAACTTGAAATAATGGCTTTTAACCAATTACTTTAGTTTTACAATTTTTGTCCAAGAAAATAAGATGGAGAAGAAAGAAGTCATTCCAGCTGCAATACTTCATACTTGCCCTTGATCTGTCAATTAATTCATTGATAAACACGTGCCCCATGTCTGTATCACTTACTTTAGCAAGCTTGGACACTATGCATGATTCTGCTGGATAACCTTTGTCATCACACTTCATTCTTTTTGAATCTGCTTTTTCCTGAGACTTCCCTTTTCCAGCTTTGCATGAAGCTTTTGCAGTTGTGAAATCTGGATCTCTATGTGTAGAAACTACAATTGTTTCTCCTAATTTTGAGGATATGTTTAATGTATCTGACATTGACCTCAACTTTCTTCTCACAAGTATGTGCACAAGTGAAATATTCCTAAAAACAATTCAGACAAATATGCAACTCATCACCCTCTTATTTATATATATGGGTAGCCGTAAATTCTGAGATTTACTCTGGATGCAAGCAAAGAGAGTAGGCTCAACGTGGGTTCAAGTAAAACACTTTAAAGATAGGGAACCACATGCATGTGCTTTTGAAGGCTTAATCTCCCAAGACTTTGCATGCATTTACATGGGCTGCGTTTGGGCTCTTAGAGGGAATGCAAGGATGTCTGCATGCTTGGAGAGGGAAATAGCTGCGTTGAATTTAGAAGACAAGCTGCTCGGAATCCACGCAAAACACTTTAAATATTTTGCTTCTCTTTTTATAACAATTGCCCAAAAGCTGCGTTGAAACTAGAGGAGGATGCTTGCAATTTAGAAGGCTAAGCCTTGAACTTCCACGCAATTCCTTTAGTTATTTTTGCTTTTCTCCCCAAAGGCTGCGTTTGGAATATAGAAGACATGCTGCTAAATATTCACGACAAAACTTAAGTGGATTTTAACTCATATTAACAAGGGTGCGTGGATTTTGAAGGGTGACGACAACTTGTACTTGGAAGACAATGAATTCAAAACCACGATTTGCTTTATTATTTGTGTGGATTTTTAAGGTGGAAGGCAGCTTGGAAATCTACGATTTTCACTTAAATACCTTAGCTTAAAATTGCGTGGATTTTGAAGGTGGAAGACAGCTTGGAAATCCATGATTTTCACTTAAACACCTTGCCTTAAAATTGTGTGGATTTTGAAGGTGGAAGGCAGCTTGGAAATCCACGATTTTCACTTAAATATCTTGCCTTAAAATTGCGTGGATTTTGAAGGAGGAAGACAGCTTGGAAAGGAGGACAAAGCATTCAAAATCCACGATTTGCTTAAGTGACTTTCCATTTTAAAATTGCGTGGAAACTGGAGGTGGAAGGCAGCGTGGAAATTGGAGGAAGAAGGCAGCCAAAAACCACGACTTGGTCTAGGAGAATTGCGTGGATTTTGTAGAGGAACAACAACTTGCGTGGGTACGGGGGCAATTGGGCTGTTTTCAAATTGGCAGACAGGACTACAGATATCCACGCCAGACTCAAAACTTTCCTTTGCAAAACACTGAATTCTTTCCTCAAGGCTGTGTTGAAAATAAGAGCTTGAAAACCAACGTTTAACAATTAATTTTCCCTTTGTCTGAGGCAAAGAATGGCTTTTCAAAACCCTAGGCAAGGGAACATATCCGGCAAGTGGAAAGAAAAGGCCTCTAAGAATTGCTAGATGGAACAAGGAGAAAGACCAAAACCAAAACACAAAAGAAATAAATAAAAACAAAATACCTGAAAGAAGCTACGGGCAATTGCTTGAAAAGAATTCTCCAATTTGCTAATCAGAAAACTCTTCCCCAAATGGTCCACTTTGAGGTGAAAGTAATACTAGTGTGGTAATAATGATGGGGAAGTGCTTTATATCATAGTAGGAAAACTCGCCAAATCCAAATACTCGCCAGACCCCCAAAAAAAAACTTGGCAAAAACTTGCCAATATTCGGCCAATACTCGGGAATACTCGGCAACTTAAAAAATACTCAAATTTCTTTAAAAAACATAAATTTTAAGCAACACATGGCTACAAAATGTATCAAATGAGCCCATAAAATGTTGGAGAAGTGTTTTCTATTAGATTTGAATACAAATACAATACAAAATCGCATCATCATGCGAATACAACAACCGGCTGATAAGTAATATGAATTTATGATGATTGACATTGAAAAATATCATCATAAATTTCATATCTATGCAAGTTACAATATACAATAAATTACATTTTCCTCTTCCCCAATCTAGAGAAATATTGGGGAGAGGGTCTAGTGCCTTTACTAGTCCCCACACTCGGCCGCATCTCCACGCTCCTCCTGAAAGGTGTGAATCCGGCTCAATCCTCGGAACTAGATGGTGGTGCTGGTGGCTCCTCTGCTATATGTTGGAGATCACCTCCAAAGATTTCATCCAATCCAATATCTCCTCGAGTCCTGCTAGTGCTTCTCCCTCCATAGCCTCCCTCTTAAAAGAAGCAATCTCGTCCGCTGTGAACGCAGGGTTTTCCTCTTCTTGCCCAGTCCACTCACTGTATGGATCTATCTCATCCAAATCAATGAGCTCCTTTGATGTGGCCTCAACTTTTTTTGTGCGAAGCCGGAGATTGTATTGCACAAAAACCAAGTCGTTGAGCCTTTTTTGAGTCAATTTGTTGCGCTTCTTCGTGTGATTATCATTGAACAAAAAAACTCTTAAAATAGCAAAAAAAAAAAAAAAAAAACCTATGCATCTGTTGATATGTGAAGTCAACATTTGAATAAGCAAGTTCCGACCAAGCTGGCAGGTGGGACGATTAGTCCAAGCACGGGAGAATACTCGTCGAGTTTTGGCGAGTACTCGCTGAGTTTTGGAAAGCTATCCAATATTTTTAATTACTAATTTGTCTATAGGCGATCAAAGCTCATGATTCTTTCAGAAGATTGCAAGAAGTTGCTTGGTCCAAAAAGGTGCAAAAATGGATTTTATGAAAATAAGAAAATATTGCCATCAATGCGTAGAGCTCGAGAAAATATGCACTTCTAGAGAAAATGACACCTGAAATGGAGCCACATAATGAAAGTTATGGCACATGCAAGTTTTTGCTGCTACATCTTCTCGGACCCTTTCCAAAAATGGCAAATTTTATTCTATGCTTGTGTTTTCTTCACCAAAAATCCAAAAAAGGAAAGAAATGCCAAAAAAGGAAAGAAATGTTGTCTTTGGCGAGTTTTCCAACTATGCTCGGCGAGTTTTCCAACTATAACTCGGCGAGTTTTGGCGAGTATTCCAACTATGCTCGGCGAGTTTTTTTTTGCCTATTTTGGCGAGTCTTTCAGCGGTTTACTCGTTTTGCTTGTTTTTGGTGAGTTTTGGTGAGTTTTCCTACTATGCTTTATATAACCTAAATTCTCCAACTTTAGCTCAATCTATTTTTAAAAGAACTTTAGTTATTTAATATAAAAATAAATAAAATGCTTTATTATAAGCAGACTAAGTCTGGGAAGGGAATTGAGTGAGCTTTTGCATATGGGTATTTGATGAACATGGCTTTATAACTTCCTGGGGATTCCTTTGAGTAACGCGAACAACCGTAGGCAAAACAAAACACAAAAACACGACCCGTCACTTAAAAAGAACGAAAAATTTAAAAAGTTGTAATCCTTGATTTCAGGGTGAAATCTTGGGGACACCAAAGTTCAATTTTTTCAAAGGTTCCCTCATGCTTATTTATCTTGGTATCCCCTTGCAAGATAACCATCCGAAGGATTGGTCCTGACTTGATTCACTAGTTGGAGATAAACTCTCGAAAAGGATGAATAGGCGGTTATCCTTTGGAGGTAGAATTACTTTGGTTAAATTTGTTTTACAAGCCCTCCCTATTTATGTCTCTTCAGTATTAAATATTCCTTGTGCAGTGTTGAAGGTACTTGACCAATTTAGTTACTAACTCCTATGGAGTGGCTCTCAGCAGAAACGAAAATGGGCTTTGGTGAAATGAGATACTTTATGCCATCCTAAAGCAAAAGGTCATGGGTTCGATCTGTAACAAAGAATGCTTTGAGGCTCTTCAAGCCAAACTCTATTGGTGGCTTCTACATTGGCCAAAGGATTTATGGGCTTATAATCTTTAGCACATATATGCGAAAGAAGGTCCCTAGTAGAGATTTTCCGTCTTCATCTTTCGAGTCATGGTTCTCCTATCCTTTCTACTTAAGGGTTGGTGAGGAGATGCTCAAGAAGCATCTCTATTGGATTGTTAAGAATGGTCAAAGAGCTAACTTTTGGATAGATTCTTGGGATGGTCAACCTCCACTCGTGGAGGAGTTTCCTCTTTGGAGACCTATTATGGAGTGTCTTAATTCCAAGAACTAGATCAAGGTGGCACTTCATTGCTGACCGTCGAATAATATGGTAGAAGTAGCAAGAACCTGGATTCCTCCTTATGTTTGGCCCATTCAATTGGCTGACAATCAAAAGAGGGACATCTTTTCTGTAATCCAAAGGAATTCGCTCTCTTGCTCTCAAGCTAAAGATAGTATTAGCTGGGGTATTTGGGGGATTACACTATCACTAGAGGTTATGATGCTCTTTGTAGGACCACTCCTCATCCCCTAAAAGACATCTTTAAACCTCTTTGCTCTCAAAATCTTTGACCCAAAGTTTGCTTCTTCATATATCTATCATTACATAGCAACATTAACACATGTGAGCAATTGTTGAAGCGAGGTTTCATGGTCCCTTTAGATGTGAAATGTGTTGGGATAGTGAGGAATCTATTGATCATCTTTATAAAGATTGCTCGGTTCAATCCACCTTTGGCGCAACCCGGTGACTTTGTTGGTATGGGATCAGAAATATGGACCAAATTGGAGGGATTAGACCTATTAGGCTCGACCTATAATGTCCCCTTTTTCGAATTAATGTCAAATGGAGACTTCTTGCCACTCTCTTCCCATGGCCAAGAAGAATAAGTGAACAAGGGAAGTAATTGAACTTCATTTCAGTTTTCTTTTATTATTTTTAATGTTTTTATTTGGTGTTTCACTCCTTAAGGCAGGTTGACTGGGGTTATAAGACCCCAACAAGAGATTAGAAGATAAAGTGAAGCTTAAAGAGGTCGGTTCTCACCCAAGGGGTCTTGGCGCCAACCAAAGGATATAAAAGGAGGTCGTTTGGCCTCATTTGGATATCATCTTTGGCACATATACACTTATATTTGGTTTTTTGGGTTGATTGTTCAATACCTTTCCACTTGAGGATAAAAATCTCTTGTGTGGCATCCAAGGAGGATGAAACCTTTCCTTATGGCTTAGTGAAGCACAAAAACTTTTCATATTGGTGAATTGAAGACATCTATTGAAGACTCTCTTGCTGATTGGGATCTAGGGCATCAAGAAGAAGACTTACAAGAGCTTTGACATATTTTGGAGCCCCTCTCCTAGGGAGTGACTAGGGTTTGAGTGTGATTTGGTGCCTTCTAGTGCTTATAACTCATTTATTCTTATTTATCATATTTTATAAGGTGGAATCAATATTTATCGCTTTCACCCTTGTTTGTGGCTTCACTACTCGTCATAAATTCAATTACAATTGGGTATCATCTCTTGTTTTCTCCATTTCTTTGATATAAACTGGATGGATAATTGTTGTCGTACTTGAAATAATTATTTAGAAGTATTTTCAGATTGTATGGTTATATTGTGAATTAAAGTTCCTATACAATTTCTTGCTAGGGTTTGAAAGAATATTAAAGCTACTGTTATAAAAATTAGAATTTACTTCACTTTAGGTTTGTGTGATTTCCTTGATTTACATTGTAGCCCTAGAAAGGGGCATTACGGTGGTATCAAAGCACCGGTCTTCCCACTGAGGGTTTGATGTAAGAAGGCAACAAGTGTTTCATTTCTTTATCAAAGAAGAGAAAAGAAACCGACTATCCAAGAGAGGAGGATGATATGGCTCATCAGGATGCCCAAGACTTAAGGTACAACAACAGATTAAACATGGAAAAATCGTTAATATTCCCTTTTTGCATTACTCGCCTTGGCGCATCATAACTTTGCGCTTGCCTTTCCGCATGCTTGTATTTTCTTTTGCGCGCCATTCTATTCCAACTCTCACGCACAATTTTGATTGGATGCCCACACCCCCTCTTGGATACTTGTATACTTCTATAGATATGCACCTTTTCTTCCCACTTCTCGCACACACCCTTGCGCGTGCTCACGAGACCTTTGCATTCTTTCCTCCGGCTCCTTTTTCTCTTGTGTGTGCACCTAGTGCAAATCTTTTGTGCAAGTCACAGCGTGCCATGTGGAACTTGTCAAATGAAGTGCACAACACGCAACCTGTCCGAACATGCCAGTTGTGCGCCGAATCTTCTCATCAAATGAATGGATGACACGTGGGAGAAAAGACAAAACAAACAAACAATTAGCCAAATCCTTAAGCCAACCAGAGCGTGCCACGTGTCTTGCGTGTTTAGTTTGCCTTGTAGACTTCAAATCCCCATAACTTCCGCTACAGAGAGCACTGATTCCCGCACGTCTAGGCTTGATTGAAATCTGCTTGACGTGTGCTACACATTGGGCTTTTCAAAATCAGATTTTGACAGGATTTGGTAGGCGGAAAATAGGGAAACGTGACACAGGCCATTAATGCACACATCCAGTCAACCCAACCACCCAAATTTGGGTGATTTGATCCCCTTTTGTCTTCTACAAGCTAAGGCCATGGGGAGGCGAATTTGATGTTCTACAAACACATTTACAGGCATTTATTGCTTGTTGGTGGTTAGAACCTTGAATTCGAGTTTCCCTCTCTTACCCCCTTCTCTCCCATTCTTCTATAAATAGTTGAGCATTTCTCATTGTAAAGGTTGGACTCTTGGTTTGCAAGAGTATTGTTCAGAATAGTGCCTTTGCATTTTGAGTTGCAAAGCCTTGGATATGGTTTTTGCATGTGGATGCTTGCCTCTTCCACCATTATAATCTACTGTGCATTTTGGAATCAATAAAAGCTTTGTTTTGTGGCTATTCCCTACCTTAGCTCGTTTTTATTGCATCTCCCTCCCCTTCTCCTTGCATTGCTAGTTTGTTGTGCATTTCTATGTCTCTTGCAGTTCCTATCTATTGTGTTCCATGAAAATGAATACGTGAATGTGTTTCAAGATGTGGCATGTATGTCTGCCCTCTTTGCACGTGTTTCCCTTTGTTTTCACTTAGCTGAGAGTGTTCATCCCCCTCTTTCTGGTGCTATCACCTTCCCTTAGCTTAGGTTTCATTTCATGCATCTCCTTCTCACCATGGTCCCTTGGAATCATAGAGTAGTGATAGGTAGCTACATTTCCCTTCGTAGGAGTAGTTTTAGCGGTAGAAATAGGTAGAGGAAGTTGGCCTTCTCTGGAGGTCTGTCTCAAGCACAAGTCCCACAACTTGGAGATAGTCCCATGTTGCCTCAAAGCCCTAGTTCATCGTGATCTAGGACGGGTGCAATTTTGAGCTCCAACAAGTACCTAAAACCTCTACATCAATCATACTACTTTGAAGCTTACATGGGTTTGTCATATCTCACGTATCATTTTTATCTTTAGCTAGTCACAATAATTTCAATCAAGAACAATTGTATCCATGTGCAATTTAAGAAGGTTTCCTTGCATGATAATGATAGTGGCGAAGCTCCGCTAGCGAAGACACTCCTCCTAGCCATCCTAGTGCTGATTTGGATGGAATCCCAAGTGATTTATTACTGTTATGACTTATTTTCAGCGTGCATGCAAGTTTTGTTGAAAAATGTTATCATGCTTTGGACAAAAGGCTTCATTAAAGGAAAACATATAGACATGGGTGGTGGAAGGTGATTCCCTTGACATCTACGAGATTCGAGTTGTTTTTGTATGATGGTATTTGGGCATATGAGCTTGTGTTGGCAAGAGATCTTTCATTTAACAAGCACAAGATCCAGATTATGGGAGCACTACAACATGTTCCTTCACCTTGATATGATGATACTTGGGCATATGAGTTTGCAATTGCTGGAGGGAAAATAATTTTGGGAAGGGAGGACTGTAATATCCCCATTTTCGAGTTAATTCCAAATAGATACTTCTTGCCACTCTCTTCCCATTGCCAAGAAGAATAAGTGAACAAGAGAAGTAATTGAACTTCATTTCAATTTTCTTTTATTATTTTTAATGTTTTTATTTGGTGTTTTACTCCATGAGGCAGTTGCCTAGGGTTATAAGACCCCAACAAGAGATTAGAAGATAATGTGAAGCTTAAAGAGGTCGCTTCTCACCCAAGAGGTCTTGGCGCCAACCAAAGGATATAAAAGGAGGTTGCTTGGCCTCATTTGGATATCATCTTTTGTAACATCTTGGTCATTATTGTTACTTATGATGACTTCCACTTTTGACATTGCAAACGTTGACATGTGATTTGTCTTAGGAAGGTGTATTCTTTTGACGTTGAAAATCATGTTTGCAATGGATGAGTTATTACTGCTTGGAATTTGTGCTTGTTGTAATTGTTTACTTGGAAGCAAGGCCATTCTATTTTGTGAATAATAAGTCGTAAATTTGTATTGTTGTTTTCACATTTCTATATGATAACAACACACCTTGAATCAATTCCATTGATCCAAGGTATGCTTTTGTTCTTCTTTCTTTGTCATCTTGTTAATTGACATGTTGAATGAAACATGTTATGGAACCGAGCAGTGTTTTGGCATAAATTGTGAAGGAGCCGGGTTCAGGTGTCCTTACTCGGCACCATGCTGCAAACTGTAATGTTTACCCTATTGGATTTTTGACCTAAGGTGATAATACTTACCTAGGATCTATTACTGAACTATTTTGGGTTGACGCCTAAAACTATGTTGCAGTGCCCTACCCTATATGGATTCTAACCTAAGGGGTTATGACCTAACCTAAGATGGTATGTGATATAGTTATGGGGTTTGAACTAACCTAAGATAAATTTTAAAGACCTAAGAACTAAGATGGAAACCTAACTAATGCTAAGGTGACCTAAACTATTACTAAGATGAAAGGGGACCTATGGGTTACGTGGCAAATGGAAGGTTGGTGGCGGTGGTTTCTAAAGTATTAATGAGAATTAAATCTCATTCCTTACATCTTAATTTGCCAAGTTTGGTGGAGGCAAGGAAGGTAGGTAAGATGCCTAGCTGACATCATTGCTAAATTTAAAAATGCATGTTAAATCTTGAAATCAACTTCGCCAAATTTGAAGTGGTGGTGGCGCAAGAAAAGAGAGGGAATTTGCATTCAATGCATTCAATGGCATTGATTTCGCGAAGAGACCGCCTAGGAAAGAGGAGAAGGGTGTTTTGTGGAAGTTGTTGGTCATTCTAGTCTTTCTGGTTTTTGCTCTCTGCATGTGGTTTTGGTTCTTCGAACCAGCAAGTCTATTTCTTTCGACCCATAGCAATCTTGAGCATCCTTGAACTGTTTCTGAACCTGTGGAAACATGGAGGCAGTTGGGAGAGTTGGTTGTTGACGTTGTTTGAAAAGAAGAGATTCTTGAGAAGCTCACTGAGATCTTCTGCAAATCAACAAGAAATTTCATCAGGCATGATAGGCTCTTCTTATTAAACAGTTTTTGCTTTTTATTAAGCGTCTTCATTAGAACAACTCTGCTCTTTGAAATGAATGGCTTTGTGGAAATGTTTTGGTGTATTTTGGTTGTGATCTTCTGTTTGAGTTTGTTGATTTGAAAGGATGCAATATGGGTATTTTCTTGATGCATGTTTGAGTAAATCGTGTTTATCTTATTTGAAACTAGACTATTGCTTAAGTCGCGTGGACTTCTGACTTCCTGTGCAAAATGGATTAGGAAAAATTGTTGGGCAAAGATTTGATACGGTTTGTTTCCTCTGTTAAAGGAAAGTATAAAATGTTGTGTCTTTTGTTGAAGCTTGAGTTGCTTTGAATCTTGTCGTTCCTATTGATTTATAATGGAACAGTGGTTTGGATTCTGCATTGGGTAGATTCACATTTGTTAGATGTAATAGAAAATGAGTTTATTACTTTTGAACCTTGCACGCTTGAGTTGTGAATCTCTGTTAGAATGCTTTGAAGGAAGATAACCTTAGCTCTCTTGAAGTAGTTTCGGTCTATGTCACTCCAGTTTGACCCTTCGCTATCATGGTTGTTGGTAGCCTCTGTTTTATGGAATCAAACTTATTGAAAATAACAATAAGGAAGTCTTATTGTGCTTGGTATGAATAAATTATGTGGATTCTTGTGTATCCGTTTGAAACAATTGATAGAAGTTCTTGTTGTTCTCTTACCTATATGTATGAAATGGTTTGTGGAAAACCTTTTGATTTACATCTGTAGATGTTGATGTGAAAATCGACTACTATAGTGGAATGTGGAATTAGTTTGATTTTGGTTATCTGAGGGAAAGAGTTGGAACATTCTATTTTATTCTCCTCTCTTTTGTTCGATTTTAGGAACCAATTTGGGGTTTCATTTCCTTTGATTGCTTTCATCTTAGTCAAAATTCAGTTGGAGCGTAAAGTTTCTCCTTCTCCTTTTAGGCTCGATGATGAACACATGTGTTGGGGAATTGCAATCCTTTCGCTGATCCCAATTGTATTTGAATCTGGTTGGACTTCTTTTCATTGTATCTGAAAATGACTTCTTTCCTTCCTGTGGAATAGGAAACATGTTTTTACTTGACTGTAATCTCTTAATCGCTTTCTATTTGGGATGATTAAGATTTGTTTGTAGTGTGAAAAGCTATCAATGTGGATGAATTTAGAAGATCAATTGTTGCTTGATACTTCTGGTATAGTTGTAGAATGAATTCTTTGAATATTTCCTTTAGTGGTAGCTAGTAAGCTACTGAAACTGTCCTTGTTTTGCGTTGAGGGAAGTACATTGTTAACTGATTTGCATGTTACAGTTTATATAATTCAGTTTAGTATTGGGAAGAAATAATGAGAATCTCTCTCTCATCTTGATTATTGACTTCCATCTCGTTCTCTCTCTCCTTTCTGAGTTGTGGATTTCATTATTCTGTTACTCTTGTGCTCAAAAGGTAGTTGATTGTTATCTCTCTCTGACTGTTATTTCTCGTTATTATTACATCTTGCTTGAAGCTGACCATTTTGGTTAGGTTAGCTGAAGGGGATTGCAGAGTAGATAGTTGGATGAATCACTTTCTTTCCTTTTTCTTTCCTTCTCAATTGATTGTTAAGAAGGTAATGAATCGATGTGTGACTATCTTCAGGAGAAGTACATGGAATTTAAACCTTGTAAAATCTGTTGATGTTGAACAAAAAGGTTAGGCTAGAGTTGGCTTAAATTGGAATGATTCAAAGACACTATAGTATGAAACAGATAAGTAATTGGGATGTAATATTACTTGTCTGTTGTAGCTTTTCTTATGAAATTGCTGAACGAAGATTGTTGTTTAATCTTGATACTTATTTAATGTGACAAGGTTGCTCACTCTGTTCTTCTTTTAGTGGTACTTAATTCTTTACTAGGTATCTATTTGTATTGCTTAATGTTTCATAAGAGTAGAGTTCTTTTTATGAGACAGTTAGTCAAAAGCACATCGCTTTAATGATTAGTGCTTATCATGCTCAGTTCAACGAACTGACCCGTGCTAGCAATTTTTGTAGATGGATTCCGTAAGTGACAAAAGAAGACAAGTTCCTTTATGATGCTTCTGTGTTTACTTAAAGGCTGCATTTTTAATGAGGATTTATTATTCTTTTTGAGATGTAATTGAAAAGGGAAAAAGTTGTAAATTTTACTTGATTTTATCAATGAAGAATGACATGAAAAATGTCTGAAATGTTTAGACCAGTAAAATATGTATTTTGTTTGATCAATGAGAAAGGATTGAGCGTTATTGATATTTGATGTGCCATTATCTTTTGAGCTTACTGCAAGGGGATTGTAAACTTATTCTTATTCTCTTGTAAACATATATGTTTTGGATTATTTCAGTTGGACTCAAATGAAATAGAGAAAAAGAGTATTGATACTCTATTCTCCTCTTAAATGCAACTTCTAAGTTGGCATACATAGATGAACACTCAACTAGGTCAATATGGATTATTAATTGACATTAATAGAAGAGTAAAATACATATGGACCCTTGTATAAGAAAATAACTGGCAATGGACCCTAACTAGTATATGTTAAAGGGAAGACAATTAGTCTTCGGGATAAATATTTCATTGTGACTCTTTCGGGTATTATACCCAAAGGACATTTGGAAAGAGGAAATTATACCTCTTCTTAGAAAACCTTAACTGAGGTAAGGTAATTGAAAATAAATGAATACATATGTATAAGAAATAGACTTCATTTTAATGAAGTCCATTATTAAGGAGTCTGGATTTAAATTCAGTCATGAATAAACTTGGTTAAGCTTAGTAAGTTAAATCTTACTGTGTTAAGCTGATTTGGACTGTAATCCTGAACTTAAATTAAGAAACCAAGGAATGACATACAATCCTTCGGGTAGAAGGATTGGTTGCAGATTAATTTACATGACAACCATAAGTCATTTATGACTAGCAACCATAATGATCGAAGAGATTAGAAAATTAACAGGGTTGCTGAAACTGAATCTTAAATTAAGAAGATAAGAAAGTATTTAACCTCTTATCTAGATATGTACCTCTAGATGAGGGGATTCCGTGGGATGTTGGTACACACCAACTGCAATAATGTGTCATCATGAAGATCGGGTCTTCATGAGGACACAATGTTGCAGCTGACATGTCATGCACACCCTTCCGAATCGATCATCTAGGTTTACATAAACTCGGACTTGACTTGGTTACACTCTAGGTCAGTTTAGGGACATGATTTGGTATAGGGAAGGACTCTCGATGACTGAAGGTAACTAGACACACGCAATCGACCTAGGTCGATTGAGTATGTCTATGTACCCTTAGTCACCACGAGTGGCCCTCTATACCAATCTATGTTGCTAACTTGAGTTATGGTTAAACCTTGGACAAGAGGACTGACAAGAGTCGGTGAAGACCATTCTAAATAACAGATGAAGTGAGGGTGAAGGACGTATTCCGTTGACGAGTATGCTTTGTCTAGGAATATGATCATGTAAAGCATGTGAAAATCTTTGGCCAAAGTATCGCAAGCTGCTGGTTGCATTGTCCTATATCACCTAGTTTAAGAAGCAGGATTTCAGATGAATATTGGTAACAAATATTCAGATAGGCCTCTTAAACGGAACACTTCAATACCCCGAAAAGGGTAAAAGAACCAAGTATACTTAGTATACAATACATTGAATTAACATGAAGGATCGGTAAGAAACCGAGTCATGAAATGAGAGATCGATGAAACTCCGAGTCATGAAATGAGAGATCGATAGTTCATCGAGTCATTACAATTGCATATGGTTATCTGTTATGAGATTGATTGGCATGGAATGTGTGTTCTAAATCATGATCATTTAGAACAAAGAACATTATTTAAAAACTTGAAACGTGTGTTCTAAATTATGATAATTTAGAACAGAGAACACTATTCAAAAAAAAAAAAATTCCCTTGTTTCTAAAGCTTTAAAATGGGAATGTTACGACATTACACAACTTTGATAAATATGTTCATCAAATTATGTGGATTAGCACATCTCTTCTCCTCTAGAATATTTGGAAGGAGAGAAATCAATGAATCTTTAATTAGGAATATAGGGACAACTATTTTGTTTGGAACAGGTCTCGAGGTAAATATCAGAGAATTCGTATGTGATTTGATAACACACCCTCAAACACCTAGTTAGAGATGGGTTGGTATTTTATCTAGACTTCAGATTTAGTCTGGGTAGTCTATTAGTAGAAGAAGGGCTATAATGTATAATAATGGGCAATGGTCTCGTCTGTTAGGGTAGGTAAAATTAATATTGATGGGGCCTCTAGAGGCAATCCTGGAAAAGCTAGTATGGGAGGAGTAGGGAGGTCACATGATGGTGTTCCAACTTTCCTGTTTGTGGAAAATTTAGGGTTTCTCTCCAATAATATGGCGGAAGGATATGCTATTTTGAGAGGACTCCAAGAGGCTTTGAAGGTAGGCTTTGAAGGTAGGCTAGCAACATATCATAGTGGAGTCAGATTCTCAAATTTGGATTAAGCATCTACAACATGTTACCCCTTGCAGCCAGACGGATTGGAGATTGGGAAGAGTGGATGATACGATTGAAACTACTAAGAAAAGCTTTTAGGAAATAGAATTCCGATATGTCCCAAGGAATCAAAATAGGGTGGCTGATGCTTTGGCAAATTGGGCGTTGGACAAATCTGATATAGTTTGTTATGGTCTCCCCCTGCATTGGTGGTCATCACAGACCAGGGATGCTATCTACTCTCTTCTTTCTTTAGATGATACCAAGATTTGGAATCTGTAATTGCTTGATGAATGTATATGTGGATAGTGATGTATTTCCTACTTAGTTGTATTTGGAATGCTAGAGTTCTGCACTACACCTCTTAGGCTAAGTATTGGGTTTGTAGTGTGTTTCCATATATAGTTGTGAGCATGCATATGAATATACATATGTAATTAGTCTTGAGAGACCCTTTGAATGAGCTAAATAAATTGACCGTGGCTAAAGTTAGTAATGGGCCAAGCAAAGGGCTAGCTATACACAAAATCATTATTTAGAGGGGGTGCGGTAGAATACCTTACTAAATCCCGCCTGTCATTAAACTATTAACAAGAGCTATGGTAATTGGGTGGAGTATGGTAAAAGAAAGGGCCGTAATTATAATGATTATTAATGATAACATGAAAGTAAATGATAACAAGCATATGCCATAACATAAATGTAATGGGAGATACACCATTCATAATCCAGCCATGCACTAAATTAAAGGGATAAGGGTAGGAATACTTACCTTGAATCGACTTGTTGGCGCATTAATATCCCCACATGGCTTTGAGCACTTTGCGAGAGATGGTTGTAGGTGAAGACAATATGGATAGAAGAAACTCCAAGTAGACCATAGTTGGGGATTCCAAAGACTAGGCATACCCTTTCCCATATGGCTCAAATTCTTGAATCTTCAAGGCCTTTATTGTAATTTGTCTTCCTTTGGTGAAGTTCCATAAATCTAATTCCTCTGTATCTTCCCTAGGGGTATATGTGAACACAACAAGAGAAAAAGTTGTTTGTCAAAAAATGACTAATTACAACATATAAATAGGGGCGCTGATCCCTAGAATCATATCTTTGTTTTAGCCAATGTCATCGGCTTTGTCCAAGACGTTGAAAGGAATCAGATAGTCACTGCCCGCCTTACGATGTCGGCCAAAACAGGGGGCAATTAGAATGGCATCATACATGCTGATAACATTGCTTGTGAGAAGGAAAATTTAGAAGGGGATTAGAGGAAGGGCTGGGAGGAAAAGGATGATAAATCTGATATGAAGGTTGTAGACAGGCACCTACAACACATTTCTCACAGAATTGGCTTAAAATCAGCCCACCCAATCCTGAAGTTGGGAGATGAATCCACCAACAGGCCTCGGACAAAAGAAATGTTAGTAAAGAAAATTTATTGTATAGCTTAATGCAAATTAGTGTTTATACAAGTATGGTGCCATGTATAAATCTGACTTCAAGAATATTCAAAAATCTAAGTTCTGAAAACGAATTCATTTATAAATCTGAAAATGTCCAAATTCTGAAATAGACCTTGTTTTTTATTCTTTCATAACTATGATTTCTCTATCAATCATAAATTTGAGGCAAATTCAAAATGAAGTTGAGTTCAGACCGAAAATGAGAAACAAAATGCAAACTATTAAATGCAGTAATCACATCGTTAGATGGTACCATAATGGTGTCAAAGAAGCAGGTCTCACAAGAGGGAGGTTGGTCCATCTAGAAGTGGGAATAATTAACAAAACATGAGCTCGGAAGTTTATGATTACAGATTCGAAATTGAGTTGCTATAGCACTGCTATTATAGTGCAATTATTTGGGAGAAGAGACCCATAAGTGATGGTAATCCAATGTGACACTTATGCATTGCATTTATAGGTTGTGAACTCTCAAATTCCTCCTCCAAGTTTATGGCTCATAAGTGCGCATAAGGTGATGTCACTATTGTCTTCTTCAAGGGGACCATGTAGGCCTGGTTCTGCGCTAGATTAAAGGGTGATTGAGTGGGGCACCATTTTCTTTTAGTTTAATCAACTATAGGCTATGGCCATGAAAGCTCTCAGACTTTGCTTTATGACAGTGGAATTCTCATTTCATGATTTTGTCTCTATTTTCTTTCTTGGTTTACATGAATGCCTCAGAATTTCACTTAGGTGTCACCACCTCTATAGATTTTTTTGTCAACCATTTTCTTGTTATATATCAGTGAAAATCTGGCATGATGTATTAGTGTTACGAGGAGACACATCTCCTCATCCCAGGGACATCCTGGACATATGGGACATTTCGGGGATGGGGGATGGAGACAAAACACTCTCACCCCACTGTTGCACTCCCTCCACATTTGAAAATTTCAAAAACCTTGGGCTCAAGCCGTCCTCCAATTTCAAGGACATTTCTGGGACATCCCCGTGATGTTTCCTAAACCGGGGGGATGTTTCAGGGATGCCATGACATCCCAACTTTTTAATTTTTTTTACAATTTTTTTGTATTTTTAATTATAATTATTCAATATATTTGTAAATATTTCAGTAGGCTTCTCATTGCCATCCCCGAAATTCAGAAATCTTTTGCCGACCTGGAAGGCCCCTGCCCCGCCCCCCCGCACTCCCACACACTCCCACCCCGTCACCGATACTTGAGTAACTATGTGATGTATAATGCAAAGATAATAATTTTTCTAATGAGATTAATAATTTAGAACCATAACATTTTCAATTTCAGCTGTGCCTAAGTTTGGTACTAAAAATATTCAAACTTTCTATATAATCAATCGGTATATTTCTGCATAAATAATTATTTTTTGACAGAAATTTCTGATTCTGGTTGATGTGTAGGCTCTTATTGCTGGTGCGTTTACAAAAGGGGATTACAATCGGGTTAAAAAAATTACTTTTAGTGTTCTGCAGGTAGAATAGTTTATTTTCTATGATCCTTTCCCAGGAAATGAGCTACATGGAGTAGATCAATGGAATTCTTTATGACAGTTGGGACATTTTATTAGTGCCATTGCAGTGTGATATTATAACTAACATCTATTGAGGATTCACCTTAATTTAACTGCCATTTTGGTTTGATCTGATGGTTGTATGCAGATAGGATTGGTATCCGGTATTGCTCTGGCTTTGATCCTATTTGCAGGGTTTGAATCCTTTGCTAGATTATTCACAAAAGATCCAGGTGTCTTGGATGTCGCTAAATATGGTATTCTGGTATGCACTGGTTTAGACTCTTGAGTGTTTCATCTTCTTTTTGCACATGAAATTTCTGTAGTGTTTGGGTGTTTTATATCACTTAAGCTGAAAACAAAATTTTCCCCTGCAGTTTGTTGCTGGATCTCAGCCAATCAATGCACTTGCATTTGTATTTGATGGCCTTCACTATGGAGTATCTGATTTTGCATATGCAGCCTACTCAATGGTGAATGAAAAATGCTATCATGTGCAATGCGCAATTATAATATTTTGAGATTATTGAACAATCTTAAGTCTTCATTCTGCTACTTAAAACATTGGTCTTTCATTGTTTTATTTCTGGTGCTTTAGTCTTGAGCATTTTGATATTTGCAATAGTGATTCGTGACGTATGAATATTTTTGCAGATGACTGTCGGAACTCTATCCTCAGCTTTTCTAGCATTTGCACCATCTTATTTGGGTATAGCTGGAGTTTGGTCAGGGTTGGCTCTTTTCATGGGTTTGCGCACAGCTGCTGGACTTTGGAGGTATTAAGTTCTCCAATGATTAATTCTTGTCCTGGTAATCTTTTTTTTTGAAAAGGAGTTAGACTTAAGAGTTTGGTTAGGGTTGGCTCTTTTCATGGGTTTGCACATGGCTGCTGGACTTTGGAGGTATTTTCTGCAATGATTAATTCTTGTTCTAGTAAACTTATTTCACAGAAAATAGTCTGTATTAATTTTGCACTAATTTTTTTGTTCTAGTAAAATTTTGTCAGAAAATTAAAACTTTTAACTGTGTTAGGGAACCTAGAAAAAGCTTCATTTGGTCCTTAAGGATTGTATGAGATGTTGTGAATTGAATTTTATGACTTTTCTCACAAGCCCTTCAAACCTGTTGTTTCCATTATATGTTTGAAAACATTTCATGGAGCTTAGCAATGTGCTACTATTTCACTGGATGCAAATAAATGAACATGTTGGCCTTTCTCAGGCTGATGGATAAAAGTGGACCTTGGGGGTTCTTGAGCCAAGAATTTCAGGACGTGGAGGTTCACTATTGACTACATATCGGAAAAGGTGCTTACAAGCCATTCTTGTTTGAAGCAAAGAATTGTATTTTGTAGCTTCTGCAGGGGTATTGTATTCCAAGATGATCAATTTCATTCCTGCTGTCATGCCCATCGAGCTCTATAGACATAGAAACTAGGCTGGCAAGTTTTGCTCTATTTTTTATTTACAGTT
The DNA here is from genome assembly GCA_018340775.1 of Taxus wallichiana var. yunnanensis. Taxonomy (NCBI): domain Eukaryota; kingdom Viridiplantae; phylum Streptophyta; class Pinopsida; order Cupressales; family Taxaceae; genus Taxus; species Taxus wallichiana. Next base: position 382,856,725 of record CM031233.1, on the reverse strand, counting down.
CTTTATTTTTTTGTAAAATTGAGCTCTGAATCCTATTCTTCATTAAAACAAGGGATATTGTGTAAATGTGATGCTAAATGTGATATAGTCAAAGATGGTGCCCAAGGTCTTCAAGGTGAGATCTACAGTCACCTGAATGGTTATTGACTACTCTTGATGGCTGAAGGATCCACTGACAAGAATCTAGAGTGGTCATTACCTTATGGTTTTGCTTACTTTTAATAAAGAAGAGGGCTCCATATTCATTTTGCGGAAACTCAAGATTAGGCATTCTCTTTCTCTGTCTAGTTTGCATACTGCTATGCATAGCAGAGCGTTATTTCTAAATTTATTATAGCAAATTTTTAGGCAACAGATGTGAATTTGTTGTTTCTGTAGTTTTTAGTTTCAGAGAGATTAGGAGCATTTTTCTACTACTGTAACCAACTTAGAATAAGAAATGACAATGAACATTTGATGAAATCACTTGAAACCGTGCTGGAAAGAAGCTTTTATTTTTATACATTAAGCTCACGAAACATGCAGTAATCTAAAAGCTAAGCATAAACCAAGAGATACAGAGCAGATGCTCAGTCTATGTTGTGAAAATGACATTTTATTTGTGTTCTTTCACCAATTGCTAAATCAGTTTGAAGCCTGTAATCAAGTTTTAGTGAATCTTGCGATCCTTCCGACTCCGGTAGGAGAAGAAATTGAAGAAGACAAAACTGCTCCGTGCATATCATAAGGCACATGTATTTCTCTCATTTTTACTCTCACAGATCTTCACATTTTGCATGCCCAACCACATCTGCTAACATGGAAAAATAAAAAAACTCTTGTGCTTCGAGTTCTAACAATTGAATACGTAGAACCTAACTCACAAGGTTCGAGTTCAAGTTTGACGAGAGTACAATTAGGTTGAAGTTCGTCATTAGATGAAGTTCGAAAAAAATTCGCCATTAAGTTCGACTAATATATAAAATAAAAAATTAAAATAATTATAAATTTTTAAATAAATATAAATAAAATTAAAATTAAAAACAAATAAATAAATAAATAAATAAAAACAACGATAAAATATTAATAGAAATTAAATACGTATTAGTACAGATATATAAAACAATAAAACTAACCACATTATACTAATATTAATCCTAAATATTTATGTACCGTCAAACATATATCTTTACTAATATTAATACTAAACAAAAGTATTACTAAAAAACAAAATCCCAAATCGTATATGCTTTAAAATAAATTAAAAAGCCCAAAGGCTAAAACTTAAAAGTTAAAACATAATGTTTTATTTATAAAAAAACATAAAACCTAAAATGATAAATAAACCTAAAACCTATAACGGTTTGTTGTAATGTCCCCTTTTTCCACTTGAGAGCCACTTTTTGGACTTGTCATTCCTTCTCCATGGCAAAGAAGTAAAGAAGATGGAGGAGAACGTTGAGCTTCCATTTGCTTTGTTTTTTACTAATTTTTATCTTCTCTGTGTTTTCCCTCATATGCAAGTCCGCTGAGTTAAAGTCAATTAAAGGAAGCTAATGAAGGAAAAAAACATCTCTTGTGGGTCAGCGTTACCTTTTCAAGCATTGGCGCCAATGCTCGAATATAAAAGGAGTCTTTGGACATCATTTGACATCTAGTTTTTGGCACATTTTCCTAATGTTGAGCATTGAGAGCTTGTTGCTCCTTGTTCTTCCACTTGTGGATGAAAACCCTCTTGTGTGGCTTTCTAGAAGGACGAAAACCCTTCATCTTTGTTTGGTATTGAAGTAAAGGCAGATTTGTGGAGAGAATATTCATTTTCAGATTGTTATTGGCTTCCTACATGTGGAGCGACCTACCTTGGTGTAGGGTTTGAGGGTTTAGTGAACATATATTTGCATTTTCAGTTCATAATCTGATTTGACATATTTACTAAGGCCGGAATCTGCATTTTCATGATTTTTGGGGGTTTCTAGACCCATAATTCATAATTTTGTTGTGGCTGATCTTCGCTGGACATTTATTAATTTCCAGCAGTGTGTTGGTTCAGATTTATCATTGTTTATGGTTCTATTGGATGCATAAAAGATATCTCTAATTTGTGGCAAGTTTATTTGAAGTAAATTTGGTGTTTGGCATATATTTTATATTGCTACTTGAAGAATCAATTCGCTGATTTTAATTTCAATATGCTGCTTATAAAATCAGATTTGGTTAATTGGTGATTTGTCTAATTTCCTTGGTTGTTGGCTTAATCCCTTGAAAGGGACATTTCAGTGGTATCAGAGCTCGGATCTTCAAAGACCAAGGGTTTTATGGAAGAAGGCAACAAGGGTTTCATCCATTACCAAAGAAGAAAGAAAGCAGACAAGGAAGACCAACCAAGGGAGGAAGGAAGCATGGCTGATCATGATTCCCAAGAAGCAAAAGTTGATAAATTAATTGCCGACCAAGAAAGACTTGTAGACACCATGGATTTTCTTACCCTATCTCTCCAGAGGATCATTGAACCTAGGGTTCAAAGTGGTGAAGGTAGCTCGAATGGAGCTAATAATGTTAAGCAACCTATGGGATCAGCTCGAGGATTGATTTTGAAGCCCACTTTCCTTCCTAGAGAGGAGGTTATTCCGAGGAAGAAGCAAGGCCTACGGGTGGACGGAATATTGTTGCGAGTTATGAGAATACATGGCCTTACCAAGGGAGATTCATGGAGACTATTTCACTTGCATAATTCATAGGAGTGAATAGAGGAAGACCTAGGCCCGAGCCTAGACATCACATGCCACAAAGAGAGGTCCAAAATGTATTGGGTAAGATGGCTTTTTCTACATTTGATGGATCAACTAAGGGTACCGCTAGGGCTTGGATTCAAAAGTTGAATACATACTTGTCTTTGAAGTTTATGGTTGAGGAGGATGCTATCAAATTTGCCACATTTCATCTTGAAGGAGCTGCTCATGAATGGTGATTCCATGGGCTTGTGACACAAGGGCATAATGAGATACATGCCTATGATGAGTTTTTCCAAAGACTCATTGATCGATTTGATAGAGTGGATCCAGAGGTGCATTTTCGTGAGCTTGCACACTTGAGACAACAAGGCACCGTAGAAGAATATGTGACTGAATTTCAGAGACTCTCCGTCATGATCATAGATGTATCCGAAAGAAGACTTATAGTGCTTTTTGTTGAGGGTTTGATTGAACCCCTCAAGGGTTTGGTTCGTGCCTTTGATCCATTGTCTCTACAAGAGGCAATTAAGAAGGCACTTGATCTTGAAGGTGCTGCCCCAAAATCAGCAGCGAGCAGCAGTCTTCCTAAGGTGAATTCGAGTGGGGGACAACCCACCAAGCAGCCAAGAAGCATCCCTTTGGACCAGCCAAAGAGACCTCTCCAAAAGGTGCCCAATACTCACACGGATCTGCCAAAAACCAGCCATGATAAGGAGGCTAAAAACAAGCTACGAAGGAAGAATTTGTGCTTTTCATGCAAGGATCCATGGACTCTGGGACATCGTTGTTTGGGCAAAGGTAAAGTTCATTATATTGAAGTAATTTCTGATTGTGAAGATGAAGATAACATTGTTGATGAAGCTAGGCATAATGATGTTGTGGAGGAAGAAGACCCAAAGAAGCTAGAAGGTACTCTTGCTACATTGTCTGGGGCACCTAGATATCACCCTTTTTGTGTAAAAGGTGATCTCCAAGGACATAAAGTCATTGTCTTGATTGATAGTGGAGCCACACATAATTTTGTGGATGAAAGGTTGATAAAGAAATTGAAGTTGAAGGCTGAAAACTTCAAGGGTTTCAATGTCACGGTAGCGGATGGTTTCATACTTCCATGCACAAAGAGGATACCTCAACTCTCACTCACCTTGAGAGGGCATATGGTAAGAGATGATTTCTATGTTATTAGTATTGGTGAATCTGATTTGGTATTGGGAGTACAATGGTTACATTCTTTAGGTGAGTTTTCACAAAATTATCAAAATATGGAGCTGAAATTTAAAGTAGAAGGCAAAGAAATAGTGTTGCATGGAATGAAAGGTGGAACTCCACAAGTTGTGACAACGAAGAGTATGGAAAGAACTTTCAAAAAGGGGCAGGTTGCTTGGGCTGCCCATTGCTTGGTAAGAGCTAACTCTTCTATTTCCATTCAATCTACTTTTCATGATGATATTCAACCCATACTTGATAGGCATGCTAAAGTTTTCAATGAGTTACCACATGGGCTGCCACTGGATAGGGATTCCAACATGTTATTGAGTTAGAACCGGGTACCAAACCGGTAATAACCACCCCTACCGTCACCCACGGATTTACAAGGAAGAAATTGAAAGAACTATCAAAGAATTGTTGGAAATGGGGTTGATAAGGCCTAGTTCCAGCCCTTATGCTTCTTCTGTGGTGTTGGTCAAGAAAAAGATGGTACTCTAAGGATGTGTGTGGACTACTGTGTGCTCAATAAGAAAACAATTAAGAACAAGTATCCCATTCCAAGGATTGATGAGCTTATAGATGAACTACATGGAGTGGTTTACTTCTCCAAAATTGATTTGAGATCTGGGTATCATCAAATAAGAGTAAGAGAGGAAGATGTGCACAAAACCGCTTTTAGGTGTCATTTTGGACATTTTGAGTTCCTTGTCATGCCATTTGGATTGACCAATGCCCCGACCACCTTCCAATCATGCATGAACCACATTTTTGGTAAGCATTTAAGGAAATTTGTGTTGGTTTTCTTTGATGATATTCTGATTTATAGTAGATCATGGGAGGAACACCTCCAACACTTGGATATAGTGCTGGAAATTTTGGAGCAACAATCATTATATGCCAAAAAATCTAAATGTGAGTTTGGTATGGATGAATTTTATACTTGGGGCATATTATCAATGCACGTGGGGTTCATGTGGATCAAAGTAAGATTCAAGCAATCATGAATTGGCCAACACCAACCAACATTACTCACTTGAAAGGATTCTTGGGTTTGTGCTCATACTACCGGAAATTTGTGAAGGGATTCTCACAAATTGCAGCCCCTTTGACTTCTCTAACAAAGAAAGATGCTTTCAGCTGGTCCAAATCAGCCCATATAGCTTTTGAAGAATTGAAAAAGGTGATGTGCTCTTGTCGGTTCTCGTTGTTCCAGATTTTTCTAAACCATTTGTGCTTGAATGTGATGCTTCCGGTGAGGGTATAGGTGTTGTTTTGATGCAAAATCAGCACCCCATTGCTTTTGAAAGTTGGAAATTGAAAAATCATGAGAAAAGTTTTCTATTTATGATAGAGAAATGCTTGCCATCATGCATGCCTTAATTAAGTTTAGGCAATATTTGATTTGTGGAAGGTTTGTGGTAAAAACTAACCACAATAGCTTAAGGTTCTTTCTCCATCAAAAGGATTTGAATGACCGACACAAAAAAGGGTGAGTAGACTCCAAGCATTTGATTTTGATATTGAGTATGTGAAGGGAAAGCATAATGTGGTTGCGGATGCTCTATCAAGGATGCCACCTTCATCTTCTTTAGAGGATGTGGGACTTCATAATGAAAGGCAAGAAGAAGATGGGACAACAAATACCTTGGGTTTGCAATTGCTTGGGGACAAACAATTTTGAGAAGGAGGACTGAAATGTCCCCCTTTTCCACTTGAGAGCCATTTTTGGACTTCTTGTCATTCCTTCTCCATGACAAAGAAGTAAAGATGGAGTAGAACATTGAGGTTCCATTTGCTTTGTTTTTTACGAATTTTTTATATTTTCTTTTAGTGTTTTTCCCTCTTATAGTAGGTCGGCTGAGTTAAAGTCAATTAAAGGTAGCCAATGAAGGAAAAAACATCTTCTTGTGGGTTGACCTTACCTTTTCAAGCATTGGCGCCAATGGAGGAATATAAAAGGAGTCTTTCGACATCATTTGACATCTAGTTTTCGGTGCATTTTCTTAATCTTGAGCATTGAGAGCTTGTTGCTCCTTGTTCTTCCACTCGAGGATGGAAACCCTATTGTGTGTCTTCCTTGAAGGACAAAAACCCTTATCTTGGTTTGGGTGAAGGACAAAAACCCTTCATCTTTGTTTGGTATTGAGGTAAAGAGAGATTTGTGGAAGAGTATTCATTTTCATATTGTTATTGGCTTCCTACATGTAGAGTGACCTACCTTGGTGTAGGGTTTGAGGGTTTAATGAACATATATTTGCATTTTCAATTCATGATACGAGTTGGCATATTTACAAATGTCGGAATATGCATTTTCATGATTTTTGGGGGTTTCTAGACCCATAATTCATAATTTTGTTGTGGCTGATCTTCGTTGAACATTAATTAATTTCCAGCAGTGTGTTGGTTTAGATTTATCATTGTTTATGATTCGATTGGATGCATAAAAGATATCTCTAATTTGTGGCAAGTTTATTTGAAGTAAATTTGGTGTTTGGCATATATTTTATACCGTTGTTTGAAGAATCCAATTCACTGATTTTAATTACAGTATGTTGCTTATAACAATCCGATTTGGTTAATTGGTGATTTGTCTAATTTCCTTGGTTGTTGTTGTAATCGCTTGAAAGGGACGTTTTATCTATGTTACAATGTGTTATAAAAGAAGAGATGAACACAATGAAAAACTTGATATCTGCTGTGTTCCTCTTGCGCCATTTTGTCCTTCTCCGTCACCATTGGTTGAGTTTGAAGCCTCATTCAAGTCACGCTTTGAAGCGCTGCACGAGTGGTTAGGGCGCAAAAACCTCAATGCATTCCATAGGTAGACAAAACGTAGGTTGCCTCATTTCTAGCATGTGTGCAAATTGTTATTTTTAGCTGAGCATGTTTGAAGGATTCTACCTTTGTCTTAGGGATTTTTTAACATTTTGTAGGAAAAAATAAGGGAAAATACATGTTGTTCGATTTCTTTTGACGATTTTGGACGAATTTTGGTTGTTTTAATGGTATTCGCTGAATTTTGAACTTTCACATTGAAATTTGGTGAACCTTGTGACATAGCATAGAACTATGAATGATCTCAATTGTAGAAGTTAGACAAAGGTGATTAAATTTCTTATAGGATAAAGATGGGTAACTTGAGCGGTTGATACATGTGATGTTTGTGGAAGATTTCACGGATGGATGTTAGCTTTCATTTCCTTAAAGTTCGATCAATTGAGCACTATGGAGACTCAAAGTTGAATTTGAATATGAGTAATAACCTATTTGACAATAATAATAAAGAAAATAAAGAATCTTGAATGCTTACAAGTGCAATGGTAGAAATTTGACACAACCATGACATTAATATGAATGATTTCAATTGTAAAAGTTAAACCAAGGTGATTCAATTTCTTATAGGATAAAAGCAGGGGTAACTTAAGGAGTTGATGTGTTTGATGCTTGTGGTAAATTTCATAGAAGGATGTTAGCTTTCATTTCCTTAAAGTTCGTCATAAGTAAGGTTGTATTTGAATATGAATTTGACTATTAACTCGTATGACTATAATAAAGAATCTTGAATGCTTACAAATGCAATGGTGGAAAAATTGACATAAGCATGACATTAATTTGTGTATGAATTAGAAACATTGTTGGATAGCTTTGAATTTTGAAATGTATTTTTAATTGAAAATGCATATAAGGGGTTATGTTTTCATTTTTACAAGTTGATCGATATTTTGACATAGTCTTTGCATTACTTTGGACAAGTCATGTATTTATGCATGTTTTGATAATTTGGACCATAATACAACAAATGATTGACACCAAACTTTGGCAAGAAAATAGAAAACACACGAAACATAGAAAAAATATTTGAGTATATAAATCAATAGAAAAGAAGCAATTATAAATAGAGTTTGTGCGTCTTTTCTTAATGTGTTCCTAACACTTTCAAGGTAGGGTGACATTCTGGCCCCACCTTGTTTCCATGAGGTGTGTCATGATAATGAAATCTCAAGGTTCTCTTTTTTGCAGTGTCAATGCATATTTGCGCATTCAATGTAAACTTTTCTTGTAAATCGCCTTGGGTCGTCGGGTTGTGGGCACAATGTGTGCTCGTGCTTTGGGTTCATTTGGGCTCTTGCAACATTGAATTGTGGCGCTCCTTGGAATTATAACTTATCGATCCAATTGGCTTACATTTGTGGTGCCTTAAGATCTTAGTTTATCTAGGCCTACTTTGATATGAGAGTAACCATGGCCTCCACTATGTTTTATGTGCAACCAATGTGGTATAACCAGCCAAGGTTACACAACTTGATGCATTCATGGATAGGGAGTAAATAAACAACCTTTTCCATGCAAATTGGGTTTCTAACACTCAAAATGGACACACTTACTCTAAACCAAAAACCAACATACACAACTTTATTTATTTCTTGTTGGAGTTATAGATGTTGTGGCGCACCAAAATTTTACTCACGAAATAGTTAAGATTAGAAGTAGAAAATTATAAAATAATTATCTTGTTAGTTTTAGAAAGAATAAATGGGAAGCAAGTTTCAAGTTTACGTTATTAGTTGAGTACTATTCATCGTTGTGCAACGCCACCGGGTTTTCCGCACGTGTGTGTTATTCGTATTGTGTGTTCGAGCGATGGACAGTTAAATTGGAAAAGCCAATAAACATGCGAATACAACAATTCACCGGGTAGACTAAGAGAGGTCGCAAGGAAGTTTCCACAAAGACAATTTCTATAAGGCGTATATACACTATTATATTTTCTCATATAGATAATTACTTTAGGTCTTATTTAATTGCATATTACCCCCTAATGATCGAGTCCATTATTAAACAATATTTTAGTCGCTTAAACAACTATGTGATTAATCTAACCGACACATTCATCTATATGTTTATCTCATTACTTTATTAGATCGAAGAGTCTTGAGGAGTAACTTAGTTTAACAAGGACTAAATACTCCTCATGGATTTCCATACTAAGATGTTATACAAGTTGATAAGGTAGCCCGCATTTAAATTTAAAAACTAGATGTAACACTTAAATTGTAGTCTTAGTTGAACCATTATTTCCTTTATAGGTTTTCAAGGTGTAACTTATTCAACACTATAGTATATTGACGCTCGTTTATTGTATTTTAGAACCTTAGATTATAAGAATAACTATAACCCTATTATATAAAAGATAACATTTATATTTTATGGGGTTTATTTATCTCAAAATTCAAGCTAATCAAATAATAACATTATATTATAAGTTATAGGTGAGGCCTATTTCAATGTTAGAAGCATAGCTATAACTAAAATAATAAAACATGTTTATAATTAAAAACACTTATCATTACATTTAGTCAACTTGACCCAAATGGAAAAGTGTGTGTGTTCAAATATCATAGCCCCAATCAGCCAAGGGAGGGTTGACCGTGTCTTTTTCATAGTCGGCCATAAGGGAAAGGGAGGACGAATGGCTAGAAGAAAAGTTGGAGCGGATAGGGAGAGGGTGGTGGTCCGTGGATGTTCGCGGGGGTTGGGGTTGGGTTGGAGGGTTGACAAGGTGAAGGGAAGGTGACATGCGTGGGGAAGGAAAGGGGGTGTTGGGGACAATTTGATCATTCCCCACCGAGTTGTGGGGAGTAAAGGGGCTAGGGGAGTGGTTAGGGGTGGGTCGACAATTGGTTGCCTATTGTAGAGATGGAGTGCAAGGGGGTTGCGGCCTACGTGGCCATATATATATATATATATAATTTGTTTGGATAAGGTAAAAAAATTTGGTTTTGAGGGGACCAAAAAAACCCATACACGAAAGAATCCAGCTTTTAACATAACACCAAACAAAGCCGGGAGGCAAAGTAAAAAGGATCGACAACAGCCACCACGAAACGAACCATACTTCACCAAGTCTGAATATTAACCATTACATTTTTAAAAAAAACTACAAAAGGACATAAACCAAAAACTAAACTAAAGAGCATAGGAATAATAACAACAAAAGGACAGCAAAAGGCCTACCATTAATTTTCATTTGTCTTGATGCGGGTTCTAGCATTCGACCCGTTGTCCTTCCTGCCTGCCACTTTGATGTTCATGCATTTAGGTCTTTTCTCCTCCTTTTTCACAGGTTGGGTGTCCACAATTTAAGAGTATTTAGGTATTTTTTCCTCCTTGTCCGTAGTCTAGGTCTCCACAATCTCGTGTCGATATTACCACCGGTCTTAGATTCTCAAGAAGTGTTCACTGTCAAAATTACGAGGACCAGCCCGTATTAGGCTTGTTGTTTCCCACTTTGGCCACTTAGTCCTGTAGGATAGAAAACCTTTGCTCCTGCATGACAAAATTTGTTTGAATCCCCCAATTCTTTTGTTTTGAACCTCAATTTTATGGTGGCACTCCTTTAGTTTCTGAATCAAATTCTTATTGACCGTAAGAATGGTATCGACAATCAACTCAACACGCATTAACCTTTCCTCCCAATTCATAAAGTCTCTCTTCCTACTACCAAAATCATTTATATAACATATATACTTATATTTTTAATATTTATTCATATTTTTATTATATGTTATAATACCTATATTAAATATATATTAACTATAATATTTTGTAAAATTTTATTAATAAGAAACTTACACTTTATTTATTCAATATAGAAAAATATATATTGACTAGGAGTCGTGTGTGTGTGTGTGTGTGTGTAAACATGTTAAATTATAATTTAAATTATAATATAACTATACTAATTAAATAACTTAGAAGTATGTATGTATGTACACAGCTTTTAAAATTATTTGCATGATCCCAAAATAGGCTTTTATATAACAAGAAATTAAACTTAGGCTCACAAAAATATTGTATGAAATAATACAAATTTCAAATAACATTTAATTACCAATACTAACTTACTTTCTTACAACCCCCAATTGCTAGTCCAATAACTTTCATTAACCAAAATTTAGCTAGATAAAAGATACACAATTTTGGAACCCGTTTCCAAGTTATTAAGAGCTTTAAGCTCATGATCAAACTTGCACAAATATATCCATGACACTCTTAACTAAATAAAATATATATCATTTTGAAGTACCTTTCCAAATGTAAATTGTAAAACAAATTGAGAGGAAGGGAATTTCCATAAACATTTATAGTTGTACTAAGAGATCCAACAATTATAATATCCACCCTACAAAACTTGTTTTCTTAGCTTTATAACTTTTTTAAGCATAAAGCGTTAAGCAACCTTCAACACTATACTAATCAATACAACCATGCTCTCTAAATTTTACCAAATTGAGAACCTCCACAATGCAAATTATTAGAGAAAGAGAAATGGTAAAAGCTCACAACATTGTTTGATTCTTTTTACCAATTTCCCAAATAATGATACTTCAATTTTCTTGAAAATGAAATATACAATTATACATAGCAACAAATTATTCATTTATGACTTTCCTTTCTCAAGTCCATACATTTTCAACCTTTACTAGCATTTGAGACACATTGAGATGATCAAGAATACACTTTAAATACATAACCCAAAATCGAATTTCAAGTTGTTTTCCAATAGCAAACTTGTTTTTACGTAACAAGATACAACAAAATGTACAAGATCTTCCATTTCAAAACTTTTGCAACTAGCCAACATCATGTTCGAAAACACCAAAAAGAGAGGTGGATGAGATGTTCACTTCCTAGTCATGCAATGGAGAAAATCTCATCCGATTGCCCCACGAAACCCTTAACTCGCAAAAAGACTCCATAGCTAACACCGAAACTTAGATCACAAAATTTTCCCAACAAACCCAACACAACAATTTCAAGAAATAAAACAAATGCATGAATAAGAGGACTCGCGAGGACAAGGAAATATATTTAAAAAATAAGCACACACTATTAAGCTTTACAAGCTTGCATAGGGAACAAGAGGCATTCCAAGCCCTCCACTAATGGGTTGGGCACCGGTTCTTTATTCCACGAAAGTAAAATAAGATGCATGCCACTTATCCCTCCACTCGGTTTATCCCAAAACCCACATATCAATCTACTAGAACATAGTTCAAACCCCTTTTGGTTGCTATAAAAGATAACGAGTTTACTTTGGTTTAACATCCACTTAATCCTCCTTAATGACTTTATCTTCCCTCATATGTAAAACACGCTTGATAGCCCCATAATTGGTGCAAATCAATGAGATAACACATGCAAAATTCACATACAACTCAAATGAACACCAAAATTATAACATTTTATCAAAAATGGTAAAAGAAATCAAAATTTACAAAGCTGTAAACACGAAAAAGTACCCACTTTTTGCTCATCTTGTCCTCTCTTTAATACCAATATTCAATCACTTCAAAATAATTCAACATAAACCCAAGACAAAGGCTCCCCTTAAAAATGGTAAAATAAGTTCACTTAAATAGGAAAAGACTCAAACACCCCAAACTAGTTATTAAATCAAATCCATGTCCATATGGGGCAAATCAAGATCCAAATCCAAAAACCATTATTTCACATAAAATGCTTACAAAAAAACATAGAGAAGTACAAGGGTTAAATTTTCATTAACTCAAAATAAATGACACTCAACTCATAAGTCATTCCAAAAGCAACTTGCATCCAAAATTACATGGTAGGTGAAAAGTTTCCCAAGATACCTTTATGGGGTCTTTATGAGCCCCAAATGGCTTAAAACTCTAAAATAAGTACACCTACCCCATGGGTAGGTGTAAGGATGAGTTTTAGGAGTGTGGGACAAGGTTTACTTGTCCCACACTTCACTCAAAAATGACCCTAAAGAGAAAATCTGAAATTTACCAAAAATGGAAAGTTTCACCCATCTCAATCAAGGTAGGAAGTAGTCAAAATGAAAATCATTTACTCCCATAAACAAATACTAAAATATACTACAAAAGAGATTAATTAAGAAACTAAAATTAGCTAAGGGTCATGAAAAGGATCAAACAACAAGCCAAGATAACCAAAAATAATTAAATCAAGAACTTGTCACCTTACACATAATCCCAACCCTCAAATATTCAAATTCAAGTGATTTGCATTGCCTAAGGAGCTTCACGGGAGTTAGTCCCCCTCTATTCTCTTTGGTGTTTTTAGTATATATATATTTTTCTTTGTGTCTAGCCTTCGACACATATTTGTCATATTTACACTTAACATACAATAATACCGCTTGAAATGATATGCAATTTAATCGTAATTATGCACAACCATAACAATCAATCAATCGAGTTCTCTCTCTCTCTCTCTCTCTCTCTCTCTCTCTCTCTGTGTGTGTGTGTGTGTGTGTGTGTGTGTGTGTATATCAATTTCTCAAATATCAATTAAGTTCACTGAAATATCTATGGTTCTATATTCCAATAGAACAAGAAAATCTTCTCATATAGACTAATTCACTTTGCATTAATTATACATATACTTGTTATTCGTCATTCATCCTATAAAGTCAATAAGAACACGTAGACACATTGAATTCTAACAATTAAATATATCTAATAAATTTCCATAAGTCACTTCTCTAAAACCAATTATCTTGAGAATTTACCATATTTCCATAATAGTGACCAAATCTAATTTATGCATGTAATCCTGCAAATTTCATTTCAATGGTCTAACTCACGCAACATCCAAATATTGTAGTTTCCAATTTCATTTTCATCCTTGAGTTGGTCCATCATTTGGACCATAGTTTTAATTTCAAGGTTCATTTTTCGCATTCACCAACGATCAAGGGACATCAAAGTTATACTTATTTCACACACCACTCTTTACATGCAATGGAACTATATGTGTGTGTGTGTGTGTGTGTAGACACACACACACACACACACACACACACGTGTACATATATATATATATATATATATATATATATATATATATATATATATATATGTATGTATGTATGTATGTATGTATGTATGTATGTATGTATGTATGTATGTATGTATGTATGTATGTATGTATGTATGTATGTATGTATGTATGTATGTATGTATGTATGTATGTATGTATGTATGTATGTATGTATGTATGTATGTATGTACACACACACACACATAGTAATACCAATGAGTCTTATCATTTCTAAGTAAATTTTGTAGGTTAAAAAAGTTAGGTACCTTGTCTTTGAAACAACCAAGATTACCAAAAACACCACTAGATCCATACACTTGACTTAATTATAGGCCAAACCGTGTCACAAAAGAATGGGCATTCCGGAGGCTAACTTAAACACACATTCTACTCTTCTTATCTTGTACTATGAACATGAAGAATATTACTATGAGAATTCCTCACATATTTAATCCAGTTACCCCTCAACTCTCTCTGAACTTTGAACAAATGCCCCTTTCTCACCCCAACATAAACTACCATTGATGTCATATCTTTCCCCCTTCTTTTCTGTCCTATGGAATGGATCTTTGAAATTCCCAATCTTGAAAAATACACAACCTAAAAAGCTTATCAATTTTGTTTCATTGCTTGATTTAATCTAGCATGGTGCAACATTTGTTTAAGGTAGATTGACAACTATGCGACCATTATTTAGGATAGAATGATGGTTTGGCAATCATGATTCATATATACTAGTTGTTTTGTAGATGTCCTTTTCATTAAGCGATGTTTTGTCATCTGCGAGAGATCCGTCACTTTGATCCATGTTTGAAGATTGAAACTATCTCCTTCCTAGTCCATTATTTGGTTTGTCTTGATACTCCTTGTGGACATCATTATAATCAAACTTATATTGCAACAAAGAGCACATTCACAGGCTAATGAAGATGCTACTATAACTTTTTGGTTGATGCACCATTGCCAACCACCATAAATTCTCCTACTTCAAACATCTTGGGTAAGTGCAAAATTCAAGATCTCTTACTCATTAACTTAGAATAATCTCTTGATGATTTGTTGTACTTGTCAATCTTGGACACCTTCACATAAGTTGAGTCACACTTCAGCTTGACCAAATACTATGTGTTATTTACCTCTGTATTCTTAAAATATGTAATGTTTAAAAAGGCCTCTATTTCCCTCTTTTTCAAGGAATAATTTTCTTCAATCTCCAACACCATCATCAAGTGTTAAAAAGTATACAAATTCATTAGATTGAAGATGGGTGAGATATTTATATGATTTGATAGTTCTATCTCATAGGCGTTTGTTGAAAACCTTGTGAGATTTTTGCATGCTCCAATCTTTTCCTCTATAAATTAATGTATGTTTCACTTGGGAAGCCTTCCTTCCCCAATTGTGCTAAGACCAAATATCCAACATGAAATTCATTTTCCTATCACTTGAGATCAATTTACTATATGTATATTTTGATACTTTTCTCTAACTTTGTCACTTGATGTATTTCTTGTATATACTACACAAAATCTTCCACTACAACACTATTTCCAATTAAATTGTTCATGTTTTAAAACTCAAGATAACACACTTGTGATGTTACCATAAACTATTTGGAATGGTGTATTTGTTCTACTCTATTAACTAAATTGTTATAAGAAAACTCAACTTGTGCCAAGATCAAATTCCACCGGTTGAGCTTGTTTCCCACCAAACATCTCAAAATTTGTAAAGACTCTTAGTCATCACCTTTGTTTCCACATTTGTTTGTGGATGGTATGATGAATTGAAACTCTATTTGGTATCCAATTTCTTTCACAATTTTTTCTATAAATGACCCATAAATTCATTATCTCTATTCAAAATTATATCTACCTACCTCATTGGAAAACAAATTTTCAATATTTGTGGCATTAATAATTTTATTCCATGCAAGGAAGTGTGTCATCTAGAAATTTCTATCAACAAAAATAAAGATTAGGTCACTACCCTTTTGTGTTATTGGGTATCCAAGCACAACATCCATGCTACTAACATCCATGTGCTTTTTAGTATTCAAAGTGGCTGATGCAGTTTTATATTTTGACTTTCGCACTTTGAATTGTAGAAAAATCTACAACCTTACACAAACTTCCACACATATGTTCTCATCTTTGGTTAATAGTACCCCTCATTTAAACGTGCGATATCTTTTCTATACCAAAATGTCTAGAAATTCCACCACTTTTTTTTCCTTTGTCAACTTCTCCCACATCAATCCTTGCAGTATGCACAATTGTTTTCATTGAATTAATAATCCATTTAACAAAAATAAATCAAGCCATGGAGTTCTATCCACACTCCCTATAGATCCTTGCATGGTGTCCATGATCTAGAAAATCTTCATCCTCTTCATATACTTCATGGAATCGAAACCAATCACCTTCATCCTCATATTATTCAACACAAGTCATATTCTACCAAATGCATCTCCAAATCTATTGGACATGTAACTTGTATGCTTTAACAAAAAGAATAACATTAAAGAAATTCAACCCACTTCATATGCATTTGTTGCAACCTACCTTTTTAGTTTACAAACTACAATTCTTGGTTATCCATGTGCTACAAATGTCTTCATTTATTAAGAGCTTGTACAATTGAATAGAACCCCCAAGCATTAATTGAATACTTCCTCTTGTTAGCATTCAATTTATTGCTTAAGTATGCAAAGGGTTTGTCATCTTAACTCAAAACAACACGTATTGTTGTCCCACTAACATCACTATCCAATTGGAATGCTTTGTTGAAATGTAACAATGACAACATGGGATGTTCTATGACCTTCAAGAACTTAGAACTCTTCTTAGCTTCAATTTTTGTTTGAATTCTTTCGTGCCACCTCATTGATTCATTGATTAGTACACATATCATGTTGAGTTTTCTAATTAACTTCTAGTAGAATCCACCTAATTCATGGAAAATTCTAGCTTCAAACATACAATTGTGGTGTTGTCCACTGCAAAATGGCTCTTACCTTTTCTAGACCCATCATCAACTTGTCCTTAGAGATCACAAAATAAAACTAAATCAACCCAATCTTCTTAAAATTACACTTTTTTCAAGTTGACCAATAACTTCTATTCTTTCAATATTTGGGACACTTGTCTCAAATACATCATATGCTCCTCTTTGATCTTACTAAAAATAAAAATATCATCCAAATAAATAATGAAAAATTTAACAAATGATAGCTTGAACACTTCATTCATGAGTCTCATGAATATATTTAGTGCATTTGTTAACCCAAATGGCATAACCAACCACTCACACAAATATTCCTTTTCCTTGAGCACAATTATCTATCTTTTTACTCTTGAATTTTGATCAAGTGACTCTTTAAATCATCATTGTGAAGTGTTTTTCTCCACTCAAAAAATCTAACAAGTCATCTATTCAAGGAAATAAAAGCATGTACTTGATTGTTATCCCATTTGTGGCTCTAAAATCTATGCATATATGCCATTCTTCAATTTTCTTGGGTGCAAACATTGTTAGAACTACACATGAGCATAAGTTTTCCCTTGACAAACCTCTTTCCAACAACTCTTGCACTTTTGTCTATTCACCTCATCATGATTCATGGGTGTTAATATATGAGCTGCCTTGTTTGGAAAAATAGATCATAGAATCAAATTCATATGATAGCAAATGCCCCTTGTGGGTGGTAAACCATCAATTAATTCATCCAAAAATTATTCACTTCTCTTGGAAACATTCATCTCATATGTTGTTCTAACTTGCACGAGGTTGGTAATAAAATCAAAACATGTTTTCTTTTTCTTTACCTCTTTCAAGAATGGTTTTCTAGTAATAATCCAACATTTTTTTATTATTGGAAAATAATCCATCATTTAAGATTGATGTCCACTTCTTTTTTCTTTCAATTTGTTCAAAATTTCCTTTATATTCTTCTCAAGAGTGTTTTTCTCTACCATGATGTATAGTATTTTGTATCAAATTTCCATGCTCTACCCTATAACCCATGACACACATCCATGTGATGAACATCATTGATACTCATACTTTAATCATTCCATAATTGTCAATATCATGGCGGTGTCCTAGGATGTTTGCATAAAGCATTGTTGAAACTTGTATTGAGCATGCAACTACATTAACTTAAGAATTTAACCTTTTATTGTTCCTAAGAACATGTTCTATTTGGTCAAATCTTGATGAAAGAAACAAATCAAAAAGACTCCTAAATATATAATTTGAAAGAACTAAAACATGTTGAAACAGAATGACAGTCTTAAATATTGTAAATGTTATAATGCCTGAAAGAAATCAACTTGCTAATTAATTAAGAATTAAACAAAAACATAATACTTCCCTTCACATTGGGGAGGAGTGGCCCTGCTCCTTCCTCCGATTCACTTGCAATTTTTAACGATAGAAACAAAACTTAATTTATTATCATGCGCTTTATTAATCAATACTAGTTTGATACAATCCTTTTCTTCTCAAAATGATAACCTTTTTCTAATCCTAATACATATGCCTTATATACCAGGTGAAGTCAAGTTCTTCTTCAAGAGAACTTGTTATTTTAATAATAATGCAAGAGTTACATGAAATAGTTAACTAAAAAAACAACAACATAAATGGGAATCAAAAGGTTGAGATTTTGATTACATGTAACTTATTGATCGAGATATATTTTTTCAGACCAAGGAGGACTCCATTAAATGGAAAGAGGAAGATTCTGGAAATTTCTCAGTAAAATCAGCCTATATGTTAAATTTTAAGGATGGTCTTCAAAAAGACTATTGGGGTAGGCTCTGGGTGAAGGATCTTATCCCTAAGGTTAATATAATTTACTGGTTGGCTGTCCAAAATAGAATTCGACTATGGAAAATCTCGGAAACGCGAGGAATGAAGCTACCCAATAGATGCTCTCTTTTCAGGAAAGAGGAGGAAAATGTCAACCATCTTCTCTTTCACTGTTCCTTCTCCCAAGAAGTTTTTGCTTCCATTCTGGATCTATTCAATATCTAATGGATTTTTCCTTTGACTATTGAGGATTGTTGTTTTCAATGGGAGAGTCCCTTCAGCTTTCCCATCTTGGTCTAGGCCTGGAATAATGTCCTCCCTCACTTTTTTTGGGGATTATGGAAGGCTAGGAATGATTGTATCTTCCGAACCAGAAAGCTCTTCTCTTGAGAGTTAAATTTTTTTTTTTGGTGGCCATCAAGGAAAATATCAAACTCTTTAAAGGTAAGGCTAAGAAACCCTTCCCGAAAGGGGAGCATAAAGTTCTTGATAAGTTCGCCCTTGGACCGGTGGAATTACATAAACCTAGAAAGAGCTCCATTTGGAACAGGCCTGAGAAAAATGTTGTTAAGATAAATTTTGATGGGGTGTCTAAAGGGAATCCGGGTCAAGTAGGGGAGGAGGAATTTTAAGAAATAATGAAGGTGAATGGTTGTTTTTTTATGTTGGGCCGTTAGGGGTCAAACAAAAATATGGCGGAAGCTAGAGCTCTTCTTTGGGGGGTTCTGTTGGGCAAAGAAAAATGTTTCAAGGACATCCAGATTGAGGGTGACTCCCTCATCATTATTAATGCTCTTAACAATAAGGGATCCATTAATTAGCCCTTAAGAAATGTCCTCACTGATGTTAAGGAAACTTTAAAATGTTTTGAAAAGGTTTCTTTTAATCACACTTTGCGGCAAGGAAATAAGTGTGCAGATAAGATGGAAAATTACGAAGTTCATAGTCATGATTATAAGATCTGGTGTAAAGGAGATGATTTTACCCCAGACATTAATGAAGTTGTTATTAGAGATAGAGGAAATAAGTTTGATGAAGTGGCACAAGTGAATGTAGGTACCTCAGTCTTTGTGACATCTTACATTAAAGGATCTATTTCTTAGGTTTTGTTGGCGTGAAAGGGTGTCTAAATTTGAGAAGTGTTTGCGATCAATCGGGGAGGTTTGGTTTTGTGAAGATGAGTGGTGATAGAATCGGGGTTGAATTGGTTAGCCAAAATATTGAGATTTTTAAACGGGTTATATGGAACAATCTTAAGATTGGGGGTTGCGATAATTTCATCACTAAATTACATGGTCACAACCCTTCCATGTCAAAGGAATTTGGTAGAGCGTGGAGAAGGGGACATTTTAAGGTTAGAGGTATGGAAATTGAGGTTTTAGAGACCACCATTTCCCTTGTGATGAAGATGAAAATGGACGAGCTCAAAATTTTTAAGGATAGAACCCGCAGAGAGCATGAAATTGAGTTGTTCTTCATGGGAAAGGAAAGGTTCTCTTTCTTTACTAATGGTATAGCCAGGTCGTGTATTCTGGGAATATGGAGAGAAGTGTGCCTTCAAATCATGAAGTATATCACTCTAGAAGGAAAATACCGAAAAATATATACTCATCATATGACCCTTCTAAATATGTTTCATCATAAGGTCATGGTGAGCATTCCTTTCTTCTGTTTATGTCAATGAAAAATTCTTTGATGGCGTTCTAGCAGGAGAAGGTAGATACTCCTCTACATGAAGGGCTCATCCTCCTGATGTTTGAAAATGGGAAACCTATTCTGAACTCATCCCGAAAGATAAGGTGGAGGAGGATGATCTTACTCTTGCAGAATGCCTTACTAAGATGAAGGCTGGAAAATGTAAAAATGTGGGGGAGGATTTTGATAAGGATAAGAGTGAGGAAGGTTATGGTGAAGCGAGCACCTCGAGAAAGAGGGGTTGTGATGGAAATTTTAAGGGCTTCGAGGAGTGGAGTAGAAAGGTGCAGTATTTAGAGGGGGTGCTTCAGGTGATGGAGGAAACCAATGTTGGTCAAAGGGAAACCATGTTGGATGTCATTAATGTTTCTAAGAAAATTTTCTTAGCCTGGGGAAGTCCAAACATAAGATTACTGGAGCTAGAGGAGCTTCAAGTCAAAGAGATGAGTGATATGATGGAAGGGATTGAGGAAGGAACTTAAAGGAGGAAGTTCAATTTTCCCATCGGTAGTTTTGAGGATGAACTGGAGGAAGATATGAATGACAAGGGTACTGAGGGTGTTGTGAACAAAGAAAGTCTTACTGGAAATAGTGAATTTTTTCCTTAAAAATTACTTGGGTTATTCTGGACTGTTGGCAAACTTTTGCCAAACTTCTATAGACAAATGTCTTAGGGCTAGTTTCTTTTCTCTGTTCTACTCTCTCTGTCTTTTTTTGGTTTAAGTCTCGTTCTTCTTTATATGAGTTAAGCATGTTTAACTCCTTTTGAGGAATTTTCTGTTTCTTTCTTGCTCATTGGTACTTGTTCCTCCTTTTTTAAGGCCCCTAGGATCTGATCCCTATTTTTACCTTATCTAATAAAAAAACAATGTCCAACTAGTACTTGCATATAACTAGAGTTGAAACAACTCAAGTACTTGAACTCTTCACATAGTAGTGGTCACCAAAAATAAGGATTGATAACTACAAATTTACTCTTATTTAATAGAATAATCTATTTATATAAAGAGACAGTTGCCACCCAAATAGTCTAAGTCCCGGATGGAACTAATGTTTATTAGCTACTCCACTAATTGTGAAAATCATGTGCGACATGATGTTGATGCTAATTAGGCACTCCATGAATTATGCTACTCATATGCTAAGTGGATAAGTCCCTTGTGTTGTGTGATTCATGTGTCTCACAATGTGAGTTTTTTGCTCCATTGTCTCATTTATCTGAGTCCCGCACATAGGCTTATACAAGGTCTTCAATTCACACTTATTGGCTCAAAACAATCTATATCAACCCATCTAAGGAAGCATATGAAAGATGAAAAATGAAAAAGATTTATGCACAACTTTTCTTTAAGTATATAAAAGTATTGTTTACAAGAGTGCTAATATTATTTTAATACAAAGTGATGATAACAAAATGAGGTTTGGAATCGGAATTTTCAAGGTTCATCACTCCCTCAGACTTAAGGATTATCAGTTCCTCCTGCTATAGATTCAACCATTTCTATTTAAGGATTCCATAATTATAGTACAATTGTGTTCATTAGTAAATGTAGTCCATGTTTCATTTTCTAGGTGTTGGTACCTATTGAACTCAATCATTTTCTCTCTCCATTTTTTTATCTTATTGCTTGACTAGTCTTGTTCATTGTTACGTCGAGCAACTAGTGCTAATATTAGAGGTGGTTTAAATCACGTACCTACCTAACTTTCTTGCATGTCTAACATACTCATGCATATTTCTTTGGCCCTTCTTAATTACCATCAAATATTAGTAGGATATATTACCTCATTGTAAGCTTTTTGGAGAAATTCCCATCTTTGAGGGCGGGAAAATAATGCCCTGTTGAAATTTGGTATAACATACGCCACAAATCTGCATACACATATAGAAATGCTCTTTTTATATCGGTCTACCACGATTAAAGACAATGAATTTGGGCTTGATAACTCCTTAATATCCTCTCGAAGTAGGGAGATCATGTCTTGTTAGGAGACATGCATTGGTTTCCTCTCTTACGTAATATCCTCTTTGATCCCTCCAAATTGTCTAGTGTCTTATTGATGAGATAAATGACCTTGCTTGTTCCTCCCCTATATACATATTTATGAGGATCTCTACTTTCTCAAGTAATAGAAATTTGTGAACATAAAATTCACACAATAAATTATTCCCAATTATATCTAATATTGAATGTGTTCCCATGAATCACTCATCAATTTTAAATCTTAGGGATTCATTGGAGCGAACCTTAGAAATTTTCCACTTGTAAAATTATTCCTTCAAAAATAGAGCATAAAAATTTGAAGGTGCCCTACAAGCAAGTGCTTTCTCATATAAATGGTAGATCATTGCCAAATTATCTTTTAAGACCTTCCTTTCTTCCTTCAATATTTTATTTTCATCTTCCACTTTCCTTAGATTATAACTTTGATTCATCCATTTGACCATCCCTTTTAATACCACAATTTGGGAACCAATTTTTTTTTTGAGAAGTTTGGTTGGTGGTGGCTATGAGTTTTATTTTCTCTTTTGCAGCCTTTAAAACTAAAAGTTCAATAGTTAAGTTATCACTTGTGTGTGGGATTTCCTGATTTTTCTTATCTTTTCCTTCCAATGACTGTTGGACTTATTGAAACATATGATTTTTATCTTCTAATGCTCATTGAATTTTTTGAATCATCTGATCTTTCCCTTAAAATGAATGTCAGAGTGGTTGAGTCTACAAGTATTTCTCTATTTTCAATTGGGAGATATATTCATCTTTCCCTTGAAGGAAAAGTTGTAAATTGTGTAACATATATTTTGTTTGGTGCAATTCATATTTAACTTTGGAAATGGAAAAATCCTTAGGGGTAAGAGATAATTCATCGCTGGGGAGCTATGCTCACCTTCAATCATAAGCATTTTCCTTTATCATCTAAAAGGGGGTCTTCAATAATGGGAATTGTCTCCATAATCTCCTCCTCTAAAACAAGGTTTGGAGGAGGTGAATAGGAAGATGGGGAATCCTGAGGTGTTTGGTTTAGTGCCCTAATTGTGGCTGCTGCTTCCTGGTCTTCTAGTGAGGGGACATCCTCAACTTTATGTTCAACAATAGTCTGGGATGATTGGGAGGACCTTAGTTCCTTATTTTTCCTTGCTTATACCATAGGACTTATTGTTGGGGTTTTACGTTTTGGCTAAACTTCAGCCTCCAGGGCATATTTCTTTTGAAACTCAAGCCATTTCTTTAGCCCATTATGTTTCTTGATGAAATGGTGTTTGCAAATGAGATGGATTAACCCCTAAAATTTCAAATATTTAGACCCCAACGAAATTTTTTAGTGGAGGAAGAAACAAAGTCATGCAAGAAATGGGGAAGGTCGATTTTGTTCTACTCCTTGGCCTCTCCATGGTGCAATTTTATGAGGATTCTTAAAATAGGGCCAAGGATAATCTCATATTGGCCTTCACAGTGAAATACTTAATAACCTCGCTTTAAAACAAAGGCCCATGGTTTTAGAAAATTGACTCATTTTATGCCCTTTTCTTTTCCATTATTATCAATAATTCTAGTTTTTCCTTCCTTCCCACATAAAATATCTTAATTATCTCAGAATAAGGAGTTCTAGAATTTACTAGTTTTCATGTCTATGGTATGTTTCACTAATAATGGGGACATTAGATAAAAAAATTGTACCTTTCACTCGTGAATATTCCTCACTAAGATTGTTGGAAAACTCCTCTATCATTTTTGGATTGAATTCCTCATACATAATCATGAAATCCAACCATCTTGCCTTTTCAAAAGAGCTACGGACTTGGAGTCTGCTAACAAGTCCACATAGCTTGTTCGTTCATTGAGGAACCGATACCCATTTTGGTGCATAAATAAATTGAAAATGGTGTAAGAATGGAAACGTCAAAGGAACATGAATGAAAATGTTGAGAGCATAGGAATGACGGTAATTCGTGGTTTTGTAAGATCTAAAATGGCAGGCAAAGGTGAATTGGATATGGATAACCACCTTGTTGTAATTATAAAGGAAATGCAAAATTTATGGGGAACGTGTGAGTGATAATTGGAAAGTGTGGGAAGTGTGTGAGAGGTCATGGGAAGCAACTAATCATCACCTTGAATAGACTAATAATTGACACCATCATAATTAAAACTTTTAATAACTTGAAAAGAAGTGATGACACATACCTTATCACTTATCACTTGTCACACATTCCATCAACATTAGATGTTACACTTTATTATCATGGCACAATTCTACATGGCATGATTTTGAGTTAATTTTAGGTTTTCCACCTTTGTTTTATTTCTTAAATATTTCTCTTCTTTTTTAGAAGGAATGGACACCATTTTTGGTTTTCAACCATCCCTTCATAAGAAGATGGCTTCCATTTTTGGTTTTCAACCATCCCCTATTTATTCACATTTGTTAAGAATCAATTTAACTTTGAATTAACTTGGACAAGGAGACCTCATCCAAGCATTCAAAGTTGAATTGAATTACAACATCTTTTTGAATTCTTCTTTGGATGTTGGTTTTTGGTATAAACGTAATGACCATTAAACAACATCACCCTCCTTTCACCATCAATTGGAACAAATTGCACATTACCTTTATTGTAGACTTTCTCAATTTGATATGGGCACATCCATCTTGTTTGTAACTTTCCCTTAAAGTCCTTGTATTTTGAGTCAAATAGTAGACACATTCTCCTTTTTGAAACTTCCTTTGTTTGATGTTCCACCCGATGTAACAACTAGATTTGATGTTGGATTACCTCAGTTTGATGTAATGCTTCTAATCTCATCTCATCCAACTTGTTCAACTGGGTAATTCTTGATTTTTTTGCCTCAAAAAATTGAATTCCTACTTTAGTAATTGTCCTTAATGTATGAATCTCATACTCTATGGGAAAGATATGATTCTTCCCATATACCATCTCATATGGAGTAAATCTTGTAGTTGTTTTCCAAGTTATATTGAATCCCATATTGCTTGAAATTTCTACACCCAATTCTTTCTTGAAACATCTATTGTTTTGGTCAAGATGTTTTCTAGTTCTCTATTGGTAACCTCAACTTTACCATTAGACTAAGGGTGATAAGGAGATGAATTCTTGTTCATCACCTGATATGTTTCTACAAAATAATTGGTCACATTTAACATGAACTGAGGTCCTTGATCTAATACAATTGACCTTATTGCTCCAAATCTCTAAAAAATATGATCATACAAGAAATATTCCACCTTTTCATCTCTAGCATACTGGATATATTTTACTTCAACCCATTTTGTTACATAATCTATGCATACCAAGGTATATTCCTTCCCTTGAGAATGTGGATCAATTGGTCCTATGAAGTCCAATCCCCACTTTTCAAATGATTCCAGAACTATCTAGGGTTTAAGAGTAATCTTCATTGACAATGATGGTTTTCCCATACATTGACACTTTATTATTGCCACACATATTTCTTGACATCCTTATGCATTGAAGGCAAATATCCAACCCCTAAAACCTTATGAACTATTTTTTTACCAAATAATCTCTTTTGATGGCTCATCATGGCAAGCTCTAAGTATATCAAATATTACTCAATCACACACCTTGTAAATACATAAATAATTCCACATTTAAAATGCATTCCATTAAGCCATTTATACATTAGACTCTAGTTAATGAGTTATTTTATTTTTTTTGGTGTAAGAAAATATGGAAACTTCCTTGTGGCCAAGTAATTAGCCATATCAAAAACCAAGGAGAGATGGAAGAAATAGAAAATAAGTGCTCATATAAAATCATCATTCACTTGTTGATTTATACCTGAAATAATTATTATTGAAATAAAATTAGCTACCACATTTACTTTACCATATTTATCACTTTCTTAATATTGCATTTTTGCAATAACAACCATGTAACAATTCTTCATGAACCAAGGGTTTATTCATTAAATATCTAATGGAAGAGTGACATATATGAATGATTACTTCATACCCTATGATGTAATGGCAAGATTTGTTGATTGTATAAACATCTATAAAAACTATTTTTGATGGTAGTATAGTTTATTTCGGTTGGGGAGAGATTTTTAATGTTGTAATAGATTACATACATTGCCTCTCCCTCTTATTCTTGTCCCAAAACAAACCTTATTTCCTCATTGTGAGTATAAATTTGGATATGAAAAGGAAGCATTCAATTTAAGCCTCTCAAAACTGGAATATTAGTTAGTTTCTCTTTTATAATGTCAAAGCCTTTTGATTCTTTCACTAGAATTCAACATCCTTAATTGAAAGTGAAAATAGTGGAGAGACTATTTTCTCAATTCGGATATAAATATCCTATAATAGCCTACATGTCCTAAGAAAATTTGTACCTTAATTTGATTCTTGGGTGATGGGAGTTGTAAAATGATCTTTACTTTATCTAGATCCAATTTGATTTCCTCTTTTGAAACATGGTGTCCTATAACTATCCATTGTTTCATCATAAAAAGGCACTTCTCATGGTTGAGAGATAGTTGATGTTTCTCACATCTAGAGAATACTTTATCCAAATTATTTATTTTTCTCTGGAACATACTTCCATATTGAAGTCATCCATAAAAATTTTCATGGAGTCATGAGTAAGATTAAAAAAATTGCTCGTATGGCTCTTTGAAAAAAGTGGCATGAACATTACATAGATTGAAATGCAAAATGTATAAGTAAATATACCCCATGGGCACATAAATATGCTATTTTCTTTGTCTTCTGGTGCTACCATAATTTGGTTGTATCCACTAAATCCATCTAGAAATGAAAATATCTCTTCCTGGATAGGTTATCCAAAACTTGGTCAATGAAGGGTAAAGGAAATAGTCTCTATGCGTAGCTTTATTCAATTCCCTATAGTAAATAAAGACCCTCTATTTTCCATTTTCTTGGGCACTATCTAGGGGGGGAGACCCGATGAATTCCTAAGATTGATAGATAAATCCCACCTAGAATAGTTTCTCAACTTTTCCTTTACAATGCCTCTTAGGGGCAGGGTTTATCCTCCTTTGGGGCTGCCTTACTAGTTTGGAATTAATAATATACATATGAAGTGTGAAATTTTTAGGATGAATACCCTTCATATCACTGTATTCCTAAGAAAAGTCTTGAGGATTAGAGCATAAAATATTAAACAATGTATTCCCTTCTTAATTAGTCACCAACTTTAAATTGCCAATGTCTTACCTAAAAAAATAGGTAATTGTTTTGTATTTGGGTGGAGAAAAATTACTACCGGATAATCTCTTAGTAATGAGTTCAAGAGTAATTTATAAGGTGTATATCTATGGATTTTGAATATGTTATGGAAAACAAAGTCAGTCAAGACAATGTTCCTTGTGAAAGGGAAGATTGTTGGCTGCATGTTTTCATTTAAGATGTCTTCCTTAGCTTATAATGACTGTGAATGAAGTTCAAAAGAATCCCAATCCTAGATATACTTTTAGTATTCTTGTATTATTACCAAATCCAGCAAGGAAACAACATCCTTAGTATATTCTAAGCCATTTGTACACCATGGATTACATGAGATGGAAAAAGGTTTTGCAACTAGATACAAAGATATTTTCTTTGCATCACGTCCATTAGTGATTTTCATATATCATGTTCTGTAGTCAATGAGTGTTACAGCAGTGTCTAACCATGAGCATCATAGGATTAAGGAATATCCAATTTTCTTGTTATTTGTCTTGATAACCATGAATTCTACCGAATAATCCCATGCTTCAATTTCAATTGTTACATCCTCTATGAATCCCTTGGGTTTTGTAAATCAAGAAGGGATAATGTTGACAAAGTATTTATAGTCATTACATTTATTACAACTCCTAATTCAATCAATACATTTGGAATTTCCACATTCCCTATACAAACCATGACTATAGGACTTCTAGGATCACCATATTTGGGAGGATTCATCTTTCCTTCCAATATACGACTAATTTCCCATCGACCTATATTGTTTTTGGTTGGCTTCTCTTTCTTCCCGAGTTTTAAAACATAGTTCTTTAATGGTTTTGTTTAGATTCGGGATATCTATGAGAGCTTGCAAAAGAGGGATTCTAATGATTAATTTATTTAATCCTTGGATTAGATCCGATTCATATTCCTCCTAATTTGAGATATTGTCTTTATTCAAAAATCTAGATGGGAATGCCATTTTTAAAAGTGGGTCAGATATATTTTCAAATATAGGTTTAGGTTGTTCTTTATCTTTTCCTCCTTTGTCTTCTCAAAATTATTCTATGATTTTTGGATAAGGTTTGGAAGATATCTTTTCTAAGTTGTTGTCTTGTGTTTTTGCATGGAAAACTTCACTTGAAAATAGGACAACTATACCCTAATGTCAATTATTTTCCATATCCTACCTTTTTAGACACCCCCAAATCATACCCTTTAGTGTTAGGTCTAACCTTTTCCTTCTATGGTCCATTTTTGAATGTCATTAGTCACCTACGTGATTTAGGAAAAACAAAATCATTCAAGTTCCTTTGGAGCAGTGGTTTTCAAGACAAGTTTTCAACAAACTTAGATAGGATTTCATCATCCTTTCTAATCCAAGTACACCATGAATGGAGAAGGAAAGGAGGTTAATGTTCATCATGGAGGAGTATCTAGAATCTATGAACATCAAGGAACTGATTTAGGAATATTCTGGGAAGTTTTGGAGGTTTAGGAGCCAATTCACCAAAAGCGGGTTTTTGAGGCCGAAGGAGCTTGCACCATAAAAAGTACATGATCTTCAAGAGTGATTCCGAGAGCTAAAAATGAGTTATGAGCCAAAATATATATCATTAGAAATAAATTTTAGTCCCCTACATGGTGGAGAAAATAGATCATCTTTAAGCACCACAAATTTTTAGGATAACTCATTCTTTCCATGCATAACAGATGATCCTAAGAAAAAGGATAATTTTAGGGCGTTTCAGTCGAATCAAGCCATGGAACCCCAACAATTATTCTTAAAGGTATTTTTTTGTAGAAAATCATATAAGGAAGATCCCTAAAATCTATACACGAGCTCAAGATATGGTCTTTCCAAGTTAGGTCACAATGTGTGTTATTCAATACTTAGTCAAATTTCCAAAGGGACACGTGGAAACCCGAGGCCGAGGCACAATTTCATGTCCCTATTACATCTTACCAAAGGGACATGAGGTGGAAAATTTTTATCCCTCCCCACATTATGCATGTTTGTCACTCATATGACCACGATGAATCATTTTAAGCCCCTTTGACCAGTTTGACCAACTCCACCTACCCTTGCATGCGCGCCACTTGTCATTGTGAGGCTAGGGTGAATTTTTGTACACCTTTTGTCCCTTTAAAAGGGGAAAATGGGGAAAAAAATACACCTTACCCCATTTTAGCCTCTAGTTTCCTCATACGACCATTTTTGGTCCCCATGTGCTTAAATTTGCCCCCGCCCTTCATTTTTCTCATCGAATCAATGAGAGACACTTTTCAAACATGGGTTAAGGCACATTATTTTGCACCTATTTTCGCAAAAATAAGGGATAATGGGGAAAAAATGCGTCCCACACCCTCCCTTCATTATCAAATCTATAAATAGTAGAGATAGACATTTTTCTCAAATCCCTCACATGGTCCCTGCGCTTCTGAAAAACTCTGCAAAAAAATTCTCTCAAACCTTCCTCCACTATTTTCATTTCATTGCTCAATCCACACTCAGCTAGGAGAAAACAAGAACACTCATCTAGGAGAAATCAAGAATAGTTTCCAACGCATGGAGGGAGAAGAGGACAAGTAAAAATAAAAATAAAAATTAAATCATTGAAGAAGGAAGTTGGGCGCTGAAAAGGTAGGAGGACAACAAAAGAAAATAGAAGTTTCAACGCATGAGAAAAGCTTCTCACGCACCCACTAGAACAAGCCACATGGAGGAGACAAAAGACTTGTACATGTTTTGAAGAGGAAAGCAACAAAGAAATTTTGCCCACAC
This sequence comes from Taxus wallichiana var. yunnanensis, assembly GCA_018340775.1. Lineage (NCBI taxonomy): Eukaryota > Viridiplantae > Streptophyta > Pinopsida > Cupressales > Taxaceae > Taxus > Taxus wallichiana. Next base: position 382,826,422 of record CM031233.1, on the reverse strand, counting down.
ATTAGTAGGAATAGTCCAAGCTTTCCACATGCACTCCTAAGATTCCACGCTCGTGAAAGAGGTCAAAGGTGAAATCAGTCCAAAATGTATTGCCCAAGGAAAACCACACACTTTTCAGAAGGAAAACCAAAGCATTCAACATGGTTTCTCCACGCAATAGCCCACGTAGCCCAAGAAGATAAGAAAAAATTGTAGTCCATGTGCTAGAGGTTGAAGAGGAGCCCAAGGTAAAATAGAGGAGCCCACGTTGCATGAGAAAGAGACCATTAAAAGCCAAAAGCTCCACGCATTTCTTTTTTAGAAGGAAAAATCCACGCACCAGTTCAAATGACCATGTAGCTATAGGAAGGGAGTCTCCACACAACCAAAGAATAGTCCATTTAGTTTCCATGTAGCCTAAGAAGGAAAACAAAAAAAAAACAAAAAGGTTTTCAATGCCTGGAAATTAGAATAAAACAGTCCACACATGGGATTTGGCATAGAAAGTTAAATAAAGGAGAAATAAAAAAACTACAGCACCCTCCACACATTCATTCAGGTCTTTCACCACGCAGTCAAAGAAAAGAAAATAAGACAGGAGGATATCCACGTGCTGGAGAAGGATTTTCACACAACAACTCACTCAAATTTAAGGAGAATTTTCTCCGAATTTTTTTTAAAAAAATCGGAATATTAAAACTAGGTGATTTTATTTATTTTAAATAAATAAATAAAAATTTTGTCACCATAATAGAAAATTGTAACCCGAAAATTGCTCGACTTTATTAAAAATAAAAATAAAAATTTGTAATCGGGACTATTTATTATTATTATTGTTGTTTTTAAATAATAATAATAATATTAATATTAGAGCGAATCCTATTGTTCTTTGCACTGACGAAAATTTCAGAGACTAAGACCCGACCCCGCTTGCATTGTTTTACGACCCTGAGTCATTTTTTTGTGAAATTCATAATGGCCAAAAAATCTAACAAATCTGCAAGGAGATCAAGGAAGCCAGTGGAGAAATCAAACAAATATGCCCTCAAGTATGAATTCGAAGGAATTATCCCTCCCAGTTCCATTAAGTCAGCATATGACAATATCACGGATACAAATCTGGGTCACATAAATGTGCAACAATTCTCCGAGTGGGTGAAAACTGAAGGCAAAACCATTTTCTCAGATAGAATTTACCATAGTGGTCTACCCTAAGTAGCAACATTTCCTATCTTGGTGTAGTGTCTGGAGCTGGTTATTGCTTGTGCGAGCATTATGATCCTAAGAGATGAGGAATTTTTAAAGATAATCGTGAGCCTTTCCTCTTAATCACAACAGAGCACACCGAGGAGTTGTTTGGCATACTTGACTATCCTGAGAATGTGGATATCACTCGCTAGTCAAAGCAACAATTTTGGGATGAAGAACCCCTTAGGTGGAACACTATGGTTAATAACAATTGGTTAGTGACCAAGAGGCCTTAAATTGACTGGTTTCCCAAAGAACTGTACCGCATTGAGTTTGTGGAAGAAATCGGGGACATGATTACTCTCCTAAGATGAGTTTTTGGTTTTCCCTCTGCTAGGATTTTCCACCCATGGATGTATGATTTTATTTGTATCATCCTAGCCAAGAAAGAGTTTGTGGATTATGCCACCATCATCAGTAACACCCTTCACAAACAATTGATAGAAGTTAAGATGATTAGATGCTTCTACATGACATCGTATCTGACTCATGCGGTAGCAAGAAGAAAGCTATTTTGGGACTTGAAACGAGAGGAGTCATGGGGCCGTTAAATAGTGTTTTTCATTATTACCCCCAACTTAGTTTCAAAAATAGTTCTCACCATTTTAGAAGATTCAATGATGTATTCACCTTCCACGTGATTTGGGCGTAAATTGGAATACTTGAGGAAAGGTTTTCTAAAGAAGTCATGAGTGTCATTTCCCATGAGGAACTGGTTTATTCAATTTTAATCTTTTTCCTACATTCGCGTGAGTCGCTTTGCTTTGGTACCCGTGGAAACTTCCTAAGTACGCTGTGACAAATGGGAATTAATGGAGTGGCGTGACAATTATTTCAAGTTCACTTCCTTCTTAGTGGCAAGCACTATTTAAGAATTCATTTCCCAATCCAAATTGGGGAATACCAATGTCCAAATATTTTCAATGCACAACTCATGGAAAAAGAGTTTGCTCTCATAACCATCCATCCATATGTGAAGAGAGCCTAGTTTGATATCAATGGATATATGCAGAATATTCTGGGAGCAAAGTATCAACATAATCCTACCATGGAAGATTTCTGGGCTGCTTGTTTAGACAAACATGAGGTAAGAAGATGGGAGTACTCTCACCTAAAACTTTCTTAGATCAAGGCCTTCCACATCAAGAGCCCTCCCAATTCATTCATAAATGATGATGAGGATGTCATTGATCCCTTAAATGATGCATTTGCTTTTACCCCATTGCCTCAAATTGATTGGAATAAAAGAGATGAATTTTCTCTTGATAGTAAGAATCAACCAATTATTAAAAGAAGCATATCTTGGTACGACAAAGAACTTGCCAAGTTGCAATCAATTCAAGATCATGCTTTGGGATAAAAAAAATTGCCAACATGAGGACGCCTCCATTCAACTAAAGTCTCTTCTCGATCAACCTCTGTACCATCCAATCATACACAACAAGCAAGAAAGGAGTGGTTACAAAAATCCACTTTACCAAGTAACGTGTCACAAGGAGAAAGATTTAAAGATCCTAACCCTGAAGAAGGAAGAGAGTGTGTGTTTGGATTTTCTACCTTGAGTAGAGATTCTTCTACCCACATTTTTAATAGTGCTCAGAAGCTAGTGGAAAATGATCATCAGTCATGCTTAGAACAAGCATCCAATCATGTGCATGTAATTCAAATATCAAACAATTCAAAGCATGTAGTTCATGAAAGGATTTCCAAAAATCTCCCAAATAATCAAGAGGTGGATATTGAGGTTGTTTCTCCTCAAATCGAGGTCATAGATAGGATTCAAGTAGGATCTCATGATGTTGAGAATAATGAGAATATTGATTCAAGCTCTAGGATTTTGTATGCGGAAATAGTGCATGATACTCCTTCCTGGGTTGATTTTGAGGTTAAGAAAAGGAAGAGGGTTGTCAAGGCAATTGACATTGATTTTGATGCCCTTTTCAAACTTTCAAATGATGTCATTCCAAAGAAGCCTAAGGTGCTTTCTCGAATAATGGTGGATAGTGACGGAAATAGGTTTGCGGATCTTGCCATCCCACAAGTTGATAAGGAGCGTGATGCCATGACACCTACTGATTATGAAGTTTCTAGACTTGGACTTGGGAGGTCTACATTAGAAAGTGACATGGTGATGGCTCAAGATTCTATTGATATCATGCTAAAGAGACTTGAGAAATACAAGTCTCAAAAATATCAGCTCAAGGCCGAAAATAATCAATTGGTGGAATATGTTCAACATTTGATAAACCCCATATCATCCACTTTCCCCGTACCTGATGCAGTGGCTGCCCCAGATGAAGAGACTCTCAATTTTTCAAATGAAATAAATGCATTAGGCCATGTCACTAAAACTTTTCTTTCAAAGATTCTCGTTTTAGGCCAAGAGACGATCAAAACCGTGGTTAAGCTTCATGAAGATGTCGGTGCATATCTTGATCCTATTCTTTCTTTCAAAAAAATTTTCTTTTAATATATCAAATTTTGACGAGATATTTCCCGGTTTGTAGGAGATGATAAGTATGGAATCCTCGGTTTAAGCCATTGAAGGAATTCTTAAATTTGAACATCGAGGGACACGTTTTCTTTGGTGTTTGCATCTCAAATCAAGGAAGATGCTTCTAAAGGATTCTATGATCCATTATGAAAGCATGTGCAATGAAGCCTTCACTTCACTCTCCTTGATTCAAGAATTCATAGCTGAGATTCCTTACAACCTCGTAAATGAGCATAATCAAATGTTTTCATCAAAGCGAGATGGAAGAGCAATTTTCACAATTGTTTAAGGACATGTACAATCTACTAATAATTTCTCGTCATTTTCAATGGAGCGGTGCATCAAATTAGAGAGCTTATTTGAGAACGCTCAATCCAAAATTGTTAATTTAAATGATATGCCAAGTAGAATTCTTGAATTGTAGGTATTTTGTGAGGCTATTCTTCGACCAAATGAACCTCCGTAGAGAAGAAAAAGATGTTTGAAACTTTGGGAAGGTTTAGATCCTTTCAACTGGGCAAAAGCAAAGTGAGATCCTAATTTAACTTGCATCTCGGGAGTTAATTTTCTTGGTATCTAACGAAGTGGTAGATTCCATTTCTCATACACTTGAGATAAGTGGACCCCATTTCAATGGATAAGGAACTTGTTATTATTGTATATTTTAAAAGGTGTTGTTATTTGCTTTTAGGGAACTATGGATATTTTAAGTAATTTCTATTTTTGGGTTGTCTTTAATAAAGTTGGTTGAAAAATTCAAAGGTCACTTAAGTTCCTTATTTAATGATCATGTAAAAACCTAACTACTTTGTAACCAACTTTTGGGTTATAAAAGGAAGTGAGGTGCTCATTTGTAAGGGTGACTTTGAGTGAGGGGAAGAAAATACTTTTGTATGCAAGCTTTACTTCAAAGAAAGAAACTATGTGTTCTTTTGAGAAGACATTTTAGAGTTAATGAAATATGAACTTTGTGTCCCATTCATTGTCTCTTATAGCATTTGATGTTCTTATGTTCATTAGATGTTAGTGTTTGAATCTTGCATACGACATATTGTCTTTGATATTATTGTCAATGTTATTAATCGGTTATTCTAGTTCACGGTGATCAAGCTCATATTATCTACTTACTCATGTGTATTCCCTTTTACATGTTCTTGTTTGGCTAACTCAAACTCCTTCTATTATTACCTAACTCTTTCATGTTCCTTCCATTCATTCCATTTCACTCCTTTCGTTCATTACATTCCATCTCCCTCATTCAGTTTTCTTTCCATTGATGTTCCAAAACCCCCACATACAATTTTGAATGTATAGATGTAAATATAGTTTTTTTTTCAATAAAGGCAACCTTACCTTCATTCCCACACTTTTACATGTCATTTACATGTGTGAAAATCCATATGCTAACAGATTTTTGGCAACTCTCTTTGGGATTAAAGAATCATTAACTAGTGCTTGGTTAAATCTTTATGACTATCCTCTCTACACAAGATCTAGTTCTTAAACCGAACCTTGTGCCCGATGAAGATTTACAAGGAGAAATTTCTACCCACCTTCAAATAGTAGCTTTGGAAAACCATGAAAGCTTGCAAAAATTTGTGGCTATTGATAGAGCCATTGACAAAGAAATCTACATCAAAGACCTTAGAAGAAGAGAACCCGCACTTGTGGCCAGGAGACCTCCTGGACATGTGTTGATCGTTGTTCACCGACATGGTCCTCTTCCACCAAGGTAATAAGTTGTATGACTATTATAGGTAACCCACCTATCTTGCAACCAAATCTTGTTTTTGCAGATAATCAAGAAGATAGATCATTAGACTTGAGATAAGCTATTTGGGAAAAGCACACAAATAACTATCATTTTCATCTCTTGCATTAGTACTAGATAACAAAGAAGAGAAATCCATGAGAGTTGCTAGAGCTATTTAGGCCTAAATAGCTCAAGAAAGAGAGTGAAGAGAAAAGGATAGAGTTGGTCGAAACACACCAGTGATCCCTTCACAATAAAGATTTCAAATTGGAAGGGAGGAGGTTTACACAAGGATAAAAAGCTAAAGGTTGATCTGACCCCACTTTTGACTTTCAAGGAAATTTTGGTTTCAAGTTATCTCCTCCAAATAAGAACACACCTCATAGATCTGCAAGCCTTGCATCATGTCCTAAAAGAGCATGAAAGGAAGGAATCACCACCAGTCAATCACTTGTCCTTGCTCATGTTTTTTTACCTTCACATACCACCTTTCCCAAAATGGTAGTCAACGTACCATGGGGAAATGCCATAGGCCCATTGGCCTTACCAGCTCGACATGAACTCCCATGAGGATCAAGGAAGATTCTTCCCAAGTTCGATGGAGATGGGAAGACATCACTAGATGACCATATTTCTACCTTTTTCACTGCATGTGCTATTTTGTTGGTAGAATATGAAGATGTTTCTATTCACCTCTTCGTCGAAACATTGCATGATGTTGCTGTCAGATTGGTTTCATCATCTTCCCAATGGATGTATCACAAATTGGAATGATATGAAAAATAAGTTTGAAAATTGATTCAAGACGGCAGAAGATGAACATGCTCTTCTTGCCCAACTATCTCAAGTGCAAAGAAAGAGCCAACAAAACCCATTACAAATTTCATGGCTAAATTTAACAAAATGGTGAGAAAATTTCCCGCCGAGATTCATCCAAACCTTGATGGACAAAAATGTTTCTTTATTAACGCACAACAACCAGAAGTGTGCTATCAGCTGAGAAGGGATAGAGTGGATACTTTGGAACTTTCTTAATCTTTGGCCATAGAAATTGAAGATGACTTAATCATGACAGGAAAATTCAAGAAAATTTCCCTCAAAGGAAAGAGTCAAGAAACCCCCAACGCTTCAGAAGCTATACTCACTAAGTTGGCTAATGATGTGCTGGCTTTAAAAAAGAAAGTTACTCAAGGTAATAAACCTACTCCTTACAAAGACATCCCAAGAAAAGGATACGCTCCCAATAAAGCCAGGATTTCAGGTGCTCCAACAAGACTTGCTATTGAAGCAACTCCCACAAGTAACTCAAAATGTGATGTCATTGAGGAAAGTGATGATGAGGTTGAAGTCGTCGAGGGTGATGAGGAATAGCAGATTGTGAGACATCCGAACCTGAAATTGAAGATCCCGAGGGATAAAGTAATAATCATTTCTTTGAGTACCATTCGGATGAGGAAGATGAATACAAAGAAATTATAGAAGATATGAATAGTCAATCCTTCACTGTATTCACATGCTCTCAGAAAAAGGAACAGGATACCACTAAGCCGGGAGATAAAGAGGTTTCCAAGGAACTTCAAAAAGAATCTAAGACTAAGGAAACTTCAAAAGAATCCAAAATAAATGAGACTCCTAAAGATTCTAAAGCGACTAAGGTTTCAAAGGTCAAAACTATCTTAAAGAAAGGAGGGCCTTTGTTAAATCAATCCATTGATAAATCAGCTACAAAGAAAGTTTATTCTTACGCATCAATATCAACCAAGCCCGAGATAAAGGTCAAAAGTGTTCCATCATCAAGTTCGAAAGAACTAGTATACGAGAAATTTTATATCATTTATCATATCAATAAAACAAAAATTTCCATGTCACGGAAGACTACTTGAATTCTTATAAGGATCAACTCAAGAAATTGGTCAATTATCAAAGGCGATTCTACGGTTCATTCCTTCAAAGGATTTTGAAAACTCCCAAAGATGGGAAAACTCAAAATATTGTGGTGGCCACTACACCTTCAAATGAAAAGATTGAACCCTTCTTTGTGTCCTTTCGATCAATGGATGCAAATTAAGTAATTGCATTATAGATTATGGAGCCTCGCATAATGTGATGCCGATAAAAGTAGCACATGATCTTGGTTTGAATTGTACAAGAACATTCATATCGTGCTACTCCATGGAAACCAAGAAAGTTCCTTTGATTGGGTAGATTAAAGACACCCAAATGGTTTTAGCCCAATTACCTCAAAAGTGAGTTAAGGTAACTATTTTAGTTGCTGATATTCTCGCCTCATATGGAATGTTGTTGAGTAGGAAATTTTGTAGAGGTATAGGTGGAGAAATTAAAATGGATTGGTCTCACGCTATGATCCCTATTAATGGAGAAATGAATATTCTTATGCCGAAGCTCGAGGCCAAGTTCACGGTAACTAAAACCAAAGATTCTCGTGCACATATCATTTTCCAAGGCTCAAGTATGGGTAATTATATAATGATTGCAGAAATTCATACCCCTGAGATCACTTGCCAAGATTCCAATGAGATATGGACTCTTGAGTTTGATGGAAGTTGTTGCTCGATGGGCTCTAGTGCAAGAGTGGTGCTCATATCTCCAAATGGTAAAATATTTCCTTTTTCCTACAAACTTCAAATTAAGTAATTGCATTATAGATTCTGAGCCTCACATAATGTGATGTTGAAAAAAGTAGCACATGATATTGGTTTGAATTGTATAAGAACATTCAGATCGTGCTACTCCATGGAAACCAAGCAAGTTCCTTTGATCGGGCAGATTAAAGACGCTCAAATGGTTTTAGCTCAATTACCTCAAAAGTGAGTTAAGGTAACTATTTTAGTTGCTTTGATATTCCCGCCTTGTATGGAATGTTGTTGAGCAGGAAATTTTGCAAAGATCTAGGTGGAGAAATTCAAATGGATTGGTCTCACACTATGATCCCTATTAATGGAGAAATTAAGAAGCTTATGCCGAAGCTCGAGCAAAGTTCACGGTAACTAAAACTGAAGATCCTCGCGCACAGATCCTTTTCCAAGGCTCAAGTATGGGTAATTATATGATGACTACATAAATTCATACCCCTAAGATCACTTGCCAAGATTCCAATGAGATCTGGACTCTTGAGTTTGATGGAAGTTGTTGCTCGATGGGTTCAGTGCAGGAGTGGTGCTCATATCTCCAAATGGTAAAATATTTCCTTTTTCCTACAAACTTGAATTTTCAAATACTAACAACACTACAGAGTATGAGGCATTAATCCTTGGCCTCCAAGTTGTAGAGGAGAAAGGGATAAAAAATTTGGAAGTCTTTGGAGATGTGGAATTGATCGTGAAACAGTAAGAAATCAGTTCCAAGTAAAGAATGATCGTTTGAGACACTACAGAAATAAAGTGTGGGATGCAATAGAAGTCTTCGATGCTTTTTCCATAAAATATGTCCCTCGTGAAAAGAATGAAAAAGTAGATTCTCTAGTAGTCTCAACTTCATTAATGATTCCTCATTCAAAATTTGATCAAGTCAAATACACCATTGAAATGGTTTTTAGGCCAAGTGTTCCTGACAATGCAGAAAATTGGAAAGTATTTAATGATGATCAACAAATTATTGCCTTCTTGGAAAAGAGGGATAATTTTGAACAATTGTACTTTGAAGGAAGTGATTTTGCATTTCACGAATCAACTACCTCACCCATTCAGGAAGGAGTTGAGAATGAAGATCCTGGTGATGGCATCATCCAACTCAAAGGAAATAAAATTCCCAAAGGATTGGTTTCACTTGAAGAATTTTTGACAAACATGACAGGTTTATCAAAGAGAAAGAGAAGGTAGGACTTGCGAATTCTGCTGACTATGAGAAAGTTAACATCGGTACTAAGGATAAACCTCGCCTGGTCAATATCGGTAAGTGTTGCTCACCTGAGGAGCACAAGAGATTCATAAGCCTCCTTACCAAATATTCTGACATTTTGGCTTACTCATATGAAGACTTGAAGTCTTTCCAACTCACGAAATCAAACATGCCATACCCTTGAAGCACAGTGCGGTTCCATTGACAAAAGCAAAGACAATATAATCCCAAGATTGCAAGGACAATATTTCATGAAGTTAAAAAGATGCTAGATGCATGAATAGTGTTTCCTATTCAACATTCGACCTGGATAGTTAATATTTTACTAGTTCACAAGAAAATGGAGAAATTAGGATTTGCATGGATTTCCATAATCTTAATCACGCTTCCTTGAAGGATAACGACCCACTTTAGTCATGGACCATATTCTGCAGGTAGTAACTAGATCGAAAATGCTATCTATGCTAGATGGTTTCTTTGGCTATAATTAGATCAAAGTGGCTAGAGAAGATCAACATAAAACTACGTTCACCACCCCCTAGGGTACATTCATGTATAGAATAATGCTTTTGGTTTGATTAATGTTGGTGCTACTTTTTAAAGTGCTATGGATATGGAATTCATAGATTATAAAGACAAGATCATTGTGATATATTTAGATGACTTGACAGTATTCTCAAAAAATGAGAAGATCACCTAAGAGATTTAGAGAAAATATTGCAAAGATGCAGGCTTCATAAGATTTCTTTAAATCCAAAAAAGTTTGTGTTCGAAGTTACAGAAGGGAAACTCCTAGGTCATATTGTTTCTAAGGAAGGAACTAAGATCGATCTTGAGCATGTTCAAGCTATCAAGAATCTTTCCTTGCCTATAAGTAAGCTTGAGTCCACTCCTTCTTTGGGAAGGTGAATTTTTTGAGAAGGTTTGTGCGAGTTTGCCTTATTGACTAAAGAAAACATTGATATGATGAAAGGAAAAGAATCCTTCAAATGGTAAAAGGAAGTTAAAGAGGCATTTGAGAAAATCAAGGGTGCTATTGCAAAATATCCTACATTGGTGTGTCTGATTTTAAAAGGATTTCATAATTTATTATTATGGTTCACCACACACAATCTCCACCATTTTGACTTAGCACAATCAAGAGGGGATTGAATCTCCTATAGCATTCATGAGTTCTGGATTCTAGAAACATGAACTTAATTACACTCCTCTTGAGAGACATGTGTACGTGGTGGTGAGAGCCCTGAAACACTTCAGGTACTATGTGTTGAATTCTCACACCAAAGTCTTAGTTCTAGACACCGTAGTTAAATCGATCTTGACACAACAAGAACTAGGATCTAGAAGAGATAATTGGGTCTCCAAGATCCAGGAATATGATTTGGATATCAAGCCTACCAATTTGGTTCAAGGAAGAGGACTCTGCCAACTCATCGCAGAGAAAGAACCACGAGATAACTCTGAAGAATAACCAGTTGAAGAAAATTTACCACTGGTGGTTTTTGTCAGTACCACAGATGAATGGTATTCTGATATTGCCTACTTTCTCACATATGGCGAGTGTCTGGAGAATTTGATAGCTAAGGAGAAATGAGATATCAAACTAAGAGCTGCCATGTACGTCATTTGGGACAACACGTTGTTCAAGAAAGGAATTGACGACATGTTCCTCAGATGTGTTGATAAAGAGCAATAGCCTAGATTGTTGGAAGCTTTCCACAATCATGCTTGCGGTGGTCATTTCTCTGGCCCAATGATGGCTCATAAAATTCTATGAGCACATTATTATTGGCCCACTATGTTTTCTCGATGCTCGAAATGGGTGACAAAATGTGAAGCTTGTCAACAATTTGTTGGAAGACCAAAGTTGGCAGCTTTGCCTTTGAAGCCAATTGTCATTGAAGAACCCTTTCAAAAATGGGGTTTAGATTTCATCGGGTTTTGAATCCTAATTCTAGTGCTGGTCATACTCACGTGCTCACCACAACTGACTACTTTACAAAGTGGGTAGAAGCTATACCAGTGAAACAAACATCTACTGTAGTAATTTGTGACTTCATCAAAGAAAATATATTGGTTCATTATGGAATTCCACACAAGATCGTGACAGACAATGCCTCAATTTTTTCTTCTGCAGAGATGATAGGTTTTTGTTATGGGTATGGGATATATTTATCTCATTCATCAAATTACTACCCTCAGGGAAATGGTCAAGCTAAATCCAGTAACAAAAACATCATTACTATTGTGCACAAGTTAGTAGAAGAAAATCAAAGAACTTGGCATAAAAAGTTATATGACGCATTGTGGGCTGATTGCATAACTCCCAAAAGGGAAATCGGGATGTCTCCATTTCAAATTTTATATGGAACCGATGCTCAAATTCCCGTCACACTGGAGTTACTAGCATTAAAATTGGCCCAAGCAGTTGATGATGAATGCTTCACCAATGCATTAGATAAAAGAATCATGTTCCTAAGAAAGCTTGAGGAACAAAGAAGTCAAGTGGCAAATAGGATTGAGGAACATCAATCCAAGGTAAAGAAATTGTTTGACAGGAAAACTAGGGAGAGACAATTTCAAATCAATGACTTAGTTCTTCTCTGGGACAAAAGACATGAACCAAAAGGAAAGCATGGGAAGTTTGACTCACTGTGGCTAGGCCCATTCAAAATAAGACATTTATGTGGAGATAGTACCTATTACTTGGCATATCCCGATGGAACTCATTTGCCTTTTCCCTACAATGGGCAATATCTCAAGCACTATCAAAATTGAAAACAGGTTGTTCCCGTATGTACATAGGTAATTAGGATTTTGGTTTGTTTTTTTCCTTGTTTTTCGGTCTCCTCTCTTGTGTCACCCCATTTTTGTGCCCTATCATTTTGAGATCATGTTTATGACTATTTTGGTCTCGAGTTCGTTCTTTGCGTTCATGAAGTCCTTGTCCTCAATTAGAGCCCGCTTATCAACCCATTTTAACTTCGTAAAATGGATAATATAAAAAAAATGGAAATTTTGAATTTTTTCAAAAGAGTTACTTTGTGTGATTCATTGCCCTCATCGTGATCGTCTCATTTTTGTGATCGTTTTGGTCTTCGTTTCGTCCATTTCGGGAAAGAACTCCTTGAGGTCTTAAAATGCATTAATAATTAATTAATTAATATTTAATTAATTTATTATCCTTTATTTGATAAAATCATTTTTTATTAAATTTGGGGTTTTTAATTAAATAACTATTAACATAATAATTATTAAAAGTCATTCGACAATTTTTTTATTTTATTGCCGGGAAGTAAGCTTTGTGCTTCCAACTCTTTGGGAATGCCAATTTGGCTTCCCAAGCCCGGATTTCCCTTTTCCTGGAAATTTTATTTTAATTTCCCGCTTGTGGGATTTTCTCCACCAATTGCCAAATCATGGATTGGAAAACGGGCAAGAAATCTCCCAATTTCCCACATGGGGAAATTGAATGGAGATTACCAACCCACTTTGCCATTCCCATTGGCAATTGGCCATTGCTTTCCCCATTTCCCTAGTAATTAATTCCACTACTCGGGAAGAAGGGTAGTTGTTTTAGCCTTCATAAATTCTTCCGTTGGACTCGTTGGAAAGAGTCATGTGAGGTTTTCCGTTTGCTTCTTATTTCTTCTGAAGAACATAATATTTTATCACATCTCACAATACTGTGACGCCATTGTAAAGAAGAAATACAAGGAGGATAGCAAAATCATTTTTTTCACATATTGGCGTAGGCAAGAGCATTAAACCAAAAAGTTACGCGAGGTTTTGTGTTTAAATATAAAATCATATTTTAATGCCCAGCCAGGAGGAAGTCAAACACCACGCATAAGGGAGATACAACCAAATATCAAAAAGAGCACAACTTTCCACACTCAGCTAGGAGAAAACAAGAATAGTTTCCAATGCCTGGAGGGAGAAGAGGACAAGAAAAAAATAAAATTAAATTAAATCATTGAAGAAGTAAGTTGGGCGCTGAAAATGCAGGAGGACAATAAAAGAAAATAGAAGTTTCAATGCATGAGCAAAATCTTCTCACGCACCCACCAGAACAGACCACGTGGAGGAGACAAAAGACTTGCGCAAGTTTTGAAGAGAAAAGCAACAAAGAAATGTTGCCCATGCATTAGCAGGAACAGTCCAAGCTTTCCACATGAACTCCCAAGATTCCATGCTGAGCAAAGAGGTAAAAGGTGAAATCAGTCCAAAACATATTTCCCAAGGCAAACCATGCACTTATCAGAAGGAAAACAAAAGCATTCAACACGGTTTCTCCATGCACATAGCCCACACAACCCAAGAAGATAAGACAAAATTTACATCCACGTCTTTAGAGGTTGAAGAGGAGCCCACGTTACATGAGAAAGAGACCATTAAACTCCAAAAGCTCCACGCATTTCTTTTTTTTAGAAGGAAAAATCCACATACTAGTTCAAATGACCACGCAATCTGTAGGAAGGGAGTCTCCACATAGCCAAAGAATAGTCCATTCAGTTTCCACGCAGCCTAAGGAGGCAAAAAAAAAAAAAAAAGAAAAAGGTTTTCAACGCCTGGAAATTAGAATAAAATAGTCCACACATGGGATTTGGCGCAGAAAGTTAAATAAAGGAGAAATAACAAAACTACAACACCCTCCACACATTCATTCAGGTCTTTCACCACACAGTCAAAGCAAAGAAAATAAGCCAGGAGGATATCCACGTGTTGGAGAAGGATTTTCACGCAACAGCTCACTCAGCTCAAGGAGAATTTACTTTAGAAAATTAAATAAAAAATTCGAATACTAAAAATCGGGTTATTTTATTTATTTTAAATAAATAAATAAAATTTTATCACAAGACTCGAAAATTGTAACTCGGAAATTGCTCAACTTTATTAAAATATATATATATTTTTGTAATGCGAGAACTATTTATTATTATTATTATTATTGTTTTTAAATAATAATAATAATAATAATATTAGAGTGAATCCTATTGTTCTTTGCAGCTTGATAGGAATTTCGAGACTAAGACCATACCCCGTTTGCGTTGTTTTGCATCCTGAGTCATTTTTCTGTGAAATTCATAATGGCCAAAAAATCTAACAAATCTACAAGGAGATCAAGGAAGCCAGTGGAGAAATCAAACAAATTTGCCCTGAAGTATGAATTCCAAGGAATTATCCCTCCCAATTCCATTAAGTCAACATATGAAAATATCACTGATACAAATTTGGGTCACATCAATGTGCAACATTACTAAGCAAGCAATTTGAAAACTAAAGGCAAAACCATTTTTTCAGATAGACTTTACCATAGTGGTCTACCCCAAGCGGTAGCATTTCCTATCTCGGTGCGTGTCAAGAGCAAGTGGTTATCACTTGCATAGAGCATTATGATCTTGAGAGACGAGGAATTTTTAAATATAATCGCGAGCCTTTCCTCTTAATCACACTAGAGCACATTGAGGAGTTGCTTGGCATACTTGACTTTCCTGAGAATGCGGATATCACTCGCTAGAAAACACAACAATTTTGGGATGAAGAACCCCTCAGGTGGAGCAAGATGGTTGATAACAATTGGTTAGTGACCAAGAGGCCTCAAATTGACCAATTTCCCAAAGAAGCTGTACCACGTTGAGTTTGTGGAAGAAATCGGGGACATGATTACTCTCCTAAGCTGAGTTTTTAGTTTTCCCTCTACTAGGATTTTCAACCCATGGATGTATCAGTTTATCTGTATCATCCTGAGCAAGAAAGAGTTTTTGGATTAGGCCACCATCATCGGTAACACCCTTCACAAACAATTGATAGAAGTTAAGATGATTGGATTCTTCTACATGACATCGTATCGACTTATGCGGTAGCAAGAAGAAAGCTATTTTAGAACTTGAAACGAGAGGAGTCATGGGGCCGTGAAATAGTGTTTTTCTTATTACCCTCAAGTCGGTTTCAAAAAATTTCTCACCATTTTAGAAGAGTCATGATGCATTCACCTACCACATGATTTGGAACCCGAATCGAATACTAAGGAAAGGTTTTCTAAAGAAGCCATGAGTGTCATTTCCCAATGGGGAACCTGTTTTATTCAATTTTCATATTTTTCCTACATTCGCGTGAGTGGCTTTTCTGGTACCCCGCGAAACTTCCTAAGTACATCAGTGACAAATGGGCATTAATGGAGCTTGTGCGACAATTATTCCAAGTTCGTTGCCTTTTCTTGACAAGCACCATTCAGGAATTCATTTCCCAATCCAAATCAGGGAATACCAATGTCCAAATATTTTTAGTGCACAACTCATGGAAAAAGAGTTTTCTCTCATAACCATCCATCCATATGTGAAGGAGCCCAGGTTTGATATCAATGGATATATGCGAGAAGATTCAGGAGTAAAGTATCAACATAATCCTACCATGGAATATTTCTAGGCTACTTGTTCGGATGAACATGAGGTAAGAAGACGAGAGTACTCTCACCTAACACTTGCTCAGATCAAGGCCTTCCGCATCAAGAGCCCTCCTGATTCATTTATAAATGATGATGATGATGGCATTGATCCCTCATATGATGCAGTTTCTTTTACCCCATTTCCTCGAATCTACTGGACTAAAAGAGATGAATTTTCTCTTGATAGCAAGAATCAACCAATTATTGAAAGAAGCATATCTTGGTACGACAGAGAACTTGCCAAGTTGCAATCAATTCAAGATCATGCTTTGGGATCACAAAATTACCAACACGAGGAGGCCTCCATTCAACTAAAGTCTCTTCTTGATCAACCTCTGTACCATCCAATCATACACAACAAGCAAGAAAGGAGTGGTTGCAAAAATCCACTTCGCCAAGTAACGTGTCACGAGGAGAAAGATCTAAAGATCCTAACCCCGAAGAAGGAAGAGAGAGTGTGTCTAGATTTTCTACCTCGAGTAGAGATTCTTCTACCCACATCATTAATAGTGCTTAGAAGCTAGTGGAAAATGATCCTCAGTCATGCTTCGAACAAGCATCCACTCAGGTGCAAGTAATTCAAATATCAAACACTTGGAGCATGTAGTTCATGAAAGGATTTCCCAAAATATCCCAAATAATCAAGAGGTGGATATTGAGGTTATTTCTCCTCAAATTGAGGTCGTAGATAGGATTCAAGTAGGATCTCATGATGTCGAGAATAATGAGAATATTGATTCAAGCTCTAGGATTTTGTATGCGAAAATAGTGCATGATACTCCTTCCTAGGTTGATTCTGAGGTTAAGAAAAGGAAGAGAGTTGTCAAGGAAATTGACATTGATTTTGATTCCCTTTTCAAACTCTCAAACGATGTCATTCCAAATAATCCTAAGGTGCTTTCTCAAATAATGGTGGATAGTGATGGAAATAGGTTTGCGGATCTCGCCATCCCACAAGTTGATAAGGAACATGATGCCATGACACCTATTGATTATAAAGTTTCCAGACTTGGAATTGGGAGGTCTACATTAGAAAGTGACATGGCGATGGCTCGAGATTCA
Organism: Taxus wallichiana var. yunnanensis; assembly: GCA_018340775.1. Taxonomy (NCBI): domain Eukaryota; kingdom Viridiplantae; phylum Streptophyta; class Pinopsida; order Cupressales; family Taxaceae; genus Taxus; species Taxus wallichiana. The sequence goes on along the minus strand of CM031233.1, from coordinate 382,809,580 downwards.
ATTGATATCGTGCTAAAGAGACTTGAGAAATACAAGTCTCAAAAATATCAGCTCAAGGCCAAAAATAATCAATTGGTGGAATATGTTCAACATTTGATAAACCCCATATCATCCACTTTCCCTGTACCTGATGTAGTGGCTGCCCCATATGAAGAGACTCTCAATTTTTCAAATGAAATAAATGCATTAGGCCATTTCACTAAAACTTGGCTTTCAGAGATTCTCATTTTAGGCCAAGAGACGATCAAAATTGTGGTTAAGCTTCATGAAGATGTCAGTGCGTATCTTGATCCAATTATTTCTTTCAAAGAAAATTTTATTTTTAATATATCAAATTTTGACGAGATATTTCCCGGTTTGCGGGAGATGACAAGTATGGAATCCTCGGTTTAGCCATTGAAGGAATTCTCAAATTTGAACATCGAAGGACACATTTTCTTTGGTGTCTGCATCTCAAATCAAGGAAGATTCTTCTCAAAGGATTCTATGATCCATTATGAAAGTATGTGTAATGAAGCCTTCACTTCACTCTCCTTGATTCAATAATTCATAGTTGAGATTCCTTACTGACCTCGTAAATGAGCATAATCAAATGTGTTCATCGAAGCGGATGGAAGAGCAATTTTCACAATTGTTTAAGGACATGTACAATCCACGCCAACAATTTCTCATCATTTTCAATGGAGCGGTGCATCAAATTAGAGAGCTTATTTGAGAACGCTCAATCCAAAATTTTAATTTAAATGATATGCCAAGTAGAATTCTTGAATTGTAGGTATTTTGTGAGGTTATTCTTCGAATAAATGAACCTCCGGAAGAAGAAAAGATGTTTGAAACTTTGGGAAGGTTTAGATCCTTTCAACTAGAAAAACAACGAGATCCTAATTTCACTTGCATCTCGGGAGTTAATTGTCTTGGTATCTAACAAAGTGGTAGATTCCATTTCTCATACGCTTGAGATAAGCGGACCCCATTTCAATGGATAAGGAACTTGTTATTATTGTATATTTTAAAAGGTGTTATTATTTGCTTTTAGGGAACTATGGATATTTTAAGTAATTTATATTTTTGGGTTGTCTTTAATAAAGTTGGTTGAAAAATTCAAAGGTCACTTAAGTTCCTTATTTAATGATCATGTAAAACCCTAACTACTTTGTAACCAACTTTTGGGTTATAAAAAGAAGTGAGGTGCTTATTTGTAAGGGTGACTTTGAGTGAGGGGAAGAAAATAATTTTGTATGCAAGCTTTACTTGAAAGAAAGAAACTTTGTGTTCTTTTGAGAAGAAATTTTATAGTTGATGAAATATGAACTTTGTGTCCCATTCATTGTCTCTTATAGCATTTGATGTTCTTATGTTCATTAGATGTTAGTGTTTGAATCTTGCATACAGATATTGTCTTTGATATTATTGTCAACGTTATTAATCGGTTATTCTAGTTCACATGATCAAGCTCATATTATCAACTTGCTCATGTGTGTTCCCTTTTACACATTCTTTTTTGGCTAACTCAAACTCTGTTTTATTTGTGTTAGTTATTCATCTTTCTTCCTCATGCAATATTAGGCTCTATTTTACCTAACTCTTGCATGTTCCTTCCATTCATTCCATTTCACTCCTTTCCTTCATTCCATTCCATCTCCCTCATTCACTTTTCTTTCCATTGATGTTCTAAAACACCCCCCACATACAATTTTTAATGTATAGATGTAAATATAGTTTTGGTTTTCAATAAAGGTAGCCTCACCTTCATTGAGGAGGGACTTCATTCCCACACTGTTGCATGTCATTTGCATGCATGTAAATCCATATGCTAACACACATGAACTTGCTATTTTTAGTAATCCATCAACAAACAAAATTGTAGTAGAGGAACACCCAAAAGGTCGAATGAGTAGTCAAAGACAAAAATGGTCAAAATTTCCACTTACTAAAAATAGTAAGTATCTTACATGGACACTTTCATTATTAGTAAGTCATAAAAATGAGTAGTCTAGGCTGAAGCAATGTACATAGGGTTGATCTAGAAATATAATCATAGTGGTTAGGGCCGAAAAAAGGTTTCAATTGCCACATACTAAAAATATGAAGTTTCCTACACAGGAACTTTCTACCATTAGTAAGTCATATCAAACAACATTTCTAGCGAAGGAAGTGTACATAGGGGTAATCCAAAAATCTAACTTATCCGATCGAGCCAAGAAGGGTGGAAATTTTTCATTTACTAAAAATAGTAAATCCCCCTTTTTGGGTGCAGAAAGTGTTCCAGGAAGCATGAAGTTCAAGTTCACGATTGTTCGATTTGCTTTATTCATTTATGCAATCCAAAGATTAAAGTAATGGTGGAACTTCATGGTTCGGGGTGATTGTTTCACATTGTGGAATGGGAATTATTCAGTACTCAAATGCACTTCATCATAGCCTTTCAATCAATGCAATAGTGTGGCCATGTTGTAAGGGTCATGATAGGATTGGTTTCAAGATTCAATCTCTTCAGAGGATCATCATGAGTAATGCTCATGGTCACCAAAGGAATCATTCAAAAATGTTTCTAAACACTTAGTTTGGGGTGTTTGTGCATCATCCAAAGAATTTTTCTCGTGGTGCGAAGCATTCAAGGTTCACAGTTCATCATTGCATTAGAGAATTTCACCAATTCATCAGTGGAGTGGAGTTGATCTTCATTAGATACAGTGTTCTTCATCCATGCTTGAGAGCATACCCACCCTTCTCTCTTTCTCCCTCTTCTTTCTCTCTCCTTTCTAATTCTTCGTTGGGCTTCATCATTTTATTTTGCCTCATTCACTTAAGTGACCTATTTTAAATTTGCAATAGTATTTTCTCAAAATTATAAGAGAAAGACTTAAATTTGGCAAATGAAATGTCACAAGCGTAATATGGAACATGAAGAGTCATGTGAGGGAGGTGAGGGGTCAATTAAAATTTCTATAAATTTGGATGGCCTTTCCATTCCAATGGATTCTAGATTTTGAAAACTTCCACTCTGTAGTAATTGTGGATTATAGTTGTTGAAATTTTTGTCAATTCACAAGAAATAAGAGCTACATTTCTTATATTTCCCCTTCTCATGTTTCCTCTTTTCCCTCCTATAAGCACTTTGTAAGCATAGTGATTAAAGAGATATTTGTATCTTTGTTGAATGAGCGTTAGAAAACTTTATGTCTATGTGGGTTTTGTTTGTCTCATTGACTGCTTCATCCTTGCTTTCTTCTATATTGAATGATGAACTACTCTAGTTCTTTGGGTGTGAAATCAGTAATTTTCCTACTCACGACAGATAAATTCCATTTCCCAATTTACCTCCTCTCTAATTTAGTGTAATTTTCTCCCTTTTACCCATGTACAAGCTTCTTTCCATAGGTTCATGGAGTGTCCTGTGTGATCCCAGAACTTTTTCCAACCCACAACATTTAGATTAGGATTATATTAGTTACATTCAATAATGGGAGTTACACCATTCAATGCATAGGGTGTAGCCTCGTGAATGTTGGTGGAGACACCTAATTTGCCATATTGACAAATTTTTCACCAAAATGAGCATAACAATATGTTATCATAGTTAATGGAGTTTAATATGGACATTTTTTTGGTTTCAACTGTGCATGTTGGGTTGCCCTACCTAATAGTCTTTGTATTAGCCACATTTAGAACTAGGATTTGAGTTTGGGTAGGTTGTTTAGCTTGGACAGTAATTTTTAGCATAGTTAAAAAATATTGTTGTTGTCCTTGTGGTCTATGTTGGTTATTAAATTGTTAGTCATATCCTTAAGGGATTATTCCATTGCTTCTAATATTGAGGATTGAATTGTTGAAATGATGGTGAAGTGTGTTAGTTTGGATTCCATGGTTGTTGATAATACATTGGCTGAACATTCCACTTTGTGTACCCCATTCTTGTGGAATTTTTTTGATTCCAAGGTTGAGGATAGGACCATAGTGTGTTCCATTAATTTGGAAACCATTGGATTTTGGGGCATAATGATAGTTTTCATTTGAAGCAAAATTGCCTCCTTGCTTATGAGCTACATAGTTAACCTCAAGCTTACTTTACGTATTCTATTTTACATGAATTTTTAGCAAGGGTAATAATCCACATTGATTAGTTTTACGTTTAAAATCAAAAACAAGAAAAACATTGGTTTAATATAATGAACAATATTTAATTTCATGTTTATCCTGCATCTAGGACAATATATGAATAATGGCTCTCTATTATTAGCTTATTCCTATCTATTGTTGTGTTGAGTTAGATATTTTTTCTTAAGTTTATAATTTCATCTCATAGTTTGGATATGTATCCATTGACAATCTTACCTTTATGTTTGCCTAGATTTAGGGGAGTTTAGGAATTATTTATATAAAGATCAATTATGTTTGTAAACTCTAGTTTGTTCATATCTCCCTTTCCCATTAAGTTAAAATCCTCTTGAGTTTCCTCATCCAATCCTTTAAGAAATATTGTTTTCAAAAGGGTAATCTCAAGACTTGCATTGCATCTCTTATGAAGGAAAAATAATCGATCTAGATAATCTTCTACACTCTCATTCTCCTATTGTATCTTGAATATTTCTTCCCTACGGTCTCTAACCCTACAATAATATTGGTATTTGTCCAAGAAGATTGTTTCCATCTCTTCCCAAGTATGGATAGAGTTGGGGGCTAGGCCCATGAACCATCTCATGGTTGTATCTTTTAAGGTTGAGGGAAACAACTTCAGCTTTTGAGTGTCAGAGGTATAATCATAGGTTTGGCATAACACTTTGAATTCAAACAAAAATTGATTAGGATCTTCCAAGACTAATCCCCTAAAAGTTGGTAAAATTGAGGGGGATATATTATTCATAGGGCCTTGGTCATTGGGATCCAATTCTATGGGATAAGTGAATGTCTTTCCCAGTGGTGGATTACCATTATTTTCCCCATTAGGATTTTCCACTCCATTTTCATCCTTCCTTGTTTCTCAACTGGTTCTGCCGGTAAATTTTGAGGGGGTTATTCAAGTTTACTCTTAGAAACCTACCTCTATGATATCTAAGTCTAAACATAAAATTATATCATGCTTAATAAAAATTTCTCAACTTATTTTTTTAGATGATTACCCTATTCCACATACTCCAAAAGCACAGAAAAGACACTTGTTGTCACTAAAAGACCTTTTATATTCGAAAGAAATAGTATGGAAAAATAAATTCTAAATGGAAACTTACTAGGTTATCAAAAATAATGCAAGTTAGTACCTTGATCTTTGATAAAAACTTTAGAAATCCTCATCAACAACACCAAAAAGTGACAAGGTTCATTGATACTCGTACTTTAATCATTCAATAATTGTCAATACTAGGGCAGTGTCTGAGGCTATTTGCAACAAAACATGGTTGAAATTGTATTGAGCATGCAACTAATTTAACTTAAGAATTTAACTAACTACTATTCCTAATAACATATTATATTTGATCAAATATTTATGAAAGAAACTCACATATACTCCTAAATCTACAATTTGAAAGAACTAAATATGCTCAAATATAATGAAACTCTTAAATATTGTAAATGTTATAATTCCTTAAAGAAATCAACTGATAATTAATCAATAATTAAATAAACACATAAAAATTACCTTCACATTGGGGAGGAGCGGTATGTTCTCTTTACATCTAATCTGGTTGTAATGTTTTAATTACGTAAAGAAAAAAGCGAATTCGAATCATGCCCTTTATTGATCAATAATAGTTTAATACAATCCTTTTATTATGAAAATGCTAACATTTTTTTCTAATCCTAATACATAGGCATTATATACTAAGCGATGTCAAGTTATTCTTCTAGAGAACATGTTTTTTTAATAATAATTCAAGAGTTATATGAAAAATTATCTAAATGAGAATGGTAACATAAATGGGATTCACAAGGTTGAGGAATATATTGTATGTAACTTGTTGATCAGATTTATCTTTTTAAACATAATTGAATTCCTTGTTAACAATGTCCAACTGATACTTGGAGATAACTAGAGTTGAAACAACTCAAGTACTTGAGCTCTTTACATAGTAGTGGTCACCACAAAACAGGATTGGTAAATACCAATTTACTCTTGTTGAGTCGAATAATCTATTTGTTTAAAGAGAAAATTTCCACCCAAATAGTCTGAGTCCCGGATGGAACCGATGTAATTTGTGCTTCATTAATAGAGAAAATCATGTGCTAAGCTGGATGCTTGATGCTAATTAGGCACTCGATGAATTATATAACTCATATATTGACCGGATAATTTCCTTATGTTGTGTGAGTCTTGTAATCCGTTGTGCAAGTCTTGCACTCCATTGTGCAAGTAGCGCACTTTGTTGTGTGAGGATTGCATTAAGCTTTATGTGAGTCCTGCCTTGGGTTTTATGTGAGTCCTACGGTAGGGTTTATGTGATTCTTATGCTTGTGTTTTTACAAGGTCTTCCACTCACACTTAGCTCAAAACCAATCTATATCATCCCATCGAAGGAAGCATATGAGAGATGAAAAAAACAATATTTATGCACAAATGTTTTCTTTAACTATATAAAAGTATTATTTACAATAATGCTAATATTAGTTTAATATAAAGTGATTATAATAAAATAGGGTTTGGAATGGGAATTTTCAAGGATCATCACCATGTGGTATCACACAAAAATTCATTTATATAAGACCAAAAATGAGAATTTGTCTAAACATTGTTCATTCACCAAGATTTTATGTTTCTTTGCAAAAAAAAAAATATTTTGTACAAATTGGAGCATGTGATTCATTTTAATCCATTTTTTTCCACCATTTAATTTGACAACAAATTACCTATGCTACCTCTATCAATAATGAAATTGTGGCACTTATCTTCACATTTCCAAATTATTCGAGAAAAATATATTCCTTTGTACTAATTAATCCATCTTATTTTTTGGGATTTAGTAACTATCTTTATTATGAGAGATTATATATGTTTTGATTCTTCCACATGATCATGTGATGTAACAAACTCTTCTTCCATTTATACAATATTAGATTGAACATCATTTTTCCTATTGTTGTTGTTTTTGTGCTTGTGGACACATAAGTTTGGTTAACAAATTATACACATATAAAATATAATTACCATGAATAATGTTCTTCTACCATATTATCCTTTATATTTTTATGTGAAAAATACCCCCAAAAATTAAAGGGGTGAAATATTTAACATTGTTACCCTTGTGAAAAATAAATGGGTAAAAATTAACAGCTTCTTTGATGGAGTTAGGATTTGACGTCGTCTCTCCATTTTGATTGGTAACTTCAGTTATTTTACTCTGAGCTCTATGTTTTAAAGATTTCATATGAAATAACTTTGTGTTCCTATCTCCATCTTTGAGCCGATTTCTCTAGATTTAAGCTTCCAGAAGGATTCTTCCCTTGCACATGATGGTATGTAATTTTGTTAAAAGAGTTTTTCACAAGTGAAATCTTCTTGACTCATACCAAATACAACCAATTTATTTTCCAATTATTCAATTTCCTCTTTGATCCTTTTTTCCTCGGTTGAAGTTATTGCCAAAAATTTCTTTGTTCTAGATTCTCACTTTTCTTTTAACATTTTTGAGTTTTTGAACAAAATTGTATAATTTTCGAGATACTAATGAACCATCAAAAGTATCATTAACGAAATAACATTAGATGCTAAGGAAAATATTCTAAAATTTAAACCTCCCAAAAATCCATATATCCCGGAGGAGGTCAAATATCTCGAAGTCTTGGAATATTGATTTATAATAGTGTACAGCCCCCATTCAAAGCATTTACAGGTTTCTTATACAATGGATTCCCCCTTCTCAAGCCTAGTTTAAGCTTAACTTCGACGGTGCCTCGAAAGGTAACCTTGGTCCATTTGGCGGAGCTAGTCTAATAAAAAATCACAAGGTTCACCTAATTTTAGGATATGTTGGTCCCGTGGGTAAACAATCTAACCACTACTTTGAGGCCCTAACTTCTCACTAGGGAATCAAACTTGCTAGGAATCTCAACATGGGAAATATCATTGTCGAAGGTGACTCTATGAACATTGTCAATATTCTTTCTAAGTCCCTAACTCCTAGTTAGACCATTAGAGACTTAATTAATGAATCCCATACTTTATGCAAGGGTCTAAACACCATTTTCCAACATGTGTATAAAGAAGGGAATAAATCAGCTGATTCACTTTCAAATTTGGGAGTTTGTATTAATGATTAAAAGGAATGACACGATTTTAATGACACTCCCACCGAAGTTAGTAACATAATTTGAAATGAATCGAACACTCTCAACAATACTACTTAGTTGGTGGTGCTTGCACATGTGAAATACGCTAGCTAGATATCTAAGGAAGCTCAAGCAAGCCAAAATTTATTCCTCCCTAACATCAAAATTTGCATGATTTCTTCATATTTATCAAGTTAGGAAAAAGGAAATGGGTCTTATCTCTGCAACTCTCAAGAATACAGGTGCATCGGAGGGCTATTGGAAGGTCCAAAATTTGTTGTTCTCAACTTAACCCTTTGAAAGCATATGTGGTTTTCATAATGGGAGGTGCCCCCTACAAAGTAGAACCCATCTTTGATCTGAAATGGTAGGAAAAAAATGAGCTCTAGGAAACCATAAATATGGAAAGTTTCACTGATTTCATCCAACAAATTAAAGGGCACAAACAATGTGTCTTTACAATTAAATGCATTGGAAAAAGCTGTAACATCTCTATTAGAGGCAGGGATTTTCAAATCATTGAAGAATTCATCTCATTTATCACCATATTAAGCATGGAGGGAAACAAATTCTTTAGGAACAAAAATTGATAAGGAAGCATAGGAAAATGTCTTTCTGGATGAGGGAGAAAAGCTTGATATCAAGAAGGAAGGCATTCTTGTTTCCTCTATCCCGCAACCATATGATGAGGTCACCCAAATGATGGTTCATTATGTCACTTTAGAGGGAATATTATCCACCATTCTGCAACATCATTTGGTTATGCTTAACCATTTTAGGTGTGAGGTGAAGGTGAGTCTTTCCTACTATATTCTACAGTCTATGGAAAAGTCTATTTTGGAAGTTCAGGGTCACAAGAGGACTGTTCCTCTCCACCAGGTGTCATTTACCTCATCAACCAATACATCTCAAATATTGTGGTCCATGATCCTTTCCCTATCATGGTATATCCCCTACCCAAATAGACCCCACATTCACTCTAAAAACCCCATGTATCGTGACTCTATTTCAGAACCCCCCCTAAAAGGATCCTTCATAGTAGTAGTAAAGATAAGGTAATTGTGGGTTGTGGCCATAAGGAAAAAGAAATTTATGTGGAAGATAGCCCTCCCACAGTTCTTTTTGTCATGGAAGAAGACTCTAATTTGGAAAAGAATTCAACATGTAAGCTGAGATTGTGAAAACCCTTGAGGACAATGTAGACTTTTTGCTTAAGTCTATTATTAAGGAACAAACATCGGATTCTATCACCGGCCTCAAAGAGGAAATTTCCACTTTGGAATATAAACTCAAAGCCATGGAGGAAAAACACAACAACTACGTGGCCATACACAGTGTTACTCTGGATCTCATGCAAGTCCAAATCCATTAGATTTGTGACTCAGGGTATACCACCTCTGCATGGAATAATGGGAAGATTACCAAAAGTTTAAAGCCAAAAACTTAGAACCCACTATTTTCATTTCCTGAAGCTCTATCAGTCCTCATGGTTTCTTTAAAAGTTTTTAACAAATCTATTGGTTAGTGTTGTTGTCTCCTTGTTTTCAATGATGCAGTTGTTTTGGTGTTGTATTTTAGCCAAATTTTGCTATTGTTAGTTTGATGTTGGGCCTTATGTAGGCGGATGGACCTTGCCATTTTGTTTCTTATTTCTTTCATTTTGGTTGGGGTGTGGCCCCCATGGATCAAAAAACCACATTGCTATACTTGTGTTTATCTTGGTCAGCTGAGCCTCTGGTTGTAATATTGGGTAATGTCCCTCCAAAATCTTTTACCAATAATAAAAACATTGGTAAAAAGGGATTTTTTTAAACGAATGAAATTAACAAGAATATGTAAATTAACCCAATAAATGAGGATGTGTGAAAATTATCATGTAAATTAATTAATTAATTAATATAATTAAGGGGTGTGGTGGTTATAAATACCTCTTGGATATTGTAAAATCAAGTAATCTCTCAATATATGAAGGTGAAAATTAATTAAAAAAATCAATTTTTGAAAAATAATAATTAATTAAGACACTTAAAGAGTAGATTGAGAGAAATTACCTTGTGAGTGAGATAAGGTGTATATGGTGTATCTAATAGGGTACAAGGCACACCCAAAATGACCTTGGCCAAGGTTATTTATGTTTGTACATCTGTTCATGATACAAAATTCCTAAACTACCTAAGTGTGACTATGTTGGAGTGATTCTACTTGGAAGGGTTGAATAATCATCCATCAAGGATTATTAAAGATATTATATGATTTCCCATAAGAATATTTAGATAACAATGAATGCATATGTGGTTGCATAAATATCAAAATCACTAACAAGTAGATGTAATATGAAAATAATCTCATAAAACACAAGAATAATGATAAAACATGGAACAACATAATAGCTCAAATGTGGTTTGTACAAATAGGATAGTGATGGTCAAGATCCCAAGAATAGGAAGGGGAGTCACATTCCCGAATAACTAGTCAAATGTTACTCTTATGACACACTATAACATGTATGATATTTTATGACAAGTCGCTTATCTCATATGACACAATGAACACCTACGCAAGATGAGTCACCATGTGTGGATGAAATATTCCAAATAATAAATAAATATAAGAAAAATATATACATATAAAAACACCACTCTTGAAGTATAGCTTAAGTGGGAAAAAAATTGGGTCCCAGTGAATAAGACCTATTGAGGTACCCAAGTACAATGTAATTTCTCGAAAATGGAGAAAAGGAGAAAACTAGTGGGAAAAAATCTCCCCAAAAATGAGAGAAAAGAACAGAGGGACTATAAATCCCCTTTGAAAGATGATGTTGATGTATCTCGACACCTTAAGAAGTGCTCGTAAGTGAAGAAGCTTACTCTCGGTGAAGGGTTTCTGAAGATGTCAATAATCTTATTCAATTTCTAAAAATATGCAAGATCGATAACTTGTCCATGGATCATATCCTTGATGAAATTACTGTGAATATCAATGTTCTTGGTCTACTGGTGACTATATTCTTAAAATTTCTAATGGTTTACTAGCTGTCACAAAAGGCAACATTGGGTTGTCTATATTGAATACCAAACTCTATCAAAATACCTAAAGCTAGATGACCTCTATGGCAACATCCACACTCCTCTATATTTTGCCTTAGTAAATGAGAAAATAATAGAACTCTCCTTCTTTCTTGACCAAATAATTAGGGCATAACATAGCAAAAAATTGTAATATAATGTAGACTTATGGTTCTAAATATCACCAAACTAGTGTTAATCTTTGTATCTAACTAATTCAACATCAATACTATCTCCATAGTGAATCTCAAATCTGTGTGTACCCTAAATGTAGTGAATAATATCTTAGATTTTTTTCATCTTAGCCCATAAGGATCCTACATAAACCTAAAGACCATACCTACTACATATGAAATGTTAGGTCCAATATGATTCAATATATAAGGTTTCCTACACATTATCAATACAAGGTAACATTGACCAATGGTGAAGTATAATCAGCCTCAAGCTTGACTCCAAACAAAAAGGGAGTTAGAGTTAGCTTAAAATTAGCCATATTAAATCAATCATACTTAGGTTATGTAATGTTTTATCCTGAATTAGAAATCAAAATATATATCCCAAGAAAGTAATGTAACAAATCAAAGCCACTCATGAAAAAATTTCCCTATAGAGATTATTTCACCATTGTAATGGATGACAAGGATATCCATGTGGTCAAAAGGTCACAAACATTAAGAACCAAAATCATAAATGAATCATCCCTTAGAAAATGTAGAAATTCGGATAGAGTGACATCTAGTAAACCCTGTATTGAGAAGAAAGGAATCTATCTTGGCATAACAAGCCCAAGGGAATTGTTTGAGGCCCTAGATAGATTCAAAACTAAGGAATAATTATAAACATAACCTCATGGTTTCTCCATGTAGATATCCTCCTCTAAATCACCATGAAGAAAGGAAATATTCACACCCATTTGATGAACACCTAGTGTTGAGTTATGGAAAAGGAAAGAGTGATTCAAATAGAGGTCATTTTGCCAACTAGTGCAAAATTCTTAGTGAGTCGATGCTAGGAACTTGTGACAAACATTTTTCTAATAATCGTACTTTAAACTTATCAATAGACCCATATAAAACATACTTGGTCCGATATATCCACCTGTAACAAACTATCTTCTTTCCCTTAGGAAGGTGTGGAAAATCCCACATGTTGTTCCTAATAAAGAAAATGTACTCTTCTTCATAAAATTTTCCCACTCAAGATTGCCATATTCCTTCTAAAAAGTCCATAGATTGGAGGCGGAGAGGAAAATAAATCATGTGGCCCATCCATGAACTCGAATGTGTCTATCTAACATTTGTAAGATCCCCTGTCTAAGTACCTGCACTTTGTAATGTCCACCAAACAGGACCAAACATAGGAGTTTCGGGAATAGAATATTCATTTCCCAAGCTATGGCTGGATGTATAAGGGGACAAAGCTTTATGACTACTATCTCTATCTGAAATAGAAGGAGAAGAGTCTTCAGTAGTAGAGATCTTCTCAGGAACCTGTTCAAGCTCATCAAAACTGTTAAAATCATCCTAAGAAAATATAATGGATGTGGAGAAGTGTGAAGTGTCAAACCCAATGGGCCTTCCATAAATTTTACACTCCTCTCAATGTAAATCTCATGTGTGTTTGAATAAATAAGCATGTATCCATTAACACCATTTGGGTATCCCATAAAGATGCAAGAATGACTCTTAGGTTCCATAGAATTATGTTTATTTTTAGGGATGCAATTCATAGCTAGAGATTTAAAGACTCTAAAGTTATTAAATGGTGGGTTCCAATCATGCCAAATTTCAAAAGGAGTGAGCCCTTTCATTACTTTGTGATGGACATGGTTTTGGATGTAATTTTCATATTAATAGTTTCTTCCTAGTATTGTCATGAAGGTGAGAATATATTAATATCTTTGGAGGAGGGTTCAATATTTGTTTTGGTGTTGGTTGGTTTATGATCCTTTTTTTTCCCTTGATCCTTCTTCTCTTTTTCTTCTCCCTTTTTTTTGAAGTCTTTGGTTTCAAATTTCCCACATTCAATGCATGTGATTTATAATACTTCAATTTTCTCATATGAATCAAATTTTGTTGTTCCCTAGTCAATGACCAAAAACACATCAAATAGGGAATTTTCCATGATGCTCTAAGTGTATCCTTGGTGGCATGAAAGGTGGAGATGAACACTGAGTATTTTAGACCTATTTTTAAAAGGATAAGTTATGAGTCATCCTTTTCAATTCCACATTCCTTCAACTACAATCTCACTAATTTAAAATTTGTGAAGAAGTCCTAAAGTGTGTCAAAACTATTGGGGCTCAGACTAATAAGCTCATTTTCTAGTTCATGCCCTCTCATCTCATCTTGTTTCCCAAAGAGTGCTTCCAATATGGTCCAAACTTTGTTAGGAGTTTTGGTAGATTCAACATGAAAGAGAAGATTTAGAAACACAAATCGACACAACCTGAAAGCTTCATCATACCAGTTGTACCATTTCACTTTCTCTAAAGTAAGAGTTAGTTTATTTTCAAGGTCCATGGTTATGTGATGCAAACCCTTTCCCCTTAGAATGATGTTCATTTTAGATTTCCATTCATGATAGTTAAAGGGTGTGAGTGAATTAATTAAACTCAAATCCATAGTGCGAGAAGTAGAAGATTTCATAAAGTAAGAACAAAAAGTATAGTACGAAGGAGACACCACAATATACCCCTTGAAACTATGCTTTTACCCACCTAGTTTTGGCACTTTATAATTATAGTGTGATTTAAATTTTAAACAAACTCGTATGGGGGAACAAAAAAATGACCACCTTTGCAAAACTCCACACACAAAACTTAGTAGCGGTGGAAAGGTACAATAAAAATAACTTTATGATATTACGTATTAATTAACTTTGTAATTAAAATTTAAATGCATTTAAAAGGTTATTTTAGCAAAAAAATGAAGTGGGCGAGGTCTAAACACAAGACATCCCACTAAAAATCCAAAAACACACATTCAATTATCATACAAGATAACTCTTTCTCCTAAGAAGAGATCAAATCATTTTAAACCCTTTTTAAAAAAAAAAAAAAACTAGGCTTAATCACAAATTTAAAATTTCCTTTTGGATGTTTTAGTTAAGATTTGACCGAGTTGAGAGGTTGAGCTAGTGAGTAGGTAGGAGTTTTTCAAGGCTTTTAAAGTTTTGCTAAGGACAAGTGAACAATGCTTGGGGTTTTGAAGACCAAATAGAAGAGGGCTCATGTCGGGTTGAAGGGGATATCATTCCAAGGATAAAATATTCTAGGGCATAGTTCTGTAAGCATGTATGAGTCTCTAAGGATTGAATGAGTCGAGGTGGAGGTAAGTTGGCTGAGTTTGAAGTCAAGCTAGCGAGTTTAGGATACCAATGCATCTCGATCCAAGTTGGATTCAATTGCGAGGCTAAGATAACAAATAATTTCTCACACAGATTAGATTTTCATAAACACACCATAGAACACCATTTTTCATACAAGCACGTGATTTAAAATAACCCTAAAACCCCTTAAAAGTTTCCACTCATGAGTTTTTGAGATTTTTTGAGGTAAGTTGGTAGTTTGTTCTAGCTAGCGAGTTTAGGATACCAATGCAGCTCGATCCAAATTGGATTCAATTGCAGAGGCCGAGATAACCAAGACTTTCTCAAAGGATATTAGATCTGCATAAAAAATCACAAAACACCAATTTCCATACAAGCACATGATCTAAAATAACCCTAAAACCCCTAAAAGTTTCCACTCACGAGTTTTTTGAGATTTTTTGAGGTAAGTTGGCTTAGTTTGAAGTCGAGCTAACAAGTTTAGGATACCAATGCAACTTGATCTAAGTTGGATTCAAGTGAAGAGGCCAAACTAACTAAGAATTCCTCACATGATATTAGATTTTCATAAACACACTATAGAACACCATTTCCATACAAGCACGTGATCTAAAATAACCCTAAAACCCCCTAAAAATTTCCACTCACGAGTTTTTTGATATTTTTAAACACCCCAATTTTTATGTAAATCCTTAATAATGAAATCAAAAACTTTTCCTATAAACTTGTTAGATTTTTTTGGATTGAGGGTAATTTGAGGGTGTTGAAAGGACCCACATCCTTGTAGTGAGGATTTTAGAGAGGATCCACAACCTGGTTACAATGAAAGGGGACCACATATTAGGAACCCACCGACCATGGAACAAAGATGGAAAACACGACCGCGGCCATTTTGTCGGCTATAATCTCTCATCACGAGAGGAGAGCAGCCACCGGCGTCGGCGGTGAACCAAAGTCGGCCGAGCGAGATGCCGCCTCTGGCGGCGAAACCACCTCCGAGGAGGATCGTGCCTCGGGGATTTGAAGCCGGTGGGCAGCACACAACCATGTGACTTGACTCTCCCACCCCATCGGCTATAAACTTGTTAGATTCAAACAAGTGAGGATTTCTATAAAAACCACACCTTAACAAAATGGAAAAACATTTTACTATAATCTCTAATACCATATTAGAGCTCCTCTTAGAATATCTGGATAATATCAATGCATATGTAGTCTATCAAAATCTTAATCTCAAAAAACAATAGAATAGTTCTAAAACATGAAACAACTCAATAGCTCAAATATTATTTGTACAAATAGTAGAGTGATGAGTAACTCCATGAGAATAATAGTCAAGAGTCTAAGAATAGGAAGGGGAGTTACATTCCGAGAATAGTTGGTCAAATGTAACTCCTATGACACACTATGACAAACTATGATATATATGACAACCTATGACAATTCAAATAACTCATATGGCACAAAGGACACCTAAGCAAGATAAGTCGCCATGTGTGTAGGAATTATTACAAGTAATAAATACAAGGAAAACATAAACCTAAAACGATAAATATGTATTTAACCCATCTTGAATTGTGTAATAAAAGTGTTATGCTTAGTTACCATTGTTCTCTTTTGTTATTATATTTTAGTTCCATTTATTATGAATTGGATTTATTGTAAGTATTTAATTTAAAAATTTCAAGAACTTTACAATAATTGTTTTTACCCTCACGGGAAAAGGAGTACCACACTCTTGAAGTATATGGATTTACAATTGTGAGAATTTCTAATTTATCCTTCATGAGTATGTTGTCTTCCAAAATTTGTTTGGATTTTTCACCTTAAAATGCTCCCTCTACCTCTTTTATTTTCTTGTTTCCTTGACAACTTCTCTTCCTCCTTTACAGAACTACTAGGTTTCTACCAAACACAATCTTATCATTCCACACTCATCTTGCATCGAAATCCAAATACCTTTCACACACCTTGAAATATTTTCCTCATCATCTTGTACATGAATTCCTCATATTTTCAACTCATATAACTCCCAATGTAATCTTTTGCACTAATTTATTTTTGCCTTCAGCTTTAAAATACCTTGAATATTTTTTGTTAATAATAAGAATGTATTAACTCACACTTCAAATTTGTAGCCATTATATTATTAGTATTGATTTTATCCTTACCTCTTTTAACCATTTCAATATAAAAATTATCCAACCATAAGAATGAATGTCCCTTCAACATTTTATAATAAAAATTCACTCTTTTCGGGTCCTCTATTTTACCATAATCGAAGTATATCTCTAACTCTATAATCAAATCAATTGGATCTTTAAGGAGAAAAATAATTGAGTAGTTAGAGGTGTAAAAATTTGGTTTGTATACAATGTTAGAAATAGCTATGAAGAATATGTGCTC
Source organism: Taxus wallichiana var. yunnanensis (assembly GCA_018340775.1). Classification (NCBI taxonomy): domain Eukaryota; kingdom Viridiplantae; phylum Streptophyta; class Pinopsida; order Cupressales; family Taxaceae; genus Taxus; species Taxus wallichiana. Next base: position 382,792,514 of record CM031233.1, on the reverse strand, counting down.
ATGTTCATTGTTACAATCTTATCAAGGAAATTTTGGGGCTTCTTCCTCATCTTCACTCATGTCAATAGTAACTCGTTTTTATTTTAAAAATTCTATAAAATATGATTTACATTGTGTTTTCCTCCAAATTTATGTCAAGTTTTTAATACCCAATGTTTGTTCTATTTATCCAAGAGCTACTCCTTCATGTTCAATTTCAAAAATCTCAATCATTCTTAACTTAAATATGCATGGGTCTTCTCAAGATGCAACAAGATCAACTTGATCTTCACACACTTAACTATGTAGGAAACAACATGCTTTTAACTCTCACTATACAGGTCAAAAGCCACTAAGATACTAAATGATGCAATCACTAATAGGGGTTCAAATGAACAACCACCTTTTCCATGAAACTTGATGTTCCAAACACTCAAAACAAACATGCATGCAAACAAAATATAGTCCAACTACGAATGCACATAATTATTCATTTAATGTTGGAGTTATAAAGACTAACTTAAACAAACACTTCACTCTTCCTATCAATTACTAAAAACATTCATAAGAAGGTTATAATGAGTCCCTCTTGTGATTGATTTATTTCCCTCTTAGCTCTCTCTAAACTCAAAACAATCAACCCTATTTTCTCATGCCAACATCTACTACCATTGTCACATCTTTAACTAGGATTTTTAAAAAAATCAAAAGTAGTTCTTTAAATTCCAATATCTTTTAAAAACATGGCATGCATGTTATTTTTATTATTGTATTTGTACATAATTTTTGGGTGAAACCACTACTTAAGAAAACTTGGTGGTTGTGAAATAGTTGAGAAGGTTATATAATTTCATCACTCAAGATAGACTAATGTTTACACACCCACATATTAATGTGCAAGCTGATCATTTTGTAACTTGCCTATCCATTAACCAATAATATTATCATCTTTTAAGGAATAGTCAATTTAATCCATACTTAATGACTGAAACAATATATTTCATGCTCTAGATGTTAGATAAAGTCTTAACACTCCTCTTAAATACCATTAAAGATAAAATTCACATTGCAACAAACATAGCACCAACTATTTGAGAAAGATACACTAGTATGTCTTGTTAGATGATGAAATATTTCCAAATTTTATGGATACTATTGTCCAAAATAACTCCCCAAGTTATTTTGACAACTTACATCCACATTCTAGCGTTAATGTTCAATGTTGCAGGTTTGCGTGCCATGTGGTTGCTTCCTTGGCATGATTTTCCTAGCTGCAATTCCTCGTGCACTCCATTGTACTCTCCATTTTCTTCACACCTTCCATCTTCCTTTATTTATTTCCTCCATTTTATTTCACTCCCCTTGTGTGCATTCCCTATGTATTCATATTTCTCCTAGCATTTTGTGCGTCCCTTGCATAGTCCTTGGAATTTCTTCCCAACAAGCATACTTTCCTAACATCCTTACACACCCACCTTCTTTATTTTGTGCATTAATTTATGATGATCACACCCTTCCATACTTTCCTCATGCATGTATTCTTTCCATTCATTCTACATGTATTACCTTTACACGCCCTTCCTTGTCTTCATTCCGCATTCACTCGTGCCTTCTTCGTGCCAATATCTCGTGTTGTGTGGCATATGTCAAACAATGAGTGTATCACATGCAACCTACCAAAGCGTTCCAATAGGGTGTCAAATCCTAACAACAAACTAAAGTGTGACACATGGAAAAAATGAAAAATAGATGATGACGTGAGTTACACTCTAGATCACTCAAGTTAAAATTTGGGTGGGAATAATTAGGTGAGAATCTAGAAAATGTCCCTCACGCCATTAAAATAGGATCTGATTGCTCCAACCACCCTTTTTGATTCAGATTTTTCCTCCTTCCTTCTCCTACATGCAAAACAGACATGGGGAAGCACGCTTGAAATATTTTCAAGTGGATTTGTAGGAATTCATTGTTGGTTGGTTGTGGTTGAGTTTTCAAATCAAAATTTCCCTCCTTCTCCACCTCTTCTCTATTCCATTTATCTATAAATGTAAAGGAATTTCTCATAAAAATGGTTGGATAATTTCAGTTTTCATATGTATTTCCTTGTATTTTTGGGTCGCATATCTTTAGATTTGGCTCTTTACATGTTGATATTGACCTCTTCTACCATTGTAATTGAATCTCCATTTTGTAAGAAATAGAATTTGTTTTGTGGATAATCTCTTCCCTAATTCATTTTATTGCATCTTATTTCTTTTCTTTTCATGTTGGTAGATTTTGGTGCATGCCTATGTCCATTACAAGTTCTCTTTTCATTGTGTCCCATGAGAATGAATGTTTGATTGTGTTTTAGACTGTGGTACATGTTCCTACCCTTTCTGTCCACATTTTATTCATTTTTTCTCAACGCTGGTTGTGTTCATCCCCCTTCTTTATGGTGATATCACCTTCTTTAGTTTTAGTTTTTACTTTTTGCATATCCTTCTATCGCTAGTCCTCTTGGCATATTCAGCCGAGGATTTCCATTTCAGCATTAGGAGTAGTAGTAGCAGTAAAAATAGGTAGTGGAATTGACCTTCTCCGAGGTCCCGTCTCAAAAGCGCAAGGTCCCATAACTTGGAGACAATCCCATTGTTTCCTCAATGAATCAATTCAACCTGATATGAGATGGGTGCAAGTTTGAGCTCCAACAGATACTCCTACATGAAAAATTCATGTGTGTTAATATATGTGGATTATGTCTCATTTATAACATATTGATCTATAGTGTTGCAATAACAATTTTCTACATTATGTGTACCATATGTATCTTGTTCTCTTTTGTGTTATGCTCTCTCTATTATTATTGCATGTTTACTACATTACTTTGTGAAATTATTTAAAGGAATCTATCTACATTTATTAACATAGATCCAAAGATGACGGGTTAAATCCCCAAGACTGAACTTGGCTCTTATGAGTTTTGTGGAGCTTTTGAATAAACTTCAAATTATGAAGGAGATTTAAGGTTTCCTTGGATGATTGTTTGATATTTATTCCATTATTGTGAGGAAATTTTTTCCTTTCCATTTTTTTGAAACTCATGCCAAATTTGTGCTTATAGGTTTAGGGTGAAGGTGTGATTCATGGGCATTTGAGTCTACAATTAATCTTGCATCACCCAAAAATAGTGTTTCTTGTGAGTGTATTTAAAATTCCTTAATTTTATTTCCAAATCCCTAAAGGTTGGCATAGTGATTGGATTGGATGAAATTTCACATGAGGTGAATATTTTGTTGGGGAAGTATGATGATATCCTCTCAAAGGATTTGCTAGATGGAATGTCACCCATGAGAAGCACTATTCATCATATATACTTGATCCCCAAGTCAAGATTATCAAATAATGTAACATATAAGTTGACACCTATAAAGAATGAGGAAGTGAAAATAAAATTCCATGAGTAATCGAGAAAAGTGCATGATAAGATATAATTTGATCATGTGCATAGTTCTATCCCAACTAGCAATGAAAAAAGATGGAGAATGGTGTGAGTGCATGGATTAATGAGAAATCAATAATATTATAATCAAGCAAAATTTCCATTTCCACACGTGGATGATTTATTTTTTGAGTGTGGCATATCCCCTTTGACGGTGATTCACAAAGAGAGTGAGGAGAGAGACCCTTCTATCTATATATGGTGACATAATATATCAATTAATTGAGGAGAGAAAACATAGGGTCTAGGGAGGCTAATGGAGTTACTCTAAGCTTTATGGTGGATCTCAAGATTTACGGTGGATCAATGGAACCACTTGATTCATGGAGTTATTTGTCATTGGCCCCCCCTCTCTATACTCAATCCCATCTGCTTCGATTTTTAGCATGTGATCATAGTTATGTTATTACTATGGGAAGTATTGAGAACATTTTTATTGTTCTATAGAAGATTCAAATTGATATGATTAGAAAAAAGAGTTTGATTAATTTTTTTTTTGTTTTTGATGGCATTATAAATCACATTCTATAATCCATCACTAAGATGAGATTAAAATGACAATATCTCACATACTTAGGTTCCTTTTATAGAAATTCAACAATGAAAAGTAACAATGTTTGATAATCACCTAAATGAAAATATCAAATGATATAATTACATTAAATGAAAAATTAAATGATAAGATTAAAATTGAAATATAATTTATATAATAAATTGTATATCATTTTAACCAAAAAAGGAATTGATTATATTATCCTAGTAAAAGATTAAAAATAAAAATATTTTGTATTTTATCGCGTAAATAGAATATAAATAAATGATACAAAATTATATTAAAATCAAGATTGAAAATATTTTAATAAAAATTTAGAAAAAAATAACTTTGATAAAAAATTAAAAAATTATATCATTAGTTGTTATCATCTTCATAAGTTAAAAATAATATTATTAAAACCCTAATTTAACACCCTAATATGAGCACACCTTAATAACATTATTTATAAAAAAACAACTATACCCCTAAATATAGACTACACCATCCCACATAAGAAATAAGATCTCAACAAAAAGATAGTGGACCCAATTACTAAACCAAAAGCAAAAAAATGACCCTAAGAAGAGGAGAGTCTAAGAATTTTATTATTAGTTTTCTCTCATGGAATATTTTGATTAAAAATAATGTAAGTCTCCACAATTAGTTTAAGCCAAGAGCCCATCCATGTTCATGTTGGTATCACATTTAAAAATTTCCAGCTCTCTCAAACGATGCTAAGAAGTGATCCTCCAAAGCCAAAACATTAGTGTTATCAATAAAATAGGGTGTATATAGCTAAGTAATTGATTTTCCAATGTTAAATTAAATAATATTACATTTTTTTATGTTAGTTGCATATTCCTTAACCCTCACGTTGATGGAATGACATGGATAGTAAATACAAAACCTCTCACAAGGAAACTAAAACTAATAAAAACACTCTTAATATTTGTCTTTAAATTATCCTAAAGATTCCTATGTGGTATAAAGGTAGTATGTTCTTCTTCCTCAAATTTTTTCAAAATTTTGTAAGAAATACATGTAATGTAAGGGATAAAGTGAATAGGGTTATTATTTTATACCTCCATAACAAGTGTACTTCTTGTTGATTTGGAATATCTAACAATTTACTTACCCTTGTAATCATGTTTCTTTAAAAAATATTTAAATGTTTAATTTCATCTTACAAGTTATCAATATCACATATTCTCATTTCTCTCATAGCAAGTCATTTAAAATGATAATTTTTACACCGAGTGATGATGGAATTTAACATGTAAATAAACATTCATAAAATATGAATTTTTAAAAATTTGGATTTAAAATTACGATTTGGTTTCTTAGAGAGGACACTAAAGAAGGAATATTTAACATCAAGTTCATAGATGACCTAGAACATGATGGTAAAATTCCCTTTCTTGATGTCATCCTCTCTAGGAAATCAAATGGTACTTTCTCTCACCATGTTTTTAATAAATTTGACCCATATTTATCCTTATCTACATGGTAGTTTACATCATCTCCAGTTGTAAAAATATGGAGTTTTAAAGACTAGATACAAGATCTACGAGAATCATGTGATGATGAGCGGTGGAAGCTGAGATCAAAATTTTGAATCAAATTTTTAAGGAAAATGGTTACAAGGGTACAAAAATTGCTAGACTTTCAAACCGACAATAAGTACATGGGTTAAATATAGTAATAAGTAGGTAGAGTAAGATTATTATTTCTTTTCTCTATTCCATTAAGGATATTTCTAAGGAAATATACAAAAGATTGGTTAAAAACATACATAAATACAATTGTACACCATAGGAAGCTTACGAGGTTAATTAATCTTTTAAGGATGATTTAGAATAACTATTAGGATTGATGTCTATAAGACTAATTTTTACTTTGGGAGGTTCTATATCAGCGATGAGTCATTCCATCAATGCAAGGGTTAAGGAACATGTAATTGATGTACAAATATGAAATATTGGTTACTTCAGTGTTGACATGTCACTCATTTAAGTATCTACACCACATTTGTATTGAGAACACCAAAACATTGGCCCTAGAGGATCACTATTTTAAATATATTCTAAGGGAGGTAGTGGAAATACACAACCATTATAATAAACACATGAACAAGGGTGGAGGTCTTGAATTAAACCATACATAGAAAAAAATATTAATTTTAAGTAAGTAAATATTACATGGAAGGCCAATATTCAACTTCTTAAAATCACCTTTTTTGGGGTCATTTTTTAATCATTCATTTGGTTTTGGTTTTAGAAGGGGATCACTATATTTTTGTTGTGATCTTATTTCTTATATAAGACAATATAGTATGAGTTTATAAGTTTAGTTGTCTTGGTTAATTTTTTTGTTAAAGTGTACACATTTAGGGTGTTTAATTAGGGATTTAAGAATAATATTTTTATTTTAGGGTGTTCAACAACAAATTTAATGATAATATTCATAACTTATGAAGATTATAATAAATAATTCTTTAATAAAATATTAAAAAAGTATTTTCCATGTGAGATTATTTTGCGAGTATTAAAATGGAAACATGTGCACATCAATAAGGTTACATTCCAATGGTGAAAAAAAAAGTCCAAGTCATCAACACGTGTAATTGAACATACAGAAAACATGCATAGAATAAACAGGTCTAATAATTCTCATAGATTAAAATAAGGGTACATATGGGAGTGTTGTGTAACTCTCATTCCTAGACAACCATTTCATCCATGAGGTAAAGAGGAGTTACGATTCCAAAAATTGAATGTAACTCCTATGAAACCAATTACATATCCTATGATGGAATCTATCATATGTCATATAAATACTATGACCTATGATCTCACCTAAGTGAGATGAATCACCATGTGAGGTGGAAAAGACCTTGAGTGATGACAAGGAAAGTCACACACACCAATACCCCCTTCATCAAAGATGAGGTAGAAGTCCCGTAAGTCAAAAATGATAGAGAAATCCCTAGAAAACTAAGAAAAATATGTCAAATGGGTCCCAAAAACTAAAGGCCTAGTGAGGGATGCATGTACAAAACAAAATCTTTCTAGAAAATAAGAAGAGGATAAGAGGACTAAAAATCCCAAAGAATATGGGTGGCTACAAAATACCTCACCCTAAGAAGAGAGCACAAGTGAAGGAACTTGGATTCAATGAAGGGCTTGGTAAAGATGTCTCAGCAAACGATCGAAGTCTAATAATACTACAAGTCGATGATGGCTCCATGAATAAACTACATATGAGGTACATGTGGATCTCAATGTGCTTCATCTGCTGATGTTGAACCAAATTTTGAAAAATCAAGATGGTGCTCATGTTGTCACAATAAATGATAGTAGGACGCTGAAAGTGAATACCAAACTATGCCAAAATACCCTAAAACTAAAAATAATTTGTGAAAAATTGACCGCTTCCTTGTATTATGCCTCTTTATAAGATATCACAATGACATTTGTTTCTTTCTCAACCAACTGATAGGACCCGAACCAAGAGAAAATTTGTAATCTGAGGTATATTTTTTATGATCAAGATCACTGGTCCAATCATAATCTTTGAATCAAATTAGATCAATCTATTTCCCTCCTAAGTAGTGAATGACATTAGTGTGAGTTCCATGAGTATAATGAAGGATATGTGAAGCTCTTACATAAATGTAGACATTATCCCAACAACATACAAAAGATTCAGATGAGTGTGAGTTAGATAGATCAAAATCCCCACCAAATGGAAATAAAGGGCATAATTGATTATGGGAGTGAAATAATTAACAACTAACTTAACTCTAAAAATAAAAGGAGTAGGAGAAGGCTTACAATCAGACATGTGAAATCTGAATAGAAAATCAAGGGCATACTTAGGTTGTAAAATTACAATTCTCGAGTAAGATTGTGAAATCTATATCCCAAGAAAGCAATGAAGAAAACCAAAGTCAGTGATGGAGAACTTGTTGGCTAAGGAAATATTCACTTTATCAATGATCAATGAAGATCTACTCGTAATAAAAAAATCATCAACATATAAAAAATGTAAACATTAGGGGTTAGAATGACACTTAATGAACCCTGATATAAGTAGAAAATAGTCCATCTTGGCATACTAAGCCCAAGGAGATTTTTTAAGGCCATAAAGATACTTAATTAACTTGTAAACAAGGGGGAATCATTGACATAACCCAATGTATAGATCTATTCCTCTAGGTCCCCATGAAGGAAGGAACTGTTAACGTCCATTTGATGGACTTCTCATCTATTTGAGGCATCTATGGATATGTTCATTCAAATAGAATTCATCTTTGCAATGGGAGAAAAGGTCTCTAAAAATTCAACCCCATTTACCTGGGAGAAACCCTTAGTTATAATTTGTGCTTTATACTTCTCAAAATATCCATCGACACCATAACATGGTCGGTAAACCCACTTATATTAAACGAATTTTCTGCCTTTCAGAAGAGGGGTGAAATCCCAAGTATCATTCTTCATGAGTGAGGAACACTCCTCATCCATGGAAAAATCCCACTCAAGAATCTAAGAAACCTCCTGAAAAGAATGAGGGTTGAAAGTGAAGGTGAAGAAGGAATGGGGTCCAGCTAACTATGATCGATTCCATATCTCATCTAAAGGATCTCCTATCTATTCTTCAACACTCTGCAAAGTCTTCCTATCCCAAAGAGGACTAAGAGGGGAGTCAATATTAGAATTTTTGGATTCTTCACTTGAGTGAGAAGGGTTAAAGTCCTCATCACCACTACATAATCAAAAGTCTCGAAGCATGGGAATTGGGAGAAACAAGAGGATTAGGAGGATGAGGAGGATTAATAAGATCATCATTAGAAGAATCAAAATCAAAATCAAATAGGGGTAAAAGGACCTCAGTGGGTGGAGAAGTGGAATTCGATGATTACTCATAAAACTTCACACTTCTCTCGATATAAAGTAGATGAGTAGTAGGGTTGAAAAATCTATATCACTCCATGCCATCAGGATACCCTACAAATATAGAAGGTTCATAATGTGGTTCTAAGGCCTTATGTCTCTTTTAGGAATTTGGGCCATAAAATTTGATCCAAAGATGGAAAAGTGATCCACATCAGGTTTGCGTCCAAACTAGGCATAAAATTGTTATGTTTGTAGAGCCTATTTTCATGTTAGAGTGTGGTACACCTTCTATGTGTTACACTCGGTATTTTTACGGTGGTCCCACTCACCGGTGAGTGGGTCAAGGGGGTTCGGGGCGAAGCCCCTGAAGTAAATTTTCATGGGTGGTTTATTAACCCATGGGTAATGGGTAACCATTATGGGCTGTTTTTGGGCCCATGTTTTTTTGGTACCCATTGTTTTGATACCCATGGTTTTTTTCCCATGGTTTTGATACCCACGGTTTTGCCCATGGTTTTGATACCCACGGTTTTGTATCAAACTGCTTAAGAAATTGTCTATTTATATGGTCTTATGCATATGATAGATAGACAAGTAAATGCATTGCAGATGTGCTTTGAATTCGGGTGTGAATTCTGTAGAGTTTGTTAAGCATAGGTCCAAACGGATCTGGGTATTGTATTGAGAGAGTGGAGGATTGTAATAAAATCTAAGCAAGTGATTCTTGGTGGACATAGCCCAAATTAGGTGAACCACATTAAATATTATCTCTCTCTGTGTTGTGTTATTTATTCTGCACTTTTATTTGAGATCTATAATATTTTCTCGCATATTAGTTTCTCTTCATTGTGATTACGTAAGGGATTATTCCACATATTTTATCTCTTATTTCCTACCAATTGGTATCGAGTCTAGTTTTGGTTTGTTGAAGTGTTGAATTATAGGAAAGTTTTATCTTGAGTGGGAGCTATGGTAGATGATGGAAGATCTAGGGTTTATAAATTTAATGGGTAGAATTTTAGTCTTTGGAAGATGTAGATGGAATATTACCTTTATCGAAGGATATTTATACTCGGTGTCTGAGAAGATGAACAAACCCTCAAGTATGACAGATATGGATGGGATTTTTGGATTGAAAGGCACTTGGAACGATTCGGTGTGTCTTTCTTCTTAGGTATTATTTAATGTTTCAAAGGAAAAGACTACAAAAGATCTAATGGATGCATTAGGGAAGTTGTATGAAAAGCCCTCTCGCCTCTAACAAAATATTTTTAATGAAAAGTTGTTTAATATGAAGATGTCGAGAATAGTTAGTAGCATATCATTTAAATGATTTCAATAAGGTTGTGAATATGCTAGCTTCAGTTACAATAGAATTTGATGAAGAAGTTAGGGCTTTATTAATTCTATGCTCTTTACCCGAAAGTTGAAATAGCCCGTAATGGCGAAGCAACTTGGTTCCAGCTAACTCAAAGTTGAATTTTGAGGATGTTGTAGGGGTGATTCTAAGCGAGGAAATGTGAAGAAAAATCTCGGGGAATCTTCTACTTGGAATGCTTTGACAAAGTGGAAACTATAGGGAGACATAAGAATAGAGGAAACTGTGGAAAATTGAAAGATCGTGCAAGGTCAAAATCCAAGAGCAAGATTGTATGTTGGGCTGTGGAAATTGCAGGTATGCAAGGAAGGACTGTTGGGAGCTTTGGGATAAGAAGAAACAACAGGAAGAAAACAAGGAGGAAAATGTGGCATCGGGTAATGTATGACAGATGCTTTGATTCTTTCTTTGCATAATATTACTTGAATCTTGGGTTTTAGATTCAGGGCTTCTTTTCATACTACTCCACATAGGCAATATTTTGTTGATTATGTTTAAGGGAATTTTGGGCATGTTTTTCTTGGTGATGATGAGCCTTGCAGTATAGTTGGAAAAGGTTCTATTCGGGTTAAGATGTAGAATGGCAATACATGGCTATTGAAGGATGTTAGGCATGTGCCTACATTAAGGAGAAATTTGATATCAGTAAGGGCAATTGAGAAGTGATGGTTATACTTGTGATATTTAAAGTCGACTCTTGGAAGGTTACCAAGGGTGCTCTTGTGGTGGTAAGAGATAAGAAGGTTGGAACCTTGTATTTATCCACCGATAGTACTAATGATTGTAATCTTGTGGCTTTAGATGCGAGATACAACATTATGGCACTATAGGCTCGATCATATGAGCCATAAGGGCATGGACATCATAAAGAAGAATTTTCCTAGATATACAGAAATAGGTTTGGATTTATGTGAGAACCGTTGGTGTAGGTGTTTTTTGATCACTTTATTTAATTATTTAGTGTTATTTCCACCTACACCATGTGAGTCATCTCACTTAGGTGGACATGGACTTAGGTGTCATTTTAGTTATGATAGATTCTCTTACAGAATCTGTCATATGTGTAAGTGTGTCATAGGAGTTACATTCCCATTTGGGAAAGTAACTCCTCTTCTCCATTATGGAGGAATATTTTCTTACATGGGAGTTACACATTCACTCCCCTATTTGTACTCCTCTTCTTTTTGGTCCATGGCAATCCAAGAGCATTTCATTCCATTCCATTTTTGAATCTTGAGCTTTCTATGCATGCACATTGCTTCTTACAAGTTTGCTTGCCTTATCTTGCAACTTCTTTCTTGGTGAAGTGCAGCTATTTGGTGCACGTGTATTCCTTCCAGACCCTCGTCCTACACTCCTTCATGGTATCAGAGCTTGGGGACTGGAATCACGCTGCTCGCCATTATTGCTCCACCGTGTAGTTGCTTGTGCAAGTTTTACTTCTTGCATGTGCTTTACCTACATATTTTAGATTCTTGTGGTTATTTTTTCGTGGTTTGTTAGTGTGCTTCTTGTTGGTTGTGGATTCAACATTTGCAGGTTCAAAGAAGGGGGTGTGGTTTGAGTCTTCATTCAATAGTGAAGGGCTGCAAGGATTAACTTCTCTGCTCATGTTTTTGGACTGGCCAACATTGGTTCATCGGTCTGGCTATTGGCTGTGTGTGCTCATGCTCTTTTTGGCACCTCAGAGTTGATCTCCAACTATCATTTTCAGTGTCTATTCCACCAGACCCGTTTTACCATTCAGACCCGTTTTTAGCTTCTGCTCTCACCAGAGCCGTTTTTACCAGTTGCAGACCTATTTTTACCAGTTGCAGACCCATTTTTTAGCTTTTTCTCTCACCAAACCCGTTTTTACTAGTTACAGACCCGTTTTTACCAATTGCAGACCCTTTTTTTAGCTTCTGCTCTCAAAAAAACCCATTTTTTGGCTTCAACATCATTCTGGCACGTGGTCTCTGCTCGTGGACGTTTTTGCTACACATTTCTTGTCCAACACATGGCTGTCCCTGTTGAAAACGTGGCTGTCTACCTTCCAATGACAACAGCAAAACCAAAAACCAAGTTGAGCACCTGACTTGGTTCGGTCAAACAAAAACCAAGTTGAATGGATTTTAAACGCCCAGAGTGTTTGAAGGTAATCTAAATCAGATCAGACCTCTTCTAAATGTTTTAAGGTATTAAAACATTTCATATTATTGGCTGTTTTAAAAATCTGGGCATTTTACTTGTATTTGGTGGCCCTTCCTTTGAGTGTCGAAGACGGAGGGTGAGGTCCGGGATTGGCAGGAGGCTAATCCCCCCTCGCAGTCAAAACAAACCCCCTCTGAAATTTGATGTTGTTTCCAATGGGCACAAACATGATACCTTTTGAATGTGTTTTGGGCACTTTTTTAATGTTTTGCAGGGCTAACTAGCTTTTTTTAATCAGTTGCGGGAATTTCTTTAAGCCATAACTTTTGACTCGTTGCTCCTTTTTGAGCACTTCTTTAGTCAAAATTGGATGTTTTTCTACAATCTACATGATGGGAATATCAGTTTTATAAAACGTACTATGTTATAAAGTGCCATTTTTTGGGGTGTATCTTTCCTTTTTGCACATTTCTTTTCTGTCATGGATAATCATGGTGTTCCTTTGCTCACCCCATTCAACTATCAAGAATGGATGAATGCTATGAACACTGCCTTAAAAGGAAAGAAATTTTTCCGCATTGCCACCGGTCTGCAAGCTGAACCTGATGATGAAAGGGATAGAGAAAAGTGGCTTGATAAGTGTGATGAAGCCATTGGGTTCATGACCATGTGTGTATCTCTAGAGCTACGTTTTCACATTTCCTCTTCCACCACACCCAAAGAGGTTCTAGATACTCTCCAAAAAATTTTGGGAAACAGGATGAAATGCGGGGACATGAACTTGAGAATAGCCTAATAAGTCTTAGTCCCAATGATTTTGACACCCTTCAAGACTTCTTCTCCAAATTCATATCACTCAGATTGCAATTAGAAGATTGTGGAATACAGAAAAAGGAATCTCAACTCATTTTATCTGTCCTTACCAGACTTGGTCTTGAATACTCCGTATTTGTCTCCACCTTCCATGCAACAAAAAGGGCACTTGGAAAAAGTTGGTATATGCCCTCTCTTGATGAGTTTATTGAAGATTTGATCAGGGAACAAAGTAAATTGATTCAAATGGGCAGCTTGAAATCCACAAAATCCCATGCTCTCATTGCTGGAAAGGAAAAACCGAGAGCTTCTAAGGAGAAGAAACTGGATCATCAAAAGAAGGAAAAACCTCAAAATAACTCTTCCACCTCCTCTTCCACCTCCTGAAATTTCAAATAACAAATAAAATGTGGATACTACCATGGCATGCATGATGAAGAAAAGTGCTTGAAGAAAAATATTGCTGTCCTCACTGATCTGCTTGAGAAGCACAATATTGGAGTCCCAGATTCTCTCAAAACACCTTCATCATCCCACGATAGTTCTAAGGAAAAAGAGAGTGAAAAAGATAAAGTACAAGAGAAAGAAAAAGTAAAAGAATCTAACAAGGAGAAACCAAAGGGAAGAGCTCTAGTGACAGTTGTGCCACCTACCCCTACATGGATCATTGATTCAGGGTGCAACTCATCACATGGCATCATCAAACATTGAGTTTGATTCACTTGAGCCATGTGACATGTCCTCTATTCAGCTTGGTGACAACACCACTACACATGTTTTTGGAAGAGGATCAGTTGAAGTAAGTGGTGGTACTTTCAATAATGTTTTAAGTATCCCTTTACTTTCAACAAACCTTCTTTCAGTCTATCAGATCACTCATCTTGGACAGGGCTTGCGAGTTGAGTTCACTCCGGACTCAGTTTATGTTAGGGAGCTCCACAATGATGCTATTGTTGCAGTTGGTATAGCTGACCATCACACTTAGTTGTACTCATTCTCTCACTTTGCTCCTCCTTCAGATTCTTCATCCAACTTAGTTGGACTTGAGGATACTTCTGAGCCCATTTCTGATGTTTTGGACATCTCTTCTAGCATAGTTGATTACCATGATGATGGGGACCCACCTCCACCATCCACTTATCACTTGCCACATCTTGAGGAGTTGTCTCTTGATCTGCCCACTTCTGGCCCACTTCAGACACTTCAGGGAGCAGGCACTATGATTCAGACTCATCAGGCATTGGGTACACTTCTTCACAGGTTCAGGGCATTCCACCTTCCTTCATTGCCACTACTTCCGGATCTACACTTCTTCATGGAGCAGCTGGATTTTCCACCTCACATATGGAGCATTGTTCCCTTGATTGGAACAACACCTTGGAACTTCGAGGGTCCTCTACCTCCTCTTCACTTAGCACAGGGTGGCTCGTGACTAGATCATCTTTGTGGGAGGCATGATAGTCTCCTCCTTCTCTCCTTCTTAGTAGTTTAGGAGAGTTTTGTTTGCTATCTCTTATAAGTTGAGGTTTTTCCCACTGGGTTTTCCCCTCACTACTTGAGACATTTTGTGCATGGATACCTTATCAGGCTTATAGCCGGGACCCATTTCTTGTTTGTCTTGCTGACTTACCTTGCCCCATCCTAGTTTTGATGAAGGGGGGTTGGTGTAGGTGTTTTTTTGATCACTTTATTTAATTATTTAGTGTTATTTCCACCTACACCATGTGAGTCATCTCACTTAGGTGGACATGGACTTAGGTGTCATTTTAGTTATGACATATTCTCTTACAAAATCTATCATATGTGTAAGTGTGTCATAGGAGTTACATTCCCATTTGGGAAAGTAACTCCTCTTCTCCATTATGGAGGAATCTTTTCTTACATGGGAGTTACACATTCACTCCCCTATTTGTACTCCTCTTCTTTTTGGTCCATGTCAATCCAAGAGCATTTCATTCCATTCCATTTTCGAATCTTGAGCTTTCTATGCATGCACATTGCTTCTTACAAGTTTGCTTGCCTTATCTTGCAACTCCTTTCTTGGTGAAGTGCAACTCTTTGGTGCACGTGTATTCCTTTTAGACCCTCGTCCCTACACTCCTTCAAGAAGCTGCATATATGGGAAACATAAGCAAGTAATGTTTCTCAAGGTTGGACCTATGAAGAAAGAGAGTAAGTTAGTGTTAGTGCAAAATTACAGCACCCCTGGACACCGATCGATCTCTAGGTTGAGCTCTCTTGCATCTAGTGTAATTGCACAACATGGAAACCTCTCTCCAAGTGTGGGACTTGTGAAACTCGAGAGAGGAATCTCCGTTAGAGGCTGGTTCCTCAAACTCCTCGATTTAGATCTATATTTTGCAAAGCTACGAGAGGTCTAGATCCTAATCCTATTCTAACTTGCGAGGAGACGGGGGTAGAAGTGCAAAAAAATGAAACTAACTAAAGATGGTGATGCACCAAAAAGGAGTGGTGAAACATATTAGTCATGCAAAAATAGACACGGACTCAAGGTTCACAACATAAAAACATACACAGACTGATAATGTATAATTTAGCATCTGAAATCAAGCAAATAATACAAACAGAGGATTGAAACCCATTCACAGAGCTTGCATTATCAATTTAATATCAAAATACGCATTACACCCTCAGAGAGGTAAAGAGAACTGTTACAATCCTTGGAGAGGTCTGATACTTCATCAATCCCTTGAAGAAGGTGAAAGAAGAAGTCTGCTATACCCAAAAAGTGTTCCCCCTTTGAAATGAGCCCAAAACTGGCTTTTAAAAATGCAAGGGTCGAACCCAGGGAACAGGAGACGTACAAAGGCATGGGAGCCCATTCTTTCTTGACTGCAGGTGTATTAAAATGGCATGGAGGACCTTACAAACCCATAACCTATCATTTTGACCGGATTGTAGGAGAATGCGACCCATTCTGCATTAACTCTGGTCGCTGGAATGTCATTTCCGGCCATGAATACGCGTCAGAGCCGTTTCTTGATTTTCCTCCCTCCAGACTGCTCCAAAACGCAAGATTGACCCCGGAATCGTGTAGAGAATTTCACCAGCTTTCCGTTGATGTAAAGAACGTGCAAATCCGAGCTCTGGATCAAAAGTTATGGCGATCTGAAGATCTAGGGCACAAAACAGGCGAAAACGTGTTTTGAAATCCTTTCCCGCGCTCTGCCACCTGGACGACACGTGGCACGTGCTGATTGGACGAGCAATTCTCTCTCCTCCATCTTTCGCGGGCTTTCATTTTGAAATTCGCTTGTGGGGCCCTTAACTGGACACGTGGCGCTATTTCATTGGTTCGGGCTGACCCTTTAAAACTTGCCCTTTGACCTTTTTGACCCTTTCTCCTTGAGACACGTGGCATCTTTTGGTTGGTTCTCGGGCCTGCCGGGTCTTCTGCGTACTTCGCATCCATCTGTCCCGGATGTCCCATTTGATTTTGGACCCTTTGTGACAATTTCAGTTGACTCGGCCGGTTCGCGTCCATTTGCCCCGGATGTCCCAATTGCCTTCGGACTGTTTTGACCTCTTTCACCCGGTTCGGCCGGTTCGCGCCTTTCCGGCCCGCTTGTCCCGAGCTGCTGCAGCAGTTAGTCGATTTTCTCTCGGTCGAACCGGCATTTCGCACCCACCGTACTATCATCCCATTTGTCCCATTTTCTTTTGGGCTACCTGTGCTCATTTCGGCCGAACCGGCCGGTTCGGGCCTTTTTGTCCCAAACGTCCCGAGCAACACTTAGCCAATTTTTCTTCCTCTTTCGGCCGGATCGGCTTTTCGCGCCCGCCGCGTACTTCTGGCCCGATTGTCCCGAATGCAATTTGGGCCGCCTAGAGGCTTTTCGGCCGATCCGCTTCCATTTGTCCCACTTGTCCCAAATGCTACCTTGAGCAGGACTTAGCCAATTTTCATACTCTTTCCTGGATCAACCTATTTGCCTTTCTGCAACCTTTTTGCATTTTCTCAGAGCTTGCTCCCTGTTTCTTCACCGGGGAGTTAGAAAATACACAGAAGGGACCTAGAAACCTGATTTTCTCTGAATCAATCAATTTTCTTGGGATTTGAATCTTCTGATGCATGTTATCAAAATTTACCCTAGGGGGGTGAATTTTGGATAACAATTGGCGACTTCAACGGGATCATCTGCCTGCTAGATGGAAAGACCAGTTGCCTGAAGCAATGCATTGGGCATGGAGTCATCAAATATTCTATTAGAATCCAAACTGACTCAGAATGTGTGAGGGGGAAGATGGAATGTGACCTGATGAAAGCAAAGACATGCTAAACATCTCCATGGACAACAAGTGTGCAAGGCACTTAGGAAAACAAAACTAACCTACAAAAAACAATGTGCACAAGCACTTGGAGGAAAGAAAATCTAATCTAATATCTACAGTGTAGTGAACCTCCCTCTGAAGCGATGCTTGAGATAGATTCCATTTCTTGGAATCTGCAGTTCTTCACCATCCAATGAGGCCAATTGGAAAGCATTGTTGCTCTTGCACTTTGTGACCATGTATGGGCCACTCCAAATGGCATCAAATTTTGAATGCCTTCCTGGTTTTGCTCTGTCCACATCCCATTTCAGCACTAGATCTCCTACTTGAAAAGATCTGTCTTTGGCCTTCCTATCAAAGGTCTTTTTGATCAAAGCTTGATCCTTTTCCATTGCTTGGGATGCCTGATCTCTGATCTCTTGCAGCTCCATCAACTCTGCATACCTCACCTCCATGGGCTCAAACTCTAGCAACTCCAGCTGTTTCATGAGTTCCAACGTTGGCAACTCAAGTGACATGGGCAAGATTGCCTCTCTTCCGTAGACAAGCCTAAATGGAGAGTTACCCGTGGATCTTTTGGGAGTTATCCTATCAGCCCATAAGGCTGATTTCAGTTTGGTATGCCAAGCCCTCGATTCTCATCAAGAGTCCTCCTAATGATCCTCAGCAAGTTTTTGTTTGTAGACTCGGCCTGGCCATTACCTTGAGGGTAATAGTTTGATGAAGTGCTCAGGTAAATCCCGTTCTTGACAGCCCACTCAGTCACTTTAGATCCGATGAATGCCAATGCATTATCAGAGACTATTGTAGCAGGTACACCAAATCTGGAAGTTATCCCTTCGTAAAAGTCCAAATGCTAGACTCATTCACCTCTTTGAGTGCTATTGCTTCATCCATCTGGTGAAGTAGTCTATGGCACAAAATCCATTTGTGCCCTTGGCTCGGGTGGGATTGATGACTCTAATGAAGTCCAAACCCCACTGCATGAATGGCTGATCTCATGTAATTGGATGCGATGGAAGGGCAGCGAGTCTCTCTTTTCTGTGAAGAATGCACAATTCTTACACCTCTTGATCCATGGATAGCAATCACTTAGAAGATTTTAGGCCAATAATAACCAGCCTTCATGATTTTCGAGCTGTCACTCTTGGTGCAAAATGGCCACCAGCTGGTCCATTATGAAATTCTTCCAACACCCTTTGAATCTGACCTGTGTTAATGCATCTCAGCGGCACCCCATTGACGTCCTTCTTGAACAAAACTCCATCAATGATGGCATATGGAATTGCCGCAACTCAAGTATCTTCTTTTTGCTTTGCTCATTTCTAGAGGGCACATGCCCGTCTGTAGGAAATGTATCATATTCTGAGTCCAACAGGGAGTGGACACATCATCATTTTCCTATTTTTGATCATCTTGTAATAGCAGGACAGCGTCTTCTTCATCTTCTGGGTTGTCTGGTTGTTTGGAAGCGAGCTGCTCACACAAACCTTTGCCTCTTACCAGCTTGGTGATCTTGATCTCAATGTCATACTCCATGACATGGGTGATCCAACCTGCCCTTTTCTCATTCAAATCCTTGTTGAGGAGGAAATCCTTAACCCCAGCATGCGAGACTAGCAACTGTATCTTGTTGTTTGAGACTAAATGCTTGAATTTCTTCAAGCTTCGATTCTACACGCAAGCACATGCTTTTCATAAAAGAGTACCTCATTTCGCGATCACCTAGCCCTGCAGTTGAAGAAGGCAATCGGCTGCTCATCATTATCTTTGTTCTGCTGTACCAGAATGGCAGAAATAGTGTCATCACCTCCAAATGCATAGAGGATGAAATCCTTGGAAAAGTCTGGGTTGATGAGAGTGGGTGCCTGGGAGATGGCTTCTTTGATTGCTTCAAAACTCTCCTTGCCTTCTGCCATCCATTTGAAAGCCATGCTTTTTCTTAACATTTTAGTGATGGGCTTGACAAGGGCTGCAAAATTTGGGACAAACCTCCGAACAAAGTTTATCCTTCCCAGGAAACTCTGAAGGGCTTTCTTGTGGCTTGGCAATGGTAGAGCCCTTATGGCTTCGACCCTCTCTGGATCAATTGCTAATCCCTCCTTGGAGACAATATGGCCAAGGAGCTTCCCTTCATGTGCAAGAAAGATGCACTTCTTAGGATTCAAAGACACACCGAATTTTCTACACCTCTGAAACACTTGCCTGAGGTGAAAGAGATGGTCTGCAGCATTCTTTGAGAAGACAGTAATATCATCTAGGTATATTAGCACTATCTTGTTGATCAACCCTTTGAATGCCATATCCATAGCTCATTTGGAATGTTGCTTTGGCGTTCGATCCAAATGGCATCTTCTTGTAAGCATATGTGCCCCATTTGGTTGTGAAGGCTATCTTGAACTGGTCTTCCCCTTTACCATAATCTGATTGAAGCCTGAGTAACCATCAAGTAGTGAAAACCTCTTACGAACCAGCTACGACCTGCAATATTTGCTCCATGGATAGGAGTGGATAATGGTCCTTGAGAGAGGCTCTATTCAAATCTCTACGAAGTCAACACATAGCCTGATCTCTCCACTTTTCTTTACATTTGGAACTAGGTTGGCAACCCAACTAGAATGCTTGATTGGGAATATAATTGCTTGACTCAATCAGCTTATCCAATTCTTTCCTCATGAGAGGCTCCATGTGTGGATTGATTGGTCTCTGTTTACTGCACGATAGGCTTAGTATTTGGATCCAACTTCGATTGTATGCTTGAGCTAAGTTGGGATTGAACCCTTTCAAGTCTTCATAGCTCCAAGCAAACACGTCGGGAATTCTTGACATAACTATATGAACTCATACCTTTCTGTCATTGTCATCTTTCCAATTTACAGTGGCTTGTTCTCTTCTACCAAGATGGATGCCGAGTCTTCTCTCTTGACTGAATGTTTGCTTTCTCCTTTCTAAACTGATCATTGGGGTTAAAAATGGACTCCAAAGTGATAAGTCCTTGGGCAGCTTGTCGGTTCTCAATTTGTATCACCCGGTCACCATATTGCTTTGTTCGAACTTCTCTTGATTCTTAGTGAGAACTCGGCTTCTTCTTCAAGTGGATGATTTGCTGATCATTCTCAAATACTTGCCAATTGACATCGTTATCCGGCACTGAAGGCCTCACAATCACATGGATGTTTGGCTGTACCTTGTTTTGTTGAATTTTTTCTATAATGTCAAAGGCTGCCCCTCTTTTGCTGAGCAAGCTGTCGTCGCAGACTTGATTCTCTTTCTAGGGATGGATTTGATGCCAAAGCCCTCAAAATCTTCCATGAGGTCCCATACCCTGTTCTTGTAGCACCTGAGTAGATCATTTTTGGCAGCATGTTGTCCCTTGACCTGATTTACAATCAGCTCACTGTCCCCAAAAACTTGCAAGTTATTTATTTTCTCTTTATTGCCCAATGCATCCCTTGCACCAAGGCTTCATATTCAGCAGTGTTATTGGAGCATGCAAATTGAAATCTAAAAGCTAAATAATACTTTACTCCTTGAGGTGAAATAAGCACGGCTCCACCTCCTGCGCCTTGTCTACTCCTTGATCCTCAAAAAACAGTTGCCATACCTCGTTGTCATCCTTGTGGTTTGGCTTGGTGATCTTAGGAATATGTTGACTTTCTTCGTGTATACAATAGACCCCTAGCTCCGATTCTTCTACTTCTTGATAAGGATCAAAAGCATGCACCTTGCTTGCCCATTCATCAAGAGTCAAATCTGGGATACTTCCAACCTTAGTGTCGGCTTCATCAGTGCCAAGGTGATCTTCTTGATCAAATGCTGAGCAATTGGTATTAATATGACTTGGAGTATAGGGCTCAATGTGGAAATCTGCAATAGGTTCTGACCTAATTGTAGCTTTAGTTCCATACCTCGTTCTGAACAGCATGTGTGACCAATCAGCGGACAAATATCCCCCAATTTTGGCAGTGAAATCTCTTGACAAACAGAGGGCAAAGAGTGGTGGAAGGTCTATGACTGATATATCTTGTAAGACAACAACATTTGGACATGCATGCAAGGTAAGACTCAAATTTCTAATCACTCCAACTGTTGCTATTGCTGTCCCATCCAGCTTGCTACTCCCTTAGATGTTATTTCATACTGGAGCCCTAACTGATCAGCTATCTGTTTAGGCATTACTGAGCTACTTGCCCCGGAATCTATCATGCAATTATGTACTAGCTGATTTCCAATGATTAACGAAACATAGAAAGGGGGAGGTTTCAACATTCTACCTTGTTGTGCTCCATGATTTCCTTCAGGCTGGGCAGCATTTGTAAGCACTTTGTCTTGCCTCTGAACCTGTTGATTCGAAGTTGGCCAATCCTTTATGGCAGCTTGCAGCATTTCTTTGGTCACAGGATGGATAGGGATTCCCACATAGATATATTGATATTTGTCTTCTTCATCTGATCAATGATACTAAATGGTGATGAAGGATCTCTCTGCTGTCCCTTGATTTGCACATTTGCTCCTTGAATGTGGGCAGCAACAGCTGGCATTTGAGTTGGCCTAGGGGCTGTTCTTGACTGCCCTTGTGCATTTGAAACTGGGTTTTGCTTGCCAATCATTTGTGGAGCTGTGGAAGGTTGTGGATTAGCTGGGGCTAACGGCTGTTCTTCACCCAAATTTCTCCTTTTTGACCTTGTGTTGGCAGCAACACCTTGAGAAACTGCCTGATTCATGCCACAGAAATCCTCTGCTTGCCAATTTACCAATGTGGTGTCATTTGGGGCAGGTTGCTGTTGGAATGTTTCTTGTTGTTGGCTGTTTTCTTGAGTACTCTCACCCTCCACACCAGCACTTGTTACCATTAAAGCTTGGGTCAAAGCACCATTGAAGCACATGGATTGATTATGAGGCTCATTACATGGAAAACACCAATCATACTCCTGGGCAGTGTTGTTTTGTGCTGGTACTAATGCCTTAGAGCGATATGGCATTTGGATTATAGAGGTGGAATGGTTTATTGGCGGAGGCCTTGTTTGATTCATATTTGCAGCTGGATTGGGTGGCCTTTGAGGCTGATATGGCTGCCTATTAGGTTGAGCTTGAGGCTGATACGAAGGTCTAAAACCTTGAGTTTGTTGTCTCTTAAGTGTGATCAGCTCATTACCTAAATTTTGCAGTTGCTTCATGACTTCTTGAAGCTCATTTGGGGCACTTGGAGATGAAGTGGGAGCTTCATTTGAACTCTGATTCCTAGGAGTGGGAATAGGAGCTAAGACAGGTACTTGACTAGTACTTGGGCTCTCTAAACTTGGATATAATGGCATTGGAGGCCTAGGAGCTAGCTTGCCGGCTTGAATCAGACAATTTTCAGCTCTAATGGCAATACTATAAGCAGCAGGGATAGTTGTGCCTCCCATAGATTGAATCAACACAGAAATATCATAATTTAAAGCTTTAAGGTAATATAGAAAAGCACCTTCTGCTGTTGGCCTGACTGCCACTGGAATTCTATCCCAAGACCTTTGAAATCTGAAGTTGAAGTCAGTTAGCTGCTCATTGGAAGCTCTCTTGATGGTTGTTAGCTGCTCCAAAAGAGACAAGTTGTCTCCCTTCTCTCCAAATTGATTGTGAAGTGCAATACCACAAACTGATTCCGGTTTGTGATAGAGCCGACAAGGCTCCTAAATCATTGCAATGCTTTTCCCTTGAATGAAGACGCCAGATTTGTGACTACTTACATCTCATTAATCTCATGGATTGCACAAATGTTAGCAATGTCCTTGACATGATCACCAGGAGTGGTCTGATTTTCCCCAGTAAAGTATGGAATGTTCTTCAGTGCTGCAACTGGGATTGGATTTTGTGCATTGAGAGCAAGTGGGCTGCTGCCTGTGAAGTTGACATAGGGGTTCACTGGTTGCGCCATTCTGAGTGGTCTTAAAACCCTTGTATATTGAAAGAAAGGCCTGCTCGGTGGAGGAGTTGAGAGAGTTCTGTTTGGTGGAGATGGAGACCTTTGAATCCTTCTTCCTCTTTGCCTTCTTCTTGGAGATAGTTGCAGAGTATTCAAACAAAGACTTCCCTTCTCGACTCTTGACCTTGTGATTCTTCTCATAAGCTTTTAGGCTCTGATTCTGAAACTAGTTGATTCTTCCCCTTGGAGTCGCGGATATGCAAATAATAGCTCTTTTCAAGAAAGAAACTTGCAGCAGATGCACATCAATTTTGCTGCAATAAAATTGAGACCTCTGGTCCCATCGGGCGTGCCAAAACTGTTAGTGCAAAATTACAGACTTGACCCGGACACCGATCGAGATTTCTAGGTTGAGCTCTCTTGCATCCGGTGTAATTGCACAACATGGAAACCTCTCTCCAAGTGTGGGACTTGTGAAACTGAGAGAGGAATCTCCAGATTAGAGGCTGGTTCCTCAAACTCCTCTGATTTAGATCTATATTTTGCAAAGCTACAGAGGTCTAGATCCTAATCCTATTCTAACTTGCAAGGAGACAGGGGTAGAAGTGCAAAAAATTGAAACTAACTAAAGATGGTGATGCACCAAAAAGGAGTGGTGAAACATATTAGTCATGCAAAATAGACACAGACCAAGGTTCACAACATAAAAACATACACAGACTGATAATGTATAATTTAGCATCTGAAATCAAGCAAATAATACAAACAGAGGATTGAAACCCATTCACAGAGCTTGCATTATCAATTTAATATCAAAATATGCATTACACCCTCAGAGAGGTAAAGAAAATGTTACAATCCTTGGAGAGGTCTGATACTTCATCAATCCCTTGAAGAAGGTGAAAGAAGAAGTCTGCTATGCCCAAAAAATGTTCCCCCTTTGAAATGAGCCCAAAACTGGCTTTTAAAATGCAAGGGTCGAACCCAGGGAACAGGAGACGTACAAAGGCATGGGAGCCCATTCTTTCTTGACTGCAGGTGTATTAAAATGGCATGGAGGACCTTACAAACCCATAACCTATCATTTTGACCGGATTGTAGGAGAATGCGACCCATTCTGCATTAACTCTGGTCGCTGGAATGTCATTTCCGGCCATGAATACGCGTCAGAGCCGTTTCTTGATTTTCCTCCCTCCAGACTGCTCCAAAACGCAAGATTGACCCCGGAATCGTGTAGAGAATTTCACCAGCTTTCCGTTGATGTAAAGAACGTGCAAATCCGAGCTCTGGATCAAAAGTTATGGCGATCTGAAGATCTAGGGCACAAAGCAGTAAAACGTGTTTTGAAATCCTTTCCCGCGCTCTGCCACCTGGACGACACGTGGCACGTGCTGATTGGATGAGCAATTCTCTCTCCTCCATCTTTCATGGGCTTTCATTTTGAAATTCACTTGTGGGGCCCTTAACTGGACACGTGGCGCTATTTCATTGGTTCGGGCTGACCCTTTAAAACTTGCCCTTTGACCTTTTTGACCCTTTCTCCTTGAGACACGTGGCATCTTTTGGTTGGTTCTCGGGCCTGCCGGGTCTTCTGCGTACTTCGCGTCCATCTGTCCCGGATGTCCCATTTGATTTTGGACCCTTTGTGACAATTTCGGCTGACTCGGCCGGTTCGCGTCCATTTGCCCGGATGTCCCAATTGCCTTGATTTTTGACCTCTTTTCGCCTGGTTCGGGGTTCGTGCCTTTCCGGCCCGCTTGTCCCGAGTTGCTTGCAGTGCTTAGTCGATTTTCTCTCGGTCGAACTGGCATTTCGCGCCCACCACGTACTATCGTCCCATTTGTCCCATTTTCTTTTGGGCTGCCTGTGCTCATTTCGGCCGAACCGGCCGGTTCGGGCCTTTCTGTCCCAAACGTCCCCTGCAACACTTAGCCAATTTTTCTTCCTCTTTCGGCCGGATCGGCTTTTCGTGCCCGCCGCGTACTTCTGGCCCGATTGTCCCGAATGCAATTTGGGCCGCCTAGAGGATTTTCGGCCGATCCGCTTCCATTTGTCCCACTTGTCCCAAATGCTACCTTGAGCAGGACTTAGCCAATTTTCATACTCTTTCCTGGATCAACCTATTTTCCTTTCTGCAACCTTTTTGCATTTTCTCAGAGCTTGCTCCTTGTTTCTTCGGCCAGGGGAGTTAGAAAAATACCTGAAGGGACCCTAGAAACCTGATTTTGCTATGAATCAATCAATTTGCTTGGGATTTGAATCTTCTGATGCATGTTATCAAAATTTACCCTAGGGGGTGAATTTTGGATAACGATTAAAGCTGGTACATTCTAATGTGTGGGGGCCAGCTCAGGTATCATCTCTTGTTGGTTCAAGTTATTATGTTACTTTTATTGATGATGCAACAAGAAAATTTTGGGTTTATTGTATTAGAAACAAATCTGATGTATTTGATACTTTTGTTAAATGGAAATCCTTAGTAGAGAATGAAATAGGTCTTAAGTTAAAATGTCTCAGGTGAGATAATGAGGGGAGTATTGCAGCAATAAATTTGATGATTATTGTTCTAAGAATGGAATCCACGAGGCAAAATACAGCCCAGAACCCCCGCAATGAGATGGGGTCTCGAAAGGATCAACAAAACAATAATGGAATGTGCTAGGAGCATGAGGATACATGCAGGACTACCTCTTTATTTTTGGGTAGAAGAGGTAAGCACAACTATGTACTTAATAAACAAAGGACCCTCAAGTGCTTTGGATAGAGGCATACCTGAGGAGGCTTGGTACGGTAAGAAATTTGATTACTCGTTTCTTAGAGTCTTTGGATGTGAGGTGTTTGTTCATATTGACAAGGATGATAGGACCAAACAAGAGGATAAATTAGAAAAATGAACTTTTATTAGTTATGGTGGTGATGAATTTGGATTTAAATGTTGGAGTATTAAGGACAAGAAAATCATTCGATCTTGAAGGGTGTGGTCTTTAATGAGAAATTCATGTATAAGCAACAAATATTGCAAAAAAATAGGAAGAATCCAAGAAATAATATGCAATGGTAGAGGATCTTCCGGATGGGACAAAGTGACCCATGAATCGGTTCAGAACCTACTCAACAGAACCCCAAACTCCTACGGTGAGGAGGTCTTCTAGGGTAAGAAAATAACATGAACATTTTTCTCATTCTCTTTATTATTTATTACTCACTGATAGTGGAGATCTAGAGAGCTTTGATGAAGCAATACAGGTAGATTCCAGGTAAGAAGTGGGAGTAAGCCATGGATGAGGAGCATAAGTCTCTCATGGAGAACTAGACTTGGGATTTGGTGAAGCTACCAGGAAGGCAAAAGAGCATTGCAGAACAAGTGGGTGTACAAAGTTAAAGATGAAGAAGGAGGAAATAAAAGATATAAGGCCCGGTTGGTGGTCAAGGGGTTTACACAGAAACAAGGTATATATTTTGATGAGATTTTTTCTCCTGTAGTAAAAATGACTTATATCAAAACTGTTCTTGGAATAGTGGCAGCAGAAGACTTGCACTTAGAATAGTTAGATGTAAAGATTGCATTTCTCCATGGTGATTTGGAGGAGGAGCTATATATGTAGCATCCAGAAGGATATGAAGTCAAAGGTAAAGAGGAGATGGTGTGCAAACTAAAGAAGAGCTTGTATGGCTTGAAACAAGCTCCATGTCAATGGTATAAGAAGTTTGATAGCTTCATGATGGAGCAAGGTTATATTAGATGTCATTCTAACCATTGCATGTATACAAAGAAATTTAAGGATGGAAGTTATATTATCCTATGTTTGTATGTTGATGACATGTTGGTTGCAGGTAAAAACATGCAGGAAATAAAAGTACTCAAGAAACAACTAAGTGAATCCTTTGATATGAAGGATTTGGGGGCTGCTAGAAAAATCCTTGGTATGAGGATAACTTGGGATAGGAAGGAACGAAAGTTGACTTTATCTCAGGAAGAGTACATTAATAAGGTATTGGATAGGTTTAACATGCAGGATGCTAAATGGTTGGGAATCCTTTGGTAGGCCATTTTAAGTTATCAAAGGAGTAGTGTCCCAAGATAGAGCAGGAAAGAAACCATATGTCCAAGGTACCTTACTCATCAGTGGTTGGCAGTTTGATGTATGCTATGGTATGCACTAGGCCTGATATTGCCCATGCAGTAGGAGTTGTGAGTAGATTTATGAGTGATCCAGGTAAAGAGCATTGGCAAGCAGTAAAGTGGATCCTTCGGTATTTGAGAGGGATCATGGGGACGCTTTTATGCTACAATGGATCGATACCACTTTATGTGGTTATGTAGATTCAGACATGGCTGGAGATGTAGATAGTAGGAGGAGCATGACATGTTATATTTACACCGTAGGTGGGACGAGTAAGAGTAGTGTGGATTTCACGACTACGAAAGGCTGGTGGCTTTGTCAACCATGGAGGTTGAGTATGTTGCTGCCATAGAGGAAAGCAAAGAGATGATTTGGTTACAACAATTGCTTGAGGAGTTGGGGCATAAGCATGAGGAATGTAAGTTGCATAGTGATAATCAGAGTGCTATACACCTAGATAAGAACTCTACTTTCCACTCCAGGATGAAGCATATACAGTTGAGATATCACTTCATCAGGACAACTTTGAAGGAAGATAAGTTGAAGTTGGAGAAGATTCATACCAGTCAGAATCCTGCAGACATGATGACCAAGGTGGTCACAAGGGATAAACTAAAGCTATGTTCAACTTTGGTTGGCCTTTGCGGATGACAGTGAAGGGTTGAGAAGCTTGCTCAGTGGAAATCAATCTCCAAGTGGGAGATTGTTATGTTTGTGGAGCTGTTTTCATGTTAGAGTGTGGTACACCTTCTATGTGTTACACTCGGGTTTTTTTATGGCGGTCCCGCTCACCGGTGAGTGGGTCAAGGGGTTTGGGGCCCCCAGGCAATTTTTCATGGGTGGTTTATTAACCCATGGTAATGGGTAACCATTATGGGCTGTTTTGGGCCCATGGTTTTTTCAAGACCCATGGTTTTTTGCCCATGGTTTTGATACCCACGGTTTTTCCCATGGTTTTTGATACTCACGATTTTGTATCAACTTGCTTAAGCAATTGTCTATTTATATGGTCTTATGCATATGATAGATAGACAAGAAAATGCATTGCAGATGTCTGTGAATTTGGGTGTGAATTCTGTAGAGTTTGTTGAGCATAGCTCCAAATGGATCTCGGTATTGTATTAAGAGAGTGGAGGCTTGTAATAAAATTTGAGCAAGTGATTCTTGGTGGACATAGCCCAAATTGGGTGAACCATGTTAAATAATGTCTCTCTGTGTTGTGTTATTTGTTCTACACTTTTATTTGAGATTTGTAATATTTTCTACATATTAGTTTCTACTGTTGCGATTCTGTAAGGGATTATTCCACATATTTTATCTCTTATTTCCTAACAAAAATGGTGTCATCCCTCTTACTACCTTGTGTTTAACATAGTTTAGAATGTAACAAGTGAAGTTCATGGCTTTGACCCAATACTACATGGGAAGGGATTTAGAGAGAACCATGCAAGTGGCCACCTCCTTAAGAATTTGGTTATTTATTTCCGTAACTCTATTTAGAAAAGGGTTGTAAGTAACTGTATGTTGTAAAGAAATCCATTTAGAGGTATAGAAATATTTGAACATATTACTCACATACTCACTTTCATTATTGGTTTGAAAAAATTTGATATACCTTTCAGGTTTGTTTCTTAGCAAGAACCTTAAATTCTCAAAAGTTCTCAAAAAATCATATTTCTATTTGAGAGAATACACCCAAGTGTAACAAAAAAACTCATTAATGAATGTAATTATATACAGAGATTTAGTAAATGAAAGATATGGGAAAGGGATAGAAATGCCACTATGAACAAGATACAAATGACGAGAAGCTCTCAGGGATTTTCCTTTGCCAAAACTTTCTTCGGATTGCTTCCTAAGGACATAAACCCTTTGAAATTTTGATGTGAGGTAACTTGTTGAACATTGCATTTAGCTCAACTTCTCAAGGAAAAGTTAGTTAATATGAAGAAAATGCTCATGCCATATTTTTCTGACCTCATATGCATGAGTAAGAAGGGAAGTGGGCATCAAATCGAAGTAAAGTTGGAGAAGGTGTATAACCGTGACCGGTGATATACCTTTCCATTAACTACTCTATTGTCATCATGAATCTCATGAATAATCACCCGATTAGGATTAAATTACACTTACATTCCTTCACCAAGGTTAGTGATTTGGTAAAATAATAGGAGATTGGTAGAGAGATCAGAGGCACTCAACACTTGGTTAAATGTTCCATTTTCTATCTCTCTTGATCCACTACTAGAAATCGACACTATAGTATCATCAACCAACATAATTTAGGACACACCACCTGGCTCGATGTTGGAAAAATAAACATATGAAGATCCCATGTGGTGAAAGGAATCTGAATAAACTATCCATGTTGATGAAAGATTAACTCTAGCTATAAGGTCCTTTCCTTTCTTCTTCTCATATTTAAAATTTTATTCTTTAAAACACTCAAACTTCGTGAGCATTTTTTTATAGACTCAAGAACACATATATTATTCTTCTCAAGTAAATGAGTTAGGTGATTTATTTTTTTCCTCAAACATTAATTCTCTCCATTTCTAATAATCTTGCAATCGAACACTTACACTTTTCCTTCTTTGCTTTAGGATCAGAAGTAGAAGCGTTCGTGTTAGATTTGGTTTGGGTTTGGTTAGTCTTGGTTTCCTTATTAATTTGGTCCTTTTGATATTTTTTATTTTCAATTTTATTATCCTTACCCTTACTTTTTGGAAGCATAATGGATCGAGAGGTGGGTGAATCGGCCCTTTAAAAAAACTTTATTTTATTCCCTTAAATTGCATACACCATTCAAAGCATAAAATCAACATTCATTAAACATGATCAACCATACATATGAATGAGAGAGTACACAATACAAAAAATATAAAGTGGTAAATCATAAATGGGAAGAAAATAAACTAAAACATTTGAATATATTACTACATTCAAAATACTTTCATGAATATGACTCATCACTCAAGATTTGTTTAGTGAAGCACCCACTTCACAAGGAACACCCACCCCTTTTTAGTATAAAACCAACTATACAAGGAGGATGATACACCCAAGATGATAAACCACCCACTCAACCACACTGATGATGAATATTACAGATGTAATTTTACTCATACAAAATATTTTGATCATAATTTCAGCTTACACACCTCAAACCCTTTTAAACAACTCACTTTCCTTCTTCACTCAATCTTGCTTCTTTATAAGTTGATTAGGTCATATGACATTGAGAACCTTATATTATGACCTTATAAACTTCTCATGATTCTTCTTAACTCTGCCTTGGATCTATTTAACACATTCTTCCACCTCATTTAGCTCACTCACAACTCTATCCACTTATTTTCTCAAATGAGAAAATACATTCACTTTATATACATGACTCAACTCCTAAACACCTATGGTTCGGAAATGACCATTAAGGTTGGTCATAAAAACAATAAAATACATCTAATACATCATATAAATTCACATGAAAGGACCATATAGGTTGGCATTAGACTAATACACTCAACATGCACAACTAGGCCTAAAAGGCTAGTTTCATCTCCATCGAGAACTTCATGGACTAAAAGGGAACAAAATAGCTCCATCATAGCTCCAAAACATTCACACGTATCAAGAAAATTGTAAGAAACCTTACACAAGATCAAGAACATCTATGTTATCCATTCTACTCATGACACCTTCAAGTAGGATTGTTTCCTACTCATTTTGAGCACCTCCATCATACAAATATTCAAATATGAAGACCTAGCTTCAACATACCACCTCAACCATGGCATGAAACCATTCATTATAAATCCAATAACCTAAGTATCACTTCAAATCATTTTTATACATAGTTACTCAACCCACAAATCCATCAAAACATAATTTTCCTTCAGGATACATATGCTTTTGCCTAGAAACCAGTCTTAGAAACTTGAACTCCTCACACATGTGTTGAAAATTTAAATACTTATAAATGCATGGAAAAGGATAAAATTTAACCCCTAATCAATCTCTAATGGATATAAATAATGAAATACGTTAATATATTGGTCTTTTAAACCAATTTCATCAAAGAACCTATACTTTCCTGAAACCCTATCAAGTAGGTCAACTTGTGAACTCATTCTTTCCAATCAATATGACATGTAGGAATCAACAAAAGAATGTGGAATGACATATTGGATGCATAAAAATACTTTATAGGGATTAGAATCATCAAATTAGGCCACACATTCCGAAGAAAATTATTTCTCCATGACTACTAGAAGCTGCATGTTAGGCCTAAAAACCAGTCTTCACATTTGGACCTATGCAGACCTCCAAATGACTTCACAAAGCTTTGAAATAACCTAAAAATATATAATATCTCTCTATATACTCAGAATTTTTTTTATATTATGGGTCAAATGGAAAACCTAAGAGAAAAACAAAATGTCTTCGAAACATGCAAATTTGAGTGGGCTCCACCTACATTCAAAAATTAACATCAGCACCATCAGAAATATCGAGAGAGTCCTTCCCATCCTAAAATAATCACATTTTATGATCCAATGAATCTTGATCTCACACCATCAATTTTTCTTGTATCACTCATGAACTAGGATTTAATTAGGGTTTTTACCACCATAACTTCTTAATATTCATTCATAAAGCACAAGGCCTCATTTGATCTCATTCCACCTATGAAACCTTCTTAATGTAATTTCTCAACATCCATGAAAGTATCAAGTCCCCATGAAAACTTTTCACATGCCAAGCAACAAAAAAATCATATCAAGCTAGGAAACTCACCTTCTTGAGCTCTAAAAATCCTCATAACATGAAACATATTCAACATAGAACTCAAAGTTTTCCCACAGCTATAGGAAAACCTCTCTCAACTTCCCCAATGCTCATTTGATCATACTTAGCCTAGAATATTCTCAATCATAATTAATTTCCTAACTATATGATGAAGTTACATCTAGTTTAGACCGAGACACAGTAGATAAACACCATACATTTGTTTTAAATATCTTCAAAAGGTCCTAACATCCTTGAGATAACATGTCTCACACCTATATATGCCCTCATGGGATCTTACACCTTTGATATTGACCTTCATGCTCCATTAGGCCATCAAACACCTAGAATAGGTCTAGATGAAGACTAAAAAACCTTTCTCTACCCTGTATTAACCTTTTGAGACCCATATGATTGTCTTAACACACTCCCAAAATTATCTCCATACCTCTACCATGCTTCTTAAGTATCTATGCATATTTATCCTCTATGTGCAATCGCGTATGATGACACAGACTACTTGACCAAACAATTCTCACCTTCTTCACTTTTACAACCATGACACTACGTGTTTACCCATGTCATGACCAATACAATCTTCCTCTTGCTATTATTTTCATCTCCCTTTGTCATTAATGCATCTTGCACCTTTTACATCAATGACAACACAAACACACACATGCCAACAATCTCCCCTTTATCATTGATGGAAATTAATCGATACGTATCCCCTTTTTACATTAATGACAAAGCACATACCTATAACACATAGTATCCATATTCAACAACATAATAGGAATAAATATTAGTTGAAAACATCAACCAAAAACATCAAACAAGATTAAAGTATTTTCATTCTTCTCTCAACTCTATTTTTAACTTCATCATGTCATGAGAGCATCGTAGCTCCCCATGGGAAGAAGCATTTCTTGCCACACACACATATACATACCATATTATGAGTATAACATCATGATTGAATCCTCTTTAGACCTATCTTAGTTGAAGAAAACCAAAAATAGACTTGGACTTGTCATACACAGATCGCTAAGAACTTTTAGGACCAAGTTACCTAAAACATTCCTTCGTACCAATCATGTCAAATTTATCCTTGCTACATGAGCATGCTAAGCATATGAAATTCCACCTAGTTGTTCCTCCTGACCACATAACATCATTCTCTTAATTTCTTTGTAAACACAAGATCACATACCTTACACAAATTCCATGGAGAAGGGTAAAAACAAACACCACATTCCTAAAGCAATTCTTTAGTGTTTTCAGCCTTCTTTGCATGTCATCACAACTTGTTTGATCATATGACTAACTACCCCTACAACTATACTTGTAACAAAAATAACTCTTCCTAACATCCCTTACAGGAACATTATACACCCTTTGAATATAAATATCAGATCTCATTGTATTTTGAAGCCTTCATACACATGTTACTCATAATTACAGATCACTATAACATATTGTACACTATCTTAATGCATTCTTTAAACATATTATGATTGTCATTTCTTCTAGTTTCCCATCACAAGGATAATGATCACTCAAGCTCCCCTCAGATCATGAAACCTTACAAAACACCATGAATATTCATGCAAAGGATGTAACAATACATGCTTGCCCTTATAACACTACTACCACTTTAAGGATAAATTCGAGCCCTACCTCGGTTTATGATGCATCTGCATACTCTCCGTAAAGCTTCATAAGGGTTCAACTCTTCATCCCGGACATGAGTAGTCCTTGTAAACCTTCTTTTCATCCTATAATCCTATTTGAGACATCACTATAGATACAAACATCCATACAAAAATTTCACCAATGTTTCTCAACTGTATAACTCACCTTTCAGACTTTCACATACAAGGCCTTGCTCTACAATTCTTCATACTACCTCCATGATGGATAACATACTTGATACATTCCACAACATGAATGAAGGAATTAGATACAACATATAGAATCATCTAACACAAATACATACCTATAATTCAACATTTCACCCTTCCTCTTAGGTCTAATCAAGTCATCATACAAGATCAATGATTTTATTCTTCATGAATCCAACTTACTTTCCATATAACAACACCTAAATCAGCTCCTAAGAATATTGGATACCTTTAAGAATATAATGAACACATCTTGACCTCATGACTATATTTCTATAATTTCATTCTTCAAACCATGTAATATCCCCCTAACATAATGCTTCATACATATGGTAAATGTCTCTAAGAATCCTAGTAGAGACATCCTACTACATGAAAAGTATAGAACAAAAAGCTAAAGCGGTTCCATGACCTCTTTAACACTTGTGAATCACCTTTTCCTTCTTCCTTTTGATTAAAAATATTTGATAATGATGTTATTTATCATGTTATTTATTTTTATTTATTTTTAATCAACAATCTATTCATTATGTATTTTTTGATAGAGGTCGAAGCATAACATGTGCAATGTCACATTGTTTACTTCAGTGGTTTATACTAAACAACATAACTATTTCAATGACTATTATCCTAATTAATATATTGGACATATTTTTCTCCCTTTTATAGTGGGATATGATACTGTGGATTCATATTTATTGGTTAATAAAAATATTGAAACATGTGACATGCTTCAGGATGCTATTTGATTAATAATCTTAGGGATATTCCTTATATAATCCATAAATTTGTTAAATATATCAATTCCAATAAATTCGTTACAATTCAAGGTATCACTTATGAGGATTCTTTACCTATTCCTTATTTCACAAGATCATTGGTTATGTAGGCACAAAATCATGCACTTTAGGCATTATTTAGCCTGGTATTACAATACTATTTAGAGGGTTCTCAAGTGAATAAAGTACTAATTAATCCCACCTTTTGGCCATCTTATTTTTCATATTTTATTTCATCATTCCCACATATTTTCCTATACATATCCACTTGTTTTGGAATTGTCCCATAATTTTATCCTAAATTTAGGCACCTAAGCCTATATTGGGGCACCCCAAGGCACCCTAGTCCCACTTGGGGCACCCTGATCCATGTTCCACTTTCCCACTTCTTTTTGGGGTCTTTCTATCCATTTTTCATCCTTATATTTTTCCTAGTGAGCTATGCTGGAGTTAATCATGAAATTAGAGAAAGAGAACCCTATAAATATAAAGTTATAAGACCATAATAAGGGTCCTAATGTCACATACTACTATAAATCCATCTAGAGTTAAATCCACATAGTTCCATGCATCAAGGCTAGTATATTTGCATCAAAACACAAAATATAGGGGGAAGTATTCTATTATATTCCATGCACACATGCTAGTAAACTATATATAGTTATTATTACTCACTACTTCACAAATT
This sequence comes from Taxus wallichiana var. yunnanensis, assembly GCA_018340775.1. Classification (NCBI taxonomy): domain Eukaryota; kingdom Viridiplantae; phylum Streptophyta; class Pinopsida; order Cupressales; family Taxaceae; genus Taxus; species Taxus wallichiana. Next base: position 382,756,819 of record CM031233.1, on the reverse strand, counting down.
GCGACTAGCACAAGAGCACCTAAGGCATGACATGAACACACACACTAGAACTACATCCGGGTCTGAAATTTAGTGCAACACTCAATGATAAGACCACTAGTTTGGTGGCTGAGGTTAGTTTGACCCATTCATTTTGCATATTTTATTTTTCTTAGGGTTTGATACTTCCTTTCTTCTTATAGGTCATCATTACATCATTCAACACATTCGCATAACATAAAAAAAAAATCTAGTGCGACAAAATGCAGACAGTGTTTCAAATCACCTTGTGACCATACAAAATTTAGATTTTGAGAATTTATAGAGACCATGGTGCCTAATCTATAGACTAGGGAACCCCACAACACCCCAGTACCTTCCTAGGCACCCCAGTCATCTCAGATCCTCTAGATTTGGCCTTTGTAGGACTTCTCCGGGAATTCATTCCTACATCTAGATTTTATTTTCAAACCTAAGACAACTTGCATGATAGTCTTATTTAATAAGCTAAGTCACTTATCCTTATTTACTTGAATACTTAGGGTTTTAATTAACTTAGTATAATTATTTAAAATTATTCCATACTATTATAGTCCATTTACTACAATGTTTTAGTCCTCCTATTTAGATTAACTAAGTAACTATACTTATCATAGTATTAGTTTAGTTATCCATTTTTAGTTAATCAAGATACTACACCCATGATTTTGATCATACTCATGTTATATTTATAAATTCTATCTCACACAAGCATTCTCTTACACTTTTGGGTTTATCCTTGCTCTCCCAAACCTATCATTGGGTAGTCTCTTTTGGAAATATTTCTAAAAATGAAACACATTCATATATTACAAAAATATAAAATTAGGACATGAACATGGCTTGATCTACCACTTATATATTGTACATATGTTGTTTTCACATGGTTTGATAGATACCATATTCTATACACAAATGCTTCATGTGGTATATGAGTATGAGGAAAGATAAACATGAATATACATGACATAGGTGTTGGAACTCCTCTAATTAACTAAAATTGAACTAAAATAGGTAGTGTATAAATAGTTAATATAATCTATGAACAACTCATTGTACTAAAGTGAATAAATGTAGCAAAGAAATATTTTAATGATCTAAGAAAATATGTAAGATGAAATATTAAACCCTAATGTGCAAGAGAGAAGAGGAAATAACTCAGTTGATAACGAGATGCTTGTCGAATGGTGTTGTAAAAGTAAATGGATAAATCAAAGTAGGTGTGACTGAGTTGGCATACCACAGAGGACAAATCTAGGTGATGTGGCTAGACTAAAGTTCCTGGGGAGGACCGGGGCACCCACGAGTTCTCTCGGTAAGAAAAATAGGTGCCTTGGTCTGGGAAAAAGGTCAAGAACTGGTCTTCACAGGTCCTAGAGATGATTGATAACCTTTGCTTCTTGTCCCATTAATTTTTATATACTTTTTTTAAACAAAAATTATGAACTTTACACATAATTTGGCTCGGTCTTATAATACTATTTGGAAGGTTCTCAAGTGTACAAAGTACTAATTAATCCCCCATTTTGGCCATATATTTCTTATATTTTATTTTGTCTTTTCCACATGTTTTTCAACACTTATCATCCCATTTCATAACTTCCCGACATTCTAGCCCCAAATAAGATCACCCCACTGTCTTGGGGTGCTCTGAGGAGGCACCCCGATCCCACCCCAAGTGCCCCATCTATGAAAATCCTAGTCCTCTTCTTTTTGTGTCCTTTATAGTTGTTGGTTATCTTTATCTTTTTCTTTGTCGACCTTGTCAGATTTATTACGAAATTAATCTTAGAAACCTATAAATATAAAGTTATAAGACCATAATGAGGGTCCTAGGTCTTTATATCATATCACTACTATCACTCCATATAGAGTTGCATCCATTGCATCACTTGCATCCACATAGTGCCATGCATTCAAGCTAGGATATCTGCATCACACACACTACATAGGGGGAGGGATTCTATTTTATTCCATGTACACATGTTATTAATATTTTATATAGTTACTATTGCTTGCTACTTCACAAAGTGCAAGTGACACGAGAACACCTAGTGAGCGATATGAACACACACACGTAACTACATCTGGGTTTGAAATGTAGTGCAATGCTAAGTGATAAGACCACTAGTTTGGCGGCTGAGGTCAGTCTAACTCATTCATTTTCATATTTTATTTTTCTATGGTTTGATACTTCCTTTTGCATTGCAAGTCATTTTCCATATCATCTGGAATATCTAACGTGACAAATAGAAACATTCAAATACATATTACAACCATACAAAAACCTATTTGTGAGATTTTACAAAGTGATCAAAGCACCCAAATTACGGACCGGGGTGCCCTGGGGTGCCCCAATACACTCCCAGACACCTCAACCATCTCAAATCCTTCGATATTCCCTTTATAAGGTCCCCGAGTGTCCATCCAAACTTCTTGATTTTATCTCCAGATCTGTGAAAACCTACGACAGTCTCTACAAATTAGCTAGGCTATTTATTTTCCCTTTTCTTACACATTAGGGTTTTATTTCACCTAGAATAATTTACTCACATTTATTTCATATTGATTTAGTTCATTTTCTACAGTTGTTTTAGTCCTCTTATTTAGATAAACATTAATATCTTAGTATTCCCTCCTTAGGCTACTTTAGATCTTATTTTTGTTAATCATTTTGGTGAACCTGACATGTCCTTCTAGAACCTTCTCTACTTTCTTTCCTCCCTTTCCCATGGCTCCTTCTCATGAGGAATTTACTGAAGCTCACCTTAAATCCATCCATGATCACCTTGTCAAACATCCACAAGATTTAAATTTACTCTTACATGTGGCTCATGAAGAGGCTACTTAACTTGGATAAACTCCATCCTCCTATTGATTTACCTACTTTCGTCACCAATCAACCCCTTGCTTCTACAATCCCACCTATATCCATTTTTCTCGTTATGGTTCCCAATCCTACTAATCATTTCACACCTCCTCTGTAGGTAATCAAGATTTAACCTTTGTATATCATGATCTCCAGTCTCAAATTCACAAATTGCAACACACCACTATATCTCCTTCTTTAAACTCTATTGTCTTGTTGCATACTCCATTTGCACCTATCATTTCCACCTACCCCCTCCTTCCCAACTTTTTACCCCTAAATTTCCTTCTTTCAATGGAAATGGTGACCCACAGATCACCTTCGTGCCTTGCATGTTTCTTGTCTTGATTTTACTTGATGATTACCCACTCTTGGATAAACTATTTCCTTGTAGTCTCCATGACTACACCATGTGTTAGTTCTAAGATGTACTGTTCATTCCATATCTTCCTTTACACATTTAGCCAATGCCTTTCTCACACACTTCTCCATCAAAATTGGTTCTAAGATGACCTAGAACTAGTTAGCACAACTCAAGAAAGGACCCAATGAGAAATTATCGAGTTATGTCTTATGCTATAAGAATAGTCTAGCCAAGATGACTAATGCCCTTGCCGATCTTTGAACTGTAAGATCTATTTATATAAAGTATTTTACTTCCTCTCTACAAAAGTGTTCTCTTTGAGAACTTTTCTTCTTTTGATCAACGTTTCCATACCCTTAAGCTATGTCAATTTAAGCTTACATCCTTTGGCAAACTTAAGTATCAAGAATAACCCTCCTCCTCTACTTGTTTTCAAAGCAAGATGACATTTAAACCCTCTATATCTAAGCCCATCAACACTACACTCACTTGTCAATGACACTACCCCCTTTAAGGAAGTTTGATCCCGATCTCCTAGGCATACATTCACCAACCTTCCTATGGAACCACATGTTATATTAAAATAACTCCTTGACAACAACCTCATTACCCTTATGCTACCATTTGAACTAGACCCTTCATGACCCAAAGGATGTAATTACAATGAAAAAATCTATTATTATTATCATTAATATGGAGGACATTCTACCAAATGATGTATGAAACTTTGCACAATTATCCAAGATGTACTTGAAAACAACCAACTCAAACTTCCGAACCTCGTTATCCCTCCTCCCTTTAATGATAAGGTTAAAATCAAAAATTTTCATGGTGATTACCACCACCATGAAAGAAATACTACAGATTCTTCCACTAATCATACATAGCATTCTACTCCACCCCGGATATAGGTGCGATTGAACTCTTAGTTGTTAACACGGACATGACCCCACCATTATTATCTATTTTTCTAATACCGACTACCACACTACATTCACTTCTAATCATATATACATTTAGGCATTTATAGACTTAACCTTTATAAACACCACCAAGGTTGATCCATCTTCCCCATTAGCACATGTTCCTTGTCTTTCTTACGATCTATTGGCTACCCTACATCACAAATTGATTTTTTGTTCAAGAGACCCTATGGTGTCATTCATTTACCTATCAACGTTGGACCTCTCATTCTTTCAACCCTTGTCTTGTAAGTCAAACTCTTGATGGATGTGATTTACTTCTCGGCCTCAATTGGATTTGAAAATCCCAATCTATCATTTCCATGAACCATTTACGTCTCAAATTTGTTTACAAAAACCAAGTTATTTCCATTAACGATGTTCCCCCTTCACCTCCATTATTGCTTCCTTCACATTATGATACTTGTGCGTTCGTACATCCTTATCACACAACTCCTCTGCCATCACCACTTGTACATATTATTCCTACTTTACTTGAATTGATCGGACCCTGTCGACCACTCCCTTCCATTAGTACTACAAATTGGCAAAAGCATATTCTTAGGATGATACCATATCTCGTTGCCGATCACCTCCTCGTTTTTATTCCACATGGCTCATTCTCGTCATGTACACACAACACCTTCATAATCACCATCAACCAAACACTTTACTATGCCTCGATATTCATCTTAATTCTACCCATCACATGCATATTGGTTTCATTCATCTCACATCATTTGTCTCCCATACCACCATTACTAGAGAAGTGTCCTACGACTTCATCATCATAGGAACCAATCGAGCGACCACTGTCCTTCGACCTTATCGGTTGAATCATTCATTTTCATCCCTTGGGGGAATTTCCATTACACACCCCCCCCCTCATTATATCATGGTTACCTTTTTCCTTTCTTTGTTCCTTCACATATTGGCATACTTATCGCAAACTATAGCACCCTCTCTACCCAATGACACACTCTTGTGCTTCGGTTCACACTGGACTATTGAGGGATTTCCCTTACACTAAAACCCACACACTACATGCTAAGTTATACACATTTCAATTCTATCATCATTTCTATATAACGCCTACATCCTACATTATCCTACACATACATCACCTATTATTTATTTCTAGACCATACATATTAACATTATACATACTATATCTTCCTCTACACTAGTCATCATTATCCATGAGGCTAGTTTTATCATTCCATCACTACATTTACGCTAGGTCCCATTATATATGGGTCTAGCTTTACATTTTATATCTACATATTCCATCTATGCCTATCATTACCACCTACATAACCTATATACATACATCATACCTATTGCACACGCTATACCGTATTCAATTACATATGGATCTAGTTGTATTTCTATTCCATTTCTATCCCTTACTATTATTGCATCTTCCTCATCAAACATTCATACACTTCATACATTTTACATGCTACATAGATTCCATTGTATATGAATCTAGTTCTCCCTACCATTCTTGCATATTCCATTTCTATATACATTACATATCCTATACACTTTCCACATATCATGCATTGCATTCCCACACTACCCATTTATATACCATCTACATCCCTTGGTCATTTATACTACGTTGTCTTATATGCATTGCACTCACCACCCTATGATGCACTCTAGTTCCTCATTCCATACTAGACTATCGAGGGTTTACTAGTCAAATGGAACTTATGTTCACCGTGCGACATCCTTTCCATCCAACCTTTCCCGCATTAGTGACATATACCTTAGGTTAAAATGTCACCCATTCTATCATCTTATAGTTGTATACGCTTTAGGATAAATCACCACCCTCCTTTTATCATCTTAGAGGGGCATACACCTTAGGGTACATCACCACTCCCTTCTTATTCATCCCATAGTGACATACACTTTAGGCTAAATTTTCACCCATCTTCCTTCCTTCATCTTATACTAATATATACTTAGGTATAAATAATCACTTCCTCATTCAACAAGTTGTGGTATACACTTAGGCTATAGGGTCCACACACATCTTTCCATACAAGTACATCCCTATATGCTTCTTCCATAGTTATAAACACTTAGGGATAAATTATCACACATATATTCAACAAGTCATTATATACGCTTTGGCTATAGGGTTCATGCACATATTTCCATAGGTCACATTTCATCACCACTACACATGCACACTCATCATAGCGTGTTAGATACAACCTACACTACTCAACCATTTCCCAATGACACACTCTCATTTACAGTTCATTCTTGACTAATGAGGGGGAAAATAAAATGAACCTCACTATATACACATTCCATTCACTTGGGGGGCACATTTCTCCTATCATTCCAGCTTGCATTCCATTGCATCCAACCATAGAATATTACATTTTCTTGGTGGCATTTAATCTTACTTGCTATTTTTTTGCATGATCAATTTACTACACATGTTAGATTTCTTTCTTATATGTCATTATCATACACACATGTGCGTTCACATATTTGTTAAGTGTAATCATAAATATAGGACTCTACACATGGCATGGATGCTCGCCTTCTACCATTCCTACATGTTATATTGTTTCATTTTGTACTTAACATCTTATACTACTTGTTTCTACATGTTTTGACATATTAGCTACCCCTCGACATGCTAACAGGTGTTCCATGTGCAACAATTATTTTTTTAGGATTACATGTTTCCATGACTACTTGTTTTTTTCTACTTATCTCGTGTTGTTTTCCATTGTCTATGGGATTTTCCCTTTTCTTGTGTGCACACTTCTCTGCTATTTGCATCCATGATGGCCTTGAGTGTCTTATGACATCATGAGTGATGTCCCATGTTTGAAATTTTCTTTGTGTGGTCTACTTATTTTCTTGCATGTTTACACTATTGTGCTTGGTAGTTTTTACATTGTCTGTGTATTTTACACTTGTCTTATTGCATGCATGCATTTTCAAACTAACACTTATATTGTCTAGCCATCCCCTTTTATACATGCCTTGGTATTTACCAATCATTTCCCTTTCCCCTGAGAGGGCGAGTTCTACAGGTTAGAGTGTGGTTGGGTCCTCTTTTGGGGCTGTATTCTCCTTTTCGTGACGTCACATGCACCCCCAAAGAGGGGGAATCATTGAGGGTTTTCTACTAACACAACATCTTTACACTGGTTCAGTACAATGCACTTTCCACCCTTGGCATTATGGGTTTACATATAGCGAGTGAGTTTAAACTAGTCTATGAAATCCATACACAATGGCCTCAACATGACATGGTATTCTTTGGTAATTCTATGGAGTAGTTATAGGATTGGGGGTTATAGTGGGTGTTCCTCTCTACACTTCTCCATCTAGTGGAATTTACCCAAAAAACTAGGATAGTATAAAGATCTCTTCTTATTTCAGTAGAAGTGGTTAGAATTGGAGGATACAATGCAACACCTCCCTACCTTCTTCAGCCAGGGTGGCATGAGATCACCCAAAACACTCGCATAAGACAAGACATCCTTCTACACTTTTTTTCTCAACATGGGTCGGTGTACATGTTCCATTAAAAATTTTCTAGCATATTTCACATTTACATATTTTGCACATTTCCATTTACATGCGTATTTTACACAACATTTTCACATACATACATATTTGACTACTTGATCATTTTCTCCTTGTAAGTCTGCCATATAAGAAATAAGTAGTCAAGTTTGGGGCAACAAAAAAACAATGATGACAACGAAAATGAGAACACACCGCTACGGAACTTTCCTTTACTAACCATGTAGGTACACTAGACAACAAAAATACACACACATTCCACCCTAGGTTCACTCTCATCACTTTTATGCACATTTTTCATTTTGTCATTTCATGCTTAAGTCTAGTCCGTTTGACACGTCTTCTTCTACACTCTACATGGATATCAAGTACACATATCTATATACTCTACGTTATCGAGATTTTTTCTCACCAACAAAAAGTGGGGGTAAAATGTAGACACAAAATTATGTACTTTACACATAATTTGGCCTAGTCTTATACTACTATTTGGAAGGTTCTCAAGTGTACAAATTACTAATTAATCCCATCTTTTGGCCATATTTTCATTATATTTTATTTCATCTTTTCTACATGTTTGCCAAAATTATCATCCCATTTCATAACTTCCCCAATATTCTAGCCCTAAGTCGGGGCACCCGGCCTATCTTGGGGCACCCTGAGGTGCCCTAATCTATGAAAATCCTCTTCCGCTCCTTTTTAGGTCATTTCTAGTTGTTTTTCATCTTTATATTTTTCTTAGTCGACCTTATTGGGTTTGATTACAAAATTAATCTTGAGAGCCCTATAAATATAAATTTATAACACCATAATGAGGGTCCTAGGTTTTTACATCATATCACTACTATCAATCTATCTAGAGTTGCATCCATTACATCACTTGAATCCACATAAAATCATGCATTCAAGATAGGATATCTACATCACACACACTACATAGGGGAGGGATTCTATTCTATTCCATGCACACATGCTATTTAAATTTTCTATAGTTATTATTGCTCGCTACTTCACAAAGTGCAATTGAAATGAGAGCACCTAGGGAATGACACACACACACACACACACACACACACACACACACACACACACACACACACACACACACACACACACACTAGAACTACATTTGGGTTTGAAATGTAGTGCAACACTCAATGATAAGACCACTAGTTTGGAGAATGAGGTTAGTCCAACCCATTCATTTGCATCTTTATTTTTTTAGGGTTTGATACTTCCTTTTGCATTGCAGGTCATTTTCTAGCTCATATGATAGATCCAACGCAATGTAAAGTAAGATTTCAAAGACATCTTATGACCATATAAAAACTAGTTTGTGAGCTTTTATAGTGATCGAGTGCCCATATTGTAGAACATGGAACCATGGGGTGCCCTAATACACTCCCAGGCATCCTTGTCATTTCAAATCCTTCATATCTACCCTTTGTAGGGTCCACGAGTTTCCGTCCACACTTCCCGATTTTATCTCAAGATCTACGACAACTTGTGATAGTCTCTACAAATCAGCTAAGCTATTTATTTTCCCTTTTCTTACACATTAGGGTTTTATTTCACTTAAAATAATTTACTTGCATCTATTTCATATAGATTTAGTTCATTTTCTACATGTTGTTTTATTCCTATTTAGATTAACATTAATATCTTAGTATTCCCTCCTTAGGCTACTTTAGATCTTATTTTTGTTAATCAACTACTTTAATGCTCCAAATATTCCAATAGTAAGAAATAACCTGAAAAATACCAAAAGGAAGTATCAAAACCTAAAAACAAAGGTGCAAGTGAATGGGTCGACTAGACTCAATTTCCATAAAAGTGGGCTTATTAACCGAGCGTTGCACTATATTTTAGACCCAAATGTAGTTCTGGTGAGTGTGTGCATGTTGTTCCCTAAGTTCTCTTATTCTAGTCACACTTTGTGAAATATCGAGCAATAGCTAAATGTAGAAAATGTAATGGAATGTGTGCATGGAATAGAATAGAATCCTTCCCCTTATGAAGTGTGATGTAAATTTCCTAACTTGTGCATTGATGATGGAGCTATATGGATGCCAATGCAATAGATGGATGCAACTCTAGATGAGTGATAGTAGTAGATGATTCTAGGTCCTTCATTATGGTATCATAACTTTATATTTATAGAGTTATCTTGCTCTAATTTTGTAATTAACCCCAAAAAGTACAATCACAAGAAAGATAAAGATGTAAAATGGCTAGAAGAGGCACAAAAATTGTGGGAAAGTGCAAAAATGGCTGGGGTGCCACATGGGGACAAGGCACCCATAGGCGCCCCAACCGAGGTTAAAATAACACGGAATGTCAGAAAATGGTTGGGCATATGGGTGCAATAGGTCGAAATTATGAAATAAAATAAATAAGATGGCCAAAGGATAGGGGTTAATTAGTACTTTATTCACTCAAGAACATTCTAAATAGTAGTATGAGAATAAGATGAATAAATGTATAAAGTGCATGATTTTATGACTACATTTTTCCCCCACTTTATGTTGGTAAGTGCAAAGCTTGGTAACATGAAGTAGATAGAGATGTGTACCTGATGTCCATGAAGAGTGTAGTAAAAATGCACCAAAGGACTAGACAAAATCATGGAATGAAAAAAATATGGAGGAGCTTGGAAATTATAGATAAAAAATTTGTAAAGAAAAAGTGATGAGAGTGAACTTAGGGAGGAACATGTGTGTGTAGCTATCACAGGTGTAGTATACCTGTATGGTTATTAAAGCATGTGTGCTGCCATATAATGTTGTTGTTGTTACCCCCATTTGATTGCTTGTTCTCATACAACCGACATGTAAGGAGAAAATGATCAAGTAGTCAAATATGTATGTATGTAAATGTAAAAATGTTATGTAAAAGATGCATGTGTATGTAAAATATGCTAATGTAAATAAAAATGTAAATGTAAAGGTAAATGGAACATGTGCACCTGATCCATGTTGAGAGAGAAAGTGTAGAAGAATATCCTATATTGCAGATTTTTGGGGTGATCTCATACCATAAGCCAAATAAGTGTAGGGAGGAAATGCTCTGTTTCCTCCAAGCTCTAACTATGTGTAGAGATCTCTGTACTATCCTAGTTTTTGGGCTATTTGATGCCACTGGATGAAGTAGTGTAGGGAGGCACACCCACTGTAACCTCCAAGCCTGTAACTACTTCCCAGAATTCTAAGGACACCATGTCCTATAAAATCCATTGTGTATGGGGTTCATAGAATGGTCTGAACCCACTCGTTGTATGTAACCCACAATGCCAAGGGCGAAAAGTGCACTAAATTGAACCAGTGTAAATACATTGTGTTAGTATGTAAACCCCAAATGATGCCCCCTCTTTGGGGGAACATGCGATATATCTAATAGGACATATGCAGCCCCAAAAGAGGACCAACCACATGTATGTTATAACCCTAGAAAGTTCTTGGTAGAAACCAAGGCACACACAAACAAGAAGGCTAGCCAAAAACAAGTGTAAACATGCATGCATGTAGAAAACAATGTATAAGCTATGCAAATAGTGTGTAAGCTACCAAGAAAAGTAATGTAAACACACAAGAAGAAAATTAAGCCACACGAAGTGGGATGCAAGCATGGGACACAACCGATGATGTAGTAAGACACGAAATGCCATAATGACCACAAACAAAAAAAACTAGTGTGTATACCAAACATATGGCAAGGCCCGTAAAAAATAATAGAAAATGTAAAAAACAAGTATGGAAACCAAAGGTATACCTACATAACAAATATTACACATGAAGCAAGCGTTAGGTTGTTATAAAGATAACTAGTATGTGAAAAGCATGTATAAACAAGTAAAGTGTTAAGTACAAAATGAAACAATAACACCCGGATGATACGAATGTGTGGATTACTTTAGCTAAATGACCAATATAGGAAGGGTAGAAGGAAAGCATCCACGTCATGTGTAAGATACTTGTATACGAGATCAAAAATAGAAAAAGGAATGATGATGCATGTGTTTATGATATAGATAAATGACATACAAGTAAGCTAATTATCATGTGTAATAAAGTGATCATGAAAAAGATTAAGTAAGCAAGAATAAAAGAAACCATAATATGTAGTATGTTGTGAAAGAGTGGAATGGAATGTAAGATGGAATGATAGAGCCACATGCCCCCAAGTGGATGGAAGTGTATGTAATAAGGTTCATTTTATTTTCCCCCTTAGTAGTCAAGAATGAACTGTAAACGAGAGTGCGTCATCGGAAAATGGCCAAGTAGTGTGGGTTGTATCTAATGTGTTGTGAGGAACGTGTAGGTTTAGTTATGAGATGTGACCTAATGATGATTGTGTGAACCTTATAGCCTAAGTGTATATGAATAGATGAACATATAAGTGATGATTTATCCTAAGCGTATATCAATATAAGATGAATTGACGAGTGATGATTTTCCACTAAGCATATATCACTACGAAATGTATGGAGGCTATGATGATATAACCTAATGTGTATGCCACTATAAAATGATAGAATAGGTGTTGATTTAACCTAAAGCGTATGTCACTAATAGATGAATAGTATGGAGTGGTGATGTAACCTAAGGTGTATACCACTACAAAAGGATGGAATAGGTGATGATTTATCCTAAAGCATATGTCACTAGCCTAGGAATGTCACATGGTGAAAGGTTGAGTAGTAAATGTGTAAGGTCCATTTGATTTGTAAACCCTCGGTAGTCAAGTATGGACTAAGGAACTAAAGTGCATCATCGAGTAGTGAGTGCAACTCATAGAAGATAATATAGTCTATGTATTGATAAAATTATACCATGTGATGAATAAAAAAATGTATATACATGATATGTAGAACACAAAATGGAATAGGTGTGTAGAATGACATGTGTGTAGATAGAATAGTAATGTAGTATGTAAAATGATGTAACACTAGAATCATATGTGATGAAGACTAGGATAACATTTATAATATGTGTGAAGATACATGGTATAATATGTATAGTATGGATAATGTAATATGTAGGATAAGTAGTGTAGGATGTAAGATGTGTAGATAGTGGTGTATGTCTAATGATGACTATAATAATGTAGGATGTGTGAATACATGAATGTTGAAGTGGTTTAGTAGAATGTATGGTGAATGAAGCATAATTTATGATCAATTGCAACATGTAATGCCTATGTTGCACTTTTGTGTGAGGTTTATCAGTAGAAATAATCCCTCATTAGTAGAGTGTGAACAGAAGCACAAGAGTGTGTCATCGGGTAATGATGATAGAATGCGTAATGAATATTCTAAATGTGAGGATATAAATGTATAAGAATTTAAAATATGATTATTGTGACTATGATAATATTAGGTACGGGGGAAGGTGGATTTTTATGGCCCCCAAGTATGTGTGAATGAATGTACTATCCAATGATGGTGAAGGACATACGTCCTTCATCTTATCTAAGAGGTGACAACATATTACCATGCTCTAATAATGTAAGTATAGTAGACAAACATTATAGTGGTGAATGAAGCCTATGTACATGTGAGAAATGAATGGATGAAGAAGGTCATGACATCAAAAATGTGTTGGTGATGGAGATCTATGATACAAAATGCATAGATGAAGAAGACCCACGCGGAAAAAACGAGGTGGTGATCTATGCCAAGATACCATGCCTAAAATGACATGAGCACATTATGGCGGAAAAGGTCCACCTGTGAAGAAAACTTTCGACCATTTAACTGATGCAAGCTGAGGTTTCTATGTGAGGAGTAGACCTATACTTATGTGTAGGGATAGTGGAGTGATTCGGTCATGTAGATGATACGTGATTAGGATAACTAGGAATAGATTGGGCTTTGAGAAACATAGAATGTGATGTACTAGATAAAGTAGGGGATGTGCTAGATACTATGCAAGGGATTGTGACCATGGAGTAGATGGAGGGACACCATCAATATAAATTACTTGATTTTTATGAATGAACTTGAGGTGTAAATGATTCATGGAAATGATAGATTGAGAGTGACGAATCCAATTAAGACCAAGGAGCATGTCACATCCCTCAACTGTGTTTCCAACGAGGAAAGGCACAAGCATTATAAGAGGACCAACCATGACATGTAGTTGAACAATGCCAAAGGGTTTTTCGAAAGGGTATTTGACTTGAGATAGAGGATACCCGATAGCCTTAAGGAGTGACATAGAACACGCACTAATGGGCCATGATGGGTCAACCTTAGTGTTGTTGATGGAGGTTGAGCCAATAGATGCGTGGATGTGCAAATGGTTAGATGTAAACTTGGTGTGATAATTGACATTGGAAAAGGAAATGATAGGTGGCAAAGCTTCAGTGTTAGCAATAAAGAAGTAGATATCCCATAGGGAAGAAGGTACTGCATGATAGACATAATTAGTAGAGGAATCGGTTGTTTTCGTATCATGTTTTGATAAGGGGTTGTTAAAAATATTAAGTTTATGATTGTCATTAGTTTTTGTGGATGTTGTAGATTTCAGAAGCTCAATTTAACTATTTTCAATCATATCTTGAATGAGATGTCGTAACCGAAAACAATGATCAGTGGAATGTCCAATGCATTGATGATAATCACAATAAAAATTGTCATTGAAATTACACCCTTTGCGTTGAGAGAGGGATGGGTATTGCAGTGGTGATGGTAAGTTAATAAGATTACTATCAATGAGTTGTGGTAGAAAAAATTGGTGGTTTACTAATCTTAGTAAAAGTATGCATCTTGAATAAAGTCGAGATATCCCATGTGGGAAGTCTTGTATGGATATGATGTCCCCTTTTTGGAAAATGAGAATTTTAACAAACTTCCACACCAATCAAATAAAAAAGGATTAGATTCTTTTGATTCAACCTCGAATAACCCAATGTCAGCCAATTACAACCCAAAATGGAGTTGGAAGTAGCCAAGGTGCTAGGATATGGAATTTAAAACCTCTTAATTATAATTTTTTTATAACAGTAGTGAATTAATTTTAAATAGTAGAAAAAAACTAAAAATTCAAAAATTCATAACTCAATCAATATTCCTTCTTTTCATATGAAACAAAGTGCACAATAAAATTAAGAGTTTTCCCTTTCCAATGAACCAAGGATCAGATTTTTCTAAGCACTAGAAACCCTTCAAAATAGCATCCAAACTTCCAGATCTGGGTGCTAGGGTTAGCAGAAATTATTAAATTAATAACCAACACTTCTCTCAATTGTTTTCACCCTCTAAAAGCTTTTTTTGATGCACAAAAATGCCAAGAATAGATCTAAACTGAAATCAAAAAATTTAAGAATCAAAATGTGTCACAAACAATTCATAATCCAACCCCATACTACTGCAACTTCTAAAATTATTTCTCACTTAACCAACCAAGCAAAAGCCTTCAAACTTTGGATTTTGGACCACAAAAATATGAAGAATAATATTCCAAAATTATTTTTCACACAAAAACATGAAACCCTAATTTTTACCTAAAAATTAGGTCACTAACACATTTAGGGCATCAAATCATCTCCAAACATTATGAAATTAATTGCAAATCACATTAGATCTAAAAACTAACAATTATATTCCCAAATCCTATAACAATAACCATATTTGCACCATAACTAAATGCACTAAGGTTAGGAACACTTTCCCAATCAATTCACCACATAATAGATGCAACATACACACAAATGGATCCTTATCAAAATCATATTTAATTCAATTCCAAATTGAATGAGAGAGAGAGAGAGAGAGAGAGAGAGAGAGAGAGAGAGAGAGAGAGAGAGAGAGAGAGAGAGAGATGAAAAGCTAGGGCATACATCTCATTTCTCCAAGCATGAAGAGACATAAATGATCAAATCAACATCCCAAATGATGGCCATGCAACCTTATTTTATAACATAAGGGGTGTAACATTCAAATGGCCGACCTTTTCCCTTTTGGAGGGAAAACTAATCAAAGTTAACTAAAATATTAAAAACTAACTTCATGTGCACTTTATTATTTTCTAATTAAATAATAAAGAGTAACTAACCTATGTGCAAATTATAAAACTAAATAAGACTCCCACTTGTAGTCTAGGCATGCCAAGGGGTTACAATGTAAATGAAAGAGATGAACTGATATATTAGTAATGCCCCATTAAAAGTGACATTACAATCATCCCCTCTCGGATATTGCAATAACAAGCTCGTAGATCCACGTATCATGCACCCAAGAGAAGAAACAAAGTGATGCATCTAAAGTCTTTCTCTGTGTAATTCAATTGATGAAGCACTTGGAAGAACATGTTTCCTTCCCCCATGTCAACCCAAAAAAGTGGGTCCTTAGCTCGGTAATTGGTGCTCCAAGTAATGGTGTCCTCAACATGGCATGGGGAGTCATCAAAGGGATGAGATTTGCTAAGCTCCAAGGCTTCCCACTCAATAATGCCCTCATGAAGTGAGTAGGACAGCGATATTTCTTCACATGTCTTCAATCCTGCACATGAAGCAAACTTATTAGAAAAATAAGTGTTGAATTTTTTTTTCCAATGTGTCTCCATGGTGTGAATGGCTCACAAGTCTCCTTCATGTATGGGTTGCCCCCAAATGTCACAATGCTGCCCCATACTTCCTTGAACTACCAAAAACCAAATGCTGTCATAAAATAAAAATTTGATAAAAAATCGACAGCTTGAAAAATCCAAATTCATCCCCATACGAGCCCTACTTGATTCTTTGAATCCATGTGTGAGTGTACTAATGGAAAAATATCCCTTATCCTCATACCTTATGGCTCTAAAGGTCACAAGAAGATTGCTGAAATAAATTACAACAGTGTAAATAAAAATATTTGACCTCAAGGTATCCCAACTCACCTTGGGTAAGGCCAACACTAAACTCTCACAACCCACAATGCATTTTTCCCTGGGGTTCATTTTAAGATACCTCTTGGAAATCGGAGGTGGAAAATACTTGGAAAATATCCCTAGAACTAGTTTTGCGGGAAGGAAAAGTTTTTAGGGTTGTATGTAAACTTTTCACTTGATTTTCAAGTGGTGTGATAGAGTGCTTTGCGACATGCAACAAGATATTTTCTTTCACGCGTCAACAAGGTTGTTGTCATGTGACAACAAATATCTTGTCGTGTGTCAACAAGGTTATTGATGTGTTATAGAAAACTTGCTGTCACATGACAACAACCTTGTTGATGCATGTCAACGAGGGTGTTATCCATGTCACATGTTAAAAAATTTCTGTCATGCGTCTTCTTCCTCTACACTCTGTCATGCGTCAACAAAATTTCCTGTTACACGTCAACAAAATCTTTGTTTCATGTCTACAACCTCTACCCTCCTATCACATGTTTAATATACTTGATAATACATATGCCCCAGGTGTGGTATGAGTGAGCTAGTAGGGTTATAATTGGAAAATAATCTATGATTATATAGGAGATAGTTTCAAGGGTAGGCGAAGCGATCCCTAAAAAATTAAACTATAAATTTTAGGTGAATAGGCCATTGACCGAACCAAAAAATTCATCTTTTCAAAATTTTCAAAATGGAATATTTTCCATATTATGAATATTCACCACTAAAATTATCCATGTTGTTCCTATGAAAACAAGTTCTAAAACACATTCACACACATGTTGTAGATCTGGTCCAAAGTGAATTTTATGCAAAGCTTTGCACCTCTTCCTTCCATAGTTGAATAGTCATCATATTTTCCTTTATTTTCCAAAACATAACATGAAAATGTAACACCATAACTTCCTCTTTTCTTCTCCCAATGCAAATGAAGTGTTAAGTGGCCTCAAAATGATCCCCCGTAACATGTACAAATGATGCTCCAAACTGAAAATTAGCATATGTGTGATGAATCCTTTTTGGGCATACTAACATGTACCCAAACAAACTAAAAATGTACATGAAAACAATGTGTATATCAATGGAAATATTAAGCATACACATAATCTTCTTAGTTGAAAATTCACGCATGAATAGACAATGTTTAGAGTTTATTTTTATGATCCCAATAACCTTCCTTATGACCCAAAACTGAAACTCATCATGATATAAGAACAATAGAATATTTAACTTGATCATCTCATAAGTACATGGAAGTAGCAATACAAATAATTCAAAGTTGTTTCTCACTTCTTCATACCATGAGGTAGCATGTGCATGATGATACCCCATTGTTTCTATTCCATCATTCATATAAGAAAAGGGAAAATCAGAAATATAACTCATGCAAGGAATCTCATACCATTCATTGTGCCAATGGATTTCCCTTATGAAAGGAAGTAATACATCTGAAACAAAATGATTGGGGCTACCCATCATACCTTTGTGCCATGGAACACCTTCATACTCCTTAAAATTTTCAACCCAAACATCACCTTCTACCTTGGAATCATGCAACCTTATTTTTGATTGGTGTGGGGATTCCTTAAACTTCATTTTTTAGTGAATGAAGTCATTTATTTGCTCTCTAATTATTGTTGTTATGCATAGACCAGCGAGATGAGAATGGTCTAAAGTATCTAGAAATACCTCTTCTTGCATGACACACATCCCCACATCCTTGTATTCATTACCAACCCAAGTAGCATTAGTAACAATCAAATAATGTCAATTGATTACCTCTTGGCTGCCCTCATTTTGTTTGTCCATGAAAACTTGTAAATCAATCTTCTCTTTCCTCTTTGACTCATTTCCCATGAGCACTTTATCATCATTGATGCAATCATCAAAAGGAAAAGAAACATCATTAATAAAAATGAATCTTTACCTTTCTTATTTTCATTTGGTGGCTCTTCTTCCTTTACTTCCCTTGAACCAAATCTGATTTTTCTATCAATCACCAAGTCCCATGCAAGCATTAGATATCAAAAATTATCATCAAACACCAAAGGACTCATACCTTGGAGAGTTGATCCTTCTTGCTTCATAGGAGACCTTGCTAACATATATGCCTTCACCTTGCTTGAACATTGATCCAAAACACCTTTGGCTAAAGTATGAGCAATACATGACTCCTCTTATCTCAAACCTTCCTCAAGTATGGATAGCAATTGTTGTGGAGGATCCACATATTCATTCAATGTTAGGGACATGATGGTTTGCATTGCAACCATTATTTTTTGTGAATGATCATCATGTAAGACAACAAATAATACTTCAAACATGTGTAGAATGAGATCATCACAATCAAGATCTAACATTGGTATACAAGTTCTTACCTTTGCCATGTTCTCCAAGATCTTAACCCTCTTATAAAAGTAAGGGTTTGTGGTGTCCCAAATATTTTGAAAGCTTCCTATCATGATCTCAAAGACTTCCTCAATGGTGGTGTCATTGTATGTAAAATTGGGGTTGATATCCTTGCAACCTCACTAATGCAAGTGATGACCATAAGCCTCACCTCCACCTCCTCTTGCCTCAATAGTTTAGATATAGTAAAGTGAGTCATCAAGGAGTCCATTAATAAAAACATGGAGCCATAATCCAATTGCTTTACCATGGACAAAAAATTTGTAGCTTCCTCCAAAATGCTAAGAAAAACATCTCTCGAAAGGTGTGGAGGATCAAGCCATCTCCCTAATATGCAAAACTGCATTTTCATTTTTCCTTCACTTGTTAACCCCATGATTCACACCCCATGTATCTAGATCTGCACACATAAACTCCATAAGAGTAGAGGAAAGTTTCTTTGATACATCTCGTGATGTCCCCTTTTAGGTAAATGATAATTTTTACAAACTTCCACTCCAATTAAATAAAAAGGATTACATTCTTTTGATTCAACCTCAAATAACCCAATGTCAGCCAATTACAACCAAAATGATGTTGGAATTAGCCAAGGTGGTAGGCTATGGAATTTAAAACCTCTTAATTCTAATTTTGTATAGCAACAATGAATTAATTTGAAATAGTTGCAAACAATTTAACACTTCAAAATTCCTAACTTAATCATTATTTATCCTTTTCATATGAAACAAAGCGCACAATAAACTTGATATTTTTCCCTTTCCAATGAACTAAGGATCAATTTTTTCTAAGCACTAGAACCCCTTCAAAATAGCATCACAACTTGTAGATCTAGGTGCTAGGGTTAGCGATAATTATTAAATTAATAACCAACACTTCCCTCAACTATTTTCACCCTCCAAAATCTTGTTTTGATGCACAAAAATGCCAAGACCAAATCTAAATTGAAATCAAAATTTTTAAGCATAAAAATGTGTCACAAACAATTAATAATCCAACCCTAGACTGCTACAACTTCTAAAATTATTTACCACTTATCCAACCAAGTAAAATCCTTAAAAATATGGATTTTGGGCCACAAAAATATGACAAATAATATTTCAAAATTAGTTTTCACACAAAAACATGAAACCGTACTTTTACCCTAAAACGTAGGTCACCCAACACATTTAAGGCATCAAACCATCTCCAAAAATTATGAAATTAATTGAAAAACACATCAGATCTAAAAACCAACAATTATATTCCCAAATCATGCAAAAATAACTCAATTTACACCATAAATAAATGTGCTAGGGTTAGGAACACTTTCCCAATCAATTCGCCACACAATAGATGCAACATACACACAAATGGATCCTTATCAAAATCATATTTACTTTAATTTCAAATTGAATGAGAGAGAGAGAGAGCACAATAAAGAGTTATGGTATACATCCATTAGGCATACATCCCATTTTTCCAAGCATGGAGAGACATAAATGATCAAATCAACATACCAAATGATGGTCATACAACTTCCTTTTATAACATAAGGGGTGTAACATTCAAATGGACAATCTTTTCCCTTTTGGAAGGAAAGCTAATAAAACTTAATTAAAATATTAAAATACTAACTTCATGTGCACTTTATTATTTTCTAATTAAATAATAATGAGTAACTAGCCTATGTTCACATTCTAAAACTAAACAAAATTCCCACTTGTAGCACTAGGCATGCCAAGGGGTTAGAATTAAAATGAAAGAGATGAACTGATATATCAATAATTCCCTAGAAAAGGGGACATTATAATGGTTTTGGTCAAAGATCCCTAGGAGTAGAGACTGCATTTATAGTGGTGTATCTATCCAAGCTCTTAATTAAAATATTAAAATACTAACTTCATGTACACTTTATTATTTTCTAATTAAATAATAATAAGTAACTAGCCTATGTTCACATTCTAAAAATAAACAAAATTCCCACTTGTAGCACTAGGCATGCCAAGGGGTTAGAATGAAAATGAAAGAGATGAACTGATATATCAATAATGCCCTAGAAAAGGGGACATTATAATGGTTTTGGTCAAAGCTCCCTAGGAGTAGAGACTGCATTTATAATGGTGTATCTATCCATGGGTTTAGTTACAAAATGTTTAGATGGTGGTTTATTTTGAAAGTGTGTTGATGACAATTCTTTTTTTTATATATTTAAGCTTTCCTATGGGTAATAGTTTAGTCTCACAAAGCTTGAGAGTATGAAAAGTTGATCAAATGAAGGATAATTTTCAAAGATAAAACTCTCATGTAGGGGTGGTAATAGACTCTGGATGAATAAATCTTGAAGCTCAAGATCCGTAAGGACATTAGACATCTTGGCTAAGTTGTTTTTGTAACGCAAGACATAATTAGATAAGTGTTTTTAGTTTCTGTTTAAGCTGTGCCAATTGAGCATAAAATATCTTAGAGCCAATATTGATAGAGAAATGTGTGAGAAAGGCATCGATAGATGTATGAAAGAGACCACAAAATGTATAGGTAGATCATAGAACCAACGCATCACATAGTCTTGCAAACTATAAGGAAAAATATTTTCTAAGAGAATATGATTGTCCACATAGTCAAGGCAGGCTACATGGAATGCGTGGAGATGCTCTTGTGGGTCACCATGGCCTTTGAATATAGGTATCTTAGGAGAGACAAAATTTGGTGGGAATGTATAAGTAGATATGGCAGGTGTGAAAGGAGTATGTAGCAATGAGGTAGAATCTAGAGATGGTGATGCACGTGATGTAGCTAGCTGAAGTTGTCGAATATGGGTTTGTAAGTCCTGATATAAAGAGGTCAAATCTGGGAGTTTGAAGAGGAAAAAAGTATGCAAAGGATGAGTACCAGAGTGAATGGAAGGAGCCATGTGGGTAGGAATAGAGGGAGGAAACATAAGTGGGTGGAGTGGAGACCATGGGAGAAGAGGAAACAACTATGGCAGTTGAAGCATCACGAGCACGCTAAGTAGTGATTAGAGCATGCAATACATGAGGGAGATGAGTAGGGTTTTCACACAATGCTTGGTGAAAGTTAGTAATAGCATTGAGTTGGTCTTGATCAACATTGGTGTCTTCATCATAGGAATTTTCACTATAAATAAATGTCTAAAGTGCATGATTTTGTGACTACATCCCCTTTAACCACCAAACTTGCTAATATGGGGACATATTCTACACTATTGGGTACTACTTTTTCATTTATTAAAAATAATCTTTCACATCCTAGATATGCTTATATTATATATTGTGATATATTATCCAATTTTTATGCTAACACATATGGATCAAAAGGTGAATAGTATACCTTGTTCCATGTGCATATTGGGTACTATATAAATTTAATCACCTTACATATTATTTTTATCTCTTAGTCTTATGTGTACAACCTTTTTCCTTCTCCATGTGAGTGTGACAATTAGGTGTCCCTTGTTTGCAACCTCGCCATTTTCTTATGAAAACATGCAACCCTTGTTTGTGTGTGTAACACTGCTATGTTCTTTGTATGCATCTATTGGGATTTATATGAATGCATATATGAGATTTATTTTTATATGTGTATGTTTGTATACTTGTATTTTTATCTAATATGTTATCTCGTATGTGTCATGGTTTCTACTTTGTGCACTTTCTTGTAAGGGTGGGTTGTATATGGTGGCCACTAAAACTATCTTCTATGTGATCCAGTGATGAATATATGCTACATTTGAATTAGACACACTTCAATTATTTATTGATGATTTTATATATAAAATCACACACTTGATACTTAAATCACTCCTCTAAGTATGTTTTTATATGCATGATTCCTAAGTAATACAACTAGACATTAATAACACTTGTTTTTCCCTTACATTATTTTATCTTTTCCATGTTATTATTATTTAATTTTTGGAATTTCCAATTTACTTTTGAATAGGGGAAAATTTGTGACCCAACTCTTTATTTTCTATTTTATCCTATAAGAAACCCAGATAATGCTGCCCATTAAGGAAAAGAGTACCCATGTGTTATTTCCCCTTTGGGTGCTTTTGTCCTTTTCCCTCCTTTTCTCAAATTTTAAATGCCACATCATTTGTTAGCTTTTCTAAATTACTACCCATAATTTGGGGTTGGATTTTTTACTTGTTAATGACCAAACTCAAACAAGGGAATAATATAATACACACACGCACATATGACTTAATCACCATTATTAGGGGCTAGAAAACATGGGCTATTACTTACTATGTACCACTTGGGAAAAAATCAACATTCAAGGACTTCTTTTGGGCTGCATTATTCATTACATATGAGGGGCTATTTCTGAATTCCATCTCACACATTCATCTTGGGGGAAAGTAGTTGTATCCCACTATCTTGGTTTAAATGGACTAAGGGAAACCTAACTTCAAGGGACACAATTCAATAACACACTCTAAAACTACATAGAGTATGAAATGTAGAGAAAAGATCAGTGAAAATCACATCGAGGTGACCACCGAGGTCGAGACTGACTTAAGAATATGCATTATTCATGTCATCCAATGTTTTCTTGAGCCTTGTGTAGGTATCTAGGGTTTTGTTTTGCAAGTTTAGGTGTAACACAAAACCCTACATAGAAGTGGATGTGACAGAGAGTGAAAGGAGGAAGACAAGTCTAGACCCTCGAAGATCATATCCAAAGTTTCTTTTAGGACACTAGCACTATTTCGGTGGTCTTGCTGAGGGAGTTTCAGATTCTAGTTTTCTAGATAAATTTTACTTAGTCTAGATCTAACCTTTTCCAATCACTTTCCAACTTGAGATCAACCTAGATCTCAATACAAGTTAATTCACTCATATTTCACTATTTTTTATACTTATTTGTTCTTACATGCTAGATCTTATGTATTGTTGTTACATTCATTTGATCTCAATACTCTAATTAGGGTTTAATTTTTGTTAAATCATTTGGTGAACCCAATATTTGCATGCCCATTATCAGATCTATTCTTCTCCAAAACCAGGACCCTAGTCTCATTAGGGTTCATATATATTTCTTATCTTCAATTCACACCCGATTGCTATCTATAATTTTCCATAAATCTAATATGTAAATATTTTCCTATAATTTTATGGTTGGTTCAACCCTTTGGGTCACTTTATAAGGATCCTAATTTTCAAATAATTGTTTCTTTCATATCTCAAGAATAAAGACTTTATTTTCAAATTCCTTTGAGGTTATTTTTAATTTTTACATATGTAATGAAAAACTATTTTTATTCGTCATATTTTTAGCACAAATTTTTTTATAGAAACTCTAAATTACACTTTTACTAATGATCTATATTCCTATCTATCTATATCTATCTATCTTCCTTGGATGTTTTTCATTAAATTGACCGATTCCAAATTACCTCTATTTGTTTTGAAAAATTCAAATTCTATATTGAGATATGGTCATTTTATTCATTTGATGAGAGTCACTTTTGTTTAACATCACTCTATGGTCCCTTAATTATCAGCCCTTTATATGATTTTATATATAATTTTGGGTTATCTCTATCATTTTATTTTCTTCCATCACGGCCCATGCCACTATTTATCAAGTATCCTTGTATCATTTTATTCAATGGAACCCATCATGTAGAGATAATCTCAAACAACTGGTAAAAATATAACTCCCGATAATTTGACACCTTTTCATGTGAATTCAATTTTGATTCATATTTTAGATCCCTCTATTATTAATGATGACACCTTCCATAAATATGTCTTAGACTCTATTCAATATTTGCATCATACCATCTCTCTATTCAATCCATGAATACTACAATTATAAATCTCAAGGATGAGTGATAAGGGTGGTTTATTCATCATCATTTTATATTTAATAATTCCAAACCAAGTAGTGTTCAAGGCTATTTGTAAAAGGAGCTAAAGTAAACAATGATTTTCCAGTTCTATTCTCTAGAATTGAAAATTATTGAAGGAAATTCAATAACTCAAAGTGAATCCAATCTAAAAATTTGAAATAAATAACTTAAAGTAAATGTAATCTAACAAACTAAAATAAATAAATAAAATCAAATATAATCTAACAAACTAAAATAAATACCTAAAATCAAATCAAATCTAAAGACTGAAATAAAGAACTAAAAATAAATAAATAAAAGTAAACAAAAAAAAGTGAAGCTACATAAAAAAATCATAAATAAAACACACAATGCTGATTTAAAAAATATAAGTAAAAAATAATGATTATATCCTTAAAAAATAAACCATCATCATCCTTGGGTAAGATTAATCCCTTTATTTTTCCTTAGAGTTGGGTGAAAAAAACTAAAAACAAGTTGCTGTCAAGATACATGAACTGTAGATTTTATTATTCGAAATGATGTTAAAAAAATCATGTATCTTCTACCACCCTTGTATTGATTGCTTTGGAGAGATATTTATAATTCATCCCTTGGCTAATACTCAAATATTATATAATTACCTAGTAAGACTTGGACTACATCTTCTACTTTCCAATGAAATATATATAGAAGGAATTTACTCAAACGTTACAACTCCATAGTTAACTACTTCTTCCACTTCCATTTAAGTACTTATTCTATTTGACAATGAGACAAATGTGGAAGAGATTTAATCAAAAACTAATAATCTATATTGAACTACCTCTTCCTCTTGCACTTAACTACTTCTTCCACTTACCAAGGAGACAAATATGGAATATATTTATTTAAACACTAAAACTCTATATTGAACTACCTCTTCCACTTGCAAAGTATGCTTTTGTATGATTGCATATTTCAACATGATAGTTTTACCTCCATATAATAATATTTAATTTTATGATCATAATCATGGATTCAATTTGAAGAATATTTTCAAATGTGTTCTAGTTTTGGTGTTCCTTATTGTAAGTTTTGAGAACATTTTGAAATTCTTATTTTCATTGAGAAATGAGGGAGATATTGTAGTTCTACTTGAACCTGTGTTTTTTTGTCTTATTTACTTTCCTTCAACCTTATTCTATTGAAACTTCAAATGAAGATATCTCCTCAATTATTATTATTATGTAAAAATGTATAGATGCTTTTCCTCCTTAAAAAAGGAACAAAACCTCTCTCAATTTATCATTTTGAGGTTTTCAACTTCAATTAGAGATAGTCATGTGCTGATTGTGTGAGTCATGTGTGATTGAAAACTTCTTCTTCAAATGGTGATATCTTCATAAAAATTATTGTTGTGTAAAACTGAAGAGATATTTTTACTCTAGTAGTAATAAGAACAAAATTTTCTCTCATTTTCTCATTTGCAGTCTGCAAATTTAGTTAAGGCAATTCTCGGTGTTGGTTTTTTGAGTCATGCACTTGGAAACCTTATTCTTCAAATGTTGATATCTTCATAACCATTATTGTTGTGTAAAAATAGAGAGAGGTTTTCCTTCTAGCAATAAGAGGAACAAAAATCTCTCTCAGTTTTTCATTTGGGGGTCTACAAATTTAGTTTAAGCAAGTACGATGTTGATTGTGTGAGTCCTGCACTTGCAAAATTTCTTATCCAAATGTTGATATCTTCATAACCATTATTGTTGTGAAAAAATGGAGATAGGTTTTTTATCCTAGCAATAAGATGGACAAAAAAGTCTTAGTTTCTCATTTGGAGTTTTGTAACTCTAGTAAGAGTCGGCTTAGGTGCTAATTGTGTGAGTCATGTGCTTAAAAATTTTCTTCAAAGGTTGATATATTTGTAATGATTATTTATGTGTAAAAAAAAGCGAGAGGTTTTTTCTCTTACAAAAAAGAGGAACAAAAACCTCTCCAAGTTTCTCATTTGGAGGTCTGTAACTTTAGTTAGAGTGAGTTTGGTGCTGATTTTACCCATCCTATGCTTGACCATGTGAGTCATGCACTTAAATATATGAGTCATGCACTTTGGCTATGTGATTCTTATGCTTTGGCTATGTGAATCATGAGTTTTCTATAATACAATCTATAGAATAGTCTAAAGTGTTCTAAAGTGATTTATCTTTCAAATATTTTCAAATGACCTACTCATACACAATACTGCACTCTAACTTACAAGAAATATTAGGAAATGAAAACATTCATATTGCAATGGAATTTTCAAAAATAGATCAAATATATTCTATATTTTATCTTAAATAAGCTATCTAGTTCTTAATACTACATCTAAATCCACTTTATAAGAGAAGGAATAGTGTTATTTTATGCATAGATGAGACTTAGTTTTTCCTCATCACTCCCCCACACTTAACTTCATGCATTTCCTCATGCATATTGTTGATTTCAATGTAGATTGTGATTTTGAGTCCTCTTTTTCTTCTTCTCTTCTTTATAAGATTGGTAATTTTTTCCTTCACACAATCAATATATTTCTTTTATTTTCTTTTCAAAATCAACATTTTTTTAATATATCAACCCTTTTCTTCTTTAGCTTTCAAATATATTTTTAGGCTTATATCTTCTTCTCCCCCACACTTGGCTTCTTATATGGCTAGTTTTTTTACTTCACAAAATAATTTTTTTATTCTTTTCTACTTTTTTTCAACATCTAATCTCTCTCATATTCTGCTAAAATAATTATTGAAGAAGACATTTTTTTCTTTTGGATGGTTTCTTTAGAAGTGGACTTATCTGTAATCAAAACAACTAATAACTATATTTAAGAATAAAATGATAGAATATACCTAGACCATATTTTGAAGTCTATTCTTTCTTATTGTTGCACAACCCTAATTTTTGTAATGCTAGAGAAAATAGTAAAGAAAGTCAAATCTTTTACTTGCAACAAAAATATTTTCATCTTTAAAGGACTCTGCAGATCTGAAAAATAACAAAGTCTATCAAATATATTTTATTGTAGTTGGGAAAATCAGCCATTTGTTGGTTTTATACTTTCCGCCTTTTTTATTTTTTGGGAAAATATAATTCATTTGTTGGTTTTTAACTTTCCTATTTCTTTTTTCTTTTTGGAAAAGAGCCACCATTTACTAATTTTTAACTCTTTCCTTTTTTCTTTCTATTTTAGAAAATATTCGCAATTTACTATTTTTAACTCGTTCCTTCCCCTTTGGAACTCTTTGATCATCTATGTAGTTGTTTTTATATACATCCTTAGCTTATTTTATGGTGGTTAGAACCCATGGTTAAGATCTCTTTTTTATGTAAAAACTTTTGCTTTTGGAAAATATTTTCTTTCTTCAATAGTTCTACTATTTATCTAATTTCCATTAGAGAAATGACATGGAACTGAAAGAAGTTTTTTTCCTCTATAAATAGGCCTTGAAGTAGTTGTTTCTAACTGCCACATTATATAAACAAATATGGAAACTATTAGAAATTGATTTTTCTCACAAAGTTAAAAGAAAATTTTTAGTTGCATGTTGGCAAAAAATTGCATGAGTTCTATAGTAAAAGTAATGCATGCAATCCCTTTTATTTTAGCAAAAACATTCAACATGATGTTTTTTTCCATCTTTGTAACAAAAAACGTTGTAAGCATCCTTCACCCTCTTTATAGATATTCAATCTTAGATTAAGGGTTTCATCTCTTTGTATACAACAACTAAATCTTTATGTTTTTTCAACCCTATATTGACATGTATGAGTAAATATTCCCATGTAATGTTTATTATTTATCCTACACAGTTTTTTAGGGGGTCATTTTTGGTAAATATTTTGTGAATCTCTAATCTAAACTAAGGATTTGTAAGAGATTCATGTTACATTCAATCGAATAGCTCAAAATTTATTGGTTATCAATATATATAATTTTCATACCATCTGAAGGAATGAAAACTTATAGATTTTATCTTACTAAGCCCAATCATTTAACTAAGAAAACAAAATAATTAGAAATATTTTTAAAAGGACTAGTAAATGAATTTCTCCCATAAGTTAAGATTTTATAATCTTATTCCACTTACTTCGATGGAATGCGAGTAGTTTGTTTTCATAACATATACTCTTTTATATATTTTGAAGAAGGAAATTTATTTTCTAAATGGAAACTTATGAGATTCTTCTTACTAATATTAACTTAGAAACTTACCCCTATTGACACCTATCCCCAACAACGACGCCAAAAATGAAGAGGGTCGATGCGCTTCTTATCATTTAATCTTAAATAATGTCAAAACCAGGTGGTGTCCAAGGCTATCTACAAAAGGAGCTAAAGGAAACAATGATTTTCCAATTATTTACTATAGAGTTGCAAATACTTAAAAGAAAATTCAATAACTAAAAATGAATCTAATCTAATCTAACAAACTAAAATAAATAACTGAAAGCAAATTCAATCTAACAAATTGAAATAAATAGTTGAAAGAAAATCTAATCTAACAAATTGAAATAAAATCTAAGCTAACAAAATGAAACAAAAACTGAAATAAAATATAATCTAAGAGACTAAAATAAATAAATAAAATAAATAAATGAAAGTGAATACTAAAAAACATAATCTTAAATAAAACACACAATGCTGATTAAAACAATCTAAGTAAAATAATAATGATTCTATCCTAAAAACTAAACCATCCTCCTCCTTGGTTAAGAGTGGTCCATTTCTCTTCCCTCAAAGTTGGGTTAAAAAATTTAAAACAAGTTGCTTCCAAGATGTGTGAATTGTAGATTTAATTAATCACAAATGAAGTTATAAATACCATCCATCTTTTATCACCATTACATTGAGCACTTTAGGGAGATATTTATAACTCATTCGTTGAATCAACACTCCAAGATTATATAACTACCTACCTATAATCTTGGGCAATAATTGACTACATATTCTAATTTCTAATGGGATACATGTGGAAGGAATTTATTCAATTACTACAACTTCATATTTAACTACTTCTTCCACTTACATTTAACTACTTCTTCTACTTGACAAAGAGACAAATGTGGAAGATATTTAATGAAACATTTCAACTCTAGATTGAAATACCTCTTCCTCTTGCACTTAGATACTTCTACTTACCATGGAGATAAATGTGAAATATATTTATTTAAAAACTACAACTCTAGATTGAAATACCTCTTCCACTTGTAATGTCAGCTCTTGCATGATTGAATTTTTCAACATGATAGTTGTACCACCATATTATCATCCATAATTTTTTGATTATTACTTGTATTCAATTTGAAGAATATTTTACAAAAAATTCATGGGTTTGGTGTTCCTTGTTGTAATATTTATAGAACTTTTTGAAATTATACTTTTCATTGATAAATAAGGGAGGCATCTCAGTTCTATTGAACATATGTTATTTAATTTATTTACTTTCCTTCAACATTATTTTGTTGAAAATTCAAATGAAGATATCTCCTTAATTATTATTTCTATGTGAAAAAAGAGATACATTTTTACTCCTAGAAATAAAAGAAACAAAACTTCTCTCGCTTTCTCATTTCGAGGTTTGTAACTTCATTTAGAGGGATTCATGTGCTAGATGTGTGAGTCCTGCACTTGAAGAAATTTTTCTTAAAATGTTAATATGATTATAACTATTTTTGTTTTGAAAAAATAGAGAAATATTTTCCCTCCTAACAATAATAAGAACAAAAACCTATCTCAGTTTATCATTTTAAAGGTCTATAACTTTAGTTAGAGTGATTCTAGTGTTGATTATGCAAGTAATGCACTTGAAAACATTCTTCTTCAAATGTTGATATTTTCGTAACCATTATTGGTGTGTAAAAGTAAAGAGCAAAGTTTTACTTGAATAGAAATAATAGGAACAAAAACCTCTCCCATTTTCTCATTTGGAGGTTTGAAAATTTAGTTAGATGGAGTCTAATGTTGATTGTGTGAGTTATGCACTTAAAAACCTTATTATTCAAATATTGATATCTTTGTAGCCATTATTTATCTGTAAAAATGGAGATATTTTTTTCATCCTAGAAATAAAAGGAACAAAATCCTCTCTCAGTTTGTCATTTGGTTTTAACTTTAGTAAGAGCGATTCATGTGCTTATTGTGTGAGTCTTGTGCTTGAAAACCATTATATTCAAATGTTGATATATTTGTAACCATTATTGTTGTGTTGAAATGAAGAGATGGTTTTAATCCTTGAGATAATAGGAACACAAACCTCACTCAATTTCTATCTTTAAGGTCTACAAATTTAGTTAGAGTGAGTCTGGTGTTGATTTTGTGAGTAATGTGCTTGACTGTGTGAGTCCTATGCTTGGCTATGTGAGTCTTGCACATTGGATATATTAGTCTTGTGCTTGGCTATGTGAGTTGTGCACTTTCTACAATACAGGTTATAAAATAGTCCAAAGTTTTCTAAAGTGATTTAACTTTTAAATATTATCAAATGATCTTCTTCTACACAATATTGTACTCCAACTTATAAGAAATATTAGGAAATGAAACATTCAAATTACAATAGATTTTTCAAAAATAGATCAAATATATTCTACATTTTATATTAAATAAGATATCTAGTTCTTAAGACTACATCTAAATCCACTTTATAAGTGTAGTCTCTATTTACCTCTTATTTCTCTTCAAACCCCAAGTGTGTCGACACATCATCCAAATTTATAATGGATGCTCTCCCGAGGCACGTGTAGGCACCAAGCCCTTATTTTATGTGAGCTTCATGAGAATGTTCTCCATTAATGAAAAGGTGTTTGTACAGATAGAAATTAGTTACATTCATTCTTACAATCCAGATCAAGAACTAGATCTAGGTTCGGACACACCACATATGGAAGTAAACATGATCACATTATAGAAATATCATAGATAAACCCTAAATAGTATCAAGAACAAAAGGGTTCAAATTCATAGACAATAAAGAAAACACATAGATCAAGACCCATAACATAGATTTTTAGAACCACTCCATTGTATTAATTCATCACATTACAGTAGCCAAAATACATTTAATATTCCATGGATGGAGATAATACATTAGTAAAGTCTCGATATTTTCTCTATGATAGATTCATTACAGAGCTTAAAATCATGTACTACACTCTTTATCCCTCTCTCTATCCATATGTATACCTATCCATTCTTCTATATATATCTCATTCCTCCCTATTTTCCTACGTATATACACACTTCTACTTACCTCTCGCGAAGGCATCATTACAAGAAAAGGCCTAAAAAAATATTCCATGATCGCCTAACCACTACCCAAGAACATGCCAAATGTCATCATGTGTTTCCCTAATCGAGTATCTTTAGCATGAAAGTGCCGGATAATCCATGATAAAATTGGCTTTTAACCCTATTATGATAACCGTAATGATGCCTTGGAATATGCTTTTCTTGAGCCACAAGTCTCCATAGCTTAACGTTATCCATAATTGTATTTGGTCTCCTTTCAATTCATTCCCTTAACGAAACTTTACTCATAGTCTAAAAACAAATAAGTCCTAAATCCATCCTACCTAGGCGTGAGCCTTTATGCATCCCTAAAGGTTACTTCCATGCATGCTTTCACACCCTGTTCCTATGAACCACAACCCTTCGTATCTTGTGTACTTGGTCATTTTAGGGGCTCAAAATTACCCCATACTAACTCGATTCCCACCCCTAGCAATCCTTCGTGCTTATGGAACAAAACTTCAATGACCAAAAATCTGCTAAGGAAAAAATGTTGCATGGTTCAACCACTAAGTGACTAACTAGAGGATTTCAAGTAACTCTACATCTAGTTCATCCTTCAACTTCCCCATGCCTTATATTATGCTAAGGCATTTCCTTGCACATCACCTATAATGTTGGGCACTTGGTATGGGGTGACTTCCTCCACTTTCCCCTTGAGCTCATTTATAGCTACCAATAGCTCTACGTAGATACCTTTGAACTCATCCATCCACTCAGTGATGGAATCCCATATTTCACCAATCTGAAATCCATTTTCTCATGCTTTATTTTTATCTTATCTTTTTGAGATGTGGTATCAAACATCAACTACGCATGCTCAGACTTGGTAGTTGGTATCTTCTCTTGTAAGGATTTGAGGGTGGCCACCTCATCTTTAATCATGCGTCAATGATGGAATTATAATTCTGAAACTATCAAGAACCTATCTGCAAATATGTTTGCT
The DNA here is from genome assembly GCA_018340775.1 of Taxus wallichiana var. yunnanensis. Lineage (NCBI taxonomy): Eukaryota > Viridiplantae > Streptophyta > Pinopsida > Cupressales > Taxaceae > Taxus > Taxus wallichiana. The sequence goes on along the minus strand of CM031233.1, from coordinate 382,723,675 downwards.
TCCTTGAGTTGAGTAAGTAAATAACCTAACTCATTGATCCAAGGTTTAACGGAAATTTTGTTCTCTTCTCTTTCCTTGGAGAGATCTAAAATTTTCATCCCCATAATCTATCCCCTCCGGATCAATAGTTCCAAACATTATCCCAAAATTCCTTTAATGAGGGCATGAACTAGATCATAGGCCTCCTTGGTTCGTGCCTCTTGCCCTTCAGTCCTTGGCACAATCTCTCTACCTCCTTTTATTTTTCCTTCTTCACTACGACTAAGGTTCGAATAGTGGCCCCTGCATCCAAGCTATGCCAAATCACCTCCAAGGACATCTTTTGCAGTGCATTGCATGCCTACTCATTTGTGAGGTGGTTAGGATCCACCAATTTGTATGTCTCTCCTCATTTCTTCTAAATATGCATGGTCTCGATCACGTGATCGTTGACCTTAAATTCAAACTCCACAAAGTCTTCATGATATCATCCACAAAGTCCATATGAGGGGACACAAGCATCCACTTCTTCCTCATTTCCTTCCACTTTGAACATTTATTCTTTAATCCCGTGTTAAACCCCTTATCCTCCTTTATGAAAAAGGAATTCCCCTTATCTTTCTCTAGTTTGGCAGGTTGTGTAGGAGAAGACTCTCGCACTAGAATCTTCTCTCGGTCCTAATACAAAATGCTTCTTTTCCTTCTTGCATGCCTCACCCACAGTCTTGGCCCTAGCTTTAGTTATCTTCTCTAATTCTTTGAGCTCGGCTCTAACTCCTCCATGAAGGTAGTGTGATCCTCCTCTTCTCCTTCTTTCGATCCTGTCATGAAACTTGATACATCATGTATCTTCTACTTCTTATGTTCCAGCTCCTCTTCATCTTGCTTATTCTCTCCCTCATGCTCTAGATGTGAATCCTCGGTGCTACACTCGCTTTGAAGTACTCGTTCCTTTGTTACCATTGCATCATGTGTAATATTTCCTCTTGTGGGAGGTGTCCAGCTTCCCTTTACTCTCCTCTTCTTCTTCTTCCTCTCCCTTGACCTAAATTGCTTTCATTGGCGGGATTGACACTTCCTATGGATTTGGAAAGGGGGAGTCTGTAATCTCCACTTCAATCCCCCTTATGTCTTGGGGTGCAAGTGCACAAACACCTAATGGACATAACCCTTGATGGTGACATTCACTTGCGGGTACAATTCTAAAAAAATTGGCTCCAAAACTTTGACATAGGAAGGTTGGGTTCCATAATTTTATATTTTGTGAAGGGTATGGACATAAACATCTACTTTATCTGCATCAAAATTCATCTTATGTGCATCCTTTAACTAGTTGATGGTTCACTTCAAGTATCTAGCACTCGAACGTGAATTGGAGCTTGCACCACGGCCCCATCTCTCCTTTAGCCATCATAAATTTTTCCAATCAGAAGTGTTGTGTAACCAAAAATATTCCACTCATTCTCAAAATCCTCACACAACCATTCACACCATATGTTCACTTGTGCGTTATAGGTGCTATAGATGGTCCCATCACAAGTGAATTGTGAAAAATACACTACAGAGATGAGTGCACTGGTGGGTGAACCCATATGTTTCCATCTGGCCCATCTAGGACACCAATTTCCCATAATACGATTAATAGAAGTATGGATCCCCATGTGATATTTACTCCCACCTCATTCTACACTCGTGCCTCCTCAATAATGTTGCTTGCAATAAACTAGGTGAAGTTGTAATGCGCTCTCTTGACACCCTATATGCAACGTATATGAATATCTTGTTTATGTCTATCCATCATTATGATGCACCTAATTTACAACCGATGAGTCGAGAAGTGACTCTCAACGTAGGTTCTGTAGATTCACGATAACTTGATCCCTTCCTCCTTTCTCATAGTTTAGCTATTTTACTAACTTCTCAATTTTTGCAGTGGCACATAGGTCAAGTGACATGTCTTTGCCAATGTTCTGCAGCACCCATACTATTATAATTAAGTGGCCTATAATTCTCATTCTTCTTCCCACATTATAGAAGAAGTCTTTGTGTACCCGTGACATCAACCATCTGAAAAAGGGGGTGGGTTTCATAAAGAAAGGAAGCTCCCATAGCTACAAAACCCCGCTTTTACGTAACTCTTGTTGCATCGAGTTGTCAACCTTAGGGTTTTTGAGCTCATCCACCGTTGGAACATTCTAAACTAAATCCACTGCATCAACTTCTCTTATTACTCATTCTATGGTTATATTCACTGATTTTGCATCTATATAACTTTGAGCTCCACTTCTCTACCTTGATAACCCCTGGGGATACTTCATTTCTGAATAGACTTCCACGCTTTCTTCCTTTTCTACCACCAAGATTATCTTTGTACAAGATTTATTGGGTGCCATCACCTTTCTCATTCCTCCATGCCCTAGGTGCTTCCAAATTTTCCTTCATCTTCCTATAGTTGACGACTTCCATGCTTCTCTCTCTCACACAATCCCTTCTTGTTCTCGTTGTCTTCTTCCCTTCTTGTTATACCACAAGATCATGCCACAATTCACACAAATAAACTAGTTCATGACAAGTACCTCACTCTTCTTCACAAAACCCTCATCCCACTTCAAAATAGGGAGCACAAAAATAAATTTTGTAAGGTAAATTAGTTGAAATGACAATATTTACCTTCTATTTATACCTTTTCAAAACCTTAAAGCTCCTTCTACCACATGTCTTGACATCTCTTTTTAATAAAGCACTTTATCCTACTTAGATCAACTTTCGTGATTTCCCTTCACATGTCATAGTTATAACCTTCTCGCACTCTAATACTACACTTCCACATACCTCCTTTACATGTGTCACCATTCGAACATAAGCTCTACGCTTTCCACCAAGTAATTCCCCATGGTTTCGCCTTCATTTTTTTATACTTTGCGTGATCATTGTTTCTCTTTTGCATGGTATTTAAACATTTTTCTCAACACACCTTTATAACCACATGAATTCAAACACCTTATACACCATACCACTCATTCTTCTACCTTTGCACTAATCATTCAGAATGAGTCTCCCAATAGTCCATATTCTCAAATAATTTTTCAACCATATCCAAACATATCTTCCAATCCACCCCACACTAAATGTATACACGGTCCTTTACACATGGAATCTCTTATAATGTAATTAGCTACTAACAAACCAATGTGTAACACAACACTAAGCAGAGATGACAAAACAAAATGATGAAAAAATGAAACACATAAAAGGGAAATGAATTAAGGGAAACCTAATCTAATTGGCAATACTTCCTTATTTATAAACACACATAAGCCTTATTTATAGTAGGGCTTTAGCCTACTCCCATTGAAATAACCTAGAAACCATGTCCCATTTAGTGCTTATAACTAGCACGTTCCTGAATCCAATATGAAGGATATAATATATGGCCCTAACCAATGGACTTTGAGCTACCTAGGATGACACTAAAACTTAGAATCATAAAGTAAGACCATCTACCCAACCTCAAATTGCTTATTCTTAATATGATGATTGTGTCATGCCTTCTCATTCTTTTGAATCCATCTATCAAGGGATCATCTTTTATCCAATTTTATTAACTTATCAATGCTCTCTTGTAATGCTTGTTCATCAACCAATCCTCCCGCGTGCACATATGCGAGTGGGTAGCATGAAATCTACCAACAAAACAACTTCTGTGTCAAACACCAATTAAAATGATTTGGATTTTTTCAATATTTTATAAGTTATTTTATATGCCCATAGCATGACCGAGACTTTTCATCTTAGTCTTGTCTCCCAAAGATCAAAAATCTTAGTCAACATGTGACTCAATATCTTATTGAATGCATCAGGTTGTCTCATTACTCTAATGGTGGTAAGAAGTAGTTTTATGATGAGCCACCATGAACTCTACCAACAAAATCCTAATTGTCTCATTCAAAAAATGAGTACCCCTATCACTAGTTAAAATCAGAGGGCACCCATACCTATTGATTATATTTTCCCATAAGAATCTTGTTATTGTGGCTAATGTGTAATCCTTCGTAGGTGTTTCCTCCGCCCACCATGTTAGATAATTAGTATAAGTAATGATATAGAGTGAACCCATCCTTCGTGTGGTAGGTGAAATGGGGCCTACAAAGTCAATTTTCCATTTCTTTAATAGTTCAACACTATTTATTGCTCTTATTATGGCATTTCAACCCTTTTTCCCGGCTTACCAAGGAACTAAAAATGATCATAGGCCTTAATAATCAATACAATCTTGGTAAAGGGTTTCCCACCAAAGACCTACCAATAATATCTCTTACACGGTGGAATTTCCTGAATAGTGCCCTCCTGTAATTCCACCATGTTCTTCCTCCACGATTGCAGGTGTGCTCATGCTATAGTACACATCGGTGTAATACCTCATCCCAATCTAACTTATACAGTCTCCACTAATTAACATGTAGTGCACAATGCGTAAAGCTAACTATTTCCTCTCCAAGTCCTTCATCCCTTCTAGCACCACACCTATTCTTAAGACCACAATGATATATTCCAAATCGAGAGGCACGAACTGAAATATAAACAATTGTGAATTTGGAATTGTATCCTCAATGCTATGTGTGTCCTCTCCTGAGTTAATCCTTGATAAATAGTCAGGGCCCGAATTACTCTTACCCGCTTTTACAAAAACCGTAAACTCAAACTCCTAAAACAATTAGACCCACCTAAATATGAACCTTTATAAGACAAGGTTATTCACCAAGTACTTTAATGCCATGTGGTCCATATAAAAGATAAAAGGCATCACTAAAAATATTTCCTAAATTTTTGAAGGGTGTAGATCATCGACAATGCTTCACGCTCTATGGTAGTATAATTTTGTTCGCGAGGTTAGCTTCCTACTAGAAAATCACAAGGGATGGTAAACAATTCCCTCTCTAGGTTATGCTAAGACTTCTCCAATTGCCATCCCGAATGCATTAACATGCACGTGAAAAGGTTTATCCCAAGAGGGAAAGCATAATATGGGCGTAGTAATGAGTCTATTCTTTAGTGTGTCAAAATCCATCTATTGCGCCTCTCCCCAATAGAACATACTCTTGTGTTTTAACAACTCCTCCAATGGTGCAATCTTGGCATAGCCCTTGATGAAATTCCTATAATACCCTATATGTCCAAGGAATCTACACACCGCACTCACCGTGGTAGGCTCTGCTAATCCCACAATAACATAAACTTTGGTTGATCTACCAAAAAAACTTCTTTACATATGATATGTCCCAATAGGGTACCAAATGGAGTAGCGAAAACACATTTCTTAATGATGAGAGATATACTCAACTGCAGAATATCTCAAACATCAACCTCAGATTGTCATAATGATCCTTTACTAGTCCGTAAACCATCCAATCATCTAGGTAGACTTGGAGAAAATTATAGATGAAATCCTAAAACGCCTCGAACCACAATGCGTAAAAACATAGCAAGCATGTTCTTCACCCAAAAGGCATGACCATATAGGGAAAAAATCCCCATTTAGTGATGAAAGTTATCTTTTCTTGGTCCTCCTTTACAATTCTAACTCGATGATACCTTAAAAATCCATCCGTAAAAAAAATAGATATCGTGTCCGACTACTACTTCCGGATCTCCTTAGTTAATGGGGTTGGGAAAGGATCAATGCCACACACCGCATTCAAATCCCTATAGCCAATGTAAATCCTTATCCTCCTCTCCTTCTTAATGTTGATGACCATCAAACTTATCCACTCTGATTCCTCAACAACCTCAATGATTCCTGATGCAATCATCTTGTCAATCTCCTCCTTGACCTTGACGTGTAGATTAAGATACTATCAATAAGGCCTCTTCCAAATCAAGCGTATACCCTCCTTTAGTTTGATTCACATCTATCCTAAAGAGTGGTGACCTCCCTTGAGTTTTTGGTACTTGAGTGGGAATAAATCCTAGAATATTTGCAACAGATCGATAATATTTGAAATATCCCTTTCGACCCAAGAATCTCCAATAGTGGCTTCCTTGGGTTCCGCCTCCGAGCCAATGTTAACCTTCTTAGTTTTTATGGATTCATGGTAAGTATGCATTTTCTCATCAGCACTATCCATAACCTCATGTTTACCCACGATGGTTAACATCTAATTTCTCCACCTCTTCACCATCTATCATGTAGAAAACCTTTCCTTTATCCTTTTACATGTAGGCATGCTCAAGATGGACCTCCTCTGATTCTTCCTCATCAAAACACACCTACAAATCAGGTTCACTCAACATCTCTAGCATTCTTTCCTTCACCATGGAACTATATACCATAATTAGGCACTTAACAACTTGCAATGCCTCATTCTCTCGATGGATTAGTGCTTCGATAATCAAAATTTTGAATAAGATCAACCGTTAACTCCTACTATTTTCCAATCTAATGGCATAAATCTGAATGAATTTACCATGCGCGTGTGCAACCTTATAAGGTGGAGTAAATATTATGCACCCATAGTGATGGAGGAAAGAATTTTGTGCCTTCCAAACAATCCTTCTCACATGCTAGGACGTGAAGCGAGGCGGGTTCCTTCCCATAATAGTCTTATATAGTAGTAGGTGCATTGCTTTGGAGAAACCTAATAGAGAATGTGATTCTCACCTCATGACACTCTAGAATTTTATTGTGATGGGTCACCCACCAACTGTTGCGTTGCAATCCTATGCAAAGTATAGATAATCATAATTATCCTTTTGATCTCACATCTCCACTAGGTCTCCATTGCTCGTAGGAAAATATCAAGGTTTCCTCCCCAATGTAACTCAGAAACTATTTTCCTCCCAAGAACTTGAATTAGTGCTTCCTAATTACTCTCATTATAAATCCTCTTAACTTCCGTTTGACTAACTCATATGTCTCGTGCACCCAATTGTCACATGCCAAGATGGTTCTATCACTTATATATTGAGTGTCTTCCCACCGAATAAATCCTTTTTTTGGATGCATAACCTCGTGGTCTCTCGATAGTGCACACATAGATTCTATCTAGGTCTTCTTCTCCCAATAGCTCAAGATAGGGTGCTAAATTTCTACCCATCAAAGGAATGATAACACGTTCCTTGTTCTCAAAAATTACATACCCATTATTAAAAAGTAAATCAACATTGTTCTTATAGCACCAGGGGCACCCAGGTAATGTTGGAAAGTTGTCTGCCTTAGAAAGTGCCAAAACTTTGAAGTCTCTAGTGAATTAATTCCCTTGGATAGTTATAACAACATCCTTTAAGACACCAATGGGCATCACCTTTGTCTTCTTAGCCATATACAACACATTTGAATATGATTGTAATGGGGGCCTTACCATTTGATTCCATGCATCCAAGGTGAGAACATTAACTTCCATGCCTATGTCAATCAAAATATTACTTAGAATCCATCCATCAAAAACTGCATTCAAGGTAATCTCGTTATCATAGTCAAGACTATGAGGAGGTAGATTAACATGTAAAACCTTCCTCTTTTCCTCCCCTCCAGTGCTTGGTACTTTTACTTTCATCCACTCTCCTAATAGAGGGATGATATTCTCTTAAGCAACATCATACATACTTCCCCGACTTCATTTATATCTGCATGAGGGACTTCAACACTTCTCTTTTGCTCTAAATTTTTATTGTTACTTCAAGCACTAAATCTCCCCTTGGAGACTCCTAATCACCTTCATGGTCTCTTGATAGACTTACTTCTGATGAGTCAAGTCCAGATACTTCCCACGTATCACTTCCTCTCTTGTAACAAGTGGTGTTTTCTTTGATATCTCCTCAGGGCATGCAACCTCAGCTCATTTCATCACCAATATAGGCTCTAACTCGATTCATGCACCACCTTTGGTATCCACTGTACATCAACTCTCTTCAAGCTTACCATCCCGACACCTTTATCCTTCTATTGTTTATGGCTCATGTGTTCAAACAATTCTGGGCATTCCTCATACTTTTGTTTTTTCCACACCATGAGCATTAAAAAAATTGGGACACCCACGCTTATAATGCTATGTAGATCCACAGCTTATAACAGGTTCCACAACAAAATTCTCTTATTCCACCCCCACAATTTTCATGACCTCTAAATCCTCCATGAAACCCTCTACCTTGGCCTCCTCCTTCCGTACGCCCTTCATAATGATGTTCCTCATCCTTGAAACTATTGGAAATACTTTGAGTCCGTGTACCCTAGTGTCAATATCATAACATATCTGTCAATCAATCTATAATCCTTTGTGTCATGAGTAGTAGAGGTGAAAATCTTGCAATAACAAGATACATTCTTTTGGATCATGCGTTGTAGCAGCAGACACCTACTTACATCATGATCTCCATGGAAAATCTCACATTCCACCGACATGGCATGCACTGATCTTCATGGGAAATTGTCCTTTGTATGTCCCTCTACTTCACATTTTATACACCATAGCCCACAACGAGTCTCATGAGCCGAGTTTGTAGACAGTTTCTCTAGATGCTTCACCATGACAACAATCTGGGTCTCAATAAATGGACTAACTCCGGTATCAATGCTTCCCACGGCCTTAGCGCATAAGGAAGCCTCTAGGGCCTTGCGTGGATCTTTGAAGGTCTTATGTGAAATTTCCCTCATGAATTATGTGATCAACCCTTTGAAAAACCATTGGGCATGCTGTGAAGGATTGATGTCATAAAGTAACATATATAGGAGAGTCTTGAAACATGTTTCATACTCCCACACACTCTTTGCCATTCCTTGTTGAATCTCATTCAGAGCACTGATGCTCTTTTGTTCAAACTCAGGAATGTGGAACTCTGCCAAAAATGCATCACACAATGCTATGTAATCCACCACCGTCTGGTGTGGATCATACTTCTTTTACAAGCTATGTGTGTGCCCTTACAATGTGGTTGTAAACTGACTCACCTTCTTCTTTGGGGAAGTGATACCCTTTTCTCACCATATCAACTTGCATTTGTGCACATGCTCAATAGTGTCTTCCACACCCTTATAATCAAGAAAATGCAAAGATATCTTAAAAAATACCTACTAAGGTTATGGAGGCCTTTTCCCACCAGATCTTGAACCTTGGCCTCCTCTAATATTTCCACCACCTCCAGCACCACTAGATCCACTAGTACCAACTCCTACAGATCCACTAGATCATCCTCCTATTGTAGGTAAGGGGACTAACACAATTATGCCCTGTGAACCCATTTTTTTGGTAAACTATGCACCGATGGTTTGTGAAGTTGACCCACTCCTAGATGTGTTTCCCATGCCACTCCCAGACATGATACCCAAAATTTTCCCAAATTTCATACCAGATAGGATACCTCTGAACACAGGAAATGAATGTGTTGTCATAGATGTACCAAATGAAAAATTATACCTCTTAGGTGTTGCTCGACCACCAATACCAAGACCAACTAGGTTAAAAATACTTATCTCTGGATTTGTAAAACTAAGCGTTAGCGTCTGGTCATGAGGTGGAATTAGATGCATGCCTATGGCTCTTCTTTCTCTAGATGATGAGATCTCACCAAAATTTGAGCGGTTTCCCTTCCGCGCTTGCAAATATGGGGTAGTATAGACTACTCAGATCCCACACCTTCTACGTGAACCTCAAATCCTTCTGTAATGTCTTCCTCCATAAGCGATCATCCAACCTAGACTAGACACTCACCCAAGGTGCGTGCAGTCAAAACCCCCTCTTTATGCAAGCTTCATGAGAATGTTATCCATTAATGAATAAGTGTTTGTACAGATAGAAATTAGTTACATTCATTCTTACAATCCATATTGAGAACTAGCTCTAGGTTTATACACACCGCTTATGGAAGTAAACATGATCATATTATAGCAATATCATAGATAAACCCTAAATAGAATCAAGAACATAAGGTTTTGAATTCATAGACAATAAAGAAAACAAAAATATCAAGATCCATAATGTAGATGTTTAGAACCACTCCATTTCATTAATTCATCACATTAAGGTAGCCAAACATACATTTAAGATTCCATGGATGGAGATAATACAATGAGCAAAGTCCCAAAGATGTTCTACATGATAACTTCATTACAGAGCTTACAATCATGTACTATACTGCGTATCCCTCTCTCTTTCCATTTTCACACCTATCCATTCTTCTATATCTATCTCATTCCTCCTTGTTTTCCTACATATATACACTCTTCTACTTACCTTTGCCAAGTCATCATTACAAGAAAAGGCTTGAAATAATCTTCCATGATCACCTAACCACTACCCAATAAAATTCCAAATTTCATCATGCATTTCCCTAATCGATTATCCTTAGCATGCAAGTGCCAACTAATCCATAACAAACTCGGCTCCTTATCCTATTATGATAACCATAATGATGCCTTGGAATATGATTTTCTTGAGCCACAAGTCTCCATAGCTTAACGTTATCCATAATTTTATCTCGGTTGCATTTCCATTCATTCCTTTAACGCAACTTTACTCATAGTAAAAAAATGACTAAGTCTCAAATCCATCCTTCTTCGGCGCGAGCCTTCGCACATACCTAAAGGTTATTTCTATGCGTGCCTTTGTGCCCTATTCTTGTGTGCCACAACCCTTCACACCTTGGGTACTTGGTTGTTTTAGGGGCTCAACAATAAGAGAAGGAATAATATTATTTTTGGACTAGATGAGAATTAGTTGGTCTCATCAATGAGATATAACACCTCAAGGATACTTTTAATGCACATATTATCTCTCTTATTTATAAGGAAGAGGATATGCATTTTTTTAAAAATACTACATGTGCTCATACAAGTTAGGTTAAAGTCTTACATAGAGGAAGCAATGTCTATATTTCATGAGATCAAGCTCTCCCATTTGAAAAGAGTGTTACATAACACAATGTCCTATATGAGTTACTAGATAAGAGGTTAATTAATTTGTTACCTATTCATTACTACCCTCGCTATTGTCTTACAAAATTCAAATGTCAACCATTTTGTAATTATCATAGAATTAATGGACATCATGACAACGGTTGTTATAATTTATAATGAAAAATCAAAAAACTTGAACGTAAGGTATTTATTTCATTTTCTACACAACATTCTACTACACATTCATCTCAAGTTTACAAATCTCAATGGGTTCTAAAATTTGATTCATCAACGTCTAGAAAACATAATCCAATAGTAAATGATGTAAATTCTCCACTAATATAAGATCCATCCATTCATCAATATAATAATAATACCATACCTCTTTTAGAAGTGCTAACCTTAGTAGCAAAATCACATCCTACTATTGTGAAAACTAAAGACCTATCAATTATACTTGAGTCATTGCACACTAAAATTTCATTAACTTTAGTTGAGACATGACAAGAAAAATATGAGGGAAACACAATCATAGATTTTACAAACATCCCTAATTGAGATAGATTATCACAACACAATTATTAATGAATTACCTAATGATCTATGGATATCCACAGGAATGGAATCATATAGGTCAAATACTAAGTATACTTCTAAATAATAATCTAGGAGCAACATGCAACATAATATCACTATTTCCCCACAACAAGGTTGGTTAAATCCTAAGGCCACATATCTACCTATTTTTCATGTCGATGATCATTTTCTTATCCTTGATGGTTGTAGGGATTTTTCACATTGATTAATCTAAATTTCCCCATATTAAACAATTTTTTTATGATCAGCACAATTTTTAGTTAAAAGGGGAATTTCCTTGCAAAGATATACAAGTTCTTCTAGCTACCACATTCCCATTATATCATCCACATACACCACTATCTGGATCCTTCTCCAATATTCACACTTTTGGGGCATACTATCACCCTTGTTACTCCGATGATGTATTATTTTTCTATGTTCAAACACGATTGTTGAGGGCATACATACCTACATGGACCTCACTTTACACACATGCAATGGAGGAAACCTTTCTCCCCTCTCCTAGTCATTATATTTCATATTCTAATAATTCAAAAACATTCAAATGTTTGTAAAAATCAAAAATACTACCCTATATCTTGATTGGATGTATTCTTGCTTGTTTATATTATTTTATGTGCACATTTCTTACCATGTTACCTTGATTCATAGTATGCTCTATCTTTTTTACATAAAAACATGTACATTCATAAGGTAATATAGAGGTGATTATAGGATACTTATAGGTTATCACATGATGTATGGTCCTTAGCACTATTCTCTACCAGCCCCACTAAGGCTCATGGGGGCATCTACCCTTCCTATTTTTCTATATTTAGGTTCTATAATTGTAATATATAATTCCTTCATTCATATTTTCTAGGTGTATACATTATGAAATACCGTCATTTTTTAACATGCTAATGCACACTTCATGTGTAGAATTTGTCTCGCAAGCTTACTTCCAACCATGGTTATCAAATTTTCTTGTATCTTGTCTATGCTCATGTATTGATTTTCATAATTTGTAGGATACACCTTATTATTGATTACATTTTCTTCTTCTATAGCATTTGATTCTTCACATGTATTGTGACATCCCCAGTGGTGTCCCATGTATTCAACTAGAAACTCTTCATGTTTTTGTCATGTTACTATATGTTTTGACAAGTTCTTCTTACATCATGCTATTCTTGTTTGTGATTGAAACTTTTAACTATCCTAACTGTTATTTTTCATGCTCCATGGTAGTTACCATGCAAATTCCCTATTCCCTCTACATGATTTCTATTTCATATGTGTGCACTAGTTTACTAATTTCTCATTTGTTCCACACTCACCTTGGCTCATCTCACACACCCAAAATGAGTGGAAGAAATCATCAAGTGATTATTTCACCCTCTTAAATGTCTAGAGACTAGATATGGATTGGTACACATCATAATCATAATAAATAAGAGATAAAAATAGGTTCAAAATTAGAGCAAGGATAGAAGTTCCCAATACAAATAGGAATGGTAGGTGCTAGTGTCCAAGTTGGGAGTCTCTATCCTGGGGAAGAAAAAGGTACCATACAAGATCAACAAGTTACCACTGAAAGATTTCTTCAAAATATAATAAAAATACTCAATTACAAGTTAGTATTAGTTACAATAGAAACAAAATCAGTGGAAAGTTACATACTTTGGGAAAGTGAACTAACTATCATTTTTTTGGGATCAAATAAGAAAAAACACCTAGGGCATATGTATGAAATTGATATTATTGGAATGATGTGTCATCCATGGTCAGTTTATATTTGGTTTTGATCATCTGTCAGTGGCACTTATCCATGGGGAAACATTAATAATTCGAGGGAAAATCCTACACCTCTCCCAACACTCTTCCCTTGGTGACAAGACGCATAAATCCTTAGTATAATGACATGACACTAAATCCTCAATTTGGTGACAAGACACATAAATCCTCATTATTATTCTAATCATCTCCAAGGAAAAAAATCCATGAATAATTTTATCTCTTATCTCATGAATTTCAGTGCATTCTAACATTGATTCACTTGTATTTCATTATGCATTTATATTTTCACACTTACTAAGTTAAAGTTAAATTTAATTTATCATGAGAATTGACTACACTTATCTTATTTTGCAGGTAAAACCTTACTGTGATAAAAGGGAAACACGTAAATAGAAAATGGAGCAATCTCAAACACAAAATGCTCAGAAAAAATAAATATTCAATGAAAAAACATAGCTATCATTTATACTATGCACAAAATGTCATCCTTAGGATCCTTATCCTCTTCTAGATTCATGAAACATATTCTATAATCTCCATATTACATGATATCAAGTACAACACTCATTCAACATGCTATCGCTATAACTCCCTTTAGCTCTCAATTAGGTACACTCTTCTTATCTACTTTACGTTTCAATATTCATTCACCAACATAAAGTGGGGTAAATGTAAAAAAATCACACACTTTCTAGTTACATGATGCCTATAACTATGTTATTATATGCATGATTCATAAGTAAGACAACTATACATTAACAACACTTGTTTTACCTCTACATTTGTTTAAGTTTTCCATACTCTCATTATTTTATTTTCTAGAATGACCACTTTACTTGTGAATATTTTACGTGTGACCCAACACTATATTTTCTATTATATCCTCTAAGCATCTCGCATACAGTACCACCCATTAGAGATAAGAGTGCCTAGGTTCTACTATCCCCTTTGGGAACTTCTATCCTTTTCCCTCCTTTTCTCAAATTTGATATGCCACATCCTTTAGTATCTTTTCTAAATTACTACCCATCACTTTGGGTTATCCTTTTGGTGGTTAATGAAAAATTCAAAAATGGAATCTAATATACATGAATTACTCACCATTATTAGGGGCTATAAAACTTGGGCTAGTAATTACTATATACCACTTGGGAAAAGAATAACATTCAAGGAATGCATTTAGGATTTTCATTATTCACCGCATATGACGAGGTATTTATAAATTCCATCTCACAAATTCATCTTGGGGAAAACGTAGTTTATACCTCTATATTTGTGTGACTAGCACAAGGGAAACCTAGCTTCAAAGGACACACTTCAATCACACACACTATAACTACATAGAGGCTGAAATGTAGTACAATGATGGATGAAAATAACATTTGAGTGACCACCAAGGTCAGTCTAAATCAAGCATATTACCTATTTGATTCATATAATGTTTACTTGATCCTTATTCAAGTAGATAAGGTTTTGTTTTATAGGTTCAGTACGACATAGGAATCCTATAACAAATTGGATGTGACAAAGAGAGAAAATATGAAAACAAGTTTAGACCCCGAGAAGATCAGATCCAAGATCTTGTTCTAGGACACTAGCTCCCGATCGCTTTGTCTTTATTTATGAAGTCTTGTCTCGATGTACTTTTAAACTCCTATTTTCTAGATGAAGCTTACCAATTCCATATCAAACCTTTTCTACTCAATTTCTAACCTAGGATCATCGTAGAGATCTTTGAATACAAGATAAGTCACTCCCATTTCACTATTTCTTGTACTTGTTTGTTTTTACATAATAGATATTTCTTGTTATTGTTATATTTATTTGATCTCATTTCTATGATTAAGATTTATTTTTTGTTAAATCAATGAGAAATCTATAGAATATCTATATGAGAGAATTCAAGGGATTATCACAATAATAGATTACAACCTATACTATATCATGGCACAAAATGCAAGAACAAAAGAATATGAACAACCAAATAATTTTAAAAATCTCAATTTAGAAAAAAACCATCTAACAAGGATGGAACCAGTAGACATTACTATCTAAAATGGAAGGTACTATCTTGGAAAGCTACACCAATTTCAAAATATTCTAGAGCATACATGCTTTTACATGTTTCTAATACAGTTTACGAAAAAAAAAAATTAGTTAAGAGAAAATTTCACTATACACTCGATATAGAATTTTATGGGCATCATTATACTTCGTTCCCTTTTGAATTGAGTTAAATTTCAATTCTTTATATGGATGTTGACTACACTCTATGTCGTAGGTTTCATTATTGAGATCATGCAACCATTCAAGTAATCGATATATTTGAGTGAGGACAAAGTGTGTTTACATTCTTAGGTATATTTTACTATAATAAATTTAATTTCATTTCCTAAATTAAAGGGGTGGAAATTTAAGACAATTAATTTTGGTAATTTATCACTTGATAATGTCAAGTATTGGCTTAGTCCTTAAATCATGAATTGTGAACTTATTTCGATTTTCAATTGTTTTGTTCTAGTCCCATTGAAATACTTTCTATCCTCATTCACACTAAACAATCACTTATATACATTATAACATTAGTTATATATATTATATTACTCATAATTATCATACATAAATATTTATAACACCGCACTTCCCTCTTAGACCAACCCGTCCAATGAGTTGTTCCAAAAATAACAATTTTTACAGGGTCACCTAAAGAGTAATTTTTCAATTTTATATGTTTTAGGGGTTAGTAATTTCCTATAGGACATCCTAAATGAAAAATTATACATACAAAACCTATATAAGAAAATAAAATTCACTTCTACACTATCTGGTACTTTCAAGAGCTCTGCTAGAAAATATCACTCAAAAGGCATATAAATCTATCCTAAAATTACCTACAGAAATATTAGGCATTAGGAGTATCTGCCACATATGTATGAAGAAATCATAACTATGTTAAAGATTTAATATTATTAAATTACAAGCCCTAAAATACAAGTTAAGAAAATACAATATGAGCCACTACAAAACATTATCAACTATTTGGGTTATAAAATATAGTTACATTGATACATTATTATATCTCTAGGTGGAGAACTACATGTAGTTTGAGGAATATTTAGATTATTTCCAATATAATTAGCATTTGGATTTCAATTAAATGCAAACATAAACCTTTTTGTATAGGTTTGAACCATGGTTAGGGTTTTGGGCCATTTCGGTTTATTAGAGATAATTGCATACATTTTTGAGACCTAAGATATTACAAAGAAGCATATTTTATTCATTTATAAGGGAAAAAAAGTTTTAGAGACCCTTTATCATCCCATATATAACTTCCATCTAGGGGGAAACACCAAATTATTCTTTCTGAAAATAACGACTCTATCCTAATAAATGATGAAAAGATAGAAAATAAATAAATCATTTATAGGACATTTCCATCTAGCTCATCCATTTATCAGACACATATGAGCTTATAGACTAGTAAAATAGCTAAGTGTACCCAAATTCTCATGATTTATTATGTTTAGGACATGTTATAATTGATATATATTTTAATTTCTATATACACATATGTGTGTGTATATACATACACACCCACATACTTTGGTGTGAATGTTAATGTTTAATTAACAATATAAATATACATCATGTTTCTAACGATAATTTGGTATTTAAAAATGTAATAAGGAACCATCACATTTTCCCCTTTCTTATCCTCCTTATTTATATTTAAATTTATTCTAGGTTAAAATAGTAGCCTTGATCAAACACTTAAATATGAACACACACAAAGACCAACTAGAGGCAAATAATAAAAGATTTATTTATTAATAATGATGAAATAATATGTTATAAATAAGAACTATTTATCTATGTCATTTTATCTACATGGATAAATGTGGAATAAAAATAGAATGGAAGTCACTCAATATACTTGATTCATATCTATACCTTTCTTGGGTACCTCTCTAAACATATCCTACCACTTAATTAAAATTTTCCCCATTATTTAAATTATTTTCCTCTTTGAACTCCCAAGATTCTTGGAAATTTCCAAGATGGGGAACTCAAATGTTTTAGGCCATTACTATGACCATGCAACTATAATAATAGAAATAACTACTTAATGCAAAGATAGAGGTTAAGTTAATAAAAGAATAGTTATAGGACCCCGCATGGTGGTTTTGTAGCTTGATATATAATAAATAATGATTTCATCACCATAGGGAAAATTAAATTTATCCCTACAACTCCATCAATCCCAAACCAATTATATTCATTTGTTATCCCATAGGATGAACACAACATCAACATCCAAGAGCCTCCTTATGTACCCATGTAAAGTAGAGGAGCAATGGATTATAAATTTCCCATACAAGTCCCATATGTAGTCCTCAATATTCTCACATAATATTACAAACCAAGTTCTTATAACCCCTTAAACTCACACCAATTTCAAATACATCAAGGCTGAAATTCAGAAGCTCAACATTGCTAAAACTTCCACAAAATGTGAAACCAAAAATAATCACCAATATGTGTAGTAAATGATCCATTTTTAGTAAAATTTAAATTAGAATACTAGAGACCCCACTAATTTTCTAATTTAAAGGACTAATTCAATTGTCCAAAATGAACTTAATTTATAAGAAATAACAATTAAGTTAAGATAAAAATAAATTCATTTGCAATAATAAAGCACATGCACAAGAGAAATAAATCCATCGGAAATAACATACCTCAATTAAATTTAACTCCTTATACCCTTACCCATGTATCATTATAATAAATAATCCATTATTAAACAACAAAATACAAAAATCTATAAGAACTACCTACTAAGGAAAAATTTGATATCTAATTATGATATCATCCCAAGCCACTAGACAAATAGGAACTAGAAACTTATATGAATTATATCCCTTATTAAATATACCCATATTTATTACATGGTCAAAGTTATTTTACAATTTCATTAAATGTATTACACTTCACATGTTATCAATACCCTCTTACAAGTAACTATTTTTGTGTACATTTCTCAAAATAGTTTAGAATTGTGCACCCTAGCTTTTTTATTTCATGGATAATTATCCATTTTAAAGCATTCCATGTCTTGCTCATATTTTATTATGCATTCTTCCCATGACCATTCATCCTGTTATTTTGTAAGTATGTTTGTCTTTTATTTGAAAAAAGACTTCCTGCACTATTGTGCAATCCTTGCACACACTCATTTGCTATTGCATAAATTTATTATGCACATACTATTATGTAAGCCTATCATACAGTCAATTCTTATCATGATCGCATGCCCTTAGATATTCATTTCTAGTCTAATCCATGATGTGGTACTCTTTGCATTTAAACAAGCCTTCACAAAATTTTATTTTGTAGATTTATCAATAATCTCGTGAACCCCTTTAATGTCTACCATGCTTTTTCTTACCTAAGGTTATGTGAAAATATTATAAATCCTTGCATACTTCCCCAATTAACATGTCCATATTTCCTTCTATATTGTGTAAATGTCATAGATATCACACAAACAAATCCTTTTATTGTAAAATCATCTAATTATGTCCCATAATGAAAATAAACCTAAAACCATGATCATAACTCAAGGAATTACATGTAAAACTATGTGAGAAAGAATATTTGGTATAATTTCTAATTATTGACATCTTCCCCACATACTACAAAAATAATCGCATGCATATCTTGAGTAGATTAACATGATGAAGAGTTACATGTGCACATTGGTATACACCTTGTAAATATTTCTCCCACTAGCTTAAGTTATCATGTGTGACACTAATTTGTTCTATTTCTATTATGTGTATGTAGGATGACATGTAGATATATACAAAGGAAAGGATACGTGCACAAACAAATATAAAAATCTTATTACATGAACAATGACTAAGGAACACATCATATAAGAAGACACCACTATGCAAGAATGCTCACATGTACCAAAAGATATTCTAAAATCACACCCATTACACAAACCTAGTGCATGCAAAATTATAAAACACAAAATATATATGTAAAAATGAAAAAATGTTAATTCATCTAGGAGATAAATTGGATTTTCAACATATCAAGACATCAGTAACTAATATATTTTCCAAAATATACTAGCTTAATGTATGTACACACCAATTTAGATATGGGTGGATACCTTACATAAACAATTTTACTTTTGCAACCATGGTTCTTGAGGAGGATTACATTAGTACAACACTTATGAAGATCAATATTTTTGGTGCTATGAGGGAAGCCTTACCAAATCATAAGTCATTATCTTAGAAACTAGAATAATTGTCACTAGATCAAAGTATATTTAAGGGAACATTAAAATATTAATACTTCCAAACCATAAAAGATAAAAACAAACAAACAATCTCTCCTAAGCCCGGACTCACTCCGAAAGTAGTTCACCTCATGACACAACAACCTTTGTCAATCCCTTTACTATAACATAAGTCCCAAATATGGGGGCATGGATAAGAAACATAAGTAACCCTCTTGTAATTCCCAAAGGATACTATGACTTACAAGAGAATCCTACAAATATGTGTGACAAATGTGTGCATGGATTATCCTAGATCATTGAAGTACACATCTATACCTACAAGGACAACCTTAATATGGGTAATGTCCAACATGAGGATATTTCTTATATGTGTTTCTCCTTTGCACTAGAAGGTCCATCCTATAAGTGGTTTTTAGGTCTCCCACATGGCTCCATCACCTCATGGGGTGATTTTAAAATGACCTTTATTGACCAATTCAATATCCCTTTTAATCAAACTATATTTTACCATAAATTTGCAATGGCACACAAAGAATTGAATGATTTGATAGGCCACTTCACAAATCACTTTACAACCTACATAGGTGTGTGAAAGACCTATACAGTTAAATTGAAGTTTTGGCCATTCAAAATTACCTCCAAGTTCTTGAAACAATCACATCTATGTTTTTCAAATAATTTTTTCTTTCTTGACCATCTTCACCCTTGATTATAGACATGCACTCAATTTCAAGCATGAAATTATTCCTCAGTTCATGGTTGTGTTGGACCTTTTCCTTCCTTAGGAGGCCTACTGCACAAAATCAAATTAAATTTATCAATCACACCATTTAGAAACACCATCCATTTCTCAATTAGATCCATAATGTGCACATGAAAAAATATTCTCTATTTCCCACTTCTTTGACATATATAAATTCTCCCATGAGCATTTTATTTAATGAGTTTGTGTTGAAATATAATAATAAGTATTTAGAATTTCCCACACCCAATAATTATGCCACAATATTTACCAATACAATTACTCTACCCATAAAAAAATAATGGGTAAATTTTTGTAATCTCACTCTACCACACAATAATTCTAAACCCACATCTTAAAATTACAACACATAAACCAAAAAAATTGAACCAAATTATTCAAAAATTATGAAAGTATTTTATGTTATATACTTACAAATTCAATACATGCAAATTAAATTAGAGCTATCCATAAACTCAATGCCCCATTAAAAACTTTACCTTCTAACACAATAGATGGTAATGGAACACCAAACTAGATAACAGGGGCATTCCTAGTCCTTTGGACAAAAGTGCACAAGGTGTTAGTGGCTTTAAACATTCTAAAATTATCGAATTGGTAGATTCATTCCTTGAATATTGGTGTAGAATACATGGAAACCCAAACCATTCCAAAGTGTATTTCCTGAAATTCCATGCAGCCTCTAGAATTTTACAAAAGGAAATCGAAAACCTTTAGGTATTTCCCACACCTAAAGATATAGTGAAATACACTAATAATCACCCCAAGATTTCTTTAGTATTTGAAACGTATGAATTCCCAAGGTATAGATATATAAAAAATAAAGGACAGTCTAGATGAATTCCATGCTCACCAAAAATATTAAAGGGGAAAATACTATCTTCTCCACAATAAATCCCATGAACCTTGTAATAATATATTCCTCATGATTATTCCCAAGTTCCTTTTGACACGCATGCATCCAAAATTCTCTACTTCCTAAAGAAAAAAAAATGGACACCCCATAAAATACAACCTAAACCCTTTGCTCCCCCAAAACAAAGCATTTTAGGATATAACATTATTAATGATTTTTTAAAGACCAAGGCCAATATCTTTGTGTTTGAACTCCTCCACATATTTAATTAAAAGGACATATTGTTAAAATCCCACTCTTTCCCATATGATAAACCCATAATTGAAATGAATAATGTGTATGTAGCTATATATAAATAAAAATTGGAGCCTTCTCTTTTTTTACTAAAAATTAGAATTTTTGGAAAAAACTTACACAACTATTTAGTGGATTTATGATCCTCTTAAAGTGTCATGACACCTTCATTTTCTGATAATTGGAAAAGATAGAGGTGAATGTGGTTAGATAACTCTCTCACATCTATATGCAACTTGTTGAAAATATGAGGGTCCAATAATTTATAAACATATAAGTTATGGACATTTTTAGGCATATGACATACTCTTGAGAATGGATTTGTTAACACACTCTTAATGGATACATGGAAACAAGATTTTTCACATATGTGGTTTCCATAACACAGTGTCACAAATCAAATAAGACTAATCAAGAGCCTTGCATGGAATTTATGATCACTAAATGTAATAGGTACGATGAGATCTTATTCAATGAGTATAAGGTTGAATTTTATATAATGGAAAAGAAGGAATCGTTAAAGGAAGAGGTGATATTATTAAAAAAACATATTATTATGTGTGATCCCACTTTGTTGAGTCATCAAATAAATTATTGTGTAGTTAGTGTAAAAATGAATAATATGAGTATGTGCATGTAGAAATTCAAAGCCTTAGACTCATTAATAGAGTATGTACAAACATCATCAATAGGGATATCCATAGGAAGGAAGAATCTTCACACAAATAATTGTCTAATTTTGATCCCAAAAAGGAGTACACATTGAAATTAAAGATGAGTAATCTCTAAATGAATTATTATGTGTGACAGAGGAAATGGAATATGGGGCCCTACTTGCACGTATTTAAGGATTATTATCTCACATATTTGTAGAGATGGTTGAACCATATTTACTTACTTTGCCTAATGGATTTCATGCACACTCGGAGCCCCCACAAGCACCGATTTTCTACCTTCTTGTATATATTATAGCGCACACAAAAATAATCTCAATGTATTACTTGGCATATCAATAATTATTCTGTAAGCATGGATGAAAAACAAAACCCTATGCCACCCCAAATGAACAAAAAAATTCTACACAATATAATTTGAGCTCCCATATATGAAATTTTTAAAATAGAGTGATATAAGTGAGACAGAGGAGAATTATATTAAATATCCCCCTCATTTTAATTTAGAAGGAAAGGTAGAGAACCCATAATTATATTAAATATGTGAAATATTCCATCGTGTAGTTGTTAAAGAAGAGCATCCTATGGATTCTTTTAAGATGTAGAATCTAAAAATGGAAGAGCATATTTAGAGCAGAAATTTAATGGGTCCAAATCAAGAAAATTATCTAGTGTGTGCATTTATTTGATCAAATTATAGGAAAAGGTTCTACACAAAAATTCAAACTTTAGTTATGGGTAAGTGCACCAAGTTGATGGACAAATATAGGGTCATCCGTGGACGTCATATTGCAAAAAACAGTGAAATCTCAACTTGTAGGGATTATTAGCTATACATGCACTCTAAATTAGAAAAATTTATATAAATATGAATCGTAGCATTCGGAATCTAGTTTCTAAAATACTAATTTTTGTAAAAAACGGACAAGTTTAGCTATATTAAACACTTAAAATTATATGACTTACTTTTTTTTTTCGAAAAAACTTATAAGATTGTAGTCCGTTTGCCCGCATTTTGGATGACCAAATCTTGTTATTTTTTTTTTTCCTTTGGTGAAAAGTTAGATGTAGTTGTCTATCTTGGGATGGATTTTATTTTGTATTTTTTTTAGCAATATTTTTTTTTTATGATTTTTTCCGTGAAAGTGGTCTGAAAATATTTAGAAAATGGAGCGCTTTCCGTTTGCCCGCCATAACT
Organism: Taxus wallichiana var. yunnanensis; assembly: GCA_018340775.1. Lineage (NCBI taxonomy): Eukaryota > Viridiplantae > Streptophyta > Pinopsida > Cupressales > Taxaceae > Taxus > Taxus wallichiana. The sequence goes on along the minus strand of CM031233.1, from coordinate 382,700,322 downwards.
ATATCAAAAAATATCGAAATCAATTTTTTTTTTTTTTTTTTTAAGGTGCATAGAATTTGTCCATGCTTGGGATGGTATAATTTTTATCATATTTTGATAAGCGAAACAAAAGTTACAGTCTTAAACGTAGACATGAACATTCACGGGAAAAAATGTCTTAAGGACCTATTGTTAGTAATAAATTATAAAATGATATTTATCTTATTCTATTCACTTTAAAAACAATATTTTTACAAAGCTAAGAGTCTACCCTACGTGATGGCACCATTTTTGTGAAATGTTTTTAGTTTTTTAGCATGGTTCAAGTCTTTGGAAGAGCAGATTTGAGGTTTTTTGATCTTTTGCACTTCATAATGACCTTCCATAGCTTTGGTTGGGGAAAAACAAAGATTTTCCGAGGCTAAGGTTCGGCAAATAGCTCCGCGATCGCGGTTTTTTTGTAAAACTACCGCGAACGCGGTTTATAAAGCGCGCTCGCGGTTTATAAAGCGCGCTCGCGGTTTATAAACCATATTTACACACATCCCAACGTCCGAATTACCATGTGATTTTTACTCTCTGACCTTACCGTACGAATTACTGCGAAATTCTGTCTTTTTCCAGGCACGTTTTTTTATCACCGAAAGCAAAACATCATGGGAGACAAAAAACGAAGTCAAAAAAGGAAGTCATTAAGTAAAAAAACACCAAACGAATTAGAGGCCAACAAAATTGAAAATGCTGAGCGGATGCGGAAACTTCGTGAATCTAGAAGAGGTTCATCTTCAATCCCAACTACTGTAAGCAATGAAGAACTAGGTAATGTTTCTACTGTCAATGTTGAAGTTGAATTGAATACTCGTGATGAAGAAGTTTTTACTGTCAATGTTGAAGAAGAATTAAATACTCATGATGTAGCAAATGTTGAAATTGAAGGAGACAATGAAAATGTGAATAAGGAAATTCATGTTGAAACTGTAGACAAACAAAATTTGACAAAAACACCTCCTAGGATTTTACATAAGAAACCTAATTTTTTGATTGAAATTGATGAAAACATTTTGAAACCAATGTCTGACAAACTTTCTGAACGACAAATCAGAAGAAAAGCTAGTGAAATTTGGGATAATCATTTTGAAATTTTAAATGATTCCCAAAGATGTCAGTTGTTGGTTAGTTTGATGAAATTGATTAAAATGAGACCTACATTAAACACCTTAGGATTGACAACATCTAACATACGTGGTCAAACCTCTACAATTGTTGAAAACCTTCATGATGCATATCACACTGTTGGTGTAAAGAGACGCACTAGGGATAGTAATATTGTGCGTCGTGTACTTGCTACTAGTGTTGTAAGTGAATCAATAAAAAAACAACGTTTGATTACGCAAACAAGTCGAATGTTGCAAGTTAATCGAAAAACTCTAATGAAAGCAATTGAAAGACGTAATATCCTTCAATCACTCAATAATGTCGATTTTTGGGCATTTTCTGCTAGAGCACCGCGTAAGGACAAAAATAATTCTGATGCTATAAGAGAAGTTGTTATTAAATTTTGGCATGATAACACTAGAGTTTCACCTAATACAAGAGATGTTATAAAACGGAGAGTTGGTTCTACTAATCGTGAACCACATCCAAAGCATTTCTTAGATATGACTCAAACTCAATTTTTTCGTAAGTTTGAACAAGAGAATCTGGAAATTAAAATTAGTCAACGTTTTTTTGAAATGTTGAAACCATTCTATGTGAAAATCAACCATGCTCGCACCACTTGTTGTTGTAGGCAACATGTTGAATTTGCAATGCATTATGCTAAATTTTTACGTATTCGTTCCATTTTTCATTCTGAAACTATGTTATCTGAATGTGGTGTTCAAGTTCCACCAATATCTTCTAGGGATTTCATTCCTACTATATTTTGTGAAAAAGAAGTTGGACAATTTTTTTATAGTCAGGATTGTTTAGATGAAAGTTGTAGTACATGCGGCGGATTACCTAAATTGGAAAGTTGCATCCATGAGCAAATGGAAGGTACAATAGGACATAATTTAGTTGAATTTGATAAATATAAATCAGTTGCATACCAGTTGAAAGATGGAAAAGAATCGAAACGGTGTGAGCTAGTTACAGAACAAATGCCCATTTTTCAATTTATGAGAAAATTTAAGGATGAACTTGTTTATGAGTATGCGAGGCATACACATAGAGCTCGATGGTTGGATGAACAATTCCAGCTATGCAAAGACACATTTCCTATTGGTACTATTGTTTCAGTGGTCGATTTTGCAGAGAATTACACATTGCAACCACAAATGGAGGTTCAATCGCAATATTACAACTCAGTACAAGTTGCCATTTTTGTGCATATAGCATTTCTACATTCTCCTGACAGTACAGAGAATGATCGAAAATTTTTAAGAGAGTACCACTTTTATATCAGTGATGATCGTACTCATTCTACTGAATTTGTGCAAGGGTGTTTCCAGTTATTTTATGGAAACTTGTCTGATAGGGACATCCACTTCAAACAACATTATATATGGTCAGATAATTGCACGTCTTAGTTTAAGAATGCACGAATGTTTTATTGATGAGCGAGAATGCATGTCAAGATGGGTGTGCAACATATTTGGAGTTTCACCGAGGTGGACATGGAAAAGGAGAGCATGACGGTCACCGAGGCCGACATGGAAAAGGAGATGCATGTGCAGGGGCAAAAAGAGCTCTTGCAAGAGAAGAGTTGAAGTACAAAGATGGTGCTAAATTAAAAGATGCAAAGAGCATAGTGGAATGGTGTACCAACATGACCCGAGGTTCTCAAGAAAATTCCACAAATATTTTTGGTTGATAGAGGAAAAACATATTGCTAACTACGAGGATTGTATGACACTCACTGGGTCCAGTGATATGCACTCATTTTGTAGCTCAGACGCTACTTCGTGGGCCGTATGGACAAGAAAGTTGACATGTTTTTGTGCATCTTGTATCGAATTTGTCACTGCTGAGTGTGATTCACAAGAATGGGTGGAAGGATGGATTTGTAGGCCTCTAACTCCGCTTCCTAGTTATCAACCTCCACAAGCACTACAACTTGTTTCTGCAGATGAAGTTACAACATCCAAGGACTTTGACGAAATTTCAATTTTGGTGCGACAAGGTATTTATCCAGTTATTTATTTAATTTTTGTATTGAGTTATGTCCATTGAAATTTTAATATGTAATTTAAATTTGAGTTTTTCAACCTTGGTTATTTTTTTGTAGGACATGTGTTTGCAGTAATTGCGACAGAAGACAATGAAGAAGGAACAGACTATTTCTTATGTCGTTGCATCGAGGAAAGAAAGAAGTTGACTTCTCCTATTATAGATGGCGAAGAGATTGAGTATCCTACAGGGTCAGTGGTAGTTACTGGAACTTGGCTTCGACGGTATCCATTAAAAACTCCTCCTCGTTTGGGTGTTTGAAGACTTTGAGACACACAGGAAAATACTCTTATATTCACATCTAGTTCTAGCGACAAATATTCAGTTGTATAGATATCGAGGAAGACCTAATAACAAGATTCTTTGGAAGGTTCGAGAGTCAGATCATGAAGCAATCTTGTCTGCTATTCAGAGTAGATCCGATCCTGATGGTTCATTGGAATGAATTTACAATGCTCACATGTCTGGTATATATTTAATTTCAAGTTTCAATTTATATAGCGTATATATATATATTATTTTTTTAGTTTAAAGATCTAGTATATGGTTTTGATTTGAAACTTAAATTTCTTTGACTAACAATTTTATGTTTAGGTTAGTGGTGCCAGAAAAGCTTCCACCTTCACGTGGTTGGTATCGTTAGTAGAGAATTTTAAATTCTCGAAGCTAAGAGAAGCTTGAACATTGTTTGAAAAATTTGTAAATTTTGAAAAGTCAAGTTTGTAAATTTTGAAAATATTGTAAATTTTGAAAATGTTGTAAATTTTGAAAAAGTTGCAAATTTTGAAAAAGTTGTAAATTTTGAAAATGTTGTAAATTTTGAAAAAGTTGTAAATTTTGAAAAAGTTGTAAATTTTGAAAACGACTCCTCTAGGTGCCACGGAGTCCGAGTAGTCACCCGTCGAATTTGAACGATATTTTGGTCTCAGGGCTCTTAAGGGACGTCTACCTCTTGCAGCGCAGGCGTTCGGTGCCACGGCCCACCGTTGCAAAATACAGCGTTTGACAACCTTAAACTGGCTCCAACTGCACTATTGTAGAGGGTTCGTATGCCGAGGTGTCGGATCAGACGAGGCCTCTCTAGGTGCCACGGAGTCCGAGTAGTCACCCGACGAATTTGAACGATATTTTGGTCTCAGGGCTCTTAAGGGACTAAGCCCGAACGAAGTAGCCCGGAATCAACGACCCTTTCGCGCACCGAAACACCGCCTCCTCTAGCGTTCACCTGCCACCCGGATGTGCCGCAGTGGTTCGGTGCCACAGCCCACCGTTTGCAAAATACAGCGTTTGGCAACCTTACACTGGCTCCAACTGCACTATTTCGCGCGTTTGCAAACATTAGGACAGCGAGAGCACCGAAATGAGAAGGAAAAAAATGAGAGAGGCTATTGTAGAGGGTCCGTATGCCGAGGTGTCGGATCAGACGAGGCCTCTCTAGGTGCCACGGAGTCCGAGTAGTCACCCGACGAATTTCAACGATATTTTGGTCTCAGGGCTCTTAAGGGACTAAGCCCGAACGAAGTAGCCCGGAATCAACGACCCTTTCGCGCACCGAAACACCACCTCCTCTAGCGTTCACCTGGCCACCCGGACGTGCCGGCAGCGTTCGGGTGCCACGGCCCACCGTTTGCAAAATACAGCGTTTGGCAACCTTACACTGGCTCCAACTGCACTATTTCGCGCGTTTGCAAACATTAGGACAGCGAGAGCACCGAAATGAGAAGGAAAAAAATGAGAGAGGCTATTGTCGAGGGTCCGTATGCCGAGGTGTTGGATCAGACGAGGCCTCTCTAGGTGCCACGGAGTCCGAGTAGTCACCCGACGAATTTCAACGATATTTTGGTCTCGTGGCTCTTAAGGGACTAAGCCCAACGGCAGTAGCCCGAATCAACGACCCTTTCGCGCACCGAAACACCACCTCCTCTAGCATTCACACCGGACCACCTCCTCTAGCATTCACCTGGCCACCCGGACGTGCTGGCATAGCAGTGTTCGGGTGCCACGGCCCACCGTTTGCAAAATACAGCGTTTGGCAACCTTACACTGGCTCCAACTGCACTATTTCGCGCGTTTGCAAACATTAGGACAGCGAGAGCACCGAAATGAGAAGGAAAAAAATGAGAGAGGCTATTGTAGAGGGTCCGTATGCCGAGGTGTTGGATCAGACGAGGCCTCTCTAGGTGCCACGGAGTCCGAGTAGTCACCCGACGAATTTCAACGATATTTTGGTCTCCCGACGAATACTTCCTATGTTGATCAACTAAAGTTATATCATATTGATAACAATACAATTTACAAGCTCAAAGGATGATCTAATGTCATATTTTATCGAATGAGATAGTTTCAGGAATCAAAAGTAAGAAATCAAGAAAACTAGGATGAGCTACAGGTACTACTTCTTTAAGATACAATTTACAAATGACTCATATAAATTGTCACATTTAAGGAAATAATTACGTAAGAATAAAAATAGAGTACAATAAGGTCCATCATCCATTATAGATTGCAAAGGAAGTAGATTGTATTAAAAGGGGCGACATTCCAACTTATAATCAAAGCTAAATGATCAAAGTACAAACTAAGATATCTGTCAAGACTAATGAAATAAAATTGAAAGCATATGTTTAAAATTTTAGCTCTAAGAACTTGTCAAGCTTCAAAGATTAAAAAATTTATAAGAAAAGTTTTCCAGTGATATTTCAATATGATTAAGTCTAAAAATTTGCAAAATATTGCAAGAAGGAGATAGAATAAGCTTTGAAAAAGTAGAAAGAACATAAACAAACTTCAATAGAATAAAATACATTGCATCCATAAGGTTATAATTTATTAAATGTAAGGAAAATTTCTATACAAAGAGTGTATCATATGCAGCACTTGTATGATAATCATGGTTAAATGAGTAAGATGCAAAGCAAGTTAGAAAAACACTAAAGAGGAGAACCAGTTTCTTAAATGAAATAAAATCATTAAGAAAAACCTCTTATTCATAATAGTCAAGAAACTCAAAACTACTTAGAAGATGACAAAGTGTGCATATAGAATCATAATCTACATGTATTCAAGAAGACAGTTCACAGATCCACATCATCATTGAAGGTAGAAGATACATAATTTAAGAATACAACTTATTCCAGATTAGTTTAAAGTTTTAAATGGCTAAGTATAGTTTTGAGTTTTCCAAAAAATTAACTTATTTAAACAAAATAAAAAACTAGAGAAAAATAATGAGAAAAATAAAAAGTAATCAACCTACAAAAAATATCCATCTTTCTCACTCCCAAATTCTAAGTCCGCCATTTCATTACTTTCTCCACTAAATCCATAACTAGAAGTAATACACTAAATCCACCGAACAAAGATCAAAACCCACTTTCTCAGAGTTAGCAATAATACCAAAATAACCAAATTTATAGCCTTATTTAACCAACACACATGGATATATATATATATAAGAATCAAATAAAGTGTGCTCCAGACGCGCACGTCTCTGAAAATATATATGTACATGTATAAGTTCATAATGTATGTATACAGATCTCGAACTAAGCACGTGCCATAATGTACATATGGGACCACATGCGGTCGCAAAAGGCTAGATATATATACAATGGACTGTGAATAGATGTACTCATGACCACATATATGTGGCATCCAAGTGGACTATAAATCTACTCATGAAACATCTTCCCTCTCTTCGCCCTGCTAGAAGTAGCACGTCCACGACCTGGGGATGTAGTGGAGGGAGATGCCACTACGGATTTCATCCGTGTGGTCCTAGGTGTCTCCAAGCATGCCTGCAACCTAACCTGCACATTCATAAACAACAAGTTTTTAACACCCAAAATTTTAAAATACCTTCAAAATTTAGAAACTTGTACAATTTAGTTAAAATGCATGTGCAATCTTACCGCAATGTCATGATCCCTATCGATTTGTTGTTGACGCTTCGCAGGGACAACAATAGACTCACGAGGGGTAAGCTACATACAAATAATTAATTTTCAAATTAAATATTTCACACTCATATATATACCTACAAAATTTGATATTGTAGATTTAAGTTTAATAAGAAATAATGAACCTCCAAAATTTAACAAATTTAAAAAATTGTGTACCTCGGTTAGTGGATTTGCAGATGCTATGGCGGTATCTACAGCAGCCTCCACAGTCTGCATATGTGGAGGAGTCTCTGTAGCAGTCATAAGCTATACAAAAAACATGTACAAATCAATTTATTAAAATCTACTTAAGAGCTATACAAAAAACATGTACAAATCAATATTTAGTTACTCAAGAAAGAATAAAAATACATTATTAAATTTTATCTTCTATTTAGGCTAAATACATAGGATCTATAAATGTTAGCACGGAGGCCATCTATCTTCATATGTATTTGTGTCCAAAGGTTGGGATGGAGAATACTCGTTATCTAGTAGAAGCGAAGTGGATATAGAGTGAGACATTGGTCACATTGGGAGCTTTTACGTGACAGAATAACAACTTCAAAATCATGATCGATCGATATGTGTGTGTTGCTTGAACAAGGAGAACGAGGAGGAACATTCTCCTTTGCCGCTACATGCGCTTTTGATTTAGTGTTTCCGGTCCTCTAAGTTTCACCCACGGATAACCCCTTGTTTACATGATCTGTGATCTCTCTCAAAGGGGTTGCTAGGAAAGATTTGACCATGTCTTCCTCCTTAGTGTTTGAATTAGGGATATCCTTAGATTCAAATACGATATGTTTAGGAGGGCATTTCTCCACCAATTATTATTCTCATTTTTATGTTTTACCATCTCACAATCAGGAGCAGAATGCCCCAAAAAAATACATCTCCTACATCTGAAACCTGTAGGCCCTTATAGTCCAGAGGATGAGTGCAAGTTTGATTTTGCACTTTAAGATTAAGGTGGGTTGGAAGATTCTTTGAAGTATCAATCTCAACTAGGATTCTTGCATATACATTGTATGTGTGAAATCATAGGTTTGGGATTCGACGTTAATGATGTTTCCCAAGGTATTTCCTATGGATATCAGACAACTATGGTCCTAAAATTATAGGGGTAAGTGGGGTAATTTGATCTAGATTGGTTTGTGTGATAAAGATTCAGTGAGAGGGTTGAATGATGTGAACCATGGTTTTAAGATAAGGTACCTTTGTTGGAAAACCCAAAGTTGTTTAGAAATTTTGTCCTTGTCAGCTATAGAGGGGAAAAAATAATAAAAATTCCCTTAGCATAGGGGTAGAGGTCTAACTTACCCGCTAGAAGCGGGAACCAATTCTTGGAGATCTAATCATGGAGGATAGGGAGGCTAGGCTAAAGATGAGTGAATCTACAGATCAAGGCATGATCTTGGTAAAATGAATATATTTCGAGGACTTCATCGCCAAAGGTTACACTTGGGTTTCTCTTAGTAGGCCTCATGGTTTTGATCTATGTCTTCTTTTACAAAACCTCATTAAATGAGTGATTGACTAAAGCTTTAGTTGTAGCAGGAGTTTCCAAGCTATCAACAAGGGAGAAAACCCTAGTGTTTGCACCCCTAATCAACCTCCCAATGGGTTATTAGTGTCCCCAACAAAGATAACAGGATTTTCCATTCCTCCTTGCAAGTTCTTGGCAACATTGGTGCCAGTAGTGTCAGATCCAACCCCAACAATGGCTCCATTGCCACCTGCAGTTTGAGCAACTGAAGCCCCACACCCAGTGCCCAAGAATATTTCTAGAAACAAACCCTTAGGGGTCTACATGTTCTGCAGAGGGGGATGTAGTTTCTAAAATGAAAGGACACCTCCATCACGTAATTTCACACAACCCTACGTGTGCACATATATATGTCCGCCGCCTCCAAATCTATTAGGGTTCATATGAGTGGTGGAGTTAGGGTTCGCAGGAGTTGTCATAAATTGGAGGAGCTGTCTATTAAGGGTACAATGATGTTGTAAATTCTTAAATCTCAGTACACCAATCCATATAAAACTTATAATCATATGGAAAGGACGCATAGATTTTTTTAGATAAAGGGTACGAGAGGATTTAACCTTTTTTACATTTCTTCATCACTCTTATCATTCATTAAAGAGATTTGTAACTAACCTGCGTAAAACTCACGGGAGGCATGCCAGTAGCTTCAGTTCCCTGAGCAGATGATGACCCGCCAGGCTCCTGTGTATAAAAGAGAAAAATATTAATACATGTGCAACATACACGTGAAACAAATTATAATAATAATCTAGTGCAATTAAATGATTTATTAAAAATGTAAGTTTGTACAACTTGAAACTTACGTTTGAAACACGCCCAACCGCAGTAGCTAGCATGTCAACACCGGATGTTTCCTTCACCGGCTAGGCTTCTTGCTATTTAAAATAAAATAAAAAATTAGTTTTTTACATGTATGTACATGAAGTACAATCATATATATATTAATATCTCAAACATGTGAATTAAACTATTGTACATATATATATTATTTAAATTTATTTAAAATTTACCTGTGAAAGACCAATATCAGTGGCTCCAGTTCCAAAAACATTCCCCAGCATCTCATCTATAGAAAAAAAATCCTGTGAACCAGCAAATGATGTCTCGCTTTGCGCAAGTGCATACGGCACCACATGATCCACAAGGGTGTGGTGCACTAGAATCTGCACTTCCACCAACATCACCGGATGCAACTGGGTGCTATGGGGTGAGAGGTCGTGAGCTCCTCAATGCATGCAATGTATCAATCTCCACAACCTCCTTCACCGTAGGAGGGATAATCAAGAAGCAATGGGGTTTTGGGGCATGGGGATCCTAGGCACCTACGCGTGCACCAGTGTCCTGCTTCGTGCGAGCCACCTCCTTGACCAAAAAAAAGTCTGAAAAGTCAAAATAATTTGGGACCTCATGAGCACAAACTCACAATATAATTTCTTCAAAAATAAAGAGGAACCTCATTGTTGTTGCATGGTGGATAATCAAAAACCATCCACCATCAGTCCCAAAAATTGTTTTTGATTCTATCATCATGGCACCAATGGATTGGGAACCGTTTGCAAGTAACTGTAGGGGGCATTGGTTCTAGGGTCGGTAAATAATGCACAAATGAGGTCTTTTCCAATTTTTTTGTCTTTGACGGCCGCATGGGATAGTTTATCCGCATACCACCGCCTACAGTCACTTCTAAAGGTGTTCCATCTATGTATTTGGTTGGTTGCAGACTCGACTTCGCCAATCAATGTTTGCAATGTATTGGCTAAAGTCATGCGGGATGGATTTGTAGCATGGTTTTGTCTTATAGTTTGAATTAGGTTCTCAATGACAATTTTATTTTCTTGGATTCTTCCAATGATATTATCTTGCGTTCCTGTTGGCTGAGTGGGGACGTAAGGAGCCACAGGGGGTGGATCTATGTTTGGAGGAGGGTTTTGAGGAATGTTCGGAGGGTTTTGAGGAATGTTCGGTGGGTTTTGAGGAATGTTTTGACGGTTTGCACGAGCCCGAGCTTGCCGACCAACTGATAAAACAATAAAATTGTATACATAAACAAACAATTCACAAAACCCATGAAAATGCCAAAAAAAACCTAAAATGCAAAAAAAACAACCTAAAATGCAAAAAAATGATTACAATCGGGGACTTACCTCCTCGTCTTGGCGGCATGGTTGAATCTATCGCTATCCAGAAGTCCGATGAGCAATTTTGAGATAGTATTGAAAGTGCGAGTGAAAAACGTTTAGGAAAAGTCGCGGTTTGAATTGAAAATTAGGAAAATAATGAGTCGCGGATGAAGTAAATTTTGTCTCGAGTTCCGCGATCGCGTTTATAAATCACGCTCACACGGTTATAAACCGCATTGATTGGAACTAGGTTCGGTAATTACCGAACCTAGAATTCAATAACCGCGATCGCGGTTTTAGGACCGCGCTGCGTTTTTAAAACGCGATCGCGTACCTTTATTTCAGGTTTTTATGTCCACGGAATTGTCCACCAACTTGCACTTACCCTTATTGTGTACTAATAATGTTGCAAAATATGAAGTGATTATAGATGGCTTGTATTTCACTTTATAGAAAGGAACCAAATGTATAAGGGCCTTTAGAGATTCACAATTGATCATCAATAAAGTTATAATCCAATATTCCTACCATAGTAAGTTCCTATCCAAATACATGAGCTACATATAGAATCTCATTAAATATTTTGATGCATTTGGAATTAGTTCCATACCACGAAATCAAAATAGTGTTGCATATATGAACTAGCTAGCACAACCAATACTCAATTTAATAAAAAGTTCTAAGATCAATAATTTCTAAGTCAAATTGATCTCCCTAACATACATCATAAACAAGATTGATAATTTTCAATTTTCAATAATGATAAACACATCCTAAAATTCTTCTCCAATTCTAGAGCTTTTGAGGCACAAAATATTGATGAAGAAAATAGAGAGGATCCTTAATGAGATGATGATGGAATTATGAATGTGAAAACTAATGGCATGTACATTAGAATAATATTATTATAAAGGTTATTTTATATGGATCAATACAAAAATAAAAATAAAAATCCTCCCATATTAGGAGAATGTAATGTCTATCTTACAACTCAAGATATTGTGTTGATCTAAGGCATGTGCTAATTAGATAATCTTGCACACCACAACAGAAAGAATACTTTGTGCACATAATCAAGTGATACCAAGATATGCTTGTATGGAGTTATAATTATCTTTATATGTTTTATCTCTCCATCATGATGCATACCATCCCACTCAATCCTGAAACAAAAACATTATGACTGAGGTAAAGACCCGTTAACCCCTTGTTTTGGCCTATCATATTGAGGGAAGTGTAAGAATTTCTAAACACAAAGATTATATTTCTAATCCACCACTCAAATTTGGTCACCAAACTTGTTTTAATTCTTAAAAATGCTAGATAAATTCACCTTTGTGTATATTTCCACAATCTAAATAAGGAATCCAAGAAAGGTAATTAAACACTACCTTCTCTTGATGAGGTGTTGTACATTTAAATGGAAATGATGTCTTTCCTAGATGGGTACTTAGGATATAATTAAGTGATTGTACATGAATAAGATAGGATCAAAATAGCCTTCACAATCAAATTAATAAATTTACATACATAAGAAGTCCATTCAGCTAATAGGTGTGGGTGTAACCTTTAACTCGCACCATGAACATATCTTTAACAAATATTATTAGCAAGTGCATCATTTTATACATGGATGACATAAAACTTTCTATCCATTTTCACCCTGTAAAAATGGACAACTCAACAAGATTGGACTCGAGGCATCAAACTAGAGATTCATAGAAGAATCTAAGGGTCACAAGTAAAATTTCATGTTTGGAGAATGTTTGTAGTGTTTTTGGAAAGTTTGGAATCATTCAAGACATTTTTTCCTCTTTTGGATTTTAGAGGTTCGAGCTCAACTGGAGAGAGAAAATAGACCTCGATAGGCCCACATTTAGCCAAAAGGGGAAAAAGTGGATTATGAGTCCAAATCCATTTCATTCTATCTTCATTAGCTCTCTCGTGTAGAAAATCCAAGAAAATCCAAAAAATGCACGAGAAATTGAAAAAGGGTCAAAAATGGATTGGAAGCCCAAGCAACTCACTAAGTTATTGAGCAAGATGTTGGATGAGTTGTGCATGGTTTCAATAGGGGCCGAGTTCCCCACTAGCTCAGGCGTAGTTGTTAAGGATGTAGATTTAGCTAGCTCACCCCAAGTTGGAGTTGGGTTGCAGATGTGGATTGGATAATGCTAAATCTCTATATTTGAATAAATAAATTAAGCAATAATTAATTGAAATCAACACGTGAAATGGAAACTATAGAAAATACAGAGAAAATTAAAGTAGAATGGATCAATCTATATTGAATATGAGAGGGCATTTTATACAATGGCTCGCTCCTAAAATCATAGAGTCAAGTCTTATCATTTTATCCCCATATTTCTCCTATAGAATCTCTCCTATGATCACTCACCACTATTCTCTCATATATCCCACCAATATCTCCACACACAATAATCTACGTGAGTTGTTTATTCAAAAAACTCACAACTAATACAATATCCTATATTATTAATAATGAGTTGTTTTATGACTCATATTAATAATATTACAATATTTTATTTTTCTCACACAAATATGATATTAATATAACAATATTAATATCTTACTAACACACTAACTTACTAATGTAATATATGAATATTACATTTAACTATTACAAACAATAATGTGAGCACTAATCCAAGGAATATTCCTAACATTCCCCCCTTAGTGCAAACATGGGTGAGTTTTGTCTAGTACCTGCTCATGTTCTACAATCCAATGGTTTTCAAAGAGTACCATCAACTCCAATAGGTTTTCTAGTGGAACCATTAACCACTTTGTATGTGATTTTCTAAGAGATTCACAAACTCTCAAATTAGTTTTCTAGTGGACCACCAACCACTTTCATAAAGAACATACATGTTTCCCCACCCCCATCCTTACATTCAAGGGAAAATAAAAGAAATATCACTCACACATAAGCTCACTTATTACAAGATCAAACAAGAATAAATCATCTATTCTTATTACAATACACAATGAAAATTAAACACAACAAAAATAAATGCCACAAATTCATTGTGTGGCCCCTTCACTTGTGGCTAGGGCGAGAGGTCACTGATTAACCTCCTTCCTTTGTTTCCTCCTTCCTCCATCGTGATGTTGCTAACTTAGGTGAATTTGTCTTTGAGACACATTTTACAATTCTATTAGGTGTCGGTTTCAACCGATAATACACCCTTACAATAATAATCAACTTTATATTTAACCAAAATAATAAAGCATATCAAATTTTTATTGTTGGAAATCACTCACTATTTTTTACAAAATAATCAAAAAATCATAATCTTTTCCACAATTTCTCTTAAAATAATAACTCAATTTATTTAATTTTTTGATAGTAGTTTCTCATAATACAAATAAACAAACCCAAAAATTTCACAAAATTCTGAATTTGGGTTTTTGAGAAAAACATGATTTACCAGTCATTTTTTTGGAAGATTAGAATCCAAAAAATGGTGACGAAAGCTTCAAAACTCTTAGATCTGCATCCTAGAGGCTATGGTTTTGTCCTGCAATCACTCTCATAGCTTTTCCTTTCCTTCTCTGATACCAGATGATGCTAAATCTCTATATTTGCATAAATAAATTAAGTAATAATTAATTGAAATCAACACATGAAATGAAAACTACAAAAAATATAAAGAAAATGAAAGTAGAATGGAGCAATTTATATTGAATATGAGAGGGAATTTTATACAATTTCTTTCTTCTAAAATCATAGAGTCAAGTCTTATCATTTTATCCCCATATTTCTCCTATAGAATCTCTCCTATGATCACTCACCACTATTCTCTCATATATCCCACCAATATTTCCACACACAATAATCTACATGAGTTGTTTATTTAACAAACTCACAACTAATATAATATCCTATATTATTAATAATGAGTTGTTTTATGACTCTTATTAATAATATTACAATCTTTTATTTTTCTCACACAAATATTATTAATATAACAATATTAATATCATACTAACACGTTAACTTACTAATGTAATATATGAATATTACATTTAACTATTACAAACAATAATGTGAGCACTAATCTAAGGAATATTCCTAACATTGGTGGGGAATAGATTGAGAAAATATCCGAGTTTATTGACGATGTGCTTAGTTTGAGGCTTTTCAAGGTGAAAGGATGAATGGTGGTGCAGGGGAAAATATGGCTCACCAAGTTAACTCGGTGAGCCGAGAGATGGCTTGGTGGAGTCAAGAAGGTGGTGTGAACGTCCGATCACTGAGCCAACTCAGTGAGCTCGTGAGAATGCAGGTCGTCACGCGGGAGTTTGTGGAGCGAGGCCAAAAGCACAAATAGACTCGTCGAGCCATGATAAGAAGTCAAGAAAGTTAAAAGGATTAAGAAACTTTTCTAGACAAGGTGGATGAATAAATTGGTAAGGAGACCACTAAGTCGGAGTCACATGGTTCAAAGATGGTTGAATCAACCAGAAATCAATTTAGAAGATCAACAATGAACAAGGGGTCAGCATGGTTAGCACAATGGTGAGCCAAAGAGAGTGACAAAAACTTCACCATGTTAGAGTAAAAGAGTATGAGTTACGGCCAATAAATCCACGAACTAGGGCTGAGAGTCCATGTTGGTCAATAGTCTAATACAGGGTCACAAAATAGTAAGGAGAGGTGGTGTATTGTGGTGTTCGGAGGGGAATTACTTACAAGTAATACCCCTCTCGGATATCTAAGTAAACCCAACACAAAGTCCTATAAAAAAAAAAAAAGGTGAGGAGTCATGTGATAAAAATACCTCCATCTACTTCAAGCAATGGCCTTCTAAAGACCCGAGTTGAGTACATGTAGATCCATGCAATACAAAGGCCAATGCGGTAGTGTGGTGTGTTGATTTGAATAGACATTAATTTCAAATTGATGGGGTCAAAAAGACCAAGAAAAGAAATATGAAAACCCTACAATGCAAATATAGGAGGAAGATATTTGCAGCATTCAAGAGGGGAATTACTTCTAAGTAATGACCCTTGGTTTAGTGAGTAAAGAGATATTGAAATGGCCATAAATTTTGAATGGGAGATCTATTTTTCAGAAAAATTGAAATGAGTAACTGTCCTAGAAAAGTTAGACGAACAAATCAGTGAGGAGAATGTTAAGTAGGAGTTATGGGGTTAAGTGGTGGTTTACTCACCAGACATCAATTCGGAAGCTCAATGGTGAATGAGGGGTTGGCATGGTCGGTGCAACAACGAGCCCAGGAGGAGCAAAAACTCATCACCAAGTTAGAGTGTGAGGGTAGGAGTTGGGCTGACCTAGACGCTTGAGCCGGGGGGTTGATCTTGTGCATGTAAATAGAGAAACACAAGGTCACAAACTAATAAGGAGAGGAAGTGTACTGTAGTTTTCAAAAGGGGCATTACATCCAAGTAATACCCCCTCGGATCTTCGAGCAAAACCAACGCAAAGTCCCGCAAAACAAAGAAATAAGGCATAGAGTTTTTGGTACAAATATCCCCTCCTACTTCAAGAAATGGCCCTCAAAATACCCGAGTCAAGCACATGAAAATCCATGCAATACAAATGCCAAGGCGAAGTGTGCTTCTCGATTTGAATAGGAATTAATTTCAAAGTGAAGGGGGTCAAAAAGACTGAGCAAAGCAATATGAAAACCCCGCAATGTAAAGATATGAGGAAGATATTTGTGGAATTTGGGAGGGTATTACTTCCAAGTAATGACCCCTCGCTTTAGTGAGTAAAGATATGTGAAGATAGTGTAGGTCTAGGTAATTCGAGGATTTATGTGGGGTTTTAAGTGGCATGTGCTTAAGTAGCAAGGGATTGGTTTTCCTAGCCAATTAGAAGCATTCCAAATAGTGGTGAAGTAAGTCATCTCCAAAAGTCTGCAAAGAAATGAAGGGGAAGTAAAGTGATGTGAGGTGTTGAGATTACTTCACTTCTCAAAATAAGAAAGTAAATCCATTTGTAAATCTCAAAGCAAGCAGTGAAGCAATTCACCCTCAGAATCCCGTAATGAAGGAAACAGACAAGTAATGACACCATGGTTTCCCATAGAAATGAGATATTGAAATGAATATAACTTTCTACTGGGAGCTCTATTTTTTACAAAATTGGAATTTCCAAAAGCTCTCATCATCCTCTATGTAGAAAAGGCTAAATTTATTAATTTATATTGGGGAAACTATTAAAAAATGGAAAATTTATTCAGCACTTAAATGAATAGTTCCAGCCAACTACCAACATTAATAGGGCATGGAGATCATTTTATTCTCAAACAAGTTATGGTATAAGGGGGTATGGGATTTATAGGTTCCTCATGATGATTTGTGATCGTAAGAGTATCTTGTTGGTGGGTGAAGGAATGAATCCAAGAAATTCATCTTTTCTCTCTTCTTTTCTTATCTTGATATAATGTAAAGAACCTCTCTTTTAGGGGGATTCTCATGTAATGAAACTCTACTAGTTTTTTTCAAAACACTAATGAGCTAAATGCCTGAAATTTGGACATCTTACATGATGATCCTTTCCTTCCTTCTACACTATATATGCATATGAAGAAACAAATTCATGTTTTGTGGTTATTTATCTTCCCCGACTTGTATTTTTATTTTCCCTTACTTTTCTATTACATTCTGTATGTATTGTGCTTATTTTATTCATCTTCTAGGGTCTACCTTTGTCATGTTTTCATGAAAATGGTAAATGTTGTATTAGACCATGGTGATTATACCCACCCTCTCTTTCTCCATCTTCTCCCATTTTCATTTATTTGAGAGATTCCAAACACCCTTCTCTTGGTGTTATCACCTATTTAGTGTAGGATTTCCTCATTTTCATGTTTTCTCCTTCTCCCTGGTCCTTTAGAATTGATAGGATAAGATTAAACAATATATTTCCCTTCATTAGAGGTAGTTGTTGCATTAGATTAGGAAGAGGAACCAACATACTCTTGAGAATCATCTCAAGATAATTGGTCCCACACATGGAGAATATTCCATGTTACCCCATTACACCGATTTCCAAAAGCTCTCGTCATCCTATACACATAAAAAACTAAATTTCTTAATTTGAGTAGGGAAACTAGTGAAAAATGGAAATTTTATTTATCTCTCAAATGAACAGTTCCAACCAACTAATGACATTAATGGGGCATGAAGGCCATTTTATTCTCTAAAAAGTTATGCTACAAGGGGGATGGGATTTGCAGGTTCCCCATGATGCTTTCTAATCAAGAAGAGTATCTTGTTAGTGGGTGAAGGCATGAATCCAGGAATTTCATCTTCTCTCTTCTCCTCTTATCTTGATCTAATGTAAAGAACTTCTCATTTTCTGGGGATTCTCATGTAATGAAACTCTTCAAATTTTTGTTTTCAAAACACCAATGAGCTAAAGGCCTCAAATTTGGACATCTTACATGATGATCCTTTCCTTCCTTCTGCATTGTAATGAATTGTGTATTCCTATGAAGAAAAAACTTTAAGTTGTGTGGTTATTTATCTTCCATGACTTGTATTTTTGTTCTCCATTACCTCTCTATTACATTTACAAATGTATTGTGTTTATTTTATTCATCTTATAGGGCCTACCTTTATTGTGTTTTCAAGAAAATGGTGATTTAGATGTTTTATTATACTATGGTGATTATATACACCATCGTTGTCTCCATCTTCTCCCATTTTCACTCATTAGAGAGATTCCCAACACCCTCCTCTTGGTGCTATCCCCTTTTTATTGTAGGATTTCCTCATTTTCATGTTTTCTCCTTCTCCCTGGTCCCTTGGACTGATAGGATAGGCTTAGACAATATATTTTATTTCATTAGAGGTAGTTGTTACATTATATTAGGAAGAGGAACCATACTACTCTTGAGAATCATCTCAAGATCATTTGTCCCACACCGGAGATGATTCCATGTTACCCTATTACATTTCTTTACTAGTAAAATCACATGCTAGTAATCAAGGGTGTTGTAATTTGGTGATAAAAAAATCTTCTCTAAGGATATTCCAATAACATCATAAACTTGCATCTAGTTCTCAAATGATGTTGGGAGAATGGAATATCCCTTAACCTAAAGAAATGCATCTTCGTGGTCACTCAAGGTGATTTATTGAGGCACATCATTTCTAATAGAGGTGTATCAATTGATCCATATATGACTAAATAAATACTGAAGATTACTTTCCCCAATAGCTGAAAATAATTGAAATATTTCTTTAGGAAGATTAACTTTGGAAAAAATTATCTCAAGATTTTCTAAGATA
This sequence comes from Taxus wallichiana var. yunnanensis, assembly GCA_018340775.1. Lineage (NCBI taxonomy): Eukaryota > Viridiplantae > Streptophyta > Pinopsida > Cupressales > Taxaceae > Taxus > Taxus wallichiana. The sequence goes on along the minus strand of CM031233.1, from coordinate 382,681,234 downwards.
GTCATTCTATTAAATACAATGTTAAAGCAAGATGAAAAGTCTGAATGGAAGTAAGAAGAATGCACCACATTCATATAGATCAAATAATAAATCAATAAATCTCCCATTATGTGTATCCCAAACTATGTACACCCACTTTTCATCTATGATTTTTTCTTATGGCAATTCTTGTGTGTTTGTCCTATCTTAGAAGAAAGAAGAAGCATAGAGTGAGAGACCAGATTGCATTCATTAATGCACCCTTATGCAACACAAAAATTCAATGTTCTTCCATTGAAAAAAATACTTCACAATTATCAAATTGATTGAGAATGTTAGAAACTACAATTCATCAATAAATTAATTTTCATTATGTTTTTATCGCATAGTAAAATCTATGTTGATATAAAATGAACTTGGTGTGCACCATATAAAATGGATGACTATCCTCAAAGAGTTAGACTTATATATACATTCCATGAAGATAGTAAGAGGTATGATTTTAATTCATGAAATGACAGAGGTTGATCCAAATTTGGTCTTCCAACAATATATGATCAAATCATGTGTTCCCAATGAATGATACTTGATATATATCCTACTACTTTATCCTAAAATATCTCATGTGTGCCTCAACTACACCCAATTTAGAGAATTGCACTTGAAAATAAAAAAATTCTTGATAGTATTTTCATGATCTACTAAATAAATCCTAAAGGCATCTATCTATGATGCCTATCTAAATAAGAAGCTTCCATAGTGTTACATGAATTTCATGAAAAACACAACCTTGGCCATGGGTTTGGAATTTCTAATGTGCACCAAATCCTAAGACTAGAATATTATTGTCCTTTCTTATTTAAATGCATGCACATCCATATTAGGAGTTTATAAATATGTTATACCATTGTAAAAATAAAATTTAATCCTTACATGCCCTTACAACCTATTATTGAGATGCTAACCTTTTTAAATGGGTCTTGGACTTTGATGGGTTCATCAAAAATAATTATTCAATTAGAAACAATTTTATCCTTTCTGTGACCAAGTATTTCAACCATTGGGAATAAGAACAACCATTAAATAATTTTCCAAAATACATCATCATCAAGTTCATCAAGGATTGCATATTTACCAGGTTTGGTAAGTCTTTTATGTTAGTATGTGATAATGACCATGTTTTTTCTTGCATGCAATTCCTTGAATGGGCATATGGTAACAAAATTATTATGATTATTTTTTCTAACTAGTAATGACAAATAAATGATCTTACATATTCAACTGATAAGAAATTTTTAGATGTTATATATATTTTCTTAGATAAAACTACCACAAATTGACATAGTTAGCTCAGGTATGCCCTCTCGGTCGAGATATAACCAGAATTAAGTATGTATTAGTTACAAAAAGTTACCATATTTTATATGGCATAGACCCTATCTTTCCAGTGAAACTAAGAATCCCAAGACTCTTATTAATGCAATAAGACTTAGGGGAGAATTATACATTGGATGATATACTTATTAGCTTGATGCAATTAGATGAGAAACGTGAAGCCATTACTCACTTCAAAGAGGCACTAATAGGTCATCAAATGTTGGTTTGATAAGAAAACTAAGATAAAATCCTTTAGAATATCATACTTAGTACTCCTATAGGATAATGAGCATGGGAATAATGGGAAACATAACAAAATCTAAAAAATTGGCTCGATACCTTCCAAATTGTATATATTTTAGGTGAAAACTCCTTTTGACTCAACAACCTTAACATTGAGGATGTTCTGTCTCCATTTAATGGAAACTTCCTCAAACATTACTTCTATGAATGAGCCACTTACCGCATAGAACCTCAATGTACAACACTCTATATAAGCCTACACAATGTAAAAAGTTTTCCTTACTTTCTAGGTTATCTTTCCTAGTATTTTGCACTTCACTCTGTAGTTTTCTTTGGTAGTCACAATAAATTTTTACACTCTTATGGGTGCCTTAGTTTAGGTTTTCTCTCTCTCAACATCTCTTTCATGTGTACAAATATTCTAAATATTTGTAATTCATGTTTTTACCTATTTGTTCTCATTATGTCAAGTTAAAAATGGTTGATAATGATATTTTTAATAAGTGTCTATTTTGAGGAGATTTGATGAGATGTGAAATACAATTTGGCAAGTTTAATTGATTTTTTGAGTTTAGTGTAAATTATTAATCATTATTTTAAAGTTGTTATGCATATTTATAAATATTGAGGTGTTCTAAAATATTCATCCACTAACTCACATTAATTATTTCTTTCAATAATATGTGAAGATAAGGACTCATGTGTGTATTTCTTATTTTCACTCATCCTCCAATAAGGTTAATTTTTTTCTCAATCCATGAAACTTCAATAAGAAACATAAATCACTCAATTTAAAGTGTTTCAAAATATTTCTCAACATAAGGGTGTTTTTGGTAATATCCATCGAGGCTATATACATCCAAATGGTAGTAGAGCAAGGCCATGATCAAAACCAAAGGTATATCTTATAGGATATATGTGCCCAACTAACAGTAGACAAATGCCTAAGAATTCCCATCTACCCATTCCCCATCAAAAATATAAATATGTAAAATTATAATAAATCCCACTCAAACAACATGTATGGCATATGGATTTCCTATGCTAAGAAAAAAATATCCAAGATAAGGTCAATGAACCCATTTGCAAACACCGGACTCTATACGGTTCTTTGATTCAATATATCACATTAAAAAGTTAAAATATTTTATTGTGATATTGTTTTGATAACACCAAATTCTCAAGTATGCTTATCTATTTTGATGAAGGTGAACCAAAATATTTTGATTCGATGTTTTTTCAAAATAATTCTCTAAAACACTCTCTAGAAAAGACACCATTTTCTATCATTTCTACAACATGCCACTAATTTTGCAAGTTAAATCATAAAACCCCTTGGTATTTCTCAAACAGCTTCAAAATTGTGTACCACGACTTTATTTTATCTTGCATGCAATTCCCCATTTGTAAGCCTTTCATTCCTTATATTTTCTTAGGACTTATTCCCATGAATATTTCTCCCACACCCTTTGTAATTATGTCTCTCATTTGTTGTGTAAAATACCCCACACTATCACACAATATTTGTGTTCAATCATTTTCTATTACATAAAGTTATTTTGAAGATCATATTGCACAAGCTTACAAAACAATGAATTCTAATCATTATTATGTGCCCTTGAGATATCCACATATAGTATGTTACATTCTATAGTTCCCTTCACATTCAAAATATCTTTCACCCAATATTATTGTAACAATTTATTAAGAGTCATATAAGCCCCTTAATTCTTTTGAAACTTTTTCTTACTTAAGGATACACAAAACTATTATGAATCCCTATGTCATTCCCCACTTAACATTGCCATATTCCCTTCCACATTAAAAAAATGTCTTAGTCATCACATAATAAAATCATTTGACTATGTATCACACTAAACATATCCCCATAACCATTATGGTCACTCAAAGTAGTGCACCCAAACCTATGTCGGAATAATTCCATGTAGAGTTTCTAAGTATATCATGTACCCTACATTCTTCAAAAATTATTGTTCTCATCGCTTAGCACAATGAACATGATAAAGAGTTAAGTGTTCATATTGGTGTGCACCTTGTAGGTATTTCTCCCACCATCTTAATTTTTCACATTCAACACTAATTAGTTTCCTTTCTATTCTATGTATGTAGGATGATGTGCAGACATATGCAAAGGAAAAGTTATGCATCCAAACAAATATGCAAGGGAGGAATTGTGTAAATCTTATTTCACACAAAAATTCTAAGTATAATGCCATGGAATAATCCACCAAGACACACGAATATTCGACACACTAAAAGAGAGTCTAAAAATGCACCCCATTTCACAAACCTAGTGTGTACATCATTATGTAGGGAAAACATGAGATATAAAAATGATAAAATGTCAAGTGAAAAAGGAGATAAATTAGATTTTCCATAAATAACAATGTCATAACTTGTTTATTTTCTATAATATGCTATATTAGTATAGGTACATGCCATTTCAGGGATGACCAACTACCTTAAATGAATAATTTGACTTATGTAACCATGCACACCATATTGCCTTTGAATCAAATACATGATGAGATTATATTTAGGCTTATTATCAAGACTTAACAGAATTTAATTATTATATTCCTTCTTGTAGAGGATTCTCTTGCATGACATAACTTCTAATTGGCTGACTTAGAATCCATTCAAACTAAACCATTTACCTACCATGTAATTAAAAATGTCAAATCTAAATTATGATAGAGCCTACCACCATTAATGATTGTAATAAATATTTATCACCTAGTTAATCCTGTAAATGCATAAATTGAAATCAAGATACGGTGTCTTTAAATTTGGAATCTAAAATATTCTAAGAGTTATATTTTCTCTTTATTTTACTCAAAATTTTATATTTGTTCTTGGCCTATGTTAAATTCTATGTATACTCCATTATAACATGAATTAATGTTAAGGATCCAATTTATTTATTGAATGCAATATGTTTTTCTTGGTGACTAGAATATTAAAGAACACATCCTACATGTCCAAAAATATTACATGTAACACTTAGTGTTCTAATTCATTTCCCTCATACTTTTGCACATGTCGTTGTCTTGATCATGTGCATACTAGTATAATCACAAACATTGTTTTGATATAAATTGGAACTCAAATGAGATGGATTGAGATTCATATATATACTAATTATTTCTCTTTATACCCTATCCTACTCTCTTTTTCACTTTTTTACAACTTCATTAGTATTAGGATTAAATCTTGTAATATACAAATAAAGTGCAATATTTATGTTACACGTGATACTCATAACTAATAATATATATTAATGTATTTCACACACTCATTAAATTATTAATTAATGTAAACCATTAGTTATTTTCTTGCAATACCCTCCAAATGAACCTTTTCATGATTGATTACCAAGCCACTAGTTTCTTCATTACCTAGAACCTACAAACAAACTAACACCCTCATAAAATCATAAACATCCACCTATCATGTCATGATATATTCCCAACACATATCATGGACACATAAACTTGGTTAGAAAGGAACCTTAGGGATATCCATGTATGTGTAATGCATTGCAAAATCACTTTCATGCATGTATGAATTCATTTTAAAAGAATTAGAGCCTACCTTGTTTACGTGAGATATTATCTAGGTTTCTCATGATTGCATGTGATTCTACTTCTTTCAAAAAAAAGCATCTATAATGTGTGATGATAAGGATAGTGGTACATTAATGATGGATATCAATAATAACATTGATAATTTTTTTGAAACTAGCACCTATGTTTGTGTCAAAGTTAGCATTACTCACTATTTTATTTTATTTTCACTTTCTCGGATCCTAATGAAAATAAATATGTGAAATAATTGTGTCCAAATCCTAATTCTAATGGTGGTTAAAATTGTACTTATTTTTTTAATGTTTTATACATGGATCATGATGTAAGGTCTATATGACCATTTATTATAGAGTAAATTTAATTGTGGCAAGTATGATTTTCATTCTTGGAGAGAGAAAAAATATGTGAGAAGGGAATAGAGTGATAAATTTTCATCTTTGGTGGTAGATAAAGTAATTTTTATTATTATTATAGGTAAAATGGGTTAAGGGGCCCTACCCCATACAATAAGGAGAAAAAGATATAACGATGAGGAAAGAAAGAAGCATCCTCTACCAAAGAACACCAAAAATCAAGGGAAACAAAAATAACAAAACATACTAACAACATAAACACAAAACCAAAATCTCATACCTTAGAACTAATAAATAACTTAATAGATCTTATACAATACTATTTTTATATGATATTTGTTAATAAAATAAACAAAGCAAGAAATATTATACAAGAAATTTTTTTAATCTTATATTAGTTGGTTAAACTATAATAAAGTTTTTATTTAATATCATTTTTAATCATAACATTTAAAATTATTATTTAATTACTAATATGCATAGTTAACATTTTTCCTTATCCATGTATTAAAATTCTAACTTGACATGGTATAAACCATTCACTTTTTCTATTAGATATTTTTGTAATATTATTTTATATAGTTTTTTTCATAGATATGTTAATATCTGAAGAATTGACTTATTATTCTTCACCATTATTATTTGATAGAATGGAGTATTAGGACAATATGCTTAAATATGATGAAAAAGAACATGCATTGAAGAGGAAGAGGTCTAAACTACTAGTTATAATGGATAGAGTGGGATGTCGTATTTTGTAATATTATTCTTCAAGATAGGGGGATTAAGGTTAAAAAATAATCTAGATTCAAAATATGATTTGTAACTTCCTAATAAGCCATTGAAAATATAGCACTATGAATTCCCAATTAGCGAGATTATGGAGTGTGGGAAATGGATAGGCCACACCCAATATATTAAAATACATTTTGGGGATGGAGTTATATGTTATGCTTGTCAACTATTTGAATCCAAATCTTGGGATCTTTACACTATCACCAAAAAAATTATTCCACTAATCCACTTACATAAGGTCGACAATATTACCTTTTTATGTGCCATTGTACATTTTTAAAGATTATAATACCTTGGCTAGGTACAAGTCTAGTATGTTAGTGTATAACACATGTTTAAGTTAAAATAATAAAATGGAATAGAAAATCTATACCATCCCACATAAAACCCATAATATGTAAAAAATACATAGATAGATGATCATCCACATGTATTTGACAATATTATTAGTAGATATGGATGAAATAATTTAACATCTCTTAATTTTCAATACATGGAGTGCGTTGATAAAAATGGAGATGAAATTACTTGAACTTTACTCCATTATGATATGGTATAAGTGAATGATGTGTGTGTATCCATTCATGCACGTGTTTGTGTGTATATTTGTACATATATCTATGCGTGTGTGTGTGTATACATAGGCATATGTGCATGTGCATATGTGTGTATGTTTGTGTGTGTGTGTGTGTGTGTGATTTCATGTGTGCATGTGTGTTTGTGTGTGTGGGTTGTTGGTTCCCAATCTAACACCCCAAAACAAAGAAATGATGAAAAGAGGGCAAGAAGAAAAGGTATACATGTTGATGTTTCATTTTCTAGGCACGAGATGGATTTATCTATCTCTCTTGGCCATTCCTTATGGGAATGACAAGGAGGCATGTGAATATGGATATGGATATTATCATTCTACTTTATGGTTCTGACTGAACCAAGGTGAGAGAACCTAAGGTTTGACTTGAAAGAGAGAGTGAGATATTATATTTCAAACCCTAAAACTTATTGGAACCTTGATTTGGGATCAAATTCAACAAAAAAATGAAATGATCATTCAAAATAATGGTCACATAGGAATTTAAAACACCTAATACATTAGACAAAAACCAATTAAGATAGATTAAATATGATCACAAACATCATCTCTGAAGAAAATATTAACTTGGGATATGATGATGTTGAAATGTTAAAATTGCAAATCATGGAAAATACACTTGAAATATGTGGGATATGTGTGATTTTTAGGGGTAGAATATTATGGTACTTAGTTAAATTAAGAGGAGGTGGATATAATGGGAAGAATTCTCACTACTCACCATTTCATCCTATTACTTCGAGAATACGAAGAAAAAAAAGATAAAAATAACATAACCTTAAAAGGGGAATTTGCATTCACCGATATGAAATTCATACAAACACTACCACATAATCTCTTAATATTTAACAAAAACACTTGTGTATAAAACTTCAATAAATTATTTATTGCATCAATTCCATAACATCGAAAATACACTCAAGCTCTATAAACAATCACTTCCAAAGTAATACTACGAAATGAATTTTCTAAATAAATAAACATTACAAAGTAACACTTCAACCCAATATTCATTAAGTAACCAATCTCATATAATAACTATAAATAACTTCTTATTTCATTGATTCAACATATATAAGACTATAGTAAAAACTACATTCCTTAAATATGATTCTATTTATAACCCATTATGCCCGATTGAAGCATGGAAAACGGTTATGAATAATTTGATTCAACAAGGAAGACATGTAAATTATCTCAATGCCTACTAATGACTATGCAATGTAATCACCTTATAAAAAAACCAAAAATTAGAACCAACGAAAGTGAAGACATGCCTTCACTTTTATAAAAAAATTCTTTAAGGGAATATACCTAGATACCCCCATGAAGCACTAAAAGTAAGAAAACCATGGGACTATGATCCTTGATCTACAAAATGGATGGAAGAGCTATCCCAAATGAAAAAGATTCCATTTTGATCTTCTAGGATGGAATGGTTTTGAACCATGATGAAACCCATGGAGGAGTGGAGAATATTCCTTCTTTTGCAAACAAACTCTTTTGTCTTCTTCTATACTGTCACCATCATATGTATGCTCCAAGGAAGAGTTTGTTACTCATTGCAATCAAATCATTTGATTCCTTTTCTAAAATAATAATGAATAAAAAGGAATAAAGAATGGGGAAGGGGGAAAAATGCTTAATAAGGTTCAAGATATATTTTCTCAATATTTTTTTCCTCTCCCAATTTTTTTATGTACACATAAAAACACTCAAACCTCCCAAAAATGGGGTCTTCACCCATCTCTACATGGTAGAGGAATTTTATTTCCATTTTTGGATAAAAATTATCAAATTCAATGAAACTAATTATTTTCTTTTTGATCTTCTTGGATAATTTATTAATATATCTCTCCAAATGAATGAATTTATAAATAGAAGGATAGTCAAAATATTTTGAAGAATTGAAATCCCTCAGTAATATGTTGGTGAAGAATTTCTATCATCTTGTTTGCATCTGTAGATCCTAGGGTGTATGTGTCCTTCAAGGGAAGTATTCTTTCAAGTTTGGATTCAATGTCATCAACACACTTTCCTACTTTCTCCTTGTGTTTTATAGTTTTCTTATGCATTTCCATAAGGTTTTTATTCTTAAATTGACTTCTCCCCTATATTCATGATATCTAACTTTGTAATTTGGGGGAACTACCCCTTATTTCTCCACCACTTCATCATCCAAAATGGTTATGGATTCAATCTTGGCAAGAAATACATCCCAATAATCAGACCCTGCCTAATATTTATATATTAGTGTCTTACTTTCCTCTATGTGCTCAAATCATTAGTTATATCAATCTATAATTTCATTGATCGCTTTACTACCCTTATTCATAAGTTATTCCTCTCACTTTTTAGTGGCTCCTCACCCACACCTCAATTTATTATAATTTTTTATTATTTAAAGAGTGAGGATGTAATTGTTTATTCACTTTGCTATGGAATTTTTACCCATTTTATATATAGGTTGACAATATATCAATTTCTTCACTTACAATTATTTCTTGGTTTCCTTGTCCTTGTACATTTTTAAAACGAATCCACCCAAAACCATAGTAACCTCATGCTTTAGGACATCAATGATAATATTTCTAAGTGGGATCTTAGTCACCTGATAATATAAAGGAGAATATTCATCCCTTAAGACATTAGTTTTTGGGGTGGTAACCTCCAAACAAAATTCTCCTTAAGGTCCCACTACTATTCTTGACATAATTCTAGCTTTCCTTGGTGTTTTGGATGGCCTAAAGGAAATAATTTTTTCAATGCATTATTCCTCAATATGAACCCTTACCTTCTTATTCCTTGGGAGGGATTTTGCCAAAAACCATCAGTTTGAGTACTACCTTCCCCTTTATCGTTGCAGCTAGAGAATACTAGGTATTACTATTTGTACTTGGGGTATAATGAAAGCAAGGCTAAAACCTTTATCCTATGCCTCTTGCTAATAAGAATACTAAATAATATGTTTTTTAATGCTATCTTATTTTATCCCTAAGTTCTTCACCTCTTCCTCTATCATAGTTGAATATGGTTGAGTTCCTATATCAACATTTTTATGTCCTCAACATCTCCTATAGATAGAGAAGGATCCTTTGCTAGCTCAACTTATGACTTTTGCTACTATTTTTGGATTTCCTGTTTTGTAACTTCATGATATGTAAATTGTTTCTCAATTATCTATAAACTTAGCTGAGTGGGTTCCACCACACTAGATTATTCACTCTCAACAAGTGTGACCTCTTCATCCCGAGCTTTCCCAACATCTTCTATAGAAAACATTTCTTCAAAACTTTCTTTCACGTCACCACCTTCAAATTTTTATATGGTAGGTTCTTCTTGGTGTTATTTGACTTCCCACTTCTTGATTAACACATATTATATGGTTTCATGGGGGAGTTCAGCCAAAACATCTTGGTCCAAACCATGTTGTAGTTCAATGAAGTTTTTTATCTATGGATGGGTCAATCACTACTATTTTATCCTCTATTTGAGATTCTTTCTCCTTAGTTTCCTAAGTGAGAACATTGATAGGGACCTATTGTGTGGGAGATGAAGTAGTGATCACTACTTCAAGAGTCTAAAATGCAACAACAAATGTGTGGACCAATGGAGTTTTCTTTTGAAGTGTTGCACTTATGGTTGTCTCTATTGTAGGTGTTTCCACCTTTTTCCTCTTGGTCCTCACAAAGTGCAATATTATAGGTTCCTCTTATATTTCATCCTCATAGATAGTCTCCAATTTTGGATCTACCTTTGGTTGGACTAAATAAATATTTCCTCTCATTATTTTTCCTTTTTTGAATGATCCTTTGGATGGGATGGATAGAAATTTAACTCGAGTAGCTTTTTTTTTTCATAGGATCTTTTTCCTTGAGGAATGATGTGGCACTTGCCTTGAGGGTGTAATTTTTTTGAATAGGGAATCCTAAATGGTTTTCTAAAATATATTATCTACCATATGTGTCAACTTTTACACTAGATTCCATGTTTTGCACTAGAGTCCATGTTTTGCTTGTTTCTACACTTAGCTCTTCAATAACCCCTAAAGATTTTCCTTTGATTGAAAATTTTGGGTACTTTCCTTTGAAAAGATATGAACCTGCAATTCATTTCCTATAAGGTATAATCACATCCTTGATGACACCACTTGCCCCATAATCCCTTAAGAATACTATGTTTTGCAAGGTTAAGTTAATCCCCTTGCTTCTTAGACATACCTATTGGAAGAATAATGAACCGAGAGGGGGTGAATAAGTACTTTAAAACATTTAATCAACTAACATTATTTTTCTCAAACCATAAACCATTCAACCACTAATTTGTGCACATACAATATTCATTTAAATAACCTTAACAATGAGAGCGAGAACACCATAATACAAGATATAAGTGGGAAAATATCAAGGGAATAAAACCCACTTAAAAATAATTTTACTATATTTTTGTTTTAAACTTAGTTAAGAACCAAATTAAGAAGGACCACCAACCCCGATTTAATGAGGCATAAACCCCAAAAGGAGCACCAACCCCTAGTTCAGTGAAGCACCAATTCTAAGAGGAGGATACAACCCCCTAAGATGATCAAGCACCCACTCAACCACATTTGAATAAAGATATCAGATGTATTCTTTCTACATCAACTGATGCATATCATTGATTCAATAGCACACACCTTCAAACCCTTGCTCAAACCCTCTCTTCTTCAATTCACTACATCTCTCTCTCTCTCTCTCTCTCTCTCTCTCTCTCTCTCTCTCTCTCTCTCTTCTTAGAATTAGGTTAGTGGGACGTGCACCCTAAGGTGACCTTCAGATTTTAAATAAGACGGTTCTTCTTTGTGGTATGAGATGAGGGTCGAAAAGTGAAACAAAACATTAAAGCTAATGGGGAGATGCACCAAATAAACATGTTAAGAAATCAATCGAGAATGTAATTGTCAAGAAGAAGGAAAAGTCAAATGACTGAAAAGGGTGGAGGAAATTACACCACAGCCGTAGAAGATCACACGAGCACTTCCTCAAACTACTCAAACACAACTTCTAAGATAATAATAAAATTATATATATACACAGTTTCTATGTGAAAATAAAGGTGATTAGAGACAAAAAAATATATGTAAAGGATGAAAAAAATGCACCATAGGGAATATTATATTACTCCAAAACTTGTGCACAATATTACAATAGAAAAGAGGCAAGACTGCTATTACAAAACCCGGAAGAAGGTGGAGTTCAAGGCCCCCGCCTTTTACAAAAGAGGGACTAAGACAGAATAAAACCGACTCAATCTTTTTTTTTAAAATGAGACCCGGGTAAATATATATAATCACAAAGAGATAAGAGTGAAATCCCAAAATTTCTTTTCCAACCACTTATAAGATGCAATAAATGAGTGCAATCAATGACACCTTTCTTGTAAAAGACTCCCCATGTTGTCCCATGACCTGCAATAGTGAAATAATGATGGCCATGCTCATTAAATGCATTCCCAACCACTTTCCAATTGTCTCTTTGAATTGGGCTCATTTTCCTTAAAAATCGCCATCAAAGCTTCATCAATTTATGCATTTCTTGATTGTTGTGTGTCATGCTTAGTTTATTGGAGCTGGATATGTTTATTTTATTTTCACCCACATACCCTTAATAAAAATAATAAATCCCATTTTTGTCATAGAGGATGTCGAGAGCTTTCCGAAAAGTCCAATTTTGTGAAAATCAGAGTTTTGGGTCAAAAGTTATGCTCATTTGAACTTCGGGGTTGTGCGTTCCACGCAGGCTCTCACAATCTTTTAAAATATCTAAGCATTTAAAATTCTTGGTGGGTTTCATGATTAATCCTACATTGAATTGACCTACCACCAATATTTTGCAACCTACTTTGGGTTTAGAGTCTATCTGTGTTGAGCTCCACATGGAGGCCAAGCACATCTCTAGGGTCTCCGCTTTTCTTGCACCTTTTGAAAGTGCATTGAGCTGACATGTGGCACCCTCCATGACTCCTTTTTCTTTTCACGAGTTCTTAATGAGATTTTGTAGTTTCACTTTTCCCTCTCACTTTTTGAAATTGTGCCGAGATGACACGTGGCACCTTCTGTGACTCCTCTACTTTTCCTTGTCGAATCGTCCTTGACTCGGTTTTGACTCGCCAAGTAAGATTTCTTAATTTTTTCACCATGATTTGGAAAAATAATTATAAAAATTACAAAGGCTTGAATCATCTCGCATTAGTCTAAGGCTCTCGAGCTATCTTGATTAACCAAATTGGAATTTGCTTGTTATCTAATTTTAGCGGGCAATGAAGGAAATTTCATAAGAAGACCTAAAAAGGACTTAAATAGGAAAAAAATTCATCCTCCATCACTCTCCAAATTGTATAAATCATAAACTAATCCATTTCATGTGTCTGATACTTCCATTTCCTAGCTAAAGAAGTGTCTTCTACTTCCATTTCCTAGCCGGATAAATTATGTCATGAGAAATAAGAAATATTCTTCTCCACAAATTGAGTTGATTGACCTATCAAACCTCATCATCATGAGACAAAACATATACCATTGAGAATCCCTATGAATCCTCTTTCCATAACACCTTACATTTATTTCCAAAGTTAAGTGGAAGGCCTTAAACCAGCCCATCAGCAGAAACTATTCTAGAACTTCCCAAAACTACCTTTAAGACCGTATTCATAAATAGGGAACACTTTTCCATCTATAAGATAAACCATGATATAAAAATATTATGGAAATAATTTAAAACTACCATACTAAAAAAAATTAGTTTATTTCATACCTCCTTTGGATAACTTTGTCCAAAACTGAACTTCTTCATAAACTAACATTTTCGGGGGTCCAAAATCACTACATTATATATCATATATTTATGGAAATATGGAGGAGTCCTATATATCATCCAATCATCATACTATCACAATAAATAAATTTTGGGCACTTACGAAGAAAATCTCTCCTACCGCTTTTGAGCTAGGGTTTCAAACTCATAAAATGTTGTTTACCTTCTTAACATTCATTCATAAAAATACGATGATGAAAATACCTCATTATTTTTTTGAAACCTTATAAATCAATGGAAACACATCCTTGAAATCCAAAAGTTTGCATGAAAATCACACAATTCAGGGTTAGCATCAGAAGTTGCAATTCGAGATGAAAATACTCTTTCTTAGACCCTGTTTCACGTAAAACATCATAAGTTATGAATAATTATTTATAATGACTTAAAATTTTCTCACACCTATAATAAAAACCTATGCACCATATCCAATCATCATCATATCTCAAATAGGTCTCCATCTTCTCAACCCATCTCATTTGCATGATTATCCCTTGGGGTTTTACATGATTTAGGATAGGGTCAACTGAACCAATGCTATAAATCATCATGAAATATTTTAAAAATGCCTCTACATGATGCAAAAAACATAACACACCTCCATTAGTGATATCAAGGATCACACATAGCCGCAAGTGACTCTTATTCCTAATTAGGCCTCCAAGCACTAGGATTAGGCCTAGTGTGCACCATGACCAAGTAGAATAACACCTAATATCTACTTCCCAGCTCTCCAAAATGACCTAACAACCTTGATACATAATTTATCACCCACCTACATTCCTCTATGAGCTCATAGGGCTCCATACATGCTCATTTTGTCATCAAGCACCTAGACTAGGTCTAGATGAGCACTTGCAACTGGATCTTAAACCTGTACCTTCACTCAAACTCATATGAGTGCCAAAAAAATCAAAACATTCTCTCCATGATGTTACCATGATTATCAAGTCATAAAGCCACTCAAATCATCATGAACCATCACCTAGGTAAGCTAGGTCACTTGACTAGGCATGCTAGACCAAGCCAATCTCACTAAATCATCTCATGTCATTAGGAAATCATCTAAAGATCCATTTTATCAACCTAACAAGAATTCTACAACAATTATCCATCATTCTCTTTGTCATTAATGTGATTTTACATCAATGAAAACACCTAGAACTCAACATGCCAACAATCTCCCCTTTGTCATTGATGGAAAACCACCTAATCTACTACCCATTTTTACATTAAGAATAAAGAATACATGTAATTGTATGATATTAATATTTATCTACTTCATAGGGTCACCTCTTAGTTGGAAACATTAACCAAAGTCTTCAAATTATCTCACAAACTTGTTATTCTTCACTTAAAATCTGTTTTGGTTTCTTTCAAAACATTTGATGATTGTACTCCATTTGAAAGGAGCATACATTGAATCATACATGCTTATAGTCATGTTTTAGTGCTTAAATGACACATTATTACCTTATTATTGAGTGTAACCATCATCATATCTTCATACAAGCATGTAAAGACCGACATTTCTCAATAAAACATGTTTTTGACCTTATTCATGACTTGAAGCTATTGTATCGGACCTTGGTTAGATGCATAACAACTCACACACATGCCAAAAATGATGAATTAAAGGATGAAAACATAAGAATTAAATTTTTTTGACATATCTCAACTTTTTCTGTCTCAAAATTGGCTTAACACATCCATATCTTGTTTTCACACAATTTTTGGGACTGAGTTCCCTAAACAACTCTTTCACCCAACTTAGACCAATTTTTGAAAGTTATACGATCATAATCAAAACATGAAATTCATACTCGTTACTCCCCCTGGGCTAATGATATCCCACTCTAGAAGAAAGTACAAACATTAAGATCTTTACCTTGATTAGATGATTTGTAGGTGTTCAACTAGTTTATGACAGTTCTAAATCCTTTCTTAATTGTCTTAATCCTCTTTTCATGGTATTAAAATTTTACTTAAAAGTTATTAAACCTATAAAAACCTTCATTCTACCATATAGGTCTTCAAGACCTTGTTTATCATGGCAAAGAAAAGCTTCCCTTTCCTTGAAATTCCTTGCAAACCTTTACCATGCATTTTTACACGTTCATTGTCTAGATATAATCATTATATCATGATGTCATGCAAACTTCATTCTTAGTGTAAGAAATTCTCCATTCACACCCAACAAAATTTCAATTTTCATATCTCGACATCTTGCACAAGTTTTAGGGGTCAAGAACTTACTTCCTTCTTCTAAAAACCCTTTCACAAACTTGTAGATCCTTGTGATAGTTTAGAATTCCATATCATAATCCATAAGACCAAAAAAATACCCACTTATCATGCCACTCTACTCATATATCTCTATCTCCTTGAGATAAAGATAACTTAAGCTCCTCTTGTCTTGAAAATACTTTCTCATAATTTTAATACCACATTTGATGATAAAGAAACCGCCTACATGGATCTATTCGAAGTAATTGTAGTCACTTTTCCCAACCCTTTAATTCCCATGCGTCTTTGGCATATCACCCAACATTCACCCGAGGCACGCGAAGGCACCATGATCCTCTTCTATGTCATATTTGTCAAGAATGTTACCATGGATGGTAGAGTAATGAAAAAACATAAAAGCATACTTCTTATAACAGAGATAAAAAAACTAGATCCAAGCTTAAATGATCCATATTATGACTATGAATAATAGAAAGAACATACAGGAACCATAATCTGAACCATGAGCACAAAAAAATACAAAATCTTATCTCCATTGAGCAACGATATTTTAGAATAAAACCATTATATTAATATACCATTGTTATAGTAGCCAAATACATGATAAGATCCATAAAGTGGACAAGATACATCAACAAAATTACCATGTTAAACATGAATCTACCGCAAAAGTTGTAATTACATTCCCACAAAATTCACTCCCTGCTCTCTCTACTCCCTTACAAACACATACACATTCATCCTCTCTACTCTGTTTCTATGCAAATCAATACGTATCAAGAGACCGGTGGGGATATTCCCTTCATTGCCTATTCCTTATTCAAGAGGAAAACCACATGCCAAATATCATCATGCCCTGCTATACTCAAGTACCATAACCATGGAATTGTTAGCTAGACCATAACTAACTCCAATTTTCAACTCTTAATCCTATCATGATAACCATATCCTAGAATATGCTTCCTTGGGATACAAGTATCCATGTTTAGTCTTATCCATAATTAATCCTAGCCTTATCTCCATGTGTTCCTTATTGCAACCCTGAATGTGGTCTAAAATATGGATAACTCCCGAGCATGTTCTTCCTAGGCACGAACCTCCATGATCTTCCTAAATTTACTTCCGCATGAGACTTCGTGCCCTACTGGCATGCAATAAAACCTTCCACGCCTTACGTACTTAGTATTCTTAGGGGCTCAACATTACCCCACACTAGTTTGATTTCCATCCATGGAAATCCTTTGCATTCTTCAAACAAAATTCCATTGATCCAAAAAATGGCTAACGAAAAATGTTATATGTCTCAACAATCTAAATTATTAACTAGAGGAGTTCAGGGAACTCCATGTCTATCTTCCCCTTTAACTCCTTCCATGCCTCTAGTTTGGCCACTACTTTTCCCGGTGCCTCCTCCACTATACTATGTACCTAGTCTAGTGTAATCTCTTCAATTTTCCCTTTGAGCTCCCCTTTAACCACCACCAATGCTGCAAAACTCCATCAAACTCATCCATACGTTCTATAATAGAATCTTAGAGTTCACCAATATGAAATTCCATCTTCTCGTGCTTGGTTTTTATCTTATCCTTTTGCACTATGGTGTTAATTATCAATTGGATGCACTCAAATTTTTCATTGGGACATTCTCCTCTAAGGCCTTGAGGATGGGCTCTTCATTTGTCACATGCACATAAAAATGGGTTCACATTTTTGACAACTATTGAAACCCCTATCTACCAATATGTTTAATTCCTTGAGTTGGGTGAACAAATCCTCCAACTCAGAAATTTGGGCCTCAACAAAGGATCTTGTTGTTTTAGTTTTCCTTTGCAAGCTCCTTATTTGTGGGTTCCACGCTATTCTTGATGTTGACCAACATTCCTACTAATTCCTCCAAGTACTCCATTTCATCATTATAATCTTTCTTGGCTTGGATCACCAAGCTGAACATTGTTTTAGGACCTTCTTAACTAAGGTGACAACTTGATCATATACTTCCTTAGTCCACGCCTACTCACCCTTCAAACCATTTCACTATATTTATATCTCTTTATCCTTCCCTTTATGATCTATAACAAGGGTTTGGATAGTTTCTCCTACATCCAAGATCCATATAATAAATTTTGAGGACATCTTCTATAACGCGTTGCATGCATTCTCATTTCGCGAGGTGGCTTGGAGCCACAACTTTATAATTTTCCCCTTTCTTCTTCTTCAAATGGATGGTCTCGATCACATGATCTCGACCTCAAACTTGAGATCCTCTGCATGACAATGCATATTCTAACTTATCATCTTCTTTGTCCTCATCATGCCCCCATATTGGTCTAAGATATCCAAAGCATGTAACTTCTCTAGGGAAAGGGTGACCTAGAATCAATGCTCAACACCTTCGTGGGATTATCCACGAAGTCCATATGAGGGGACATAGGCATCCACTTCTTCCTTTCTACCTTGTACTTAGAGCATTGCTTCCATGGGGTGCTTGTACTGCAGCAAAAACCCCTTATCCTCCTTAATAACAAAGGAGTATCCCTTATCCTTCTCTTCTAGTTTGGTGGGCTGGGTAGGTGAACTTTATTTCATCGAACTCTTCACAAGCCCCTCCAAAGTAGGAATCTTGACCATGCACATGCATCAAATGCAGCCCCGGCCTCTTCCTCGACCCTTCTCATCTCCTCCTCCTTGAGTTTTACCTCGATTTCCTCTCTGAATGCGGTGTGATCCTCTTTTGAGTTTGTCTTCCTTAATAATATGAGATATCATGCACCTTAGAAATTTTATTTTTTGTCTCTTCTTCTCCAGGCTATTTAACTTCTATGTGCTTTGGTTATGAATCCTTGACGCTACCTTCTTGTGATGTTCATGTGCGTATAATACTTCCTCTTATTGGAAATGTCCAATTTTTCTTCACTTCCTTCCTCTTCATCCTCTCCTTCTTCTCCACCCTGGATCCATTTCATAGGGTAGAATCAATGCCTCTCTTGGTTTTGGTATGGTGGAGTATATAACCTCCACTTTAACCCCTCCTTTCCTCTTAAGATTTAGTTGTACAAACAATCGGTGGATGAATCCTTTGATGGTGATATTGATCTATGACTACAGATTGAGGAACTTTTGCTTCAATACTTTGACATGTGCTGGCCACCTATCATACTTGGTAGGTCGTGCGAAGAGTGTGAACATAGAAGTCCACTTTTTGACATCAAAATTCAGATTCTACGCATATTTCAACCGATTGATGGAAAAATTCATATGCTTAGAGGTGAATGCAAATGGAATTTTACACCATAACCCCATTTCTCCCTTGGCCATCTTAATTTTTTCCAAGATGAAGTGTTGGATACATAAAAATTCACCTTGTCTGCTACAAATTCTAGCACCTCATGTGGGATACGCCACTCATTCTCAAAATCCTTGTGCAGTATCTCCTACCATTTTTTCATCAGGGCCTTGTAGATGTTTTTAATGGAGCCATCACAAGTGAATTGCAAAAATTACACCATAGGAGATGATTGCACCGGTGGGTAAACCCACATGTTCCCATCTGGTCCATCACGGATGCTAATTTCCCAAAATATGATGAAAATTAGAGTTTACCCCCATGTTATCTTAAATCCAACTTCATTCTACACATGATCTTCCTTAATGATACTATTCGCAATGAATTACACAAAGTTATAGTGTGCTTGTTTTGATACTTTGTACGCAATGTACAAGAATCTCTTGTTTATATTTCTGATGTGCCTAATTTGAAGTTGATAAGGCTAGCTACAACCCTTATCATTAGGTCATTAAGATCTAAGATAACCTAATCCCTTCCTCCCTTCTCATAATTCAACTATTTTGTCAATTTCTCAATTTTTGTGTTGGCACAAAGGTTGAGAGCCATATCTTCACCGGTGTTTGGTAGGCTTGTTACTCTTTTGATAAACTAGCCCATAATTATCATTCTTCTCACTACAAAGTAGAAAAATTCCTTGTGCACCTATGACATTAACCACCTAAAGAGTGGGGGTTTAGCGAAGAAAGGCATCTCCGACAATTGTAAAACTCCAATTTTGTTTAACTCATGTTGCATTGAGTCATCAACCCTAGGGTTTTTGAGCTTATATAACCCTAGGATGTCTTTAACTAAGTTCACCCGTATCGATTCTTGTGTTCATCTATCTTGTGGTTGAATTTTCTAATATTGCACCTATAAATCTTTGAATTTCACTTTTCTACCTTAATTACACCCAGAGGGTACTAATTTTTGAGTATATCTCAATAGGTTCCTCCTTCTCCACCAGTCTCTCAATTTGTGCCTTCTTGCTGTCATTATCATTTCTTCACTACATGCCCTAGGTGTTCAACTTCTCCTTGTCTTCCCGAGCTCTCCAATGTTGATAGCTTCACTCCTACGCAACCCCTGTTGCCTCACTATTTACTCCACTTGCCACTCTGCAAGGTCTCATCATAGTTTGCAAATCACCACTAGTTTGTAAAAGTACTTCACTTCCTTATCACACCCTTGTCACACTTTAATAGCTTGGGAGAACAAAAATTTCAAAGGTAAGGTTGTTAAAATGACTACCCTCACCCTCTATTTATACTTTTTTAAGACCTCACCATCATTCTGATCCATGCATTTTAACGTTACTATTTAATAAATTACTTTTTCCACTTAAACGAACTTTCATGAATTCACCTCACGTGTTGTATTCATAACCTTCTAGCATGCTAACATTACTTTATTACCATAAACCTCCTCCACACACTTCACTTGTGCCAAATTATGTAACTTCTATGCCATCCACTAATTAATTTTCCATGTCTCTACCTACCTCATGTTACACCGCACGTATTGTTTTTCTCTCAAAGATGGTCTTCAATCATCTCAACTTCTCTTAGACCACCTCTCACATAGCATAAACCATTTTTATACCTTTGTGCTAACATCCCAGGATGATTTTTTATCCAAACTAACCACCCTCGAAATGCACCAACAATGTTTCTATACTATACTCCAATCCACCCCACACTAAAGTTATGCATGGTCCTCTGTGCATGGAATCACTTAAAATGTAATTATCTAATAGCGCGCCAACACGAAAGACAACACATGACTAAAAATAGAAAGCATAACAATTATGAAAGGAATAGATATAAAGGAAATGCACTATAGGAAAACCTACAATAAATGGAAACACCACCTTATTATAAACACCAAGAAGACTTATTTATAGTAGGGATTCAACCTACTCCCATTAAAGAAACCAAGAAACCATGTGCCATCTAAATATTCTAACTGGAAAACACCCGAGTCAAGTATATAGGTCACAACATATGGTCCCAACCAATGCATTTGGAACTTTCCAGGGTAGCTAAAAAACTTGGAATCACATAAAATAACCATATGTCAAACCTCTAACTTCTTATTTTTAATGTATTGATCATGCCTAGCCTTCTGCTTGCTTTCTCTTCTTCTGGCTCCATCGGGCTATGAAACGCATCTCATCCAAATACATCAATTTTTCTATGTGTTCTTCAAGTGCTTTCTCATCATCCAATCCTCCTACATGTGTAATATGCAAAGAGGGTAACATAAATTCAACCGGTAAAATAACCTCGATGCTAAACACCAAATGAAAGGGTGTTACTTTGTTTAGTCTCTTGTAGGTTGTTCTATAAAACCAAAGTACAAAAATAAATTTATCATCCCAATTATTCCTTCCAACATCACAAATATTTATCAATGTGTGACTCAAAATCTTATTGAAATCTTCAACAATTCCATTAGCTTATGGGTGATAGGGTGTAGTCTTATGATGAGCTACCATAAATTCCGCCAATAATATCCTAACAGTCTCTTTCAAGAAATGAGTACCCATATCACTTGTTAAAATCAATGGATATCCATACCTGCTTATGATATTCTCCCAAAAGGACCTTAATGCAGTAACTACATTACAATCCTTCATATGTGTTGCTTCCACCCACCGTGTAAGATAGTTCATATAAGTAATGATGTTGCATGACCCTTTTCTGTGTGTCAGGGAATAGGGCCCACAAAGTCAATTGTCCATTTTTCAAAGGGTTTTGCACTTGATATAGGCCTTAACAGAATTTCATCTCTATACCCAGGCTTCCCAAGGCACTAGAAATGATCACAACCCCTGACATATTCTTAGAAATCCTTATACAATGTCTCCCACCACAAACCAACCATTAAAATATTATGCACGGTGGATCTACTTGCATAATGTCCACTAGCAATCCCTCTATGAGCTTCCTCCATAATACCCACGTGCTCATGATCTGTACACACTAGAAAAAAATCTCATTCTGGCCAAGTTTGTATAGATCTCTACCAATCAACATATAAGGTGTGGCGCAAATGACAAGTTGTTTCCTATCTATGCTCTTCATTTGGTGGGGTGTCACACCTATTCGTAAAAAGATAACAATATCCTCCAAATCATATGGCACACATTGTAATATGAATAATTGTGCATCTGTATTGTGTCTTCAATGCTCTGCACATCCTCACTTGAATTAATTTTATAACTATGGTCAAGTCCCGAATTATTCTTCCCTAGTTTTACTACCGTCGAAAAGTTGAATTCCTAACATAACAAGATCCAATGGCATATACACCCTTACAAAACCTTTTTTTTTTACCAAATACATAAGTATCATGTGATTTGTGTAAAATATAAATGAAGTATCCAACAAGTACTACCTAAACTTATACAACACATAAATCATAGACAATACTTTGTGCTCTGTTGTTGTGTAATTATGCTTAGATGGAGTTAACTTTTTGCTTGCAAAACACAAAGGGTGATCAAAAATCCCTTCTCCAAGTTGTGTTATAAATTCACCAATTACCATACCTGATGCATCCACATGCACATAAAAGGGATTTTCCCAAGAAGGAAAGCAATAAAATGGGTGCATAATTAAACTTATCCTTTAGCATATCAAAATCCACCTATTATGCCTCGCCCCGAGTGAAATATCCCCTTATTCCTTGAAAATTCTTCCAAGGGCATGAAAATCTTGGCATAACATTTGATGATTTTTTTAATAACCTATATGCACCAAGAATCTACACATGCTTTTTGATTGGTAGACTCCTCCAAACCTAGAATAACAACAACCTTCAAAGAATCTACCAATAAACCTTCCTTAAAAATAATATGACATAGAAATGTACCAAAAGGAATAAAAAAGACACAATTCTTAATATTCGAGAGATACTTAACCATCTACACCTCTCAAACATTAATCTTAAGTTGTTGCAATGATCCTTCACCAATCCATACACTATCCAATCATCCAGATAGACTTTTAGAAACTTATGAATAAAGTATTGAAACACTTGCACCACAATACATAAAAATATAGCAAGAGAATTATTAAGCCCATATTTCTTAACCATATAAGAAAAACTTCCCCATTCAAGAGTGAAAGTAGTGTTCTCTTGGTCTTCTTTTACAATTCTTACCTGGTGATATCCTAAGAATCCATCTATAAAAGAGTAGATCTCACGCCCAACTACACCCTCAAATATTTCCTCATTAAAAGAAATTACAAAAGGCTCTATAACATGTGCGGTATTTAAATCTCTCGTAGTCTACAAAAATTCATATCCTTCCATCATTCTTAATACTTAGAATCACCATTAGAATAACCCATTTAGACTATTCAATAACTTCAATGATCCCAGATTCCATCATTTTATCAATCTCTTCTTTCACCTTTACGTGTAAATTAGGATTCATCCTATAAGGCATTTTCCTCATTGGGAGTGCACCCTCCTTTAATTTAATCAAAATATCTCCCAATGAGTGATGAAATCCTTTCAATTTATGTTATCGGTGCAGGAGTTAATCCCGGAAGTCACACAACAGATTCAATTATCTTTGATACCTCTTGGTTTGTTCAAAGCAATCATTAATTCTTTCTTCTTTTGTTTCTACTTCTATTCTAATGTTGACCTTATTTGTCTTTAAAGGCTCATGGTAGGTGCACACCTTCTCATCCAAACTATCCAAGACATTGCGTGAACCCTTTGTATGATCAACATCAAGGTTCTTTATTTCTTCATCTTCTATCAGGTATAACATTTTTCCTTTCTCTTTTCTAGGAAGGTTCTCTCAAACTATACTTAATCTATTTCTTCTCCTTCCTCGAAGCGCACCTCCAAATAAGGATCCCCTAGAAAATATAGGATGAGGTCCTCAACTTTAACACTATCTCCTAGAGTAAGGTGCTTGACTACCTGTAAAGCATTATTCATTGATGTTTTAGAAGATAGACACTCAAAAGTCTAAATAATACCTACTATCAACTCCTACCAATTTTGTGTCTCGAGACATAATTCTCGAATATCTATACCATGTGTGTGCACAACCATGCAAGGTGGAATAAAAATAATGCACCCAGAGTGAAGGGGGTAAAGATTTTGGGCCTTCAGTCAAAGATTACACACATTCCTGAACATGGTATAAGGTTGATTCCTTCCCATGATAATCACATATCTTTTAAGGTACATTGGTCTCGGAGAAATATAACATAGAACGCTATTATTACCTTGCGCCACTCTATAAGATTATCTCGATGAGTCATCCATCAATGCATGGATATCCCATATAAGGTATAAACAAGAATATTCCTTCGTTCTACTCAACAGTCCACTTGACTTCCATCATGCATAAAAATACATCAGGAAAAATTCTCGAGTGTGAATTAGAAACTATCTTCCTCATAGATGCATAACCAAACGTGCCTTGACAACATGAGTCAAAATTCCCTTCAATTCTCAAACAACCAACTCATAAGTCCTATGCACCAAATTATCATAGGAAATGTTAGTCATATCACTCAAAGATTGTGCATCATCCCATTGAATGACTCCTCTTTATGGACCAATAACCTTTATGTCTCTAATGGTGTGCACCTAAATTATATTCGTATCTTCTTCCCCCAATGACTCAACATACGGTGCAAACATCTAATTTGTTAGTGGAATAAATACCTAGTTCTTATTCTTAAATATGATGTATCCCTTTTTGAAACACAAATAAAAATTATTCACGTAACACCAAGGGCATATAATTAAGGCTGGAAAACTATCTGCCTCACCACTAATACTTAAAAGTACCCAGTGAACTTGGCCCCTTGAATGGTTATAGAAGCATTCTTCAAAACTTTGATGGGCATATATTTAGTTCTATTTTCCATGTAAAACACATTTGAAGATGGCTGGAATAGTGGTCTTCCCATCTGGCTCCACACATCCAGGGTAATAACATTAACCTTTGCACATGTGTCAATTAGTATGTTTCTTAAGAGCCATCCATCAAATACTGCATTCAACATGATTTCCTTTTCATAATCAAGACTATGTGGGGGAAAATTAGCATGCAAGATTTGACTCTCATGCTCGCTTCCAGCGTGTGAAGTATCTTTCCTCTCAACCACTCTCCTAATAGGGGAATGATATTTTCCTAGCAAAACATCTTACATACCTCTTTGACATCATCAACGTCCTTTTGAGGGATCTCAACATTCTTCACCTACTCTAACTTCCATGAATGTTCTTTCAAGCATTGAATCTCTCCTTGCAAACTCCTAATAACCTCCATAGTCTCCTAGTAAACCTCCTTCTGATAAGTTAGATCAAGGTACTTTCCATGTAATAATTCTTCTCTTGTAATGAGAGGCCTCTTATTTGTTATTTCTCTTGCGTGCATGCACAACTTTAACGCATGTATTTACTAATACTAGTTCCAATTCAAGATTAGACACTACCTTAGGCATGAATAGGGGATCAATGTGGTTCACACTAACCATTCCTAATCCCTTTTCCTTCTTCTAATTTTATCTCATGTGATCATACAAAATAGGGAACTCCTCATACTTATGTTTCTTCCCACACCATGAGCGTAGTAATTCTGAGCACTTGTGCTTGTAGTGATCCATAGATCTATAATCAAAACAAGCTCCATAAGGAAATTCACTCCTTCCTCTACTGCGACCACCGTGTGATATCTCGAAACCTATTTGAAATATTCTTCCCCTTACTTTTCCATTTTCACGCCCTTCATTCTGATGCCCCTAATTCTTAGAATTGTTCGCAATGTTGGCATGACACACACCAATATCAATTACATCATGAATATGGTCTATCAACCAACAGTCCTTTGTGTCATGAGTAGTAGATGTAAAAATCTTACAATAATAGGACACATTATTATGAAGCACATGTTGTAACAAAGGGCATCTACTTGGATCATGATCCCCATGATAGATTTCAAAGTACAATGACATGGAGAACATAGAATTTCGAGGAAACTATCCTTTATGTTTTCTTCTAAATCACAATTTTTACACAAAAGTCCACCGTGAGTCTTATATTCTAAATTTGTAGAAAAATTCTCAAGTTTCTTTGCCATGGAAGCATTATGTGCCTCTAAAAAGGGACTTACCCCAGTATTAACACTCTTCATGGCCTTAGCACACAAAGTAGCCTCTAAATCCTCATTTAGATCCATGAAAGTCTTATGTGAAAGAAATCATTTGAAATGTGTTATTAGGCCTCCAACAAACCACTGAGAATGCTGAGATGGGTGGATATCATAAGATAAATTTGACAAGATATTCTTAAAATGTGAATCATACTCTCACACTCTCTCTTCCATACCCTATTAAATCTCCTTGAGTGCACTTCTACTCTTTTTCTCAAACTCAAGAATATGAAATTTTGTCAAGAAGAAATCACATAGCGCAATATAATCCACCACTGTCTAATGTGGGTCATATTTTTTATACCCACCAGCTATGCCTGAGCCCCTACAACATAGTTTCAAACTAGATTTCCTTCCTCTCTAGGTAATGATCCCTTTAGCACGCCATAGAAATTCACATTTGTGTATATTATGTGCAACATCCTCAACAACTTTATAATTAGGTAAATGAAGAGATAGCTCATAAAATACTTGCTAATAGGGTTGTGGTCCTTTTCCACCATATCTAGAACCTTGATCCCCCTATGGTTCCTCCACCACCAGATCCACTAACCCCATTAAATCCCGACCACACAGATCCACCAGATCCTCTAGATTCTCCTTCTATAAGTAGCAACAATTCTTGAAGTAGTGTTAACTAGGCACTCAACCGAGGCATGTGAAGGTGTCGGGTCCCTCTTCTATGTGAGATTTATCAAGAATGTTATCATGGATGACAAAGAAATACACAAACATAAATGCATACATCTTATAATAGAGATAAAGAAACTAGATTCAATCTTAAATGATCCATATTATGACTATGCACAATAGAAAGAACATACATGAACCAAATCTAAACCATGAGAACAACAAAGAACACAAAAGCTTAGATCAATAGAGCATTGATATTTTATAATAACACCATTATATTAATCCACAATTGTTATAATAACCAAGTACATGATAAGATCCATAAAACGGACCAGATACATCAATAAAATTCCCATGTTAAACATGAATCTACTCCAGAAGTTGTAACCATGTTCCCATATAATTCAATCCCCACTCTCTCTACTCCCTTGCACATACATACACATCCATCCTCTCTACTTTGTTTCTATGCAAATAAATACATATTAAGATACTAGTAGGAATCTTCCCTTCACCGCCTATTCCTTACTCCAGAGAAAAACCACATTCCAAATGTCATCATGCTCCGCCATACTCAAGTACCCTAACCATGCAAGTTCTAGATAAACCATAACTAATTCCACTTTACAAATATTAATCCTATCATGATAACCATATCCTATAATTTTCTTCCCTTAGGATACATTTCCATGTGTTCCTTATCACAACCTTGAACTTGGTCCAAAATATGGCTAAGTCTTGAGCATGTTCTTCTTGGCAAACTTCCACAGTCTTCCTAAAGTTACTTCCACCTGATTCTTCACACCCTACTGACACATAAAAAAACCTTTTGTGCCTTAGGTACTTAGTCTTGTCAGGGCTCAAATACAACATTCATCCTAAATATTTGAAATTCATCACACAAATCTACCTTAACTTCCTCTTAGACAACTTAGACACCTCTCATGCATGGTCAAAGAAAAACTCAAGCTATCCCTTAATATAAACCTTTGTAAATCATGGTGAACCTTTCATACACTATCTTATAACTCCAAATTTTAATGAAAACTAACCCTCCATAGTATTCTTATGAAGCATCATCTACCTAAGATATAAGATATCTAGACTTGGGGATCCTTGTAACTCGATGGACTTGAGATATCACACATAACATGTATATACTTCTAAGATGGTAGAAATCCTCATGAATATATCCGAGATACCATTACAAACCCAAAATACCACCTACATGTCTATAACATGCCATTATTCCTCAACCATTGTGCTTTGATACTTCATGATCCTCATCACTGTCTCGAGCTCTATGATCAATATTAGTTTTTATGAGGTCATGTAAACCATTTTATTTTCTCACAGTAGGATATTATCTTATCCTTAACAAGTCATTAACAGTCTCAAAGAATTTTTTTTGACCTTCTTATTCACTATTTGCATATTCGTTATTTCTTCCCTTGTAAGCCTTATTTAAGAGTTTTCAAGTATAATTTTTGATAAATTGGATTTCCATATAGAATGAAGATACTTTGGAGTACACATTTGGCCCATTAAGAACTACCCAAAGATTCAAAACACCTTTGTTTACAAATATTTTCTAGAACCCACTATCTTATATTCACAATTAGATATTCACCATTACTTACAGCTTCACTCTAAAGTTTCATATTTTCCCATTATTCAATATCTTCTCATAGATTGACTCTTCTTTAATCTTAATGTACATCAAATGTAGACATGTTTTTCCAAGTCATGACCTTGAATTCCATAATTTACTCCCTCAAGCATAGGTTTATAACACAAACACAAAATTTATGACATTCTCGAAGGTCTGTGGTTAAAAATGGACACATAATGACATGTGGCACATGCCGAATGGATGAAGGATAGGCCAACTATTCATATTTTTGTCATTTTCTGTCATGTGTCAAGTAATAGTTTTTGAAAAGATTCAATGCCCCGCTTGTGAGATTTGATAGGTTGCGTGTATCACAATCAAGTCTCGATAGGTTACCATGTGGCACCATGACTAGCGTGGAAGAATGTGCAAGGAGTGCGTGGAAGCAGGAGGTGTAAGAAAAGGAAAACATAAGACAATTACACATAGATGATGGGTATGGAAGAAAAGAGTGCATATTTATGAGATATAAATATGCAAGTGGGGGTGTGAGCATTTAATTGAGAAACACATGGAAGAAAAAAAGGAAGGGGCATGGGGAATGCATGAGGGAAATAAGAGGAGATATAATAATGGAAAAGAAAGGTGGAAGATGCATGAGAGGAAAAGAGTATGTGAGGGAGTACAAGGAAATAAAAAAAATGAAATGTTCCAATGGGGTGATCGAGTGCACACAACCTATAACATTAGACCTCAAAATATAATTGGGGATGTAAGTTGTTAGAATAACTAGGGGAGTTATTTTAGACAATAGTTTGGCAAGTTTTAGGGCCATATTCCTGCTAGATGAAAGGGATCAATAGCCTTTGAAGCATTCATTGGCCATAGAGTATGTATGAGAACATGAAATACTGATATGAACTTAAAGAACTACCCATGGAGTCACCTGGAACACTTGTTTGAAATTTTTATAATTGTTGAAGACTACTAGAAGATTTTTGAATCAAACTAGTATTCGGAGGGAACAAAAGAGTGCACACAACAAGCGCATGAGAGGAAATAACTATATAGAAATAGAAAAATGGGTGTGCTATGCACTTGGATGGATTGAAACTAATATGATATATACAATTATGTAGAAGACTTAATGGAAGTGCTTGAGATATATCCCATTGACGATATTGACGATATTGGTAGTGTGCTTCCATCATAGTGGCACAACTCAAAATATTTATCCTCCTTACAAGAACTGATAGTATATGGGCCACTCTAAAGTGCATCAAATTTTGAATGGCACCTTGGTTTGGCTTTGTTAGTATCCCATTTTAAGAAAAAATCACCAACTTTGAAATCTTGAGGCCTATCCTTTATGTCAAACCAATTATTTTTCGATTGTTGATGGTGTTCTATCTTGAACATGGAAGAATATCTCAATTCTTCAAGTTTGACCAACTCTACCATTCTGATCTCTCTCTAGTCTATTCCCAAACTTCAGGTCTTGGGTAAGTTCTAATGAAGGAAATTCAAGAGATAAATGAAGTCTAGCTTCCTTTCCAAAAAAATTCTATAAGGTGAAATGCCTATTGTCTTCTTCACCATGATTCTATCTTCTTAGAGAATGTGTGAGTCCTTTGTGTGCCACTGCCTCTAGTTGATATTCATTGTCCATTTCATGATTTTGATTAGGTTCTTGTTGGTAGACTCAGCCAAGCCATTACCTTGGGGGTAATAGTTAGAAGAATTCTTCAAGTAAATTCCAAGGCTTAGTGCCCAATCATAAATTTTAGTACCAAGGATTTTTCATTATCATAGATAATGGTTTGAGGAATGCCAAACCTTGTTACAATGCCCTTGAGAAAGTCAAGGATGACTGACTCGGTTGATTCCTTGAGTGCGACAACTTCCATCCATTTGGTGAAGTAGTCCATAACTGTCAACAACCATTTTTGGCCGATGCTCGAGGGAGGATTT
Source organism: Taxus wallichiana var. yunnanensis (assembly GCA_018340775.1). Taxonomy (NCBI): domain Eukaryota; kingdom Viridiplantae; phylum Streptophyta; class Pinopsida; order Cupressales; family Taxaceae; genus Taxus; species Taxus wallichiana. The sequence goes on along the minus strand of CM031233.1, from coordinate 382,650,456 downwards.
ATCATGCCTATGAAGTCAAGACCCCATTATGAAAAAGGATGATCCACTTGGATTGGTAGAGGGGAAGCACTACCAATTTATTCTTTCCTACAAAGAAAGTGCATTATTTGTATTTCATGACCCACTTGTGCACATCTACGAACATGGTAGGCCAAAATTATCCTGCCTTGATGATCTTCATTATTGTTTCCTTGGTAGAGAAGTTTCAACCAAATAATCCATTGGGAAATCCTGCTAAAACTTTTTTAACGTGCACACCATCAATACATCTCAATAACACACCATCAATACTTATTTTGAAAATAATGCCATTAATAAGCATATATGGAATAGACAAAGAGCCTCGGATGTATTATCTTTTCTTTTTCATATCAATATAGTATGCCCTAAAGGAAATAAATGTTTGCATCTCTTCCATACAATTGCATGCAATTTTATCTTTACTTCACTTAGGCTCAACACGTGGGATTACCTCATCCAAAAATAATTAAGTATCATAATCATACTATGCATCCTTAAAAATATACTTACAGAGCATGCTACCTCTTACCGTTTTGTGGCTTTTATAGTCACGTCATTCTTTATGATTTTAGTCACCCACCTCACTCTTTTCTTGCTGTTTTTCCTCCTATTATCAAGTCTCGAGACTTGAATGTGAGGCTAACACCTTGATATGATTTTTGATGAGCATAATTTAAAATTTTTAAGTGTGCATATGATGGCAAAGACCCATGTTTATCTATGTGATTGTATTTCAACTCATAATCCTTTAGTGTTTGATTGAAGAAAGTCACTGGTTGTTCCAGTCCTTGTTCATTTTATTATATCAATATAACATCAACACTCACATCAGATCCATAAACATAAAGGATGAAATCCTTTGAGTAATCCAGATTGATGAGTTTTGGTGCATAAGAAATTTATTGCTTTATTTTGTTGAAGATTTATTTTCCTTTTGTTGTCCATTTAAAAGCTATATTTTTCTTGAGCATGAGGGTGATGGGCCTTACCAGTCCTGCAAAGTTAGGAATGAATCTCCTAACAAAATTTATTTTTCCTAGGAAGGACTACAAGGCTTTCTTATGTGCTAGCAAGGATAGAGCATGGATGGATGAAACGTGCTCAAGATCTATAGAAATACCATCCTTAGAGACAACATGGCCTAGAAGCTTGCCATGTGCCACAAAAAAGTTACAATTCTTGGGGTTAAGAGATACCCCAAATTCTTTGCATCTCTCAAAGACTTTTTCCAGGTGCACCATGTGATTTGTGCCCTGATTTGATAAGATAGTTATCTCATCCAAGTAAACTACCATAAACTCATTAATATATCCTTTGAAGGCAATGTCCATGGCCCTCTAAAAAATTGTGTTTTTATTTTACAGAACAAAAGGCATATTTTGATATGCATATGTCTGCCATTTGGTTGTAAATGTTGTTTTTAATTAATCCTCTTCTTGACCATAATCTGATTAGAGTCTGAATGACCTCCAACATGGAAAATCTCTACACACCGAAAACTTTCTATAGGATCTACTCCATAAAAGGAAAAGGATAATGATATTTTAAGTATGCCTTATTCAAATCTCTGAAATCAACACAAAGTATGATTTCACCATTATTCTTGTGCACTGGAACAAGATTCGTGACCCAAGTAGAGTATTTGATAGGAAATATAATTTTCACCTCAATGATTTTAGGAAACTCTTTCCCCATGAGGGATCTTTCCTTGGATTGAATAGTATTTAATTTTATTTGATGGGCTTGATACTAGGATCAAGGTCAAGAGAGTGTTGAGAAACACTTGGATCAAATCCTTTCTTGTCTTCATACTCCAATCAAAAGATATCACCGTATTTATGATAGAGAGAAATGAAGGCATACTTTTCATCATACACACAATCTTTACTAAGAAACAACTCTTTACCGTGCATAATAGTAATCGAGTGAAATCTTCTTACACTTTGCACATATATAATTTTATTCACCTTGAACTCATCATTAGGGATGGAAATTTTCTCTAAGTTGACCAGTCCTTTTGGAAACTTGTTTGTCTTGAGTTGAATCACTTGGTCACCATAGCTGTCATGCAAATCAGCTTACATGCTTAAAGAGAACTGGATAATTTATGCGTCACTCAAACACCTGATAGCTAGTGTTTTGTCTATAATATATGGCATGATCACCATTTTAACATGTTGTGCATTTCCTTTGATAAAATCCTGCGAGGGAGAATTGCAAACCAAGCACGACCATCCGATATGCTTCTTTTTCATCCCCTTTAGTATCACTTGTAGATTCGAGCATCAAATCCCTTAAAGAGGTCCCAAACTCTATATTTATAATATTTGAGAATATTATTATTTGTTGTGCACTTTTTTGTGACCTAGTGGATAACCAATTTGGTTTCCCTAAAGATCTGTAATGCCTTGACCTTTCTCTTTTTAGAAATAAGAATACCTTACACCAACACTTCGTATTATGCTACATTATTGGAGCAAGAAAATTATAAAATATGAATGGAGTGTAATTTCTAATCCTTTCAAGAAATGAGAAAAACACCCATGCCTGCGCCATTTCTAATCATAGATATATCAAATTATAACTTGAACATACCAACATTTTCTTCATTCTACTTGAATGTGTATAGAAGCACAACTTATTCTTCAAGGATGCAATAAATACCAAGACTAGTTTTAAAGGCTTCAAGTTCTTCATGATATGGATCAAATTTTTGATGTCTCTCAGCCCATTCATCTAGCAAGAAGTCGGTATAAGAGGGGAATAGGCTTTCTTTTCAAACCGAAACTTGTTCTTTTCCTTCCTGGATTATGAAATTGGCTTGGAGAGGGGATGGTTCATATGACTTAAGATGATAGCAATATATTGTCTTATCTTGTATGGTAAATGGGGTACCATAACTTATTCCTAGTAACATGTGATACCAATCAAAAGACAAGTACCCACCCATTTTAGTAGTGAAATCTCTTGATAGACACAAGGAAAACAAAGGAGGTAGGTTAATGATTGACACATATTGAGTTATTGCAGGGATTGGAAATGCATGAAGGGTTAACTAAAGATCCTTGATAAATCCTAGAGTGGTAATAGTTGAGCCATCAAGTTGTAAGACCCCCTTTGGACATAGGGCTATACTTAAGGCCTAGGACATCAAAATTTTCTTCAGAATAATATAAGTGCTAGCAATTGAATCAATCATAAAATTGTGCACAAGGTTTTTGTCTATTATCAATGACATATAAAAGTGTGGGGTTTTAATAACCTTACTTGATTCCCCTTTGATTGACATATATTCACGAAACATGATTTTTTTGATAACTGGATTTACACAAAAATTTTCTCAAGAGCTTCATGTAATAGGTCACACGTGATAGAATGCCAAGGGCATCCCACATTGTGACATTTACATTTGTTTTCTTCATTTGGTCCATAATTTTGAATGGAAGGCCCATGGATTTTTGCATTTTAGGCACAACAACATATTTTCTTGATTTTTTGATGCAGAGAAAAAAGCTTTAAGCTACTCAGAGGCTTGACCTACCAAAGGAGGGGAACACACCACATTTGTAGAAGCATTGTTTAGAATCTTGTGTGTAGGAACTTTGCAGGACATGACTGTTAGGTTGATGAGATGCATCTCTAGGATTTTGAGGATTTTCTTATGTGACAGAGCTAAAGGTTGTATGCTATACTCGATCATTATTTTCTTCTACCTTGTGTTATCATTAACTTAGGCACACGAACTATTTATATCATCCATATCTTGGTTCATCACACAAAAGTATTTAACACAAAATAATAAAAGTTAGCCTCGGAACAACTTTTGATACCTCTTGATTTTTAGGATCGATCATGCTAATGGAAGGTTCACAATTAGAATCATTAAATATATCATATAATCCTATGTGCATGCAAGGCATTGACATAGTGATTCTGAATATGAGGCATATTGTACGGAAAAACCATACCGACTCTTGAGCTATATTGTTTTGTATTGGACTAGTGTGTGTCTTACATTGTGTACTAGAAAGGGTTTTGCGGGGTGAATTAATTACAAGGGGATGCATGCATTAACATGTCATCTATCATTTTTTTTCCCATATATTTGATTTACATATTGATTTCTAAAGGGTTGATGGCTCTAGTTATACCCTTGATTATAACTATTTATAAAGGCTTGCACTGCGCTATTTTTCTAATGATATAAATTTATTGGATAAGTTCCTAATCGTGTCCTTCATTTGTTCATATTACTTTTTCTATGTGAGGGAGTAGGATGTGGATGTAAAGGGGGCATACTCTAATTAGGAATAGAAGCAATGAAGGTTGGGGAATTTGAGGAATTTATAGGAATAACAACATAGGAGTTGTAGGAGCTAACTTTCCTTCTGAATAATACTATTTTCTACACTTATTGTAATATTGTAAACAACATGTAAGGTTATACCCCCATGAATGAATCATGAATGATATGTCACTATTCAAAGCCTTTAGATAACAAAATAAAGTATGTTGGGCTATAGGCCTTACCATTTTGAGGGATTCTATCCAAAGTATTCTAAAACCTAATATTAAAATAAGTGATCTTCTCATTGGGTGCTCTTTTTTGTTGTTATCAATTGCTCCACCAAAGACAGTTATATGAATTATCTTCAAAGTATTTGCAAAGAGATATTCCAAGCTCATCCCATCTTGCGGTAGATGCAGGTCTCAAGATTTTGTACCACTAAATAACTTTACTTTAAGTGAATATGTAAGCATTCCAACTGTTACATCATCATGTATGACATAGAATTTAGAACACACATTTGCCACATCATGGATATGCTAAACAAGTGTGACTTGATTCTCACCAATAAAATATAGAACAATTTTGAGGGCAGCTTTTGACATATTATGTTGAGCATTCATAAGGAGAGGACTTCCACCGGTGAAGTTAGAAAATCTTCTCAAAGGTGGTGGTTTTGTCATGACAGTTATGCGGGAGGTCTACCAAGAGGTGAAGTGGAAAATAAACAAATTCATTAAGATGGATATGTGCACTTAGTAGTTCTACCATGTTTTATTCTTAGTGAAAGATGGAGGTACTCAAAGGACTCTTCACTATTACAATTTTTCTTGTATGCACTCTTCTCATGAATGACATGTGAACTTATTAGAAATAATAGATTTGAGTGTTGGGAGTCACCAGATGTGTTGAAAAAATCCTCCAAAGGTGGGAAATCACTCACCAAACATGAGAAATTAGTAATGATGAAATTTAATATTTCGGTGCTATTCACACCGGGCATGCCATAAAATGTTGGAGCTCAAACTTGTACCCATCCTAGATTAGGTTGAACTAGGGTGTTGAGGAAACATGGGACTGTCTCCAAGTTGTGGGACCTTGCACACTTGAGAAAGACCTCCAAAGAAGGTTGGTTCCTCTACCTATTTCTGCTGCTATAACTACTCCTAATACTAAAAATAAAATTCTAAACTAATCATGCCAAGGGATTAGAGTTAGAATGATGTAGAAATATAAAACTAATCTAAGAGAGGTGATAACACCAAAAGATGGGGAAATCAACGTAGTTGGCTTAAGTGAAAATTAAGGAAGATATTAACAGAGAGGATAGACATGAATATCGTAGTCTATAACACATCAATGCATTTATTTTCATGGATCACAATCATAAAATAACCTATAAGGGATGTGATAGAGCACAAAAAGCACACAATGTAACAGAGAGGCAAGAAGAAACAAAAATAAGTAAAGGAAGATAATAGCCTCAAAATCAACTTTCATTACTTCCAAAATGCACATTGATTACAATGGCATATGAGGTTGAGATCCACATGAAAAATAAATATCTGAATGCCTCCAACTTAAAATTAAAATAACTAAAGTCCTTAACAAACCAAAGGATTCAACCACTTTTATAATGATTCTTGATCTGATATTTATAGTAGAAGGAGAGAAGAAGAAGAGAAAGACTATTAAAACTTGAATTTGAATATTCAACCATAAAAACCAATAATTAATGCCTAGAAATCAACCTTCATAGTGTCAAATGCACCTCCCCATGTTTGTTTTTTTCTTGGTGGAGGAAAAAAGAGGGAAAATCGATCAAATCTAGGGGCTTAGGTCGATTAAACCTATGCATTAATGGGAGAAAACACATTTTTGTGCTTCTAACCTAATAAATCCCACCATAATTTGAATTTGAATGATCTATAGTGGATCCCACATCGAATATTTCCAACAAGACCAGTTGTGTATTAATATGAGCTATGCAACAAAAGTTATGATGTTTTAAAGATGAATTCCTTTTTCAATCAAGACAATATTCCTAGAGGGTATTCTTTCTGGAACTCTCTTATGGCCTATAAATAAATTTTAACCAAGGGAACCTTGTGGGAGATAGGAAAAGGTAATAGAATCAGCTTCTAGTATGATAGGCTGGATTGAGGATTTTCCCTTAAGAAACCCGACAATCTAGAAAAGGGTGTCTCATTTCTATGAGGAAAGGGGAAAATTCTAGATAAGATACTTCTATATTTAGGAGGAAATTTTCAAGTGGGAAACCATTGTTCCTCCTCCATATTTTTGATGGAGATATCCAAACCTTTTGGGTTCTCAACAAAGAATTAAGGGATTTTGATATTGATCAGGGATCATTTTCAAAAGTTCCATAAACATCCCTAAATGTGTTAGTGTAGAAGATCATCTCGATAGCTTTCCAACGACTATAAGAATGTGACAAACGGGCATCGAGAGCTCTAGATATGTTTAGTCAAAGTTTAGACAAAGGGGAAAGTCAACTCGTCAATCGGTCAATATTGGACCAATGGCACCGCGACACGCGGCTTGCCACCACTCGTCAAATTTTCTCGTTTTTCCTATCGGAGATGACAAGTGGACTACATGATGACCGAGTTAATTATTTCTATACCACATTATATGGGTCAAAATTTTATTATCTTGGTAAGTCCACTTACAAATCAATTTCCATGCCACATGACTAAGTGGGGTGGGTTTTATTATAACAACCATGTATTAATGGTTAGAAATTACCCACATGCCATGCATGGAGGACCACGTGGAAGGAGGTGAAGTTCATGTAGAGGGATAAACCCATGCGTGGAGATCCATGTGAATGAAGGGGTGGCTAAGGTTTAATTAAAACCTTAGCAAAAATAAAGGGGCCGCCTAATGTGGGATATACCCACTTAACTATGCAAGCCGCGCCCTATGGGATTTTTATCCCATTAAATATGCAATGCCACCCAAAATTTGGGATTTAATCCCATTAAACATGCTAATCCGCCACTATGGGGTATTTGATCCCATTAATTTTGGGACGGGTGAGGCTATGGTATTTTTAGCCTAAGGATTATATTATAATGCATTATTCAAGGGCTCTAATTTTGTATAAATAGGGAACCCATTTTCATTGTAACACATGGATAGATATCCCAAGCTTATTATTTGTTAAGCTTATTGTGGGGACACACATGAGTCCAACAAGCTTATTATTTGTTAAGCTTATTTGTGGGATGTGTCAACAAGTATTGTCTATTGGCCTATTATTTTAGGCAATAGTAGATGAAATATTTGTGATTGGGAGTAAATTATAAACTACCCAATAGGCCCATTGAGCCACACCAATTACTTGCAAATCCTGGATTGTTGACCGGAGTGCTAGCGTCACATTGATAGCGTCGGGAAGGCCGATCGAAGCCGAAGGAGATTGTGCATCAGGAAGGTGAAGAAAAATTTGAATGATCATCGGAATTTTTTTGAAGAACTGGTGTATTGATAGGCAAGTAAAATTCCATTAGGTTTTCTTGTGAAAGTACTATTGTAACTTACAAGTTTTGACTAGTGGAACGGTTCGACCACGAACCCGAGACGTAGGCAATTGCCAAACTCCGTAATCAATCTGTGTGCAATTGTCATTATTGTCTTGCATTATTTTAAATTGATTACTTAAAAGGAGTAAATTATCACAAAATAATTAAAGCCTACAAGGGTCCGAGATCAGGTAGTAATAATCTGATTATTTTTGTATCACATATCCCCGTTTTTCAAACCAAGGAGGACTCTATTAAATGAAAAGAGGAAGATTCTATAAATTTCTCAAAAATCAGCCTATATGTTAAATTGTAAGGATGGTCTTCAAAATGACTATTGGGGTAGGCTCTGGGATTTAAATATCTTATGCCACTCAAAATTTGGGATTTAATCCCATTAAATTTGGGATTTGGACAATCTCAGGAAATGAGGAATGAAGCTACCCAATATATGCTCTCTTTGTAGGAAAGAGGAGGAAAATGTCAATCATCTTCTCCTTCATGTGTTCCTTCTCCCAAGAAGTTTTTGCTTCCATTATGGATCTGTTTAATATCTAATGGATTTTTCCTTTGATTATTGAGGACTATTTTTTTCAATGGGAGAGTCCCTTCAACTTTCCCATCTTGGTCTAGGCATGGAATATTTCCCTCCCTCACTTTGTTGGGGGATTATGGAAGGCTAGGAATGATTGTATCTTCCAGGACCAGAAATATCTTCTCTTGAGAGTTAAAATAAAATATTTAGCAGCCATCAAGGAAAATATCAAACTCTTTAAAGGTAAGGCTAAGAAACCCTACCCGAAAGGGGAGCAGAAAGTTATTGATAATTTTTCCCTTTGACCGGTGGAATTACGAGACCTAGAAAGAGCTCTATTTAGAATAGGATTGAGAAAATTTTTGTTAAGATAAATTTTTATGGGGTGACTAAAGGGAATCTAGGTCAATCAGGGGGGAGGAGGAATTTTAAGAAATATTAAAGGTGAATGGTTGTTTGTTTATGTTGGGTCGTTAGGGGTCAAACAAACAATACAATAAGCTAGAGCTCTTCTTTGGGGGTTTTATTGGCCAAAGAAAAAGGTTTCAAGGACATCCAAATCGAGGGTGATTCCCTCATCATTATTAATGCTCTTAACAATAAGGGATCCATTAATTGGCCCTTAAGAAATGTCCTCAATGATGTTAAGGAAAATTTAAATGTTTTGAAAAGGTTTCTTTTAATCACACTTTGCGGAAAGGAAATAAGTGTGCGAGATAAGATGGAAAATTATGGAGTTCATAGTCATGATTATAAGATCTGGTGTAAAGGAGATGATTTTCCCAGGACATTAATGAATTCATTATTAGAGATAGAGGGCACTAAGTTTGATGATGTTGGCACAAGTGAATGTAGGTACCTCAGGTATTGTGACAACTTACATAAAAAGATCTATTTCTCGGGTTTTGTTGGCGTGAAAGGGGTCTGAATTTGAGAAGTGTTTGCAATCAGGGGAGGTTTGGTTTTATGAATATGGGTGGTGATAGAATCAAGGTTGAACCAAATAGCCAGAATATTGAGGTTTTTAATCAAGTTTTATGGAACAAGCTTAAGATTGGGGGTTTTAGTAATTTCATTGCTAAATTACATGGTCACGACCCTTCCCTGTCAAAGGAATTTGGCATAGTGTGGAAAGAGGGAAATTTTAAGGTTAGAGGTATGGAAATTGAGGTTTTGGAGACCACCATTTCCCTCGCGACAGAGATGAAAATGGACAGACTCAAAATTTGTAAGGATAGAACCCGCATAAAACATTAAATCGGGTTGTTCTTTGTGGGAAAGGAAAGTTGCTCTTTCTTTACTGATGGTATAGCCATGTTGTGTATTCTAGGAATATGGAGAGAAGTGTGCCTTCAAATCATGAATTATATCACTCTGGAAGGTAAATACCAAAAAATCTATACTCATCATATGAACCTTCTGAATCTGTTTCGTCATAAGGTCATGGTGAGCATTCCTTTCTTCTTGTTTATGTCAATGAAAAAATCTCTGATGGAGTTCCAATAGCATAAGGAGGAGATGCCTTTAAATGAAGGGATCATCCTCTTGATGTTTGAAAATGGGAAACCTATTCTGAACTCATCCCTAAAAGATAAGATGGAGGAGGATCATCTTACTCTTGTGGAATTCCTTACTAAGATGAAGGTTGGAAAATGTAAAAATGTGGGGAGGATTCGATAAGGAAAAGAGAAAGGAAGGTCATGGTGAAGTGAGCACCTTGAGAAAGAGGGGTTGTGATGTAAATTTTAAGGGATTCAAGGAGTGGAGCAGAAAGGTGCAGTATTTAGAGGGGGTGCTTCAGGCGATGGAGGAAACCAATGTTGGTCAAAGGGAAACCATGTTGGATGTCATTAATGTTTCTAAGAAAATGTCTCAGCCCAGGTGAAGTCCAAACATAAGATTCTAGAGCTGGAGCTTCAGGTCAAAGAGTTAAGTGATAGGATGGAAGGGATTGAGGAAGGAACTAAAAGGAGGAAGTTCAATTTGTGTATCAGTAGTTCTGAGGATGAGCTAGAGGAAGATATGAATGACAAGGGTACTGAGGGTGTTGTGAAAAAAGAAAGTCTTGCTGGAAATAGTGATTTTTTCCTAAAAATTAGTTGGGTTATTCTAGACTGTTGGCAGACTTTTGGTGAACTTCTACAGACAGATGTCTTAGGGCTGGTTTCTTTTCTCTATTCTATTCTCTCTTTTTTTTGGTTTAAGTCTTGTTCTTCTTTGTATGAGTTAAGCATGTTTAACTCCTTTTGAGGAATTTTGGTTTCTTTCTTGCTCATTGGTAATTTTCCTCCTTTTGTAAGGTCCTGGGATCCGATCCTGTTCTTACCTTATCTAATAAAAATGATGTTTTAAAGGTCTACAAAGTGAAAACTAGACACACAATGACACATGGCATCCACTTGAATGGACAAAGGCATGTCATACAATTTTTATCACAATTATTTTGTTTCCTACCAACACATTTTAATAGGTTGCATGTATCATTTTCAAGCTAGACAAGTTGTCATATGGCACCATGGTAGGCGTGGAAGAATGCACAAGGAGCACACGGAAGAAGAAGGTGCAAGAAAAGGAAAGTAGAATATAATCATGCATAGATAACACATGTGGAATAAAATGGTACATATCTATGAGAGACATATATGCAAGCAAGGGGGCATGAGCATTTAATTGAGAAACATGTGGAAACAAGTAAGGAAGGGATGTTGAGAATGTGTGAGGGAAATTGTAGGAGATAGAGGAATGAATAAGAAATGTGAAAGGAGCATGAGAGGAAAATAGCACATGAGGGATTGTGAGGAAATGCAATAAAGGAAATATGCCAAGGGGATAATCGAGTGTTCACGTGACTGTACCATTAGACCTCGAGTCAAAATGGTGATGTAAGTTGTCGAGAATAACTAGGGATTTATTTTGTAAAACAATCCTTTCTTTCACTCTAGGCCCTTGAAATCACTTATCTTTCCTTGATTAATCATGATGACATTCTCTAGAAACAAGACCAACTTAACTACAAATAAAACATACCACTAAAATCTTACCCTTGTAGCCTTGATTTACTAGGTGGATCATACAAACAATATCTAGCAAAATGGCATCTCTCATGGAAATTTTAGCACAATTCTTTCTTATATTTCTTACTCCTACTATCTCTCCATGCATGATCATCTCTATCAAACCTCCTAAACTCCTTTTTACTATGATAAAAAATATTACAAGTAAAATAATAACCATTGAAATATCTGTCATCCCTTGAGGAATTAGGTTGTCTAACTAACTTTTTATTTGGTGGAGTTATCCCTTTTTCTATCCTTTTTTCTTGGAACACTATCATCTTGCATATTTTATTTTCCCTTAAGGTCATCACTAAACCCCAAACCTGCTCTATCACTTGCTAATCTCTATTTTCTAATAAGATCATCAAGATCCTTGGTGATTTTCTCAATATTCTAAAATTATTTTTCTTTTCTAGCAGGATTAAATATTTATCTCTTAAGAAGAGTCACTTCTTCCTTAGATTACAAGTTTAGATTCATAGTACTCATCTGCATCTCTATCTTTCTCACTGTCTCATCTAGCTTTTTAGTTACAACCCAATGTTTCTCTTCAAGCTCATGAATTTTGTCTTCATATTATTTGACTTGAGTCTTTAGCTTCTTGAAATTCTTCTTAGAACTCTTTTTCTCATCTTGAACACATACTAATTCAGTTTCATAATCATCTTCTTCTTCTTCAAAATCTTTACAAGAATCTGATATGAAATCACCTAACAATGTAGAACCACCACTAGTAGATCTCATAACATCTTTTTCATAAAAAATACCTCATCTCCTACATATCCATGATCAGATTCAAACTCAGAATCTAAAACATCACTCTCACTACTTGCTTTAGAAGAATAAACCTCTTCCTTTGTGTAAAAACTCTTCTTACCCTTCTTCTTTTGGTCAAAATTCTTGAAATCCTTCTTGTCTTTACTATACTTCTGATTTTTATTTCCATGAATACCCTCATGATCATTATCACCTTCATTTTCATGTATGTGAGGAAACTTAGAAACAAAGTGACCTACTTTACCATAATTGAAAAATTTAAAAGGAATTTTACCTTTGTACTTACCAGATCCAACATTCAGTCTTCTAGAAACCATGGAAAATAACTCATCATCATCTAACTCATGAGAAACATCATCAACCTTATTCTTCTTGTCCTTTTTATTCTTCAGTCAACCTTGAAATTCATCTCCTTCTTGGAAGGTTTTTCATTCTGAATACTCATCTCATATGCAGTTAGGGTTCCATATAAATCATTCATCTTCAAGAGAGTTAAATATTTGGCTTCTTTAATGGCAAACAATTTGCAATCAAACTTAGGAGTTAGAGATCTAAAAAAAAATTGAACTACAAATTATTCCTTCACATATTCACCTAAACCTTTATTTTTTGACAACCTTCTCAGCCCTAAGCATCATCATCACTCATATTAAGGCATTCAAACTAATTTATGAAATTTGGGAGCTTAGAAATTCTCACCTTAGAGTCTCCTTCATAAAGGACCTGGGGTTTTTAACACATAGCCTTAGATTATTTACAATGCATCACCTTCACAAGCTCATGCTTGACTAATATGCACATGATGAAATTCATAGCCTTAGAATTATCACTACAAAAATTCTTGTCTACATTACTTGTTGGAGGAGTAGCACAAATAATATAACCTCATACCACAAATTGCTAAATATCAAACCCTAAGGAAATGGTGTGAGTCCTCATTGTTAAACTCCAAAAGGCATAGTTCACTCCATAAAAAAATGGTGACTTTCTAGAAGAAGAACCACTCATCCGAATTTCCATTTTTTTACTTCAATGATATCCTTTTAATTGATAACACTTCTCCAAAAGGACCTTCTCTAATACCAATTTTTGAAAGGAAAATGGATTTTGGGGGTGAATCAGTCCTTTAAAACATTTAATCAATTCAAATTATATTTTTCAAAACATAAACCATTTTACCATTAATGTTTGCACATACAACATTCATTCAAATAATCATAACTATTATCACCAAATTACAACACCCTCCGAACTCTTTCAAGTGAGTTGTTTAGGAAGTCATTACAATTTTGTAACATGGAATTTTATCAAGGTGTGGGACCTTTTAATTGAGACAAACCTCTAGAGAAGGTCAGTTCCTCTACCTATTCCTAATGCTAAAACTAATCCTAAGAAAGGAAATGTAATTAACTAATCCTAAACTAATCGCTCCAAAGGACTAGGGAGAGAAAGGGTTAGAAAGATGCATGAAAGAGAAATCCTACACTAAAAGAGATAATAACACCAAGAAAAGGAGGTTAAGATAATATACTTGAGGAATAATGAAAGGAAAATGGATTTGAGAGAGAAAAAACCAATGTGACACACACCCATGTCTTCATTCACCATCGACTCTCCATGAAACACAACATTTTACGGCTATAAGTGAGAAATACATGCATTGAAAGACAAAAATAAATAGAGAGGAAAGGAGATACAATAAAACAATGCAATGGTTGAAATAACACCACAAACATATATTTTATTGCTCTTAGAATATGAAAATTCCATTGCATGGTTGAAATAGAGGCATGATTATGCTTGTCGGGCCTAAGAGAAGGATTACAACTCAATAATTTGAGAAAATAAATTGGAAGAGTTTCCTCATGCGTAGAACATACCTCTCTTAAAATGAAGGGGTTTTTACAATATATAGATAAGGAACCTAAAATTTGCTTCACCAACCAAAAATTGAATTTAATTCTCTAAAAAAGAGTATGGAAAACCATACAAATTTTTTCTCAAGGGTACTTTTCATCAAAAGAATACATGGGCACCATACTTCATCAAAACTGGTTGTTGAGATGTATTTTCCCACCCACCTTCACCTGATCTTAGGCATGTCCAACCTTATGAGTCATCCAACCGGTGAGCCATCTAACCTTGAAACTAAGCTTCCTAACTTGTGAGTTGTCGACCTAAATAATGAGTCATCCAACCTATTATTCCATCCAATCTGAAAAACCATCCGACTTGTGACAATGAGTTGTCCAACCTATGATTTGTCTAACTAAGAAACCAACCAACCAACCAAACCTATCTCACTCATCCAATGAACCAAGTTACTTTTACCAAAATGTAACCCCGCTGACCAAATCCCGTGTGGGTCACCCAACCGAGCCATCTAACCTTGTTAGATTGGATATAAATCCAACTAGATTGGGTTAGATAGATATCTAACCTCCATCTAACCCTGCACCAAACTACCCACCATCCGTCCAACCCTACCAATTCTCTCAAAGCCTGAATTTATCCTGTATAACCTAGATTCTCCTATGAAATACTTATAAAATGCTTGGGTTTGTTTCTTCATTGTTGTCCATTTTTCTCAGGGGAACATAAAATGGATAACAATAACTATGAGAGAGAGAACACCATAATACAATATATAAGTGGGAAACCATCAATGTGAAGTAAACTCACTAAAAAAACTTTATTATAGTTGTGTTTCAAATTTAGTTGAGCACCAACTCAACAAGGAACACCAACCCCTAATTTAGTGAGACACTAACCCCACAAGGAATACCATACCCTAGTTTAGTGAAGCAACAACTCCAAAAGGAGGATACAACACCATAAGATCATCAAACACCCACTAAACCACCTTTAAATAAATATCTCAGATGTCTTGTTGCTGCAAATATAGATGGAGATCAATGATTTAGCTCACACACCTTCAAACCATTTCTAAAACCCTCTCTTCTTCAATTCATTATATCTCTCTCTTTCATAGACTAATTTTTCTTAAAACCATTACACACACACTCTCAAACATTCCTCAGCATATTTCACACTCTCTCAGCTTTTAATATATTCCTTCATACATGTTTCAATCACACACTTGGGTCACACTTCTTCCCTTTCTCATAACTACTATACATTTGAATTCAAACATGAAATTTATACCCTTATCATCACTCAAACATGAAACAAGTTGGTATCCATCCTTTATTTTAACCAACATAGTTAAAAAAATCCCAATACATTCATTAAAATGTTCATAATGAACCCATTTAGGTTGGACATGCCCAAATGCACCAAGCTAGCTAAAAATAGACTCAAAACCCCATCACTTGGAAGACTAAAGACAAAAATACCATAATCCTGATTATTCAAGCTCTCTAATTTCTTATACATGTAAAATATGACACAAAAATATCATCCATGGTCATTAATTAGCTTGCACAAATAAAAATTAACATAACACACTCAAAAAGGCTCATATCCTTCTCAAAACATTTATTTCCAACAACCTTATTTCACGTTTGGGACTCAAAACCACCAAAGAACATATAAAATATGGTATTTATCCAATCATTAGAATACCCTTAACCTTTAAGTTACATCCATTCTTGTTAAAGCTCAAGAAACATCCATACATGCAAACCACACTCACTTTCCTCTTCACCAAACTGAACTTCCCGAAAAGTAGTTTTAGACACTCAAATATTTTGCAATATTTATGTCTTTTTCAAGACCTATAAAGGAATTCAACAAGAAAAAAAATCCATCCTTTGCCACTCTCCAACTGATATAAAGCATCAACCAATCCATATCATGTGTTTTATACCTTTATTTTCTAGCCAGAGTAATTTTTTCCCGAGAAAACAATTAATATTATTCTCCAAAAATTGAGTTGATTAAAATATCAAACCTTGTCATCATGAGAAAAACAATTTACTATTATAAATCTATTTGAATCCTATTTCCATAACACATTACATTCCCTTCCAAATCCAAGTGGAAGTCCTTCAACGAAGTCCATCTTTGAAACTACTCTAGAACTACTTTAAAATAAGTCTTCATAAATAGGGCACACTTTGCCATCTATAAGCTCAACCATGCTCTGAAACTATCGTGGAAATCAATTACAACTCCAACACTAAAAACCATGTTAATTTATTTCATACCTCCTTTGGACAACTTTGTCCCAAATTGAACTTCAGAAACTAGAATTTGTCAAGTGAGGTCCACAAATATCCACATGCCCTTTCATACATTTTTGGAAATATGTAGGAGTCATCTACATCATAAAATCATCATAATAGAAAAATTAATCAATTCTTGGAACTTATAAATAAAATATATCCCACCTCTTTTTGACCTATGGTTTCAAACTCATAAAATTATGTTTACCTTCTTAACATTCATTCATAAAAATGTGACAATGAAAAGATCTAATTATTTTTTTGAAACCTTCTAAACTCAATGTAAAATCATCCTTGAAAGAAAAAATTTCCCATGAAAATTACACATTTAAGAGAGAGCATAAGAATTTATAATTTGAGCTGGAAAATGCTCTTTCTTAGACCCTATTTCACATAAAACATCATAGCTTGGAAAAATTCTTAAGAATGACTTCAAATTTTATCACACCCTTAGGAAACACCTATAAACCATCTCCAATCATCATCATAGTTCAAAAAGGTCTCCATCTTCTCAAACCATCTCATTTACATTACTATCCTTTGGGGTATTGTATGATTTAGGCTAAGGATAATTGAACCAATGCTATAAATAATCATGAAACCTTTGAAAAATAACTCTACATGATGAGAAAAACACAACACACCTCCATGAGTAATCTCAAGGGATCACACATACCTACAAGTGACCCTTATACCTAATTAGGCCTCCAAACACTAGGATTACGCCTAGTTTTCACCATAAATAAGTATACTAACATCATATCTCTTATTCCCAGCTCTCCAAAATGATCTAACAACCTTGATACATCATGTATCACTCACCTACATGCCTCCATGAGCTCACAGGGCTCTATACATCCTCATTTGGTCTTCAAGGACCTAGACTAGGTTTAGATGAGCACTTACAGCTAGGTATTCAACCTATACATTCACTCTAAAACTCATGTGAGTGCCAAAAACTCTCAAAAATATATCCATGATGATACCATGCTTCTCAAGTAATTAACCCACTCAAACCATCATGTACCATCACCTAGGCAAACTAGGTCACCTACCTAGTCTTGCTAGACCAAAACAATGTCACCGATTCACATCATGCCATAACGAAACCATATCAATCTCTTTGTCATCAACCTATCAATCATGTTACAATACTTCTGCATTATCCTATTTATCATTAATGAACTTTTACATTAATGACAACACCTAGAACTCAACATTCTAATAATACCATTATCTTTTTGATGATGTGGGTAGTTCAATCGTGTAGGGAAATATTTTATTTCTATTTGTCCTCAAATAAGCACCCCTAGTGGCCTGACAACAATTATTTAGGAAGGGGGATGCTTGGAATGGTGGTAGACCATGTGGTATGTCATTTTTAGCTGGGGAGGGGTCTAACACTTTCCTTGGGATCAAGCCTTGAGGTGATTGAGGGGCACATACAAAGGAGATGGCATTTTCCTGCTACTTTTGGTCTTGCCTTGAACCAGGGTGAGAGGACCCACAGTGTAACTTGAATGTAGAGGAGGGAGATGAATTATTTATTCCTCTTGACTTTTCAAATGATGGATCAATATGGGATAAGCATGGCCATGAATACAACACTCACTCTCATGATTTGTCATAAAATATGTTGTATGTGCTTAATACACTAAACAAAAGTTACTATAGAAAATAAAAATTGGTTTCTCTTACATTCTTTATATAATATAATTAAGGATATAAGGAACCTTTAATGATATTTAGAGCAACAAGGTAGTAAATGGAATAGATGGAAGCTAATATGATGAGGTGGGATCAATTGTGTTAATTATAACTTCACAAAATAGATATTATAGGATAACCGATTCCATTTAACAGAGAATTTAACACTCATAACAACCTAAAATTATGGAAAGCACAAAAAAATGGAATAAGTAGTGATAATTTCTCCAAAGAAATATTTTCATTCATTGATACTCAATATATGTAAATTTTTTTCAAAGCATAATCTCTAAAATAATCAACACAAGATCTCATCCAAGAATTCTAATAAAGTATTTACTACTTCTGCATTTCACCAATAAGTTTTATCTTCCTAGGATTAAATAGATAAGGTAAAGGTCAAGGAGGAATACATGTAAAGTGAAAGTGGAAGGTATAATGCATGCGTTGTTGATGTTGTCCAATCTGATCGTATAGAACTCCTTTTGTCTCGGGAAGGACTACCTGTAGATACAAAAAAAGACCATAAAAGAATATAAAATAGTATATGACATTGGAATTCCTAACATATGTTAGATCCAGGAAGTGGAATGCTTCCGCGAGAGACTATCAATCCATTATTTAATAATAATATAATGTAAGAAATAACAGTTCTGTTGTAGTTTATAAGATTTAGGTATCCCCTATTAACATACAACAAGTGAATTCAACTCAACAAGCAATGGTTAAAATTAAATCCAGATGATTAAAGGGTTAGTTTAGGTGCAGTAGGTGTAGCAGGGGTGTAAGTGAGATATGGGTGAAATTAGGTAAGGTTTTGGGCTATTTTGGGGAATTTGTTAACTCATTGTTATAGGTAAAATTTCTAGTCTCATAGACCAATATCGATTGATCTACCAATGCTTTGTATAGGGATAGAATGATATCGCTTAGCTAATCGGTCTTTGGTAGGGACAATTTGGTTAAACATGAAAAATGGGAGTTTGGTCCTCTCTCTCGATTGCACAAATAGCTAAGGAGGTTTGGGGAAGGATGGAAAGGTGTTGATCAAGAATCACCAAGGTACAAAGGGTGATGGGATAGGTTAAATGGCTTTGGTTGGTAGAAAAGGTGATAAATGGGTAGAAGGTGGTAATGAGATAGAGAGAAATTGAATGAAAGTAGTAAATGAAATGATTAAGATAAAAAAACAAACTTAATAGGTAAGAATGATTTACTTATCTAATAAAACTTATAGATCCAAATGTGGTAGGAATGGTTGGTCATTTAGAGTAAGAGCGTATCATGTCCAAGTGTAATGTTAACAAAGGCTCTGTGTGCTCTGTCATGTCAATCATGAGTTGTGGAAGTTATGATAGGGTGTTGGTGGAGGTATGATGTGCTCTGGTTCATCGTCAAGAAGCCTGGTTGTTGGAGACTTGAATTCCAAAGTGTGTGTGTGAATGAATTTGGTGAACCCAGGTGAAGAGTTGGAAACTCATATTTAAGGGTAACCGATGGCGGTTAGGGAACTAGCATCAGCCGAGGGAAAACTGACATCAGTTAGGGATAATTAGTCCAAGTTACCAAAAATAGCCTGATAATTACTATTTTTGGTGTGATCTTGATTGTTAATCCTTGTCTCCAGTTAGGGTTGGTGTTTAGATAAGTGGGAGTGTTGTTGGAGAAGTAATATGACTTTAATTTTAGGGTTTGAAAGAGTCCCGGTTGGTTAAGATGAGTAGAGACTTAGTTTTAGTTAATTAATAGGTTGGGAATAGGTCCATGGTGAGGTGGCTCGGTGATGTGGCTAGGTGAGGTGTTAATTAAATTAATTAAATTAATTAATCATGTGAGGATGAATATTAACTCAATTATAAGTGATTAAATTAATATTCAGGTGTGAAAGTGGAGTATGACTAGGTATATACATTGTGTTGATTAATTGAATGGGACCAAGGGAGTGTGACCCAAATTTGGTGTCTACACTTGCCCCTTTTTAATAGTAGTTTGTTTTTGTAAGTGACGCTGAAAAAAATAGGGCGTCATTGCCACAGTATGAATGAAGGTTAGGTTGCCCCAAGTATAGGTGGAAGTGATCCCCTTACAACCGGGAATGGATGAGGTGATTAATGGAGTCGGTGAGTGGTTTAATAAATGTATGAGTGATGAAAAATTAGGTATAGGTGGGGTATATGTAATGGTGATATCAGTCTGGGTAATAGGTAGTGGCATTCTAAAACATGCACATGTATAAAATGAGACAAGGTACTAGGTTGAAGATCTTGCAAACTCGGCTTCGTTAAATGTTGATAAATTTATCCAAACAAGGTTGATGTGGTTTAGGTATCCAAGGTATAGGATACGATCCTAGAACACAACTAGGCAAGGTGTAGGAATGGTAATTAGGTGTGTTCATAAAGTACCAAAGGTTTGGTCGGGATAAGCAACAGGGACATTAGGTAAAGTAAGGTCACTAGGCTAGTCAACACAAGTAACATAAACATAAGGTATAACGAGTAGGCAAATTTGAGTGTCAAATAGGTGTGTGCAGTGCTGGTAGATAGGTAAGGCTATAAGAAAGGCCAAAGGAGAGGAAAAAACACTTCCCAAATGATAAGGTGGTTGGGTTATGAGGTAATAAGGCCATTAGGTGATGTGGGAAGGTTGGGTTCAAACATGGATAAGGTGAAAAAGGTTTTGGGAAATTGAATCTAGTGATAAATAGGAAGGGAATCAAATAGGCTAACCGATATTGGTTCGGATTAACTAATGGCGGTGAAGATAAAACAACCATGGTACACTAGGGAACATGTCGGTCAATTCGGGGTAAACTATAAAGTAAAAATCCGTATGTGAAGGATTCATTTTAACTTTTATGTTCATAGAAAACAGATAGAATATTGTTCAACACTTTTTCATGGAGAAAAGGAAGGGGCTATGTCCTAGGATGATTTGGAGTGGTTGGAGGAGCTAGGTTGAGGGGTGCATGACGGGGCCTCAAGCCAATGTAGTTATCCCATATGATAGGGAAGATAATGATGAGGTAGATGAATGGGACGAACCACTTTATGCATGATTTATTCTAGGTAATTAGGTATGGTTGAGTCTAGGTTTGGTTAGGCATGGTTAATTTGAGGTTGTTTAGGCATGGTTGATTCTAGGTTACTTAGGTATGGTTGAGTCGAGGTTGTTTTAGGAATGGTTGAGTATAGGTCATTTAGGTATGGTATAGTCAAGGTTTGTTAGGCATGATTGAGTCTAGGTCATTTAGGTATGGTTGAGTCTAGGTTATTTAGGCATGGTTGATTCGAGGTTGTTTATGCATGGTTAAGTCTAGGTTTGGTTAGGAATGGTTGATTTGAGGTTTTTAGGCATGGTTGATCCTAGGTTTTGTTTGGTATGGTTAAAAGTTGAAGATGAGCTTTATGAAAATATATGAAAAATGTTGGGGTAGGTGAAAGGAGGAGAAATCCCATAATTTAAGTGTCGAAAGTCTAGTCATGTGTAGGAAAATCAATAATTAAGAAAAGAGGTGAAGGATAAAAAGGTGAAATGCTTAAGAATTGGCAAGTACCATAATGAGCATACCAAAGATGGGCTTATGAACTTAAACTCCTATAGGTATTGCATGATTAAACTTCCTAATGGTGAATGAAGCTACATGATCATGAAATGTCAAATTTTTGGCATGTCCCTTGAGTAGGTGGAAAAATAAGAGGTTGTGGAAGATGAGGTGGAGTGGTTTGATTAGTGTAACATTGTTGTGAGATAGCATGCCTCTTTTACAAGATACCCAAAACCAAAATAGGCAAGTCCATGACAAAAAAGTTGCAGTTTTACGTATTTTTGTGTATTTTCTTTTTCCTTTAGGTTTTATAGACTTATCAATATGGGAAGTCTATACGGGATTAACAGAATGAATTCTTGAGGTCTTCGTGAAGCTGATCAATGTGTGAAGCTTACAACTTTATTTATTTGATTTTTTCAAAATTAGTCTTATTTTTGATAGACTATATACAATAGGGCTAACTTTTTATAGTTGTCCTTCACGAGAGCAATCTATTTTAGTAGCCGAGATAGAAATATAGATGTCCTTTTTGAGGGAGTCACTTATTTAAAAGAAGTTTGACTCAAGGATTTGAATTTGAATATCCCATATACTTTTAAACCTTTGAGCCTTTTAGATCATGGACAAGACTATAAAGGAGTATAGGATTCTTTTTTGAAGGAAAAAAACCATAACGCTCAAATATTTACTATGAAAGAGAGGTTTTAAGTGATGAACAACCATGGGATTCAATCCTGAAAAGAACAAAAATTATCTATGAGAACCATGCCATGAGTAGAGCCGTGATACTCATATTGAAGATAAGGCTAAAAGGTATCGGTTAATCACACAATTATATTTTAGTCTTTGGTCCTTAAAATAGGTAATTGGAAGGTGAAGGTTACTTGGGGATGAATGTTTAATAGAAAGAAGTTAATATTGTACTTGATTTAATAGTAGAATGGTCAAGATGTAAGGTATTAAGGGGCTCAGCGTGGTTTTACCTTTAAGATAAGCTAAACGATAAACACCCGATACATAAGAATGAGTAACGATATAACTTGCCCCATTTAATTTTCTCAAATTTGGTCACATGTTGATTTTCCTTCAGGACAATATCACCGATCTTGAAGGTTTGTTCATGGACACATTTTTCATAAGAACATTCGATACATTTTTGATATATTTAAAGGTGATCGAGAGAATTTAAACAACATTCAACTAGGAGCTCAAGTTGGGCCAAATGGTCTTGGAGAAAGTCAACATCATTGAGAATATTTTTGAGTGAGATACGTGGAGAGGTAATTTGGAATTTGAGAGGTAACACGAATTTGGTGCCATAAAACAAAGAGAAAGGTATAGCAGCGGTCGACGTATGGATGTTGGTGCGATAAACCCATAAGGTGAAAGAAATGTGCGTGTGCCAATCCTTACCAAAGATATCATCATCCACTTTCATAAGAATTTTGTTAAGAGTTTTTTTAGTTGATTCAACTTTTCCATTGGTTTGATGGTAATAAAGTGAAGAAAAACTAAATTGAATACCAAAGTTATCACACAGCTTTTCATAGGGTTTTATTTTTGAATTGTTTACCATTGCGGTGATGAGGTGATGATGAACACCAAAGTGACAAATTATGTGATGGTTCATGAATTCACATATTTTTTTAGCTTTGGTAGAAATGAGAGGTATGACATCAACCCATTTCGAATATTATTTAGTTACGAGTGATGATCCATTGACAATGTTGAGAAGAATGAGGATTAGTCTCACCGATGAGATCCAAAGGTCCCTAAAGCAACCCGTAAGGCATGAATAGGGTATGATGAAGGTTAGCATGTTGCTGGAATTTCACACAAGGTTTGACGTAGTCACAAAAGTATTGATTTAGATTTGGACAGTAATATATGAGGTGAAGGATGCATGTAGTGACGAAGAGGCCACTTTGAAATGACCTCAAAAATCCCATCATGAACTTTCTTAATGGTGTATGGAATTTAAGAACTTGTAAGGCATTGTAAGAGCATATCGTCAAAGCCACATTTATAGAGAATAAACCCCATGATAACATAATGAGATAAAATTTTGATAAAGGCTTGTTGTCCATTGCGAGTGAGGTCCGAAGGCAAAATTAAAAGGGAAAGGTAGTCAACAAATTGCTTATACCAAATTTTGTGTGGGTCTATTTCAATTTTTGCCACAAAGTTAATGTCTCGAAATAGATAAAAGGGTGATTGAAATATTTGTATTGTGAAAAATATTTTCGAGTCCAAGGAGAAGTGGTTATTTGAGAGGTAGGGAAATCCATGGTATCCATGAATTTTTAGTGGATCGTGGAACAATTTAAATTTTGTAGTTATCAAAGGTGGTCAAAAGCATTTCGACATGATGTTTATACTTTTGAAGTATTTAGTTATGACAGTAGTATAGACCATTGACTTCATTGACAACTAGTTGAGAATAATCAAAGATATTAATGGTCTTAACATCTATAGGGAAATAGTAGTTTGGAGACCTAACATGAGTGCTTCGTATTCAAAAATGTTATTGGTACAGCCGTGTTGGATTTTAGAATGGAACATGGCTAGAAACCACAATCAGGGGAAAAACATGTCCCTCCTCTTTAATGGGAGAGGTTACCTTATTGAAAGAAGGAAAAAAAGTACAAATATATAACTCTCAATGTTTGGACCCTGATATTCGGGAATGTTTTCATACTTGAATATTATCAATACGAAGGATTGGAAAAGTAGAGAGATGAAGGAAGAAAACAACAATGTTTTCGGGAGATATAGGTAGCGAGAATATATCCTTACTCACATTGAACCAAGAAAATATAGAAAAATATCAATCACTTCATCACCAATGCAAATCTACAAACACAAAGTTCTAAAGATTACACAGACAAGAACACAAAGTTTCTTTTGAATGCAAAGACAAATGATCCATTGAATTAAGCTAGGAGAGAGAGAAATATAAAAGAGGAAATGAGAAAGAAAGATTCTATATTGAATTACTTCCAAATTTACAACATTCCTAGAAAACCGTAATCCTTTTTCCATTTCTAAAACATGTTCTTATAATAATTTGTGTACATCCATACTTTGTCCCCAAGAAAAGAATATCCAAAAGGAATAATGTTTGTTGTAGATCTATTTTTTGGAAAGTGACATGAAACAAATGCACTCATGAAAACTAGAGGTTCAAAAAGGCAAATATTTCATTAGTTTGAGCATGATTACTTTAGCAGGGGCATCTCATGATTTTCTTCTTCATGTGGTCCTGCCATTTCCACCTTTTAACCACTTTCATAGCACTCAACTACTTACTAGTAAGTTTTCCACCTTTTTATTGCGTATGCACGATAAACTCTATTTTCTGATAATAAAACTTTACATCTCTTTAAACTTATTGATTTGGCTCCACAACAAACCAAAAATGCATCTCATGAATAAATGAAAAGGAAGCAGAGAGAAGAATGAAGAATGGTTCACATTTGTATTCTTTGGAGCTCTGGTTCGTTAATGGCGTAAAAAACCAAATGAGTGCATTTTGGCCACTCTTTCCCTTTGTTAGCTTTGAAATTGGACCCTACACGTGGCAAGCTCCAAGCAATGACAAACTGGGGAAAAAATCCACATTTTAAGACATTTGGGAGAAAAAAAGTGCAATTTCTCATTTTTCTCCACCCCTCCACATCCCCACCAAAGGTCAGACATGTGGCACACCCTGATTGGAAATGGGGTCATGGCTCAAATTCTCATTTTCCTCCACCGCCGCTGTGATTTTTTAACATGAACACGTGGCACACCCTAATTGGAAATGGGGTCATAGCTCAAATTCTCATTTTCCTCCATCGGCCTACTATCCTAATTTCATTCTTCAACACATGGCATCACCCGATTGGTTATGGGGATGTGCTTCACTTTTATACTTTATTTATTTTGAAAAGGGAAAATTCCAAATTTTCCCCGAAATTCCATGCCTCTGCCATTGACTTTTCAATGTAGGCCATGTGTCCCTTTCTGATTCGTTGTGGGCTTCAACTTAGAATTTATCCCTTCGAATGAGTGGGGCTGCGAGTCATTTTAGAAATTTTCACCCTTTCACCATAATTCCTTAGATAATAAAATGGATCCATCACCCAAACTTCTGCCAAAACTACTCTAGCCAATCAATGACCCGCGAGGATGTGGGGAAAATATGACATTTTTTACAAAATCACCAAAAGTGATAAGTTCAAAAGGAACCCGTCTGGACACCTCTAATGAGAAGCAAATGCGTAGCTTCACCTTCGAGAAAGAATTTGACAAAGTGAAAAGAACGTAGAAAATTACAGAGAATGGGAAAACACCATATTTACACCCAATGAAGATTTTCTTTCTACACAAAGTTAATATGTGAAGAATGCAAGTTTCCACGTCCTTCAAATGCATAAAATAATATCATAAACCCCCTCACATCCATGAGAAATAGATAGAATGTTATAATAGCCGCAGACCGAGGAAATGCATAAAACTTTGTGGGGGATCAAAACGAGCACTTGAGGGGCTCGAAACAATAATTCCTCCATGGCAAGAATTTAATTTTCAAGAAATTGGATTTCAAAAAAGGGGGGGAAATTTGAGGGGAAAACAGCTGGCTCCTTCTAGGGATGATTTGACAGAGGAAAGATGTAAAATCAAGAACCATAGATAATTTTGGGGATGAACATATCAGTGCCTTATCCATTGGGAAACGGAGTAAAAAATCAATATCAACACAGAAGAAAACACACACAAGGAAACAAGAAAAAGAAGAAAAACCAAAAACAAAACGCTATACAAAATGTATAGAGGGACCGCCAAAACTCCTAGGTTTTGAACAACTTCAAAAATTGCCCACTATAAGGAAGTGGGAGAGGAGAACCATCCATGTAATCTAGGTAAAAATATTTCTTGCCAACAAAATGTCTAATTTTAAAAGGACCAAGCTAAAGGGAATCAAATTTATCATGACCGCCTTGAGGTTCATGCCTTTTGTCCCAAAGAAGAAAATTGTCTCCCACTTAAAATTATTTGGGTTTAGCCTTTTTGTCAAACAAAGCTTTTCACTTGAGTTAATGAGTGATATTCTATCAACCACTTGCAATCTATCTTCATTCAACTTCAAGGTACATAATTCTTTTGTCTAATGAATTGGTAAAGTTGGCATCCTCAATGGCCTTCATCAAATGTAAGGCTAGCGATTCTAATGTCACTAGTAGCTAAGCTTTAACTCCATATACCACTTAAAAAGGAGACATTCCAATGAATCTCTTAGGTTTAATCTTATCTCGCCCATAAAACATCATATAGTTTCTTATTCCAATCCCTTTGAGATTCATTAACAAGCTTCCGAATAATGGTGACTATGTTCTTGTTAGTTGATTCTACTTGCCCATTCCCTTGTGGATAGTAATCTGAAGAGTGGGCAAGGGAAATGCCATAGCCATAACAGAAATCCATCATCTCAACAGAAGAAAAATTGGAAGCATTTTCAATGACAATCTTGTTTGGTATCCCAAACCTTATTAAGATGTGCTCCTTGATGAAGTTGCATACTACTTTAGAAGTAGTACTTTTAACTAGAATGGATTCCACCCACTTGGTGAAATAATTAGTGGTAGTGAAAACATGAGCATTCCCTACACTTGAAGGTGGATTTATTGTCCCAATGAAGTCCAAACTGCATTGTTGAAAAGGTTCCTTAATCACCACTTTGGTTTGAGAGGTAAAACAACCATTTGATTCTTCCAACAAAGGTTTGACATGCTTCACACTTTCCTACCCACTTTGATGCATCTTTGAACAAGGTAGGCTAATAATATCTAGCACAAAGGATTTTGTGGGTTGTGGCAATAGAAGAGAAATGACCTCGATAGGCCTAGTCATGAAATGTTGAGAACAATTTCTTTTTCTTCTCTTTGTCAACACATTTCAAAAACCTTCCATCTATCCCTCATTTGAACAATGCATTTTCCCACAACACATATTGCACAAACATTAATTTGATGGCTCTCTTATCCTTGGCACTTAAATGGGATGGAAATTCTCCATAATTAATAAAGTGTGCAATGCCAGCATACCATTCATCAATTGAGCTGAGGAAAAGAACAATAGGGATATCAACTTCCTCCTTGGACAATTTGGCATCAGCTCCTTCAGCAATGAGTTCACATAAGCCCTTTCCTCGAACTAGCTTGGTGGGTTTGATGTCAAGATCATACTCCTGAACTTTGGCTACCCAATTGCCTCTCTTGGTTCCAAATTCTTGTTTTGTAAGAATGGATTTAATAGTTGTATTAGGCACAAGCACAATAGAATGAGAGTTGAGGATGTAAAAATAAAACTGCTTCACAGCTTTGACCACTAAAAAAGCATGTTTCTCCATC
This sequence comes from Taxus wallichiana var. yunnanensis, assembly GCA_018340775.1. Taxonomy (NCBI): domain Eukaryota; kingdom Viridiplantae; phylum Streptophyta; class Pinopsida; order Cupressales; family Taxaceae; genus Taxus; species Taxus wallichiana. Next base: position 382,622,395 of record CM031233.1, on the reverse strand, counting down.
ATGGTGTACTTTATCTCATGGTATTTCAAAATATAACTCATGAATGCTATGGGGAGTTCATGACCTTCAACATTCTCCTAGGTTAACACAGCAACTAGAGTACTTTTAGTAGCATAGCAATAGATAATGAAGTCTTTGTTATAATCAGGGCATGCCAAGATTGGAGTCTTTGCTATAGCTCTCTTGATGTCTTCAAATGCAACCTTTCCTTCAGAGGACCAACCAAAATTTTGTTTCCCTTTCATCATGTGGGCTATGTTCAAAGTAAGTTCAGAAAAATCAGGTATGAATCTTCTTAAGAATATGATCTTGCCAAAGAAAGAGTGCACACCCTTCTTGCTTGTGGGGATAGGGATCTGCTGAATTACATGGACTCTTTCTGGATCAATCTTGATTCCCTCCTTGGAGATAATGTGTCCCAATAATTTTCCCTCGATGACACAAAAGACATATTTCTTGGGATTCAAGGAGATGTCATTCTCTCTACACTTTTGGAGGACAGTTTCAAGGTGTTGGAAATGATCAGCTCTAGTTTTTGAAAACACATTCAGATCATCAAGGTATACAACTATGCATTTTCCCTTGGGACTGCCAAAGGCTAGGTCCATTTCCCTTTGAAAGGTGGCACCAAGTGTTGATGAGGCCAAAAGGCATTCTCATGCAAGAAAAGGTGCCCCAAGGAGTGGTAAAGGTAGTCTTATGCTAATCTGCAACACTTACTTCTACTTGATTATATCCTGAGAATCCATTAAGCATGGACAACATTTCTGAACCTGTAATAGCCTGCAACACTTGATCCATTATGGGGAGAGGATAATTATCCTTCAAAGAGGCTTGATTCAAATTCCTAAAATCAACACAAATATGGATCTCACCATTCTTCTTCCTGATAGGCACAATATTAGCAATCCATGTTGAATGGTGAATGGGGAAAATGATCTTATCCTTCAATAAATTTTGGATCTCTTGAAATATTATATCAGTAATTTTAGGGTTATACTACCTCTAATTTTTCCGGAAGGGCTTGATCCCAAGTTTTAGAGGAATGAAATGTTACATCTCTTTTAGCTAAAAAGCCTTGAGATCATCATAAGAATATGCAAGAAAATCAGCATACCTTTTTAAAAAATTCACTGCTTTATCCCTCTCCTCTTGTGTGCAACACTTTCTAATGTTTACCAGCATGGGTTCATTAAGATTCCCAATGTTTATCTTTTCACAATCAAGAACTGTTGATCTGCTTTGGAAGTTTTGGACTTGATGTACCTATCATGTTTATCAAATAACTCTTCCAAAATTACCAACCATTTTGGTATCTTACTACCTTTTAATTTTATATAGCCATCATGATCCATTTCTTCTTTGTTATCTTCTTCATTTGGGGGAACACACTCTCTAGGAAGATTGCAACTTCCTTTAAAGTACAATTGATCAAAATTATCTCTAAGTTCAAAGAAGGAAAGCAAGTTCTGATCATCATTAAAGACTTTTCAATTGTTTGCATTGTCAAGCACACTAGGCCTATGAATCATCTCAATGGTGAATTTATCTTGGGAGAAATATTGATGAGGGATCAGTAGAGACCCCAAGACAGCCAATGAATCATCCCTAGTGTTTCTTTCCCTTGGCATGGCTTCAATGGAAAAGGCATCAAGGAACTCAATGGAATCCCAAACCAGATTCCTGTAATGTTTCAACCTTTTATTCTTCACTTGAAAGAGATCTCTAACCTGTTTTACAATCATCTCTGCATCTCCACAAGCAAGGAGATTATTGATCCCCATCTCTTTTCCATGCTTAAACCGACGATGAGAGCTTCATACTCAACTGTATTATTTGTGTTTTTGAATTGGAGCTTGAAGGATAAAGGATGAATTTTCCCTTCAGGAGAAATAAGCACCACACCAGCTCCATAACCAACTGAGGAGCATCTCCCATCAAATTCCAAAATCCAAATGCCATTAGGATCAAGAAGCACTTCCTTAGGATGGTTAGCCTCATCTTGTGACATGGTCATGTAGTTACCATGACCAATGTCCTCATAAAGTATTTGTACCTTTGGGTCATCTATTTTTACACAATATATTCAGTTTGTTTCTTAGGAAATAACTTCTTCATTTTCCCTTTCATTGGAATAAGAGCATGTGACCAATCCATCATGATTTCTCCTTCAACATCTTTGCAAAAAATTCTACTCAACAACATGTTGTAGGAAGGGGGAATATCAGCTACCAAAATGGTGGCTAAAACTCTCTTCCCGACAAAGCAACAAAGGCTACTTGTGCATCCTCGATCCTTCAAACCAATGGTACTTCTCTACTTTCCATTAAGTAACATGAACTAAAATTGCAGGTTAGGGTTGGGCCTAGGGCATGAGCTACCTTAGCAAGCATTATAGTATCTGAGGCACCAAAATCAATAACACAATTACGAGTTTATGGCCAGCTATGAGGAGAGTGAAATAAAATGGTTTGATCTTCTCATCGGATGAAGTGAATGCTGCCATAAGGCTTGGTTGAGATGAAGGAGAAGGAGTGGGAAAGAGACCTTTAGAACTAGAAGATGAAGGCTTGGATTTGGAATTTACAAAGTCTACTATCTTAGCAAAGGCCTTGGGATGGGTTTTGTAGAATTCGGCTTCGAGATCCGGATCTTAGTTTTCTTGAGATGGTCAATAATGTCAAAAGAAATAGAGGTAGATGGAGCATCATGGATAGGAGTAGATGAAAATTTTGACTTATGAACTCTATCATTTGAAGGGAAAGAAGTTTTAAGAGCATAAATAGAGGAAGGAACAATAGAACCTACCTTGGGTGTGGAAGAAGTTGGAATAGGATCTCCTCTCCTTGCAGTCACTAGATTGGCTATAGGAGGTTCCTTATATCTTTTAGTAGGCTGCACCAATTTCTCCTTCTTATTGGCTTGCTCACAATTCATGATAGCATATGATTCATTGTTCATCTCTGCAAGTATTTCTTCATAATCATCCTCTTCATCTATACCTTTAGTGGTGAGAAAATGGACATGAGATCCACTCAACTCTTCTAAATCTTCATCAACTTCCTCTTCATGTTCTTCACAGATTTCATTCTCCTCCTCGTCATCAGGCTCCAGCACTTCACATGTTACATTGACTGAAACTTTAACAAGTGGGCCTTCAATTCCCAATATGGTCTGAGGAGAGGGAAACTGATTCTTGGGCTGAAATTTCTTCCTAGGAATATCCTGATAAGGAGCATGCTGGGCTAACTGCTTCGTAAGAGTAATGAGATCATTAGCAATTTTCTGTACTAACTAATTTGCATTAGCTCCAAGAGAAAATGTGGAAGAAGGAGATGTTTTGGATTTGGATGGTTCTCTCCTTACCTTGCTAGACATGATCAAATTATCTTCAACACTGACAACAAATATCTATCAGCATCTAAAGTGGCATGATTATCTCTTCTAAGTGCATATCTCACTTCAAGAAGTTGGGTATTAAGGAAGAAAAATTTCTGAATCTAATCCACAGAGCGTGTGTTTTGTGAGATCTTATTAACCAGCCTTTTGAATTTGGCCACAAATTCCCTCATGGGCTCATGTGAATATTTCTTGATTTGAGAAATCAGGGCCAAGAGGGCATGTACATCCTCAAAGAAGTTTGAAATTCTACTCAAACTGGGTCGTCATGGTGTTCCAATTGGTGATGGATCTAACGGGAGATGATAAAACCAATCAGCAAAATTATCTTGCAATGTCTCTATAAAATTCTAACAGAGATATCCTCATGTTCAACTCTGAGAACACCACAAACAACAATGAAGGCCGCAATATGCTCATCTGGATGAACCTTCCCATCACCTCTAAATTTAGGGAAATTCTTTCTATTGCCTCTAGGAAATTCATGCAATGGCTGGGAAGAGCAAGAGGCCCAACCCTTTGGCCCCAAGGTAGAGGAGCTGCCATCCTTGGAAATATTGTTTGGAGAGGAACTAAAACACCAATGAGAATCAAAGCATACAAATTAGGACTGATTTGATCTTGAGGGATGTCACTCCTAGAATTTTTGTCTCTAGCAGAGGATTGCTTGTAGATCTTGTTCCTCTTCTTTTTCTTGATGAAGGGAGAGAGAAACCTTGATGATCCAAAATATGGAAATGAGGGTCTTCTTCCCCAAGGATTCTTCTACCCCAAGTGTATCCGGATTCATCGATCAAAGATGATCAAGAAGTTGTTATTCAAAAAATTGAATCCATTTGCAATGAATTCCCCAAAAAGTCACCAAAAACTATTGGGTTTCAGAATGGAACATGGCTAGAAACCATAGTCAGGGGACAAACTTGTCCCTCCTCTTTAATGGGAGAGGTTCCTTAGTGAAAGAAGGAAAAAAATATGTACAAATATACAACTCGCAATGTTTGGACCCTTATATTTTGTAATGTTTTCATACTTAAAAGATTATCAATATGAAGGATTAGATGAGTAAAGAGATGTAGAAGGAAGAAAAAAACAATATTTTTAGGAGATATAGGTAACATAATATATCCTTAATCACATTGAACCAAGAAAATATAGGAAAATGATCAATCACTTCATCACCAATGCGATTCTCGTAGTCATAAAGTTCTAAAGATTACACAAACAAGAACAAAAGTTTCTTTTGAATGCAAAGACAAATGATCCATTGAATCGAGCAAGGAGAGAGAGATATAAAAGAGGAAATGAGAAAGAAAGCTTTGATATTAAATTAATTCCAAATTTACAACGTTCCCAGAAAACCATAATCCTTTTTCCATTGCCAAAACTTGTTCTTATAACAATTCATGTATATCCATACTTTTTCCCCAAGAAAAGAATATCCAAAAGGTATAATGTTTGTTGTAGATCCATTTTTTGGAAAGTGACATGAAATAAACACACTCATGAAAACCAAAGGTTCAAAAAGGAAAATATTTCATCAGTTCAAGCATGATTAATTTAGCAGGGGGCATCTCATGATTTTATTCTTCATGTGGTCCTAACATTTCCACCTTTTAACCACTTTCATAGCACTCAAGTGCTTCTTTAGGTAAGTTTTCCCCTTTTTTAATGCATATGCCCGATAAAATCTGTTTTCGATAATCAAACTTTACATCTCTTTAAACTTATCGATTTGGCTCCAAAACAAACCAAAAATGCATCTCATGAATAAACGACAAGGAAACAAAGAGAGAAGAATGAATAATGGTTCACATTTGTATTCTTTGGAGCTCTGGTTTGTTAATGGCGTCAAAAACCAAATGAGTGTATTTTTTGGCCACTCTTTCCCTTTGTCATCTTTGAAATTAGACCCTATGCGTGGCAAGCTCCAAGCAATGATGGACTTGGGAAAAAAATCCATGTTTTAAGACATTTGGGAGAAAAAGTGCAATTTCTCATTTTTCTCTCCCCTTGCATCCCCACCAAAGATCAGACACATGGCACACCCTGATTGGAAATGGGGTTGCAGCTCAAATTCTCATTTTCCTCCACCGCCCATTGTGATTTTTTTAACGTGAACATGTGGCACACCCGGATTGGAAATGGGGTCGCGGCTTAAATTCTTATTTTCCTCTATCATTCCACTATCTCGATTTCATTCTTCAACACATGGCATCACCTGATTGGTTGCAAGGATGTGCTTCACTTTTATACTTTATTTATTTTGAAAAGGGGAAAATTTTAACTTTTCCCTTGAAATTCCATGCCTCTGCTTGTTGAATTTTTAACTTAGGCCATGTTTCCCTTTCTAATTCACTGTGGGATTCAACTTAAAATTTATCTCTTCGAATGAGTGGGGTCGTGAGTCATTTTAGAACTTTTTGCCTTTTTGCCATAATTCCTTAGAGAATAAAATGGATCCATCACCTTTAAATTCTCGCCAAAACTGCTCCACCAATCGGGGACTCACAGGGGATGCGCGACAAATCGACATTTTTTCCAAAATCACCAAAAGTAAAAAGTTCAAAAGGAACCCATCTGGATGCATCTAATGAGAAGCAAATGCGTAGCTTCACCTTCTAAGAAAGAATTTGACGGGGAAAAGAACGTAGAAAATTGAATAGAACAGAAAATGCCATTTTTGCACCCGATGAAGATTTTATTTCTGCACAAAGTTAATATGTGAAGAATGCAAGTTTCCACATCCTTCAAATGCATAAAGGAAGATCATAAACCCCTCCCATCCATGAGAAATAGATAGAATGTTATAATGGACATAGACGAGGAAATGCATAAAACATCGTGGGGATCAAAAAGATTACTTAAGGGGCTCGAAAGATGAATTCCTCCATGGCAAGACTTTAATTTTCATGAAATTGGATTTCAAAATAAGGGGGAAAATTGAGGGGAAAACATGTCGGAATCTAGTTTAAAAGATAAATTTATAGGCGCATTATCCAAAGGAATAAGGATGACCCTTGCACCACCCCCATGTTGACATTTAGAACCATCAAAGAATAAGTTCATATGATTAATGGTGTCATTGATGGAGAGAGTAGTGATGGATTCATTAGGAAATTGAAGTCAAAAGATTAATTTCTGGAAAGTGGTGCATTTGTAAGATGGTCGAAATGACTTATCCTTTAACATACTTTTGATGGATGAATTCAAGGTCTAGGTCTGCAAGGAGCATGAGCCAATAAGAATCACATTGGTTTTGATAAGGCTTAGCATACATGTAATGTAGAGGGTTAGTGTTGGTGATGATGAAGGTCTTGTGGTTAAGTAGATTGTGGCGATGAAGACTAGGGCCAATCAAAGCTTTTCGAAATGGGTATATCTAGTTTTGTAGTCTAAAAGAGTACGACTTATGTAATAAACCACTTACTCCCCGTGTTTCTCGTCATAATGAGCAAGCATGGAAACCAAGGAATGGTTAGTGGCAGAGATGTAAAGGTAGAATGGTTTCGTATCTTGAGGTGGAATGAGCACAGGTGGTTAGAGGAGGTATTTTTTTAAGGCATTGAAGGCTTTGTGGCATGCATAATCCCATTTGAAACAGACGTCCTTTTTAGGAGATGATGAAATGGATGGAAATGATTAGAAAGATGGGAAATGAAGTGACAAATAGTTTTCAAATTTCCTTTCAAACTACAAAGTTGGAGAAGATTAGTAGGTGGTGGAATTTCAAGAATTTCCTTGATCTTAGCAAGATCGACCTCAATGCCATACAAAGAAATGATGAAACCAAGGAGTTTTCCCAAGAGAATAGAAAAGACACACTTATTTGGTTGAAGGTGAATGTAGTATTTGATGATATGGCCAAAGAAAACTTTAAGGAAAATAAGGCATTCTACCCAATGTTTGGATTTGGTAAGAATATTATCAACATAATCTTATAATATGCTATGCATGATATCATGAAAGATATAAGTCATAGCCCACTAATATGTAGCACCTATGTTTTTAAGGCCAAATGGCATGACATGATAATAAAATGTCCCCAAGGGATGATGAAGTTGTTTTTGTGTTGATCTTCTGGGGAAAGTACTATTTGGTTGTAACCTGAGAAACCGTCCATGAGTGATAACATCTCATGGCCAGGTGGTGGTGAGATCAAGTAGCAAGTCAATACTAGGTAGAGGAAAGTCATCCTTGGGGAAGGAAAGGTTAAGGTCATGGAAATATGTGCATATAAGGAGTCCCTATGTTGCTTTGGTAACAGGAACAATGTTATAGATCCATTGGGGATAATCAATGGGAAAAATAAAAGAAACAGAAAGGAGACACTGGATTTCTTCTTTCACAAGAAGGGCAATGCGAGGATGCATTTTTCGTAGCTTCTATTTCATAGGTTTAGCATTGGGAATAACTATGATATTGTGGACCAAAATATTTGGGTCAATACCGGGCATGTAAGCATAAGACCAAGCAAAATCATTGCTATGATCTCAAAGGAAAGTGGTGAAAGCTTTGTGTTCAAAATTATCTAAAGATTGGCCTATATTTAGGATGTGAAGGTCATCTTGAGTATGAATGTTGATCTCTATAGTGGATTCATTCAACATTTTTTACATCTCAGAAGTAAACTACCCATGAGTATAAGAATAATCCACACCAAGGTAGGTGAGAATAGACTCATCATCCTAAAACTGAATGACATTGATAAAAGGTGTTTCGTCATCGATCATATTAGGATGCAAGAATTAAAGGGAAGAGGGAGCCTCACTATTACACCGATAGTTCGAGGTCCCAAGGAAATGGTGTTTACGAATTTTTTTGAGGAATGAATTTTGGATCTAGAGAATCCATAGGTGAATGTGGTGATGTAGGTGAATGGGGTGGAGAAAGGTTTATCATCCTCAATGAGTTATACTATGGCTATTTTGGAAGGTGGTTAGGGAAATCCAATAATACTGCGGTCTTAGTGTTTATGGGTGGTATAAGGAATGATAGTATGACAACCTTGCTCATAGAGGTCAAATCCAAAACCCTTCTAGGCATAGTGATGAAGGAAGGTGTGGTTGAAATGATGGTTGGTGAGAGATTGGAGGTCAGAGGAAACTTTTCAGGTTTGGGAAGGTGGCTTAGGCGAGTAGGTAGAAATATCAAGTCCCCATATGTTAGGTTGGTGCAAAGGTGGGGAGGACCATAGGGGAAAATTTCACCTACTCAATGATTATAGTGTGGGTGTTGATGAAGGTTACCATACTCTTGGGGAGTAAGGAATGTGTTAATGGAATAAAGGTGGTACTCCCCCAGAGTGAGACGTTGAAAAAAACATTCTAAGGGATCGGTAGTTGGTATGTTGGTAGCTAAAATAGATGAATCCCTAGATGGTTGTGAAGAAGAAGCATCAAATGTTGTGGATTTAGATGGCTTGGCTGATGGGATCACTACAAAAGTTAAAGTTACAGTGGGAATAGAGGAGTTATTTGTGGAAGATGTAATGACAGGAGTGGTGGATGAGGTAGTGGTGGTAGATTCCTTAACTGGTATAAGAACATCATTAGGTTGATAGAGCATGTTGCAAGTTTTGAATGGTGAAGGATCTACCAGAATAATGTAGTTGTGCCCTTCATGTTCAAATTTTAAACAAGATGTAATGTTGAAGGAACATAACCCATGATGTGAATCCAAGGTTGGCCAAGCAAAAAATTGTATTAAAATTATCCTTATAAGACATAGAATAACTTTGGAATGGCATGTGGGCCTATGTGGACGTGGAGAATGATGGTGCCAATGGTGGAGGCTATGGCATCTTTAATGAACACAACATAATTTGGTTATTTTGCATGCAATAGTAAGGGATGCACATTTTTGGTACACATGGAGGAGATGATGTTAATAATAGAACCTCCATCAATCATAACGCATCAAACACATATATTATTAATGTGTTTGGAGAAGAAGAGGGTAGGGTCATGATCATTAGATTAGAGAGGGACAATCTCTTTGGCATAAAATCTTAGAGCAGATACTTGGTGAGTGGTATCGGGAGTGGTTGACGTAAGTGAAATGGTGAGAGCATCCACATGATGAGGAGTTATAATGGTGGCAAAAATGTGGAGTCATTAGGTAGAACCTCAACAGATTGTAGGAACTCAATGAGGGCCTGTCGATGTGACTCGAGATGTTTGGATGAAGTTATAAATAGACATTTTCAAAGGTTGTTGGTGAATTTGATTGATCATGGTACGATGTGTGACTTACTTAGAAATGGGATATGCAGTCCACAGATGGTGATTTTGGATGCAGGGGTAGATGGAATGTTGGGTAAAGGTGTAGTGGATGAGCTAGTTGTCTTCTCCTTACCTTTTTCCTTTTGAGCTTGAGTGGAAAATTGAACCATATTAATTTGAGGTGAAGAAGAAGGTGTATCATGAAAGGTGTAGTGGTAGGATGGGAAAAAGAATGGTGAAGGAAAAGAGTCTTGTGCAAGGAGTATGGTGCATTGACATTTTGGTGGAGTTTTAGCTAGCTCTCGATACGACCATGTTTATCTAAGAGGTTAGAGGAGGGTAAAAGGGATGTGGAGGTGGAGATGGAGGTTGTTGAATATGTATGGGGTGAGGCTCTATGGTGATAGGTGAAGGTGTAAGATGGTCCTCTTTTAAAGATCATCATCATAAAATTTCTCTTCAAGAGGATATAGTTGGAGAAGAACAGTCTTAAGAGCCTTATAGTTTTCTACATCATGACCTCACACACGATGGTGAGTAAAAATTTTGGTATCATCAAAGCCTTCTGGTTTAGGTTTGAGTGGGTCATAAATTCTAAGTGGCGATAATGTGATGACAGAGGTTTCTTAAAGGTTAGCCGAATGTTGGCGTAAGACCCTACCAAAGGATTGCAATGTGAGGTGAGTGTGTTTCTAGATGGAATTTTGGGTGAATTCAGTGGGAGAGGCATCACCGGAGGTGGAATTGGAGGTTGAGTAAGTTTGATTACCTATTTGGTAGGTAGTATGGTTTTGGGTTTTGGTTGCACATTTTTATGTAAAGGTGTAGCTAGTGAAATGGTTATTGAAGGTAGTGTAGGTTTTACTACCTCTTTTAAAGGTAATGGGGCTTTGGATTTGGGCTACACCTTCTTGGGTAAAGGTGTAGAAGGAGTGCATGATGTATAAGGGAAGGAAGATGGCGAAGGGGATGGGTTAGCCAAGGTGATAATGGAGGTGTGGTGAAGATGGTGGTAGGAGGAAGTGGGGTAGGGAATGGTTGAAGATAAGGGAATGGCATGGTAATGATGAGGGTACATGAAGTGGTGTAGGTATGGGAGGTAGAAAGGATGTAGGTAACAGTGAAGGCATAGGTTGTGTAGATAATTTAGGTGGAAAAAAAGATTGTGATGAGGAGGTAGACTATTGTGTTTTTGGTTTACTTTAGATAGGAGGCTTCTTGACCAAGGTTGATGGGTGTGGAAATAGAATAGATGGAAGTGGTGAAGGTGATAGAGGGGTAGTGGGTGAAGCTGATGTATGTGGCCTAAGAGGTTGGGTCTTCCTCTTAGGTGGGGGAACAATCTTTGTGATGAATTGTGAGGAAATGGTTGGATCTAGTTTGATAGGAGGATGGAATAGGATTGTTTTCAACATGACTCCCGATGTGGTAATGAGTTTTGACATGGGTAAATGTAGGGGTGTAGGTAGGGTTTTAGGCATAGGTGAAATTTTGGTTGATGGTAATGGTTTAGGTGTGGGTGAGGGTGATGAAGAAGAGGTGACTACTATGGGCATGGTGGGTTTGGTTTTCTTAAACACCTTTAGATAGATCGTGGAAGTGTCGGCAGACAACATCTACATTTGAGTTAAGACAGAAGCCAAAGGCACCCCCACAACATGGAATTGTCAAAATAATCCAAGAATTTGTCTAGTAGTAATCCCCATAAAGAAGGTCTATGAGACAGGAGAAATGGTTGGCTTCTGACTTTGTGGGTAGAAGAGATGATAGTAAATAGACAGGTCTTTAAAAACCAATGGGGAATTTTCACCAATAGGAAGATATTCCACTATCGGGTCCTCTATGGGTAGAGGAGGAGTTAAGTTTGATTGTATTAGTTTTTCCTTTGGTAAAGAAGAGAGTACACTGGGCTCTTTCGTAGGTAGAAAATTTGGTAATACAAAGGTTGCTTGAAAGATAGCTAGATGAGTGAGATAAACACATATGAAGATAAGGCAAACTCCTCTGTGGGTAAAGAAGATGGTAAGGTGGAATCCTCCATGGGTAGAGAAGAAGGTAAGGTAGATTCCTCTGTAGGTAGAGGAATGAGTGAAACATATGCCTTCGTGGGTGTAGGAGCTCGTGTAAGGATTTCCTTAATAGATGGGATGAGAGAAAACTAAGCGAGTAGGATCCAAGATGACATCAACAATGGAGTGAACCTCACAAAAATTGCTATAATTGTTTGAGGTTTCACCGAACTAGTTAGATGATGATATGATTTGGAAATGATTTCTTGAAGATGTGGAGGTTTTAGTTAGCTGATGCATTGGGGTTATCCAAGACGAGATATCCATTATCTAACATTTCTTGGATGATGTTTTTGAAAATTATGCAATTACCATCACTATGACCTCTAACATGATGATAATTGCAATAATCGTTCTCCTTGTACCATGCAGGCACAGGATAGGAAGGGTCAAAACTAGTATGTGGTTTGACAGGTGGAAGAGTTATGGCTCCAACGTTTAAAATATTTTCCAAAACTAAGGAGTAAGGTTCTCTAATGGGAGTATATTTTCATTGTTCCCACTTGAATTGGAAATTTTGAACAAGAGAAAGATTAGAAGAAGGTTTTGATTGGTTGGATGGATGAGAAGGGCCAGATTTTAAAACCACCACATTGGTAAATCCTTTTTCTTTAGAATAATTATTTTGTGGTTTAGACAAAGAAGAAGAATCATTGGTTTTGAAATGAGCATTTTTGTTACAAAATTACAACTTATTCTCCTCAATAGCACAAATTTCAAGTTTTGGGCCATTGTGAATGCCTCATCAAATGTGCAGAAAGTTTGGACTTGGATATTTAGAGAGATGTGTCTAGCACAAGCTCAAGTGAAAAACTCTATTAACTTGGTTTGAGGTAGTTGGAATGTGAGTTGGTTAATTAGGTTGCACCAATGAGTGACAAAGTCTATGATAGACTCATCCTCATACTGGTGTGTCACATACAAGTCAGTCATTGTGACCTTCTTGACAATGTTGATAGAAAAGTGGTCTAGAAAATCTTGAGCTACCTGATTAAATGAAAATATGGAGTTCCTGGGTAGAACACTATACCAATCTAAAGTGGGCCTTGTCAAGGACATTGGGAATGTTCGCAAGAGTAAAGCGTCATCGTGAGCGATGAGATAACACACATGTTTAAAAGACCACAAATGTTGTTGTGGGTCTTCTTTTCTATTGAATTGGTTGAATTTTGGAATTTCCCAATGCGTAGGGTATGGATGAATTAGAACATAAAAGTGAATAGGCTCGTTGCAAATCTTGTTGTATGTTAGATAGTTATGCAAGCTAGAGACAAATGCTTCTAATGTCTGCATCTTGTCCATCATCATTTTAATGAGGTCATTTGTAGGTTGTGATGATGGAGCACCACCTACGATGTAAAGGGATAGACAATATGAGTATGATGTGGATGACACTCCGATGTGGTGGTGCCGAATGCAACGAATGTGATGAGGGAATATAGAGCGGAATGGATGTTGAGGGGAAATACCATGAATAAGTGGTAGATGAAGTATGTGGTTGTTGATGATAAGTTTAGGTAGGTAGGGTGGACGTAAAGACTCTCGTGGCGATTGGTGGAAGAGACTACGAGATAGAGAGGACAAGGTTTTAGAAGGGAGTGTGGGTTGCTAACACCAGAGGTGGCTGGGATGCAAAAGGTACTTGGGAAGTGGATGATGGTATGGTAGAGGTCATAAGGGATGATAGACATAAAGGGTGCAATAGTTTTCATAGGTACAACATATACCAATAATGTGGGGTTAATATGAGAAACCACAGGAGATGAGGTAGGAGTGGGTAATGATGTACTAGTAGTAGCCGATGTAGAGGTGGGTGCCAGAGTAGGGGAATGGATACAGAATGCCATAGATAAGATACCCTAAGGAATCTCGGATGGATGAGTGAGCTAGGTAATGTTGTAAGGTGACGAGGTTTTGATCAAGGATTCTTGTGAACTCCTCGTCATTGGTATTGATGGTAATAGGCTAGTTTGGGTCCATAAGTGATAAAATGGAAGGTGGTGATGGGCTAGGTGGGAGTGGTTGGCAGATAACGTGAAACATAAGAGCGTTGGATTGTCTATGAGTCAAAACCATGTGAATGATAGTAAAACTAGTAATTTGATCTCTGTTTATGATACATAAACATAGGAAGATGGATAAAAATGGATCTAAAAGGTGGAATTTTTCCGTTGTTTTGATTGAAAAACCAAAAACAAAGAGACCGATGCCAGTTAGGTAACTGATTCTAGTCTTGATGAATCAATGTCAATTATTGTGGATGAATAAAAAATTAAAATATGGATATGAAAGGGCATAAATGAGAGTGATTTGAACTTTGTAGGTGATAACAGAACATAGAAAAGATGATAAGGTAACAAAATAAGTCACAAAAAGAACTGAAACATATATTGAATCTTATTTTAGTAGAAATGACCAAAACAACACAAAGCCAAGGGTTTTCAGTTAACCAATGTCGGTGAGATGATATAACTGATGGCAGTCGTTGGATTGATAGTAGTGATCAGTGAAATCTGGGAACAAAATTAAAAAAAAATTGGTGATTTAGATCAAATAAAAGGCTAACCTAGAATGCTTGAGTATAGAAATGATAGATCCTAACATATTCAGAAGTAGTCAAAATAAACCAACTATGTTTGTCGAGTGTGTAGGGAGAGAAAATGGAGAAATGCAAAATCATACTTCAAAACACAAATCAAGAAAAAGCTAACAAACACGAAATCCTATGTTGTAGATTTTATGTTTTGGCTTATGCCATTTAGGACTGATTGTAAGTAGAATAGAATTTTTGGTCAATGAAGATTCCCTATAAAAATTGACAACTATGGCTAGTTTCAGGTAAATTTTGGATTTGGGTCCCTAATATATACTTTGCAGTATATGAGGCCCTACTCTGATATGATGATTGGCTAGAATACCAACTGTCTCTGTCGTTAATCCGATTATTAGTTGTTAATGGTAAATACCGGGAGGGAAGATGTTTAAGCAGTGAGTTGTTTGTTTTAGTGATTTGGTTTGGGAGTGTGTGCACAAAGTGAACTATGATTCAATTTTTCAACCATCAGCTGGTCATGACTTCCAACATATAGGTTTCCCACAATTTAAATGAGCTAAAATGTAGCAGGCAAAAATGAGATGCAAATATTTTAAACCCAAATCCACAATGAAATTCGATGAGAGAAATGATGAATAGGAAAGAGTATGTCTTTCACTAATGTAATACAGAATAGAAATAAGTATTCCTTTTAATCCAAAATATGAATTTCACTTAGACAAATAGAAGAAGAAGAATGTTCCAAGGGAGAAATTTTAATGTGAATTCTTTCAAAAGGAAATAGACACACAAAGATTCCCTAAGAATGAATAATGCAAAAGAACCCAAATGGGGTCCCACCGGGTGTGCCAAAATGTTTCATGAATAATTTTTCTCTTCTAGGATGAAATAGATAAGGTAAAGGTAAAGGAGGAATACCTGTTAAGTAAAGGTGGAAGGTAGAATGCGTGCATTGTTTATGTTGTCCAAGCTGATCATAGAGAACTCAATTTTTTTATGAGAAGGGCTACCTATAGATACAAAAAAATACCACAAAATAATATAAAATAGTATATGATAGTGGACTTCCTAGCGTATGCTAGATCTAGGAAGCGGGGTGCTTCCTAGAGAGGTTGTCAATCCACTATTTAATAACACTTTAATGTAAGAAATAATAGTTCCTATTGTATTTGATAAGATTTAGGTATCCCCTATTAACATACAACAAGTGAATTTAAATCAACACGAAATGGTTAAAATTAAATCTAGATTGTTAAAGAGTTGGTTTAGGTGTGCAGTGTAGAAAGGGTCAGTAAGTGAGGTGTGGGTGAAATTAGGTAAGCTTTTGGGTTTTTTTTGGGAAGTTTTTAACTCATTGTTATAGGTAAAATTACCAGTCTCTAAGACTGGTATTGGTTGGTCAACCGATGTTGGTATAGGAGATAGACTAACCTCGGTTAGCTTACTAGTGTCGGTAGGGGAAATTTGGTTAAAATATGAAAAATGAGAGTTTGGGCCTCTCTGTGATTACACATAGAGCTGAAGAGGTTTGGGGAAGGATGGAAAGGTGTTGATCATGACTCAACAAGATAGATAGGGTGATGGGATAGGTGAAATGGTTGTGGTTAGTAGAAAAGGTGATAAATGGGTAGAAGGTGGTAACGAGACAAAGAGAAATTGAATGAAAGCAAGTAAATGAAATGGTTAAGATCAAAAATACAAACTTAACAAGTAATAATGATTTACTTATCTAATAAACCTTGCAGATCCAAATGTGGTAGGAATGGTTGGTCATTTAGAGTAGGAGTGTATCATGTCCAATTTAATGTTAGTAGTTTCGGTGTGCTCTGTCGTGTCAATCTAGAGTTGTGGAAGTGATGACCGAGTGACGGTGGAGGTATTATGTGCTCTGGTTCATCGTTAATAAGCATGATTACTGGAGACTCAAATGCCAAAGTTGTGTCTATGTTAATGAATTTTGTGCACTCGAATGAATATTTGGAAACTTATATTTAAGGGTAATTGATGGTAGTTAGGGAACCAACGTCAACCAAGGAAAACTGATGTCGCTTAGGGAGAATTAGTCCAAGTTACCAAAAATAGCTCGATCTTTACTATTTTTGGCGTGATCTTGATTTTTATTCCATGTATCTAGTGAGGGTTGGCACTTAGATAAGTGAGAGTGTTGTTGGAGAAGTAATAAGACTTTAATTTTAGGTTTTAAAAGAGTCCCAATGGTTAAAATAAGTAGATACTTGCTCTAAGTTAATCAATAGGTTAGGAATATGTCCATGGTGAGGTGGCCAAGTGATGTGGCTAGGTGAGGTGTAAATTAAATTAATTAAATTAATTAATAATTTGAGGATGAAATTAACTCAATTATAAGTGATTATAATAATATCCAGTGTAAAAGGAGAGTATGGCTAGGTGTATGCATTGCGTTGATTAATTGAAGGGGGCCAAGGGGAATGTGACCCAAATTTGGTGTCTACAACTTCTACTCTAGTACGCCCAAGATACACTCAAAGTCTAACAAAAATCACTTCAAAAATGGTTAGAGTAAGGATTTAACAATTAATTCCAATATTTCGAGTAAATTCTCACAACACAATATTAAACTAATGACCAAAGCACAACCATTGAGGACTGATCTAGTGTACGACAAAGAGAAGAAATAAATACAAGACTGTAGCAAAAATATAACTCATCAATCAAATAATCGACATACATAACTTAGAACACATAAATTAAACTCAAAAGTAGACATATTTCATTCAGATCTTGAATTTCTTAACAAGGGAACATCAAGAAAATGCTCTCAAATTTTGTCAATGGTTGTACATTGCAACCACATTGATACAAAAGTATAGGAAATAGATATTTATATGTATTTCATAAAGGAAACATGCATTATTCACAATTACATCTTTTTACCTTTTTCATAAATAAAAATACTAAGCCTCTTTGATAAACCTACTTAAACTAGATCTTTAATCAAAAACCCACTCCTTAATATGAGGAAAAGTACCCATATTTATACAATTTTGGTATGTTCTTACAATTCAATTTCCCTCCAAATAGAAAGTGAATCTTCTCCTTGTAACTAGATTGGATTAGATTGGGAATGTAACTTATCTACTTGAAAAATATTTGATCTTTTGTTACCATTTTGGGATTGATTCCATGCCTTCACCGTCACATAAGAAAAAATAGTTAACTCATAATTCTAGGTGCTCTTGTGTAGTTCTATTTTATCATTTTCTAACACCAAACACCAAGAATTCCTAAATAAAATGATGCCAAACTTAAGGGATCAAGGATACTTTTCCAATGATATCGATTTTGCATGATTTAGAGCTTTGGATTGAAATTTATGGCCATTTAATTTTGTTCTGTCAAGATGAACATAAGAGTGACTTGTGATATCTTACGATTGGCTTTGGAAATTGCCTTTGTCTATGAAATGTGAGCCAATAAGAAAATTCCAAGCACCTTCTCCTTTTTAGACTGATATTTTAATTTATTTCCTTCCGTAAAAATAATCCAATGAAAAATCTCCATGATTTCTTCACAATTGGTCGTCCTTTTACTTAACTTCCTACCGTGAAACGCGAGCCAATGAAAAATTTCCACACTCCTTCATAGTTTTAGACTACTGATAACCTTAAATGATTGCTAAAAAATGTGAGCCAATGGGAAATATCCATGCTCTTCACATTTTCAAAATGTTTAATAATCTTGACTGATTGCTGCAAAATATAAGCCAATAAGGAAGCTCCACAATCCACACACTTTATCGAATGTTTTATAACCTTGACTGACCCCAACAAAACGTGAGCTAGTAAGGAATTTGCACACTTACTTCCCAATTCAATTTCAATTAAAAACCTTATAAGAGTGTGAAACATAAACCAATGAAATAACTCTATGCACCTTTGCATTGTCATCTTTGTCAGAATGTGAAGCATAAACCAATCGAAAGTTCCACAATACTTTGCAATTTACTTTTATTTATAAGGACCTTTTCAAAGTGTGAAATGTGAACTAATGAGAAAGCTCCATGTTACTATAAATGTCACTTTTTTTTAGAGTGTGAATCATGAAACAATGAAAAAGCTCCATGCACCTTTATAGTTTCGTAGTGTCAAGTTGATTTTCTTTCATGTTCACCTTTCATTGGTTGTGGGGTCAGGCCTTCGCATTGAAAATTCTATCTAGGAAAAATTCATCGTTAGATTTATAGAAATGTTTCAAAGTATAGTTCCTTGACTGTCCGCCACCACGTGGACCTAAAATTCTATCAACCTTGGTTAATTTTGTAGACTTAGTGAAACTTGAATGACTTAGATATGCCTAGAATCTTACCATGTGTCCTATGCTTTAGAATTTGAATTTCTTGGTGGTATAGAACTTTTACAACTATTTTGAACTTCTAAATATTGTTTAAATGGATAAGTCCATTTTAACTGATTTATTTAACCAATATTACAAATTTTTACTTATTGGTTGAGTTGCATGCTTTTGGGCCTTCATAGCTTCGATTCTTAGAGAAGTTTTTCATTTGGTATTGCTTATAGGTTCTTTGCAAAAATTTAGATAGTCTCGATCACCCAAAAGTATAAAGATTTTATACATTTATTAAATAGTCCATTAAACCATTCCTCTCACATTTCTACCAAATCCTTTCTTTTATTTCGACAAGGCACAAAATTTCTTACAAATTGATACTTCTCCCTTACTCGAATGAAATTTGAAGAACAAGGAGCAATATGAGGCACAAAAATAGTTACATATTTAGAGACTATAAAAAAATACCATCTTGATCCAAGGAATTTTATTGAGCACCAATAATGGCTCTTGTTCAAGGATGGGCACTTCGTGTGGGTGCCACAAAAATAAAGATAAATACTAGATGCGTAGTTCATTGGGTAAGGATTCGATGAGAAATAACATACATGATCTTATGAAAAGATACATAACATTCATACCAGAATATTGCTATGTCTTGAAACATGATGACTATAGAACAAAGCACAAAAAGGGAACCAATAACATAAACAATTAAGAAAATAAAAACAACACAACTATACATTATACAATGATCATACCTGATCATTTGGCTCAATCCAAAAAGTGTTTAAGATGCCTTCCATTGACAGAAACCACAAAAATTTCCTTACAAGTCCTTTATAAAGAATATATGTTCTCTAATCTTGATATCATTAGAATAGGGTCCCATCTATAGGGAATCAAACTTTACATGTTTTCCCTTGTCTTCATGTCATTGTTCAATAATAAGACCATGTCTCCAACATTGAAAAATCCTAGAGTTACCTCCTTGTCAAATAAATTCTTGAGTCTTTATCTAAACTTGAAATTTTTTTATGGGACTCTCTTCTTTCCTCTTCTAATTCCATAATTTTATTGATCCTTTTTTCATATGGACTTACTTCTTCTCCATCTTCAAATTATTGCATGAATTGGTAAAAGGAAAATTTTAAGTACAAGGGAAAAAGACCTTGAGCTCCATAGACTAACTCAAACGGGATCTTACCAAAGTAGACCTCTTAGTAGTAACTATGTCTCGACCATAATGTTCTTGGCCATTTCCTTGAGGATTATAATCTAATGCATAATCCAAATTTATACTATACTCTTGGCACATTGCTTCTAATGGTTTATATCTGATGCTCATGGTATTGTCAACAAATATCTTGGTAGGAACCCCAAATCTATAGATTATGTTATTAAGAATAAATTCCATGACTACTTGATGAGTATCCTTCCTGGTGGGAATGGATTAAACCCACTTGTTATAGTAATCAGTTGCTACTAATATCCAATTATGAACAACACTTGAAGAGTATGATATTTCACCAATAAATTTGAATACCAATTGTTTGAATGGGGATTCTATTGACATAGGTTGTAGGGGTAGGGCCCCTAAGATTTCAATCTTCTAAAAAAATTTTACGACTCTCACATATTTAAACAATGAAGGACATCAATATCCTTCCATTAGAATTTTTGTGAAAAGTAACTCTTATAGTAAAATGACCTCCACACACTCCCCCATGAAATTATGAAATTATTTTAGGTGCCTCTTCTTCAGTGATACATTTTAGAAAATCTCATTTTGGATTCTTCCAAGCCATTCCATTATTAGTAAAAATATACTTTTGGGAAACCAGATTGAGTTTCCTCCTTTTACTCTTGTCTAAGTGCATAGAACAATTCAAGTTCATTAACTAATATACTATATATTTATACCAATCTAAAGTTCTCACATTTTTCATGGGGGTGTGGCCTGTATTCTTTAACATTGTGTATCTCCACTAGTTGCAAATTGCTCTCTCCCATCAACCTTTCTAAGCCCAATCCTCGAATCAATTATGTGGTTTAGATCTCCATGTCATATTCTTGAATCTTGTTCACCCATCTATATCTTTTACTTGACATATCCATTTATGATAAAATGTCTTTCACCATTATATAGGTACATAAGCTATAACTTTGGAGCTTAGAATGTAGGGTCTCAAAAATTAGTGGCTTTCACTACGGCAACAACTTGTTTCTCTATGATGGAATATTTCAACTTAGCTCCTTGTAAGGATTTGATAAATAAGGAAGTGGGTTTCTCATACCCGCCTTCATCTTTCATAATAATATAGATGAAATTGTATTTTTGAGGTAAAAGAAAACATCTCAAATTATTTCTTATAATCAAGAATGGCTAAGATGGGGTCATCCCCAGTGCCACCTTTATTCCTCTAAATTTCTGAATAATTCCTTCCCACTTGATGACTTGATCCCTTTTTAGCATACTTGTGATGGGAATAGTAATCTCAACAAAGTTAGAGATGATTTTTTACAAATTTTACCTATCCAAAAAAGGATTGGATACCCTTTTCAGACATAGAGATAGGTACTTTATCAATTTCCTCCACCCTTTTAGGATCTATCATCACTCCTTCTTGAGACACTATATGTCCCAAAAAAATTCCTTCTACACCCCAAAGTAAAATTTATTTTGGTTCAATGAAATCCCATATTATTTACATCTAATTAATATCTTTTCAAGGTGCCCCAAATGGTCACCCCTGTGTCTAGAGAAGACAATTATATCATCTTGATAAACTACTATGAAATCATTGATGAAACCAGAAAAGGCCACATCCATAGCTCTCTGAAAGGTTTCACCAATATTCATTAGTCAAAAATAATTCTAACATAGACATATGTTCCCATGGGAATCTTGAAAGCATTTTTGAACTATTTTGATTGTTAGTACCTATTTGTAACTCCGAGAAACCATCCAAAGGTGTAGACAACAACTCAAATATTGTTACCTTTTCTAACATATTATCTATATTAGGAAATGAGTAATTATATTTAAGAGATGGTTTATTTATATTTATAAAATCCACACAAATCCTTATATCCCCATTCTTATTTCTGACTAGCACTAAGTTGGCCACCCATGAAGAGTATCTAGGTGGGTTGTATTATCCCACCATCTCACATTTTAGTCAATTCCTCTTACATTTTGGTTGCAAGAAGGGGATTGAATGGTCTTTGATTCTATCAAAAGGGATTGGAGTGAGGCTCCAATGGTATCTCGTCCTAAAAAAATCTTGGTATTTCTTCGAAACTTTGTATAAGCTTGTTTTTCTTATTTATTCATACTACATCCCAACCAAACATTTCATTATATTTGATAAGTTCCAAAGATACATTCTTCAACATCCCAGGTGCATGGATAGGCTTGTTCATAAATCGGTTTCTACCATCAAAATTTGACTCAAGGCAGATGAGTCCTCTAGGAATAATATTTCTTTTCAATTGAATTGTATATTTTCCAAAGAGGGTATCCCTTCCTTCACACAATTATACCATGGGTTAAATATTAATGATATGATTAGTGAAATCATATTTAAAATTTAAAAACCTTTAGATATGAGCATCATCCTTAGAAAATTTCCAATTTTGAATGTTGTCAAGAACTGATGGTATGACTAGCACTTCTACTTCATAATGAAAGTAAGCAGATACTACCTCATTTTCATATTTAGATGCTATGAAATCTAACTTGTCGGCTACTAAATTCTAAGCACTTTCATGATAAATTATATTGAAGGAATCAAATAATTCTATGAGGTCCTAAATTGCATGTTTATATTGTCTCAGCCTCTTGTTTTTTAGGTGCATACAATTTCCTGACTTGTTTTATAATTAATTTTGAATCTCCTTTGAAAATAATGTTTTTAATTCCATGATTCCATGTAACTCTTGAGATAAGGAGAAATGCCTCATATTCATAAATGTTTTTTGTACATTCAAAATTCAATTTTAAAGACAAGCTGAAAGAAATTTGATTTGGAGAATTTAGAACCACTCCAACTCCATTTCCAACATTGGAACATTCTCCATAAAAAGTCATAGTCCATAGGATATTAACATATTCAAGGTGTGCATTAGCATCTATACAATGATCTTAAAATTATGCATTGCCTATGAATTTACCCAAATCTATATAAACAAAAATACCTCATAAGAGGCATTCATGGGATCCTCAATAAGATGGAGCATTTTCCTTTCTCCATGCAATTTGACTAACTTACCTTCTAATGGTATGGAGGAAAAGGATATATCCATATGAACACTACCTCATACACCATCAACCCACTTTTTTATAGATAAATACCCCATTTAGCAGGGAAATCAACTATAAATGTATTCATAGTTAAATATTTACTAGTATAGGAAAAAGGTTGTACTACTAGACCTCTCGACATACCCCATGATGGGTAATTCTCTTGAATCCATGGAATAACATATCACAAAAATGGTTTTATCTTAATGTCTAATTCATTATGACCTATAAAGGCATAATATTACATGAAGCTCCTAAATCAAACATACAATTCTTAAGAAGACACTCATTGACAATCAAAGTAGTAAAAAAGGGATCCACATCCAGTTGGAATTATATGAAGGATGTGCCTATATATACTTCTAGGGGTTCTTCCATATTATCTTGATCCTCTTTTACTTAAAGTTGAATTGTGGAAAGTGGAGTCACCACATTATTTGTACCTTTTTTTTACAACTATATGATCCTTCAACCCCAAGTATTCAAATGATCATTTTCTATGTTCAAGAATTTTGAGTAATTCCAAAATTAGGACAAGTGATATTTATCTAAATTAGAATTTGAGCCATATCATGTAAATCATACTTTGGTAGGGTTGTATTAGAGGTCAGGGTGACTGTATTTTCTGATGGGATGTTATCCCTTATTTCTTGGGTGGATGCAAAAGTACTTGGTCTTGAAGTATTGACATGACCTTTATTAGGCATACTTATTTTGGGGGCATCTTTGAGGATGTTGGTCAAGAGAGGAATTTTTGGTTTAGGAGTAGGGAAAGTATTTTGACTTGTTTGTTCCTAAGGTTATACTCATTTTCTTGAGAAACCATAACATTCATTAATAGCTACCTATCCTCTTCAGAAGGGATTCCACCATCATATTTTTTTATCATTAAAGATCTTAAATATTTAAATTCATGATTTGGAAGCTCAAATGATTGAGCCATATCTATATCAACATTAACAATAGAAGGGAGGGAGGATACCTAATTTTTGTAAGCCCAAAATTCCTCCATGATTTTAACATATAATAGATCAGCTAAAGTGGCTCTGGCATTGAATATTTTTGACACTCTATCATGCATATGTTCTCAAAATAGGCTTCTCATCATCTCCAACAATTTGTTCAAACAGGGAGTGTGGGAATAAAAATTATCACACCATTTAATGATGTGGTCTTATTCTACTAATGATACCCTTGTGTCAATGGGTTTGGGACTGCTTTATTTTCTTTGAAAGCTTGTTGCTTATTTCCTAAACCCATAAGTCCTTTTCCTCTATCATCAACCTGGTGATCTACTTTGGGATGATTCCCAAATCTATTTTATCCTTGGGGCCAATGATGAACTTGTTGAACTTGAGGATTTGAAACCAATCCTTTCTCTTCTCTAGAAAGATTATATGAGATATTTTTTATTTCTCCAACCAAAGTTTTAACCATTTCCTCTAGGTCCACTTCCCTATGGCTTCTCTAGATTTATCAACTTGACAACTTCCCTCTTTGGAAATTTTCATTATTGTTTGATATTGTTCTCAATTTGGATAGCCATAGATAAATCCTTCCATATATTTCTAGTATTTTTACCCCTCAAATAATAAGCTTCCTTCTTATCAAAAACATCCGAGTATTTAATTAGGAAAGAATCATCACTAACCCTTTGATTAATAGGAAATATAGTAAAAGTTTTATTGAACCTACTATTAAATTATTGTACATCTTCATTAGGATTATTTTGTGTATTGTAAAACTCTAATAAAAGGAGCCTAGGGTCACTCTTATCACCGTATGTTTTTTTATTAAAGGTAAAATAGGGTTGAGGGGACCCTACCCCTTACAAGGAAAATCTCCTAAAGAGTGAATAGGACATTACACAATAGTCAAAAATATTACATATATATTGATAATAACATTTAGGCTCCTCTAGGAGCATATAGTCCAAGTACTAACATAGAAAAAGAGAAATAACAAAAAATATTAAACCATCGACAAACTAACATCATAGTAAACAGTATAGTAACAACCACACCTACAAACATCACTTTTTGGCCTTTTCCAGACCATCCAGCACTTTTTCCCATTCCTTAGATAGGGATTCAATGTTGACACCCAACGACGCTAGATCACAACCATCAACATCAATTTTTATTTTCTTGAAATTTCCATAATCATCCACCAGCTTGTAAGCATTGGCTAACTGACCAAGGGTTTGGAGATGCTTTGTAGAGTTGATTTCACTATAACCACACTCCATTCCATATAGCTATGTAATATAGATCTAATGTGGTCCACCTCATTAGAGAGGTTACTGCAATTGGATTTCATAATTTCAATCTCTCCCTCATTACTAATTTTTACAACATCTTTGACCTACATCTTCATTTTGTGCCAATCATTGAAAAGAAATTGAACCAAACTCTTGGTAAGTCTCATATCACCCTTCAACTCTTCAATATCCATATCCATCTTGGCCAGATGATTATCCCCTTCACAGGACCCACTTGACCCAAAGCCTCAAACTGTTGTTCCAGTTGTTCATTAACAGGAGCCTGATTCTCCTGCTTGCTTGATTCTCCTTTGGATTTGACAGATTGACTAGGAACCTACTTCACTTTAAGATCTCTGAGATTATGAGTGGCATCAATTTCCATGACATCCTTATCCTCCCTCAATGAATCTCCTTCCTGCGACTCTGAATCATCACTAGAGTCTTCCTCATCCGAGTCTCGAGTCTTCTTCCTCGGTATAACCCTCAAGATCTTTCGTGAGGGTACCCATTTTTTCTACATCAAGAGTGGATATTTTAACAAGGGAAAGGATAAATCCTCAGTGGAAAGGGACAACACTATATTGGATCCTAAAGGAATTATTCATTTATAACCAAGAATTAATTGAATTTGTAGCAAGAAAATTGTACCATTACCTGAAATCTTCTTCTAATGTATGTATTAATAACTTTACATAAGCATATTCATGCTCTAATTCATAGTCATCCATAAAATTATGAAAAAATATAAGATGTTGATCCCCACTTATAGCATTAGTCACTTGAAATATAGGAAACATGATTTTAATTTCATTAGGATATCTCACCATTTCATGAAACCTTATTGGTATATAAGTGGTGACTACAAAAGTATCCTTTGGTTGAATTTGTTCCATATTTTTTTTTTAGGATTTTCAAAAGAAGGGTTGAAATGACGGGGAACTGGAGGTATATGAGGTAGAGGAGTATGATCCATAAATTGACAATCTCTTAGGGAATTAGTTTATCACAACACTTTGTTCTTATGAGTCAAAAAATAAGGAAGATGAATAATACCTTTATTATTTGTAAATGTTGAACCTTCTTGGAACAAAGTATGTAAATATGCTTGAGGAGTACCTAGATCAGAGATGTCAAATGTGCTAGAGTAATCCTCCACTAAAGGTGGATCAAATTCAGCTATTTGAACAATATTTTCCTCTAACTTTTGACCACCAGTCGTTTTCAGATCTCGCTTCCTTATTGACCATGTATTTTATAGCTTTGGGATTAATATTATGTTGGGACTAGATTTGAAAAAGGATCTTATTCCTTCTAGATTTGCAAAGGGGAGAGTTAATCAACAAGGTGTAAAATATTTGCACTAGTATACCAAAATTTTCTTTGAAATATGGAGCCGCCACTAACTCGTTGCACCTTAAATGTATATATTAACTCTAAATATCCTTGATAGGATAAGATTCACAAACTAACAGATAAAGATTTGTATACTTTATGAATTTTATAAAAATTTTGGTTACCAATCTATCAGTATACTCACATAGGCTCAAGATTTATGGAAATATTGTTTGTATTTGGAACTTTTGAACAATACTTTATGGACTGGTCTAAACTTGGCAAATATCTACAAAGGTAAGTAATATGAACCTTGCTCGAGTATATTGTCCTTGGAAATGATGCTAGAATTGTGATGATGGGAAATTTACACTTTGAAATCCAAAATAGCTATAAAATTAGATTAAGAAATATTATAAATTCATATATCCCGAGAAAAATTAGCTCAAATTTTGATTCAATGAGATAAATATTATATAAATGTCCCCTAAAATAGTGTCATAAGCGTAGTGAAAGGTAATTTGTAATCTAAAATCCAAAATACCTATCAAATTATATCAATAAATACTAACAATTCATACAACATGAGAAAATTTAACTTAAATTTTGATCTAATGAGATAAATCTTCTATAAACATCCCCAGCAACAATGCCATAAATATGTTGGTCCTCAAATATGCACCCCTAGTGGCACGACATCAATTATTTAGGAAGGGGGGTGCTTAGAATGGTGGTGGACCAAGTGGTTTGTTTTTTTGTAGCCATGGGTGGGTATAACACTTTCCTCGGGATCAAGCCTTGAGGTGATTGATGGGTGCATCCAAAGGAGATGACCTTTTCTTGCTAATTTTGGTCTTACCTTGAACTAGGGTGAGAGGACCTGTGGTGTAACCTGAATGCAAAGGAGGGAGATGAATTATTTGTTCCTCTTGAATTTTCAAATGATGGATCAATATAGGATAAACATGGTCATGAATACAAAACTCACTCTCATGAGTTGTCACAAAAGATGTTGCATATGCTTAATGCACCAAATGCAAGGTAGTAAATGGAACAAATGGAAGTTAATATGAGGGGGTGGGATCAATTATGGTATTTTTAACTTCACAAAGGGGATATTATAGGATGATAGATTCCTTATAATAGAGCATTTAACACTTAGAGCAACTCATAATTGGAACATGCAGAAAACTAGACTACGTAATGATAGTTTCTACAAAGAAAGATTTACATTCATTGATACTCAACAGATGCAAATTTTCAACACAATCTCTAAAATACTTGACACAAGATCTCATGTAAGAATTCTAATAAATTATTTACTACTTCTACTCTAATACGCCCAAGATACACTCAAAGGATAACAAAAATCACTTTGAAAAAATGGTTAGAGTAAGGATTTTACAATTAATTCCAATATTGTAGAGTAAATGCTCACAACACAATATTAAACTAATGACCAAAGCACAACCATTGAGGATTGATCTAGTGTATGACAAAGAGAAGTAATAAACATAATACTGTAATATAAAATATAACTCATCAATCAACAATTTGACATACAGAACTCAGAACACAAAAATTAAACTTAAAAGTGAACATATTTCATTCAGATCTTTACTTTCTTAACAAGGGAACATCAAGAGAATTATCTCAAATTTTTCAATGGTTGTACATTACAACCACCTTGACACAAAAGTATGGGAAATGGAAATCTATATGCATTTCACAAAGGAAACATGTAGTATTCATAATTATATCTCTCAACCTTTTCAGAAATAGAAATACTAATCCCCTTTAATCAAAATACTAAAACTAACTCCTTAATAAAAAACCCACACATTGATATGAGGACAAGCCCCCATATTTATACAAATTTGGCATGTTCTTACAATTTATTCCCCCCCAAAAAAAACAAGTGAATACTTTCCTTGTTAAAAAAAAATATTTTTAGTTAGAGCGGGAATGTAACTTGTCTAAGTGAAAAAATATGATCTTCTATTATCATTTTGGGATTGATTCAATGCCTTTATTACCACATACGAAAAAATAGTTAGATGATATTGCTAGATGTTCCTTTGTATTTTCATTTTATCATTTTCTCCCACCAAATTCCATCAATTTCTAAATCAAATGATGCCAAATTGAAGGTCTCAAGGATACATTTCCAACGAGACCAATTTTTCATGATTTAGATATATGGATAGAAAGTTATGGCCATTTGAAGTTTTGCATGTCGGATGAACATGAGAGTGACACGTGATAACTTTTGATTGGATTTAGGAATTAATTTTATCTATGAAATGTGATCCAATAATAAAATTCCATGCAAATTCTCCTTTTCGACTATTCTTTTACTTGATTTATTTCTATAAAATGTAATCCAATGAAAAAGCTCCATGTTTGCTTCAAAATTCAAGTTGTCTTTTTACTTTAATGCCTGCCATGAAACATGAGCCAATGAAAAAGATCCACGATCCTTCATAATTTTAGACTCGCTAATAACCTTGAATGATTACTGCAAAATTTGAACCAATGGAAAATTCGACGCTCTTTACACTACAAGAATGTTTGATAAACTTGACTGATTATTGTGAAATGCGAGCTAATGGGAAAGATCCAGATCTTCATACCGCCGAATGTTTAATAACCTTGAATGACCCCATGGGAACATGATCCAATAAGGAATATCTACGTTTATTTCCCAATTCAATTTCATTTAAAAACATTATTAGAGTGTTAAACATAAACAAATGAAAGAGATCCATGCACTTTTACGTTGTCATCCTTGTCAAACTGCAAAGCATAAACCAACTAGAAAGTTCCACGATACTTCACAATTTACTTTTTTAATAAAGATATTGTCAAATTTTGAAATGTGAACCTATGAGAAAGCTCCATGCTACATGCAATGTCATCGGTTTTTCAGAGTGCCAATCATAAACCAATGAAAAATCTCCACACAGACTTTGTGGTTTCGTAGTGTAAAGTTATTTTAATTTCTTGCTCACTTTTAATTGGTTTTGGGGTTGGGAATTCACATAATGAAGTATATCTAGGTATAATTCATCACTAGCTTCATAGAAATGTTTCCATGTATAGTTCCTTGATAGGTCGACTACTTGGACCCGAAATTCTATTAGCCTTGGTTGATTCCATAGACTTAAAGTCCATGAAAATTCAAAGGCTTAGAGAGGCCCGAGAATCTCACCATGTGTCCTCTACTTCATGGGAATTTAAACTGCTTTGGCAAGAAAACAACTTCAACGACTATTTGGAATGTCTCAATATTTTTAAATGGCTAAGTACATTTTAACTGATTCATTTAACCAGTCTTGCAACTTTATACTTTGTGGTCGGGTTGCATGCTTTTGTGCATTCATAGCTTCGTAATCTTGGAAAAAAATTCATTTTTGTTGATTACAAGTTCTTTGCAAAATATTTAGACATAGTCCCGATCACCACAAGTATGAAGCTTTTACACTTTTATTAACCACTCTATTAAACTATTCCTTTGATATTTCTATTGAATCCTTTCTTTTATTTCAACAAGGCACAAAATTTCTTATGAATTGATATTTTTCCCTTACTAAAAATTAAATTTAAATCACGAGGAGCAATATGAGACACATAATAGTTACATCTTCGATACTATAGAAAAATACCAAACTTGATCCAAGTAATTGGATTGAGAACCAACACTCTCCTTTTCAATCTCAACTTGGGATGGGATGATATGTTGCATTCTTATCAACATAACATTTTCTTACCAAGTTCATGTCATCACGCAACCCCTAAATAAAAAAAAAATTATAATAATCTTCTTAGATGAGGTAATTATTGAGTAATCTCTCAATCGACCTCCTTATCATCCCTACCATCCATCCAATAATCCTTAAAATTAGGATCAATTTCATATGAATTTCCCAAAGATCCTTTAATAATCCATCTATTATCATAATTAGGCCTGGAGGAGAGTTTCTACAAAGCCACTCTACCCATTTCATCTTCCAAGATTCTTACCTTAACCAATGTTGGGTAAGTATACCTTCTAACATTGGTTGGGAACTTGATGTTTTCTTTGTTATTTCCTAATCAACTTGTGTATTTCTACTAGTTTCCTTGAAACTTCCAAAAGTTCTCATTTATCATCTAGGTATCTTGGCAACATGTAGGGAGCATCATGGAAGCCACTTACTCTGATATATGTGAAGGTTTGAAATTAGATGAAGTAACATCCAAACCCAATTATTATCTTCTCTTCGTGTGTAGATATTCTATTGTTATACCACTTAGGGTGGAAAATTCATATGACAGGAGTAAATAAAGTGTCATGTACCACCCTGAAACAATTGATATAGTTGGTTAGGTTTAGTTGGTGGTACACATCATAAACTCTATAGTTGCTAATGTCTCTTATTGTGTCTAACCAAATAAATTTCCTATGCCTAGTAATGTTGTACACTAGGTAGGAATTCATGTAGAAATTTTCCTTGTTCATGAAGCCTTCTTGAATTTAAACTTCCAATGTGAGCATCTTTTCATATATACACTCACTTATGAACTCTACCCAGTGAATGTGCACTTTTACAATGAGTATAATTTGTATGAAATTGAACATCAAATCATTATAATAATATGTGGACTCCTTCCCCATAACCTTGTTCAACATGGTGATAATATCCCCAATTTCCTCCACAAAATCTACTCTACTTAGCTTTTTGGGAATCCTAGTGGTAGCAATCCTTGGCTTGTCAAGCCAATTTTTGTTTAACATCTTGGATCACTTGGAAATGTTGGAATTCCAATACTCCTCTATAATTTAAATTAAAATATATGCCACATGAGTTGCATCAGATATACCTAATATTTCTTTAAATCCTTCAGTTGTGAGGAACAAAACTAGAGCATTTCTTCCATACCTAACCTCATTAGTTGTCGATTTATAGTGTTGTGAAAAACACTAGCTCTAGATATTGATCAAAAAGAGGTAATTCAGCAGCAAGGAAATACCATTTAAATCAATATTTTCCATAGTTTAATTCTTGCATACAACCTTTGTTTTTATTAGATAAGGTTAAAACTAGGATTGACTCCTAGGGGCCATTAAAAGATGAGGAACAAAAACAATGAGCAAGAAGGAAACGAAAAGTCCAAGAAAGGAGTTAAACATGCTTAACTCTTACAATTATAAACCGCATTTGTCCCAAAGTGGGAAAACTGGGAGAAGGAGAAATAGTCTCCAAAACAACAAAACAGTAGAAGTTCACCAAAATTTTGCCAATAGTCTAGAAACCACAAGTTAATTTTTGGAGATCCCCCACTACTACCATCATGACTATCTTTGATCTCGTCACCCTCAGCACCTTTTTCATTGATATATTCCTCCACTCATCCTCAGAGCTACTGATGCACAAGTTAAAGTTCCTTCTTTTAGTGCCCTCCTCCATCCCTTCCACCTCTATAACTTATCTTGTTGACCTAGTCCTCTAACTCTAGAAACTTCTGCTTGGACTTCACCTGAGCAAAGGATAATTTTCTTAGAAGCATTGATGACATCCATCATTGTTTCCCTTTGACTAGCATTGGTTTCTTCCATCACCTGAAGCACCCCTTCTAAGTACGGACCTTTCTACTCAAATCCTTGAAACCCTTTAAATTACCATCCCGATTTCTTTTTCTTGAGGTTCTTGCTTCCCATGACCATCCTCACCCATTTATTTACCAGAATCCTCCCCACAATTTTACATTTATTGGCCTTCATCTTAGTAAGGAAATCTACGAGATTGAGGGTCATCCTCATCTGCCTGCTCTTTCAGGGAAGAGGACAGAGTAGGTTTCCCATTTTCAAACATTAGAAGAATGAGCCCTTCATGCAGAGGCATCTCCACTTTCTCCTGCTAGAAATCCTTCAAAGAGTTAGTCAGAGACATAAACAGAAAGAAGGGGATGCTCACCATGACCTTATGGCGGAACATATTCAAAAGATTCATATGGTGAGTATATATTTTTTGGTATTTTCCTTCCAAAGTGATGTACTTCATGATTTGAAGGCACACCTCTCTCCAAATACCCAGAATACATGACCTAGCAATACCATCCGTAAAGAAAGAACATCTTTCCTTGCTAATGAAGAACAACTCAATTTCATGTTCTCTGCGGGTTCTATCCTTAAAAATTTTAAGCCCATCCATTTTCATATCCATGGCCAGGGTGATGGTGGACTCAAAACCTCAATTTCCATCCCTCTAACTTCAAACTTATCCTCTTTCCAAGCTTTTCCAAAATCCTTAGACAAGGAGGGGTCGTGACCATGTAATTTGGAAATGTAATTACTGCTAGGTATGCATTAACTAAATTTGTATCTATGATCTTATCCAAATTAGAGAAAATATGGGAAGAGGTGTGAACAATAGATAATTTATATTAATTTTTACAAGGTGAAAGTATGGGAAAGACCACCGGGGGAAAATTTTACAAACATTTGTACTTTCTCAATCCTCCAACATAGATTACTAGGGTATTATAAGATTTAAAATTGATTACAAACTCAAGTGAAACTATTAACCATACAAATGCCATCATTTCTCTTGTTCAAAATGCAAAATAATAACTAAATCATCTTTGGGGTCGTATAAACACCATTCAATCGATAAAAATGCACAAATTCAATCTCTTCATCATTTTAGAGCTTCATATGTATGTTTGAACTTTAAATTTGGAGACAAAGTGATGAATTTACACACACTAAAACCATATATTTCTCTTATCATGCTTCCATTAATGGTGGCATCTACCTTTATGTTTTCTTCATTTGTGTTCATTGATTCATATTTTCATGTTTGAATTTTTCCTTACACGTGGAAAGATGAGCCATCTAGTTACCTTTTCAACTTTGAGGATGCATATAAATTTTACAATTTTGCAAAAATAAAACTATGATTTATTAGGTTGTATTTAATTCCAAAATTTTGGGATAGTGACACGTGTCCAACTCATCAAGATGTGGGAGTGTAAATGTGTCTTACAATACTGCAGCTTATTACAAAGCTATAAAATACATAACAAAAACATTGTATATCTACTTTCTATATCTTCTACTACCAAATCATGACATGTGTCTCTCTACGAGACATGGGGATGATCTTGCAATTTTTGTTTTTTAGGAACTAAAAAGTTGTGAACTCGCACAACCGCAAAACCACCTTTCTTCAATGTAGCTCCAAAAGCATGATGCATGTCCCTTTTTGGACTTCGGGATCAAATTACAATTTTCATAAATGGAGTAACTAAAAATATGCCAACCAGTAAAACTAATAAATTATATGTTTCCTCTCCGCAAAGATCAAGACTCAAGGAATATTCATTTTCTAGCCTTGGGGATGGAATTATAAATTACAAATTTTTAGAAAATTGAATTTTCCACATAAGTGTCTATGTATGGGAATATTCCCTAAATATACCTTTTTGGGGGTTTGGAATTTTATTAAATATAATTCATATTTTTTTCAAAAGTGTAAAACTCGTCAAGGCCCCAAATTCCCCTAATTATTCAAATATTCCTTTCTATAGGGGTTGAGCATAAGCATGTAATATGAAGGATTGGAATAACAAAAGTATAAAGTTCCCTCATTACAAAAATACTTAATTTTTTTGAGATGAGTACTTTTCTTCTAGATTGTAATGGCAATGTTAAGGTTTAGGGACCACCATAGGATCGAAAACTATGTATTTTTCTCCGAAATTGAAAGAAATATGAGAAGTACATTAAATCTCATGTTGCATAAGGTTCG
Organism: Taxus wallichiana var. yunnanensis; assembly: GCA_018340775.1. NCBI lineage: Eukaryota > Viridiplantae > Streptophyta > Pinopsida > Cupressales > Taxaceae > Taxus > Taxus wallichiana. The sequence continues at coordinate 382,588,132 of CM031233.1, read as the reverse complement.
TACTTGATGCCAGGGGCATAAATGATGAACATAACTGATAATAAACATTAATTCAACGTCTAAATCTACACAATCATCCCAAATTTCTCCCATCTACAAGTTGTCCTCTAAAAAGTTCTTCAAATCAACAACAAAGAAATAAATAAACAAGGAACATTATGGAACTATTAAATCATCCTTAGAACTTATTTAACCTACAAATGAGCTTTAGGGAGCCCTCTAAACCTTCTTGAAATGTGGTAGCAAGTACTATAAGGAACTAAATGACAAATGAAGACTATGAAAAGGTTTATATCACCAAGACCATGAAAAATATCACAAGACATAAAGAGAATGAGGAAAACATGGGGAAATGAAATATCATACCAAACAATAAATGGATAACTTAGCAAAGATGGTCCCAAGGATACACAAGGATCAAAATGGGCACCAACATTATCTCTAAAGACTCGTGTGAGAGAGATCAAATAACTATCCATTATGCAAGGAGTCACATAACAAGATACCGGTTATTATCAAGATGAATAGCTATTAGCACACGTAACCGATAAAAACTAATCATAGAGGACCATGAGGGAACAAAAACAAAGAAACAAAAAACAAAACAAACAAATTTATAATGTATATTGTTATAAAGAGACACGCCTTTAATCTAAAAAGTAATCAAGATGTATTCCATTACTAGGTAATTCAAGTAACTCTCCATAAAAATACCTCAAGAAGAGGGTATTTTCTTTAATCCTAATGTCAATGGAATATGGGCCCATCTAGAAAGCATCAAAATTTCCATGTTTTCCTTTATCTTCATGTATGTTATCCCATAATTAAACCAAATCACCAACCTAAAAAGTTCTTAGAGTAACTTCTAAAGGTCAAACTTACACCCACATCTCAAATTTGGGAGAACCAAGTTTTTTGAGACAAAAATGGAACCATCTCCAAGTTGTGGGACCTCACATGCTTGAGATGGATCTCCATAGAAGGTCGGTTCCCTTACCTACCTCTAATGCTATTGCTACTCCTAATGCTGAAAGAAAATCCTAGATTAAACATACCAAGGGACCAAGGCTAGAGGGATGTGCAAACAGGGGAAATCCTAAGATAAGGAAGGTGATAGTGCAAGGAAAATTTTGATCCTTCTCCACGAGCGATTAAGGAAACAAATATGGCGTGGGAGAAGATGGTGGATGACGTACACCATAGATCAACATGTGGGCTCAACCTTCTAGTGCACACAACACATGAACATAGGGACTACAAGTGGGAATATGCACAACATGCCAAAAAAATGAAAAAAATAGGTGAGATGTAATGAAAAATGAGAAAGGGAAGTCAAGAGTTCCATAAAACACAATTTTATTAGTTAAGGGATACACAATCATTTACACTCACGGAAGGAGGAGAGAATACATTGCAGAGACCATGCCAAGGTTTGAGACCCATGGGAGTTAGCCACCATTTTGGCATGGTTTTGTTACAACAGAGAGGGATCCTTTTTATAAAGCAAAAATCTTTTATTTATAGAAGAATGAGAGAAGAGAAGGAGAAAGAGAGGGAAACTTGGATTTAAATCTTTAACCACCAACAACCAGTGAAAAATGCCTACAAATCCACTTGTAAGGTTATCAGATGTGCTTCCCCATGTTTTTTTGGTATGTAGAAGAAGGAAGAAGGCAAGATCTAATGAAATATGGTGGTTGAGGTCGATTAGATGTGTGCATTGATGATCAAAAAGATGTTTCCCTATTTTCCACCTACCAAATCCCACCTAAATCTGATTTTAAAAATTCCAATGTATAGCTAATGTTAGTAGCTTTCAAATGATACTAGGCACGTGGGAATATGAGCACTGCAATAGAAGTTATGGTTGTCAGAAGTCTACAGGTCACTCTAACACATAATGACACATGGCGCGCATTGATTGGTAAGAAGCGGTCGGCCAAGTATTCATTTGTTTTTATATTTTCTACCACATGTCATGCCCTAGTTGGTTGTCCATATTTGGTGCCCTGTTGGTGTTCTTTGATAGGTGGCATGTATCAAACTCAACCTATGAAAGATGACATGCCACAGTGACTAGTGCAGAAGAAGGCACAAGGCGTAAAAGCAAAAGACATGTTCACGAAAGGGAAATGAGGGAGGGAAGGTGCAAGTAGAGGTGTGCACACAGGGAGGAATAGGATAATACTTGTAGGGGACAAGTATGGGGAAGGGGCATGAGCATTCAACGAGGAAGGGTGCATGAAGGAGCTAAATGTATGCAAGTGTGTAAGAGTAATTTAAAGAGTTATCCATTTTGGAAGGCAAGTCTACTTAGGTGTGTGCAAGGATTGTGTGACAGAGGATAGGAAAGAAATCAGGTACACATGAGGAAGGAAAAATGGGAAATGGAAGGAAATAGAATAATGTAGAGAGAAGGGGAACATAAGAAAGAAGTAAGCAAGGCATGTGGGGCACGTGGAAGAACTACATCCAAGAAAATTAGGCCAAGGGATCAAGCTTGAGTGTGTGCAACCTAAAATGTGAGACATCAGAGTTAGAATGAGAATATAAGTTATACAAATAACTAGGAGATTTATTTGGATAATAGTTTTGGTGACTTTTAGGGGCCATCTTCCTACTAGATGAAGAGACCAGTAGCCTTATAAGTCCATTAGGCATGGATTCAAGTGCTAAACTTGAAGATCTGATCTACAACTTGAAGAACATCCCTGAAGTCACTTACAACACTGTCTAAACTCTAAACTGAACCATTTCTCTCATATGAAGATATTTTGAATTGGATTGATGAGATTGAAAGCTATGCACTGACCGTTGGAACTTCCTCTTCCAAAATTAGACTATTACCTAAGAAGAAAAAAAAAAGGGTGGCATGGGTACAACACGAAAGGACAGGAAGTTGGGGAGCATGATGAAATAGAAGCACAACACTATGTATAAAATCTGAAAATCATACATGTCCCAAAGGGAACATGTAGAGTGTGCGTGAGAACTTGTGTTATTGAAAGAAAACCTAAACTAACCTACTCTAACCAAAGGAAAATGGCGCTCAAGTAAAACCTACAATAGGTAAGGAGAATTAGCTTCCCTTCCTCATAAATTATGACCATGTAATTGATTTGGCGTTGAACATGGTCAAAAATGAGAGTGAAAAACTGACTTGCAGATGGTGTTTTTACCTCCTGAAAGTATCAAAAACACAATATATACCTAATGAAGTTATTCAATGCTTGGATCAGGGAGGAATTTTTGTTGACCTTTAGTGAGCGTAAGCTCTACCTCATGCTTTGAAGTGAGCATGACCGACAAAAACTATGTCTTTGGCTCCGGACTTGCCGATATCTTATTGATCACAATGTGACCATTGTGATTTTCCCATTAATTTTAATCTCAATACCGCATATGGGATTCTCTTACGACTCTCTTTTTGAAGGTGAATTTTTGTAGGATCCTTCATGCAAAGATGAGGCATGTGAGGTTCTGCCTCTACAAGTAAATCAATCTTCTTCAGAACTACACCTCTAGAACTACCCGATTTTCTTCCTGAACAAGCATCCTAATGATTTTCTCTTCCTAGTCAAATTCGCATGAGTCATGCCATTCTTCAACTATTATTCAATCTTCGAACATGATGATGTTGGTTGGGAAAGGCATGTTGGCAAGGGGTTGTTCATTTATGGTATAGTTAGACAGAGGGGACTCGGAAGGAAATGGGAGGATGGGTGTGGAAGACATAGAAGGCATGTACATAAGAGGAGTGGAAGTGCACGCAGGGGGGTGAAATGCACACACGTTAAAGGAATAGAGGCACGTGCAAAAGGGGGAATGGAAGTGAACTAAAGATGGGGTGGAAGGGAGAAGGGAGGAACAATGGAATCCTCAGGGAGTAGTGCATAGAAAGTTGGGAACATGAGAAGTAGGTTGAGATGATGTAAGTTGGCATAGAGGAGTGGGAGGGCTATATGATGGTAGTGCAGGGTTTCCCCATTGATAGGGTTATTGTGTGCTATATTTTGAGCCTCCATTTCTTCTACCCAATCTGTAATATGGGAATCTCGAATAAAGCACAACTTATGTTGGGTGTTAAACCAGCTGATGCATGGGCCGACCATGATGGACAAGGGACCTTGTAGCCAACTTTATTTTCCTTTATGGATCCCTTGACTTTGAGATACATCATGTATACCTCCATCTTTTTAACATACCTCTCAAAATCAGCTTTATCCATGGATTTTCCACCATCATCTACATAAACCTGTTCTTCATAAACATTATGGCTAGAAAAATAACCATACATATCAGTGGGAGGTGGGTTATATGCATATTCAGGATGACATGACTCAAAAAACATATTTGGAGAAGGAATTTGGAACTATGGCTATAGAGGGAAAAAAATTTACTCCTACAAATGGGAATTCCATGAAGTGAAATATTTCATGATTGCACAACTTCAAAATAAGAACATGAAACAATGGAAGAAGGAAAATGAATGGAAGAAAGGGGAGAGTTGTCTATAAATGAGAAAATGGGTGTGTTTGGATCAGTGGAGTTTCCAGATGTGTGGAAAATTTTCTTAAAAGGATGGATCTCAGCAAAACACATTAAACTTGCTAAGATGAAGAAGTAAAGCTCTTCACTCTTGTCCCATTGGTAGTAGTGTAAGAAAATATTGGTGGTCAAACTTGCACCCACCTCTTGGATATGGGAGAACCGAGCTATTTGAGACAACAATGGAACTGTCTCCAAGTTGTGGGACCTTGTGCACTTGAGAAAGGTATCCAGAGAAGGCTAGTTCCTCTACCTACCTCTAATGCTACTGCTACTCCTAATGCTAAAAGAAAATCCTAGACTAAACATACCAAGGGACCAGGGATAAAAGGATGTGTAGAAAGGGGAAATCCTAAGTTAAGGAAGGTGATAATAGTAGGAAAAGGGTTGATCTCTCTCCATGAGTAGAGAAGGAAACAAAGAGGTTGCGAGAAAAGAGGGCACATGATGCATGTCGAGATCAACACATGGGCTCAGCCTTCCAATGCACACAACACATGAACATGGGGACTGTGGGTGGGAATACACATAACATGTTAGAAAACTCAAATAGAGTGGTGAGATGTAATGAAAAATGAGAAAGGTAAGACAAGAGTTCCACAAAACATGATTTTATTTCTTAAGGGACGCACAATCATTTACACTCACGGTAGGAGGTGAGAATACATTGCAAATACCATGCCAAGGTTTTAGACTCATGGGAAGTCAGCCACCATTTTGGCATGGTGTCATTACAATAGAGAGGGATCCTTTTACAAAGTAGAACTATGTTATTTATAGAAGAAGGAGAGAAGAGAAGGAGAAAGAGAGGGAAAATTGGATTCAAATATTCAACCACCAACAAGTAGTGATAAATGCTTGCAAATCCATCTGTAAGGTTGTCATATGCACTACCCCATGTCTGTTTGGCGTGTAGAAGAAGGAAGAAGGCAAGATATGATGAAATATGGTGGTTGAGGTTGATTAGATGTGTGCATTGATGATCAGAAAGACATTTCCCTATTTTATGCCTACCAAATCCCACCTAAATCTGATTTTGAAAAGTCCACCATCTAGTTGATGTCAACAGCTTTCAAATGATATGAGGTGCATGGGAATATGAGCATTGTAGTAGAATTTATGGTGTTAGAAGTCTACTGTGTCACTCTAACACATAATGACATGTGACACATGCTTTGATTAACTAAAGGAGTTAGCTAATTGTTCATTTGTTTTATCTTTTCTACCATGTGTCATGCACTAGTTGGTTGTCTAGATTCAATGCCTTGTAGGCACAATTTGATAGGTGGCATGTAGAAAAATCAAGTCTAACGAATTATGTGGCATAATGACTGGGTATAAGAAGGTGCAAGGTGCGAGAACCAAAAGGAAGGCTAGTGAAAGGGAAATAGAGGGAAGGCACGTGTGGAGGTGCGCATGTAGGAGGAATAAGAGAATACTTATAGGGGAAAATTATGGGGAAGGGGTGTGAGCATTCAACTAAGGAAGGGTATGTAAAGGATCTAAATGTATGAAAGCACACAAGAGGAAAGCCATAGACTTAGCCATTTTAGACAAAGTAAGTCTATAGAGGTGCGTTCAAGGAGTGCGTGAAAAGATAGGAAAGAAAGTGGGCATGCAGGAGGAAGGAAAAAAGGGGAAATGGAAGGAGATAACAGGATGCAGAGAGAAGGGGGACAAAATCAAGAAGGAAGCAAGACATGTAGGGTGCATGAAATAACTTCACCAACAAAATTGTTCCAATGGAGTAAGATTGTGTGTGTGCAACTGAAATGTGAGACATTAGAGTTAGAATGAGAATATTAGTTATTTGGATAACTAGGAGAGTTATTTGGATAACAAGAACCTTCTTTTCAAAGATCTTATTAAGTATTTTCTTGAATTTTACATGCCTCTAATGAGTTTATCTTCTAACATTATTAATATCAATAATATGATTGATCCTTGCAACATAAGGATCAACTCCTTCCTCATCTCCCAATTGTAGCATGAAATGATAAGTTGATAATTGAAAATGTAGAGCAAAAACTACCTAGACACCATATACCAACTCAAATGGGATTTTTCCAATGGATCTTTTTGGTGTAACCCTATCATCCCACAAGGAAAATTTGAGTTTCTCACCCCACTTTCTCTTGTTAAACTCTAATTTTCTTCTAAGTATTTTGAGAAAGTTTTTGTTACTTGATTATGCTTTCCCATTCCCTTGAGGATTTTAATTAGAGGCATAAGTGAGGCTTATTCCATACTCTTCACACATAGTCATTAAAGGTTTATATATGAAACTCATAAAATTATTTTAGACATTAGGTTTTCTTCACCCACTAACACCCTACATACATACATTATTCCATTAAACCTATAACTTTTAACATTATTTAAGTCACCCTATTCACCCCATAAAATCATATTTTATCCCCACTCTAAACCATATTTACCTATCAAACTTCACCCTAACCTTCTAATAATCTCTAACTTATCATAAACCCTTTTACCTTAACCTCCTAACCTATTATCCACACCTAACCTCTCCCCTAACCATTTACCCTCATCCCCATACCTGAAATACCCATTTTGAAAGTGGTTGAAACCACTTCCAAACAGGTTCACCCAAATTTCCTGATCATTGACTATTCCAAAAATCACCAACGATTATAAATGGGAGCTCAAAATCCCGTGTATAATACATTTTTAGATCTTCACTCTCGAATTCTTTTAAACCCGCAACAAAATTACGCCACTCTAACTATATCCAATTACCAACAACAAGATATTATCACTCCAAGGAACTAACACACATCAATTTGTGCATCTCAAAGCCCTCAATATTTGCTCGACACCATCGATGATTATCCAAATCAACACCACATGTTTAATCAACCTTTATGGAAACTCTTACCATAATTTTCAAATTACAAGGTAATCTCGTATTGTCTATCATTATTTATAATCTAGTCATACATAAAAAAAATAGTGAAAATAATCACCTTAAATCAGTATTCTCAATCAATTCATCATTTATAAAAATAAATTTTACAGAATTTCCCATGATTCCCATCAATCGCTAACAATTCCTCTGAATTTCCCACAATTTATATTAAATTAGATTTCTTTATCAAATTATTTCATTTTATAAATTATCATCCATATATCTGGACATAATCTTTCTACTTGCAAGCATGTCTCTATTGTAGATGACTGCTCCCTAGTATCATCCAATCACAAACATCTATAATGATTCTCACAATCATCTAATAACCTTTTACATGAGATAAATTCAACATCCTTCATGAAATTACTTTGTGCACCATCAAATTTGCATGAAACCTAGAAGACATTAAGGAACTATTAGTGCAAACTTACATCACCCCGATAACTAAAGTGTGTGTGCATGGGCCATTAGTGTAATCCACATAACATGCGGTTATCCCTCAAGTTTTGGGACTTACAAACTTGAGATAACCCTTCACGAAGGTCAAATTCCTCTACCTAATCCAAATTCTAAACTACTCCTAAGTTTAGAAAAACACCTAACAAAGCCTACACTAACACTTCCAAGGAGACATGGAGAGAGAGAGAGAGAGAGAAAGTCCATGAAAAGGGAAATCCTACACTAAGGGGGTGATAGTACTAAGAAAGGGGATGAAATATTCTACCGAGAGAGAAAGAAAAGGGAAAAATAGAGTTGGGAGAGGTCAAAATAGCAATGACACAGACCAAAATCTCCACTCATCATCAAATCTCCATGAAACACAACAACCTACACTGTAAATGTGAAATACATGCACCAAAAAACAAAAACAAAATAGAAAGGTAAGGAGGTGTAATAAAACATGATAAAGGGTTGGGAAAAACTATGAAAAACATGAATTTATTGCTTTATAATATGCACAGACCATTACATTGTTGAATAAAGGCACAAATATGCTTGTTAAGAGTAAGAGAAGGCTTATAGCTCATTGGAGTTGAGTAAAAAACTTGCAAGATTTTCCCCATCTCCCATAATGTCTCTCTCAAAATGAGGGAGTCAACTACATTATATAACAAATTTATCTCACCTACCCTACATTAAATCCCTGATAGGTAGTTGAACTACCTCAACTACCACCATTAATGTGGGTTTTGAGCTATCTTTTCCCACCTACCCTAACCTAATCCATGACCCATGAACCATCCAACTAAGTTAGGTTGGATGACTATCTAATTGCATTGAGCCATACAACATTCGTTGAGAAAAAAAAACTAAATAACCCATAAGATGTATGACTTGTGACCCATTTAACCATGTTGGGTTGGACAACCCGCTAACCTCCATACAATCCTACACTGGGATGCCCTTTTTCTGTGAACCATCAATTATCCAACCTTATAGCCATACATCCCTGAAAGAGATGCCCAATTTGATGACCATTGATCTTACACCATAGGCCAATCCATCATGTTAGGTTGGAAGACCATCTATCTCCCATCCGTACAACTATGCCAAAGGCTGACCGACCCATCCAACATTATAACCCACCCAACCAAGATGCATTCCTTTTTCCCCGTATATTGTTCAACATGGGTTGGACAACTGTCTATCCCTTCTGACCGTATAACCTTCTATGGGTCATCCATCCTATGTTGTCTAACTTGTGGGGTTGGATGACTATCTGACCTTGGTTGTCTAACTTTTTGTGGGGTTGGAAAACCATCCTAATAGATGGGGTTGAATGGTCGTCTAACCTCTATCTAACCTTGAGTCATCTTTTCCCCAACTCGGTGAGCTAAGGGAGATTTCAGAGCTCTCCATTGAAGGGACCTTTGATCAATTTTTGAGTAGCTCGCCTTCATCCTCTTGTCAAGCACAATGGATCATCCACTCGAGTCTTCCTTTTTCATTTCCCAAGCTAACCACTAATTTGTCCAACCCATCCATCCAACTTGGGTTGGATGACCATCTATCCTCTATCCAACATGGGTTAGATGACTATCTAACCATCCGGTCGGATGACCATCTATCTTATGTCCAATCATGGTGTTTCGAGTTTTTCATATCAAATCCACAATGAACTTTCCCACCTTTCTTTGTAGCTCAACCATCATTCAAATAGGTTCTAACTCACCAAACAACCTAACTGTGCCGGTTCATCCCAAAAATATGGACTTATCCGACCCATCCCGAGTTGTCTTTCTCTTCTCGATCTTTGGGGATGAATTTGATGTTCTTTCACATGTCCTATAATTTTAATGGATAAGTACATTCATGATGAGTTATACAAATTAACCAGAGGGTGAATTTGGGATAACAATATGATGACCTCTTGGGGACATCTTCCTATGAAGATAATATTAGCCTTAAAGCATCCATTGGGTATGGAGTCAAGTATAGAACCTTATAAAACTAATATGTTTCTTTTGAAAATATGTCCCTGGATCTGTATGAAATCACCATTGAGCTGAAAATTTCTTGTCCTACTCTTAAAGCTGATTTTGGGATTTGGGATAAAACTTGTAAATTTCCCCCAAAATTTAAAATTGTTATCAAGGTAAGGGGTAGAGAACTCTTGACCTCCAACCGATCTGTTGGGGTTGAATATATTCACCGTGAAAGCTTCCCTAAAATCTGATTTCCATCATGAACACTACCACCTTTGACATGAAATGTGCAAGAGAAACGATGAAGCCAAAATCTATATAAAGGAGGAAATCATACATACCCCAAGTGGATCATGCAAAGTGTGCACAAACACTTTTTTATTGGAAAAAAACCTACCTACCCTACCCTAACTTGAGGTAAAGGAAGTTAAAAACCCCGTAACAATTTGTGAGAATTATCATCCTTTCCTCACAAAATGTGGCCATGTGATTGATTTTTCAATAGGCATTGCCATGTGAATGAGTGAAAAACTGAAAAAGAGACCAATTCTCCACTCGACTAACCAAATTATCAACATCAATAAAAAAATCCTTCTCAAGTTGTTCACTCTTTGGTTCCTGGAGGAATTGATGTCGACATTCGGTGCTTTGAATATCTTCCTCATGTTTAGAAGTGAACATGACCGGTTGAGGCTCCTCCCTTGATTCCAATGAAGCCAAGTACCTGATAGGAAAAGGTATGACCCACTTAATTTTCCCACCGATATGAGCTTTGACTTTAATAAGGAAGTGTTCTTGTAAGCCTTTCGGAAAGTGGGGCTATTTGTGAGCTGATTTTGGATTTTTTCTCTTCTACGGTAAGCTGATCCTATGCCTTGATGAATGATATACACGTGGTTTCATCTTTGTTCCCTTCATCCTTCTTGTTTGGTGTGGAGATTAGAAGATACAAATCCTTAAATCTTTGTCCAAGATGGCTATTTAAAGAAGCGGTTTGTTCTTTCACATTATCCTCTATGGCAATAGGATGTTGTTGTTGAAGGATGGATGATGGAGGAGTAAATATGGTAATTTTATTAGGGTCTTCCTCACCAAAATAGTCCTCTAAGTGTGGCGGATAATATGCCCCCTCATTTTCCTGTTGTGACGATTTAGCCTCTCTCATTGTGTCCTCCATATCCGTAACTTGTTCATCATGGTCCTCTTCATTCTTGAGTATGAAGTTTGAGATCTCAAACTTATCTTCAGCATCAAGGCTTAGAGAGGATGAAGTAGGAGGAAGGACTGAAGTATCTTGTGTGGCATGTTCTATGTTTAAGACCTCTAAACTTCCATGGTCCTCCTCCATAGTATGAGCCTTCTCCTCTTCTTTTGGATTTAGAGTTGTTTCCTCTTCACTTTCAACTAATTATGAAGTTGGTGGTGGATCAATAACTTCTATAATTATAGTCCCAATTTGGATACTACACTCGGAGCACATAGATTATTGATCATCCTCTTGCTCCTCTTGCTCTATTTCAGCTACAAAGACATCAGCCTTCACCACTTTTTCTTCAACCTCAACCTCCTCTAAAGGCTTGACCATCAAGGGGATATTCTCTATCCCAAACCCTGACACCCAACTCTTCAAAAATTGTGTCATTTCTTCCTTGTTGGGCTCTTTTTCCCGTTGTTCCTCTTGAATGACTTGATGTTCCTCTTCCTAAAAAGGACTAGGGAATATAAGAGGAGGAGTGGCTTGGGTCCTGTCGACACTAAAATTTTCCTCCATACTTTCTATTTCATTAATGTATGTATTAGGAATAGGATGTTGTTAAGTATAATTAGTAGTAGCGTCGATAGAAGATAACGGTGCCGTCGATGCAGTGTGTCGCCAATAATGTGGAGTACTGAAGAACAGTCAAAGTACAATAGGAATGTTGTAAAAAGTAAATATTTGTCGTAAGTGGTCCGGTAATGTTAAAATGTCAAAGTTTGGGTAATTAGAGAAGTAGGGTCTACATGATTAGGAATTAGAAATATTATATTGGTAATAAGGACAAGGAGTGAGGTAATAAATATTTTGTGTATTTTATTTGTAAAAAGTCTAAAAATGTGGAACCCATGTAAAATGATAAGGTTTATCTTATCTTAACAGATAAGCTTACATGTACAGATAAGAGTTAAGGTATGGAATATGATTCGTCAGAGTGGATTTCTTATCCTATCTTAGAGATAGGATGGATAAGCCCGGAAGTTCTATAAATAGAGAGGCCACCCCCCTCATTTAGCATAGAAAGAAGTAGTGAGAAATATTGTAGGAAGTGTGCGAAGGAAGCCATCGCTTAAAGGTGTGTTGAAGAAGCCATCAAGAGGTGTAATTGTAAAGTTTCTCCCATAGTCTTGTTGAAGTATCTCATGGGTGATATTGTAGAATAGCTTCATGTTAATATTATAATTTATTTTGATATTTCAGATTTGTCGTCATTTTGTCTTATCATAGTCGATGGTATTCTTGTGTTCGGTTGTTGTTTTGTTTCCAGATTACATCCACCAAACTAAAGGCTGTGCATTAGTAAATAATCATAGCACGAGGAGTTCCCGGTGAAGAATTATCATAGTGCCGGATTGGTGATGACATTTTGGTTCCGTTGTTGGGACCATTCCTCGTTGGTGGATTTTCTGGAGAGATATTCCCACTTAGTCAAAAATCAATTGGAGGGTAACCTTGTTTTTACTGTGCATAGTAGTTACCATGGTAAAGTCATTTTTACCGTGAATAGTAATTACCATGTTAAAGTCATTTTTGCCATGAATAGTAGTTACCTTGGTAAAGTCCTTTTTGCTGGGAATAGTATTTACCGCAGTAACTTCACTTTTTACCGTGAATAGTATTTACTGCGCAAAGAACTTCACTTTTTATCGTGAATAGTGTTTACCACAAGTAAAATCGGCTTTTACCGCAGTAAGTCAAGTTTTACCATAGTTTACCGTGGTCATTTCTATAGTAATTCCAATTATTTGTGCACATAAGTCTTGTTGATTGTACTTGTGAGTTGGTATTTCACGGTGGTTACTTTTGAAAATGGGAAAGATTCCCATTTTTTCAGCTCAATCTAATGAAGATGCTTCTTCTTTCATTCAAGAATTTAAGCGATCTTGTATTTGTAATGGCCTTATAAGAAGGGAACAATGGACTGAATTTTTTCCTACCTTTTTGGATGGATCAGCACTTAGGTGGTTTGAAACACTAGGAGATAATGTGAAAAATTCATGGGATTTATTAACTGAAAGTTTTCTTGAAGAATTTGGTGAACAACAGAAATATGCAGATCTCATGATCGAGATCACAAAGCTATCCCAAGGAGAGAAGGAGAAGATAAGGGATTATCATGCTCGTGTTCTAGAGCTAAGGAGGAAGCTCGATGCCCAGATCCGGAAGGAAGGACTAGCGGATGGGTTGATGAATGGCGTGGATAATCTCCTCTGTAAGCACTTCATTCTTGGGATGAAGCCAAGAGATCGACAACGAGTGAAGTATGACCACCCAAATACCATTGAACAAGCAAAGGAGATTGCAAGAAGGCAAGAAGAAAGCATGGAAGAGGAGCCCAAAGAAATTGTTGCTAAAGTAGAGCCTACACCAGCACCTTTGGTCCAGAATCCACAACCACTCCCAGTGAGCACAAATATTTCTCCTAATACATCTACTGAGTATGAAGATCTGCTCAAAAAGATGGGTCAGTTAACTATTAATCTTCTTCAAGGAAAGGAATTTAGTTCTCGGGAGGAGAGATAGAGGTCCAAAAGAAATATTTCTGAAGTTGTTTGTTATGGTTGTTATAAAAGGGTCATTATAAGTATAATTGTCCAGATAGAGCTTCTACATCTGGTAAAGGAGATAATGATAAAGGAAAAGCACTTGTGAATTCTTTTGATGTAGTAGATAAGAGCAAAAATAATGAAGTAGATGTGTTTGTAACAAAAAGAAAGAAAGAAAAAGATAATCAAGATGGAACTGATCCTAAGAAGATGAAAGGAGAAACTAGTAAGAAACATAGGAGAAGAAAGTTGGGTGTGCAGGATTTTCTAATTTCACAGGGGCAAGGACCATACTCCATCTTGGAAGATCTGTCCAAAAGGCTTGCAAATATTACATATGGTCAACTCTTGGCTATGTCTTCTAAGAAGAGGCGGGAGTTGCGAGGTGGACTCAATGCTCGAAGAAGGAAGGAGGTTGAGGTCTCTTTTTAGGAGGCGGAGGCGGATCCCTATGCTCCACAAGCTGAGGTATTATGTAATGGTATTTCAATTCATGATGTCTTAGTTGATGGAGGTGCTGCGATTAATGTAATGACCGAGTCCTCAGTAATGAATATGTTGGCTTTAAAAATTGATCGCCCTTCAACACTTATGTTAAGGTCATTAAATAAAGGAAAAACTAAACCAGAAGGTGTAGTTTCAAATGTGGCAATATCTGTTATGGGTGTTGTATGTGTGGTAGACTTTCAGGTGATGAAAAATGGTATTGTTGCATACCCAATGCTGCTGGGAAGACCATGGCTAAGGAGAGTTCATGCAAGAAACTACTGGAATGAAGGTTTCATGACACTTGGACGTGGTAGAGAGAGGGTGAAGATAAACGTGATCCCTCGACATCATAAGGCGTAACTCGTGATTCAAGTGATGAAACCGATGATTGGACATCCTCTCGATTACTCTAGTACTAGTGAAGTGGACACCAAGATGAAGAAAGTGAGGTTGATGTTTCAGATCATGGATATCCCGCTAGTCACACAACTCATGACCCCATAAAATTATCTCGAAGAAGAAGTTGATGATCATCTCCAAAAATAAAGATTGGTGATGTTTGTGATGGAGAGTGAGAAGGAATCCTACCTCCACTCTTTCGAAGGTACATACACCTATTCACTTTTGATTACAAGGAACTCCGTCAAGTAAGTTGGGTAGAACATTGTATTGAGCTGGTAGATGGTGCTAAGCCCATAAAGCAAATGCCATATAGAATGAATCCTAATTTTTCCAAGACCGTAAAAAAGAAATAGATAAGTTGCTTAATGTAGGATTCATATTTGCTTTGTGGAGAATTCAGAATGGGTTTCTCCCATTGTGATCTCAATAAAAAAGAATGGGAAGCTACGCATTTGTGTTGATTACAGGAAGCTCAATAAGGCAACAAAGAAGGATCATTACCCTCTTCCATTTTCGAGATCGAGATCTTGGGCCGAAGTAGGCTGGCCGAGTGCTATAGTTTCTTGATGGATATAGCGGCTACAACCAAGTTCGTATAGCAGAGAAAAGATCACCAAGACCACGTTCACCACTCCTTGGGGAACGTTTGCTTATAGAGTTATGCCTTTTGGGTTGTGTAATGCTCCAACGCAACATTCCAGCGTTTGATGAATAGGGTGTTTGAACCCTACATTGGGACCTTCATCAGAGTATTTCTGGATGATTTTTACATCTATGGGAGCAAGTTGGACCACCCGCACTGATGGAGACAAAGATTTCAAAGGTTAGATGAAGCACAAGCCTCACTAAACCCTACAAAGTGTGTCTTTGGATGTTCTAAAGCCATTTTGTTAGGGCATGTTGTATCCAGAGATGGTATTGACTTGATCCGATAAAGTTTCAAAATCAAAGATTTACCATTTCCTATGAATAGAAGTAAGTTGAGATCATTTTTAGGCCATGTGGGTTACTATAGAAGGTTCATCAAGAATTTCTCAAAGATTGCATGACCACTAACCCAGATTCTTGAAGAAGGATGTTGCTTATGAACCAGAAACAAGGCGCATGAAGCTTTTGGACAATCAAGGAAGCCCCGGTGTCTTCACCGTTTTGAAGAATCCAGATTGGAGCAAGCCATTCATTGTGTACATTGATGCCTCGGATGCAAAGCACTAGGTAGTACTTTAAGCCAAAAGGATGAAAATGGGAATGAACATCCAATTTACTTTGGGAGCGATAAAATGAGTAAAGTGCTTGAGGTAAATTATACTGTAACTAAAAAAGAGGCTCTAGCTATCATTTTTGCTGTAAAGAAGTTTAGAAATTACTTGCTAGGGCAGAAATTTATAGTTGTAACGGATCATCAGGCTCTAAAATATATTGTCAATAAGCCTAACCCATCAGGGAGGATAGCAAGATGGATAATTTTGCTACAAGAATTTGAATTTGATATTATAGATAGGCCAGGAAAGAAGCATGTCAATGCAGATGCACTCTCTCGAGCCTATGATGGTTTAGGATCATCTTGTGATGATGATGATTTTCCCGATGCAGCATTGTTCTCCCTTGACACAATCCCTAGTGAATACATAGATATTTGGAATTATCTGAATGAATTCAAGTTTCCTGATGGTGCCAATGCAAAGACTAAGAGAAAGATTACTCAAGCCAGTCGTCCATATTCTATTCTGCATGGAGCATTATTTCGAATAGGACCTGATGGACAGTACAAGAGGGCAGTTGGACGTGATCAAGGAAAGGAGCTGCTAGAAGAATTCCACAATGGTACATGTGGAGGGCACTTCTCTGGACAACTTACAACAAGAAGGATCTTGGATGCAAGGTTATCACGGCCCACTCTTTTTAAAGATTGTTATAATTATTGTAAGACATGTGATATTTGTCAAACACATGGTAACCGTAAGACTTCATCAGCTCCATTATGTCCTATTCTTCCCCTTGGTCCCTTTGAAAAGTGGGGAATAGACATTGTAGGTCCACTTCCAACTACATCATGCCAAAATAAGTATATTGTAGTTGCCATAGATTATTTAACCAAGTGGGTTGAAGCTAGGCCATTGAAGATAGCTTCTATGGATGAAGTGGCAAGGTTCATATATGAACGTATTGTCACCAGATTTGGTTGTCCATTAGAAATTGTAATAGATCAAGGAAGCCACTTCATTAATGAGGTGGTAGAATCCCTAGTCAATAAATTTTCTATTAAGCACAGGAAGGCAACAACATACAAGCCAAGCACAAATGGACAGGTGGAACGAACAAATTTTGTGCTGTGTCAAATTCTAGCAAAAGATGCAGCCTTGCAGGTACATAAATGGGATAAGAGGATTCATGCAGCATTGTGGGCATATAGGGCAACATCAAAGTCGGCAACAGGATACTCCCCATTTCAATTGGCCTATGGCATTGATCCAGTTCTTCCTATTGAGTTTGATATTCCCACTGTGAGAGTTATGAAAAATGAAAGGATGGATGAAAATGATTCAGTAAAAGAAAGGTTGGTACATCTTCATTTGCTAGAAGAAATGAGGGAAATAGCGAAGGATACAAGCCATAAGAAGAAAATGAAGCAGAAGGAGTACTTTGATCAAAAGATCCGGTGGTCTCCATTTCAAGTGAATGACTTGGTTCTAGTATATGATTCCAGATACAAAAAAAGAAGACAGAGAAAATTTCTTCCAAAATGGATGGGGCCCTACAAAATAGTAGGCAGTGAAAAAATGAGTGCGTACTGACCGGAGGAATTAGATGGCACTCCCATTACGAAATGGGTCAACCACGACAAGTTGAAGATTTTCCAAGCACTAGAATAGTCTACTCCGAGGACGGAGTAGAAGCTAGGAAGGGGGAAGATGTCGACACTAAAATTTTCCTCCATAATTTCTATTTCATTAATGTATGTATTAGGAATAGGATGTTGTTAAGTATAATTAGTAGTAGCGTCTGATAGAAGATAACGGCGCCATCAGTACGGTGTCGCCAATAATGTGGAGTACGATAACAGTCAAAGTACAATAGGAATGTTGTAAAAAGTAAATATTTGTCGTAAGTGGTCCGGTAATGTTAAAATGTCAAAGTTTGGGTAATTAGAGAAGTAGGGTCTACATGATTAGGAATTAGAAATATTATATTGGTAATAAGGACAAGGAGTGAGGTCATAAATATTTTGTGTATTTTATTTGTAAAAAGTCTAAAAATGTGGAACCCATGTAAAATGATAAGGTTTATCTTATCTTAACAGATAAGCTTACATGTACAAATAAGAGTTAAGGTATGGAATATGATTTGTCGAGTGGATTTCTTATCCTATCTTAGAGATAGGATGGATAAGCCTGGAAGTTCTATAAATAGAGAGGCCACCCCCCTCATTTAGCATAGAAAGAAGTAGTGAGAAATATTGTAGGAAGTGTGCGAAGGAACATCGCTTAAAGGTGTGTTAAGAAGCCATCAAGAGGTGTAATTGTAAAGTTTCTCCCATAGTCTTGTTGAAGTATCTCATGGGTGAGATTGTGACAGCTTTCATGTTAATATTATAATTTATTTTGATATTTCATATTTTCCGTCATTTTGTCTTATCATAATCGATGGTATTCTTGTGTTCGGTTGTTGTTTTGTTTCCATATTACATCCACCAAACTAAAGGTGTGCATTAGTAAATAATCATAGCACGAGGAGTTCCCGTGAAGAATTATCATAGTGCTTGGATTGGTGATGACAGTCACAAATGGTGTTTACATTTTTTTGGTGGAGGGTAGGTGTTATAATATTATCTTATGAAGGGGACTTAGATTTGGAAGGGAAAAGTGCAGAAAAATTTAGATGGGATGGGAGAGTAAAAGATGGAGAAGGGGATTCTACAATGGGGGTAGCATACAAAAAGCTAGTGTCTTGACACTTAGGAGAAAATGATACATATTGGGAAAGAGAAAATGGAAAATTATGAGGTTATGGTGGGCTTACCCATTAACAAGGTTTCCTTGCATGAATCTCATAATCCTCTATCTCCTCACCTACCTTGTAAGTAGTTGCAAGATTTCAACCATGAAGTCAATTTTTGCTAAGGGCATAGATGTCTTGGTATAGGACCATCCCATGGAAAAGGTGCCCTTAAGGAAATCCTAAATTCTTTCATTTGATTTTTAGTCCTTGATCGCACCATATTAACCTCCATGCTTTGAATCTTCATATGTAACTCAATATCTCCACTTGTTGGATAACATCCATAGTATGCATATCCTTACTCTTCAATAGCTCCATAGCTTGGTGGATAGCCAAATTGACTTGCATCCTACTCATAGGGGTATGCATACTACTAATATTCATCATAGTACAGATCCTGGGGAATTTGATGATAATTTGGGAATGAAATTTAGAAATCTAGAGGTGGGTATGAATGAAACTGCTACTATAGAAAGTGTAAATTCCATGATGGAAATGAATCCATGACTAGCACAACTTCATGAATGGAAGAAGATGAAAGAGATGGAAATAAAATAGATGGAAGTGGATTGAGAAGAAGGTATGTCACTCATAGAACAAGTTGTTGATCAACTAGAGTCATCATATGTGCTTGAAATTTTCCTCTAAATACATAATAAAACATGAGAAATTGTTGAAAAATACCACAAAACATGAATTTATTGCTCTATAATATGCACTGAGAACATTACATTTTTGAATAGAGGCATAAATACTCTTGCCAAGCATAAGAGAATAATTGCACCTCATTAGAGTTGAGGAAAAACTTGCAAGTGTTTTCCCACTCCCGAATGTCTCTCTATAAATGACAGGGTCAAATACATTATATAGTGAATTTATCTCACCTACCTTGCATTAAATCCCTTAAAGTTAGTTGAACTACCTCAAATACTACCATTAATGTGGATTTTTTACCTATCTTTTCCCACCTACCCTCACCTAATCGTGACCCATGACCCATCTAACCAAGTTTGGTTGGATGGTCATCCAACTCCATTGGGTCGTACAACCTTCACCGAGTAAACAACCTACCAACCCACGAGACGTATGACTTATGACTCATCCAACCATGTTGGATTTTATGGATGACTAACCTCTGTATAATCCTACACCAGGGATGCCCTTTTTCTATGAACCGTGAGCTATCTAACCTTGTAGTTGTACATCCCTAGAGAAGATGCCCAACCTAATTATTGTTGACCTTACACTTTGGGGGTTATCCATCCTATTGGGTTGGACGACCATCTATCTTCCATCTATAAAACTATGTCATGACCAACCCATCTAACCTTGTGACCCATCCAACCAAAATTCTTTCCTTTTTCCTCATATGCCATCTAACCTAGGTTGGATGAATTTATATCCCTTTTGACCATATAACCTTTAGTGGGACATCCATCATGTTCCATCCAAATTGTGGGGTTCGACAACCGTCCTAACCTTGGTCATCCAACCTATAGAGTTGGATGGTTGTTCAACTAGATGAGGTTAGACGGCCATCTATCCTCCGTCCAACCATGCATCATCTTCTTCGTGACTCAATAAGCTAGGGGATCTCACCAAGCTCTCCATCAATGTGTCCTTTGATCAATTTTCTGATTAGCTCACCTTCATCCTCCCATCGACCACAATGGATCATCCATTGAGTTCACATTTTCATTTCCCAATCTGACCACCGATTTTTCTAGCAGAGGCATCCAACCTAGGTTGGATGGCTTTCTATCCTCTGTAACATTTGTGACAAAAATATTAATGTGATTAATTTACCTCTTGACATTACAAATGTTGACATGTGATTTTTCTTAAGAAGGTGTACTTTTATGACTTTTGGAAATCATGTTTGCAATGGATAAATTATTACTATGAAGAGGTTCAATTTGTTGTGATTTCTTCTTACTTGAAAATGAGGCCATTCATTTTTGTACATCTTTAATTCATTTTAAAAAAATATCATCATCTTGTATTGTTTTTGTCTTAACCATTATGTGTTGACAGAAAAACCTTGGATCAATTCCATTGATCCAAGGTATGCTTCAGTTCTCCTTACCTGATTTGTCTAGTTGACTTGGCATTCTAAAATGGAAGGTGAAGTGGGATTGAGTCTTATTTTGTTTATAAAATTGAAGCACCCATCTTTATGTGTCCTTTCTTTGCATCATGCAGTAATTAGTAAGTCTGGGCCTTCTTGTTAAATACTTTAAAATGCTGAATAGCATGATAGGACCGAGAACCTATTACTAAACTACTAAGGTTGACACCCTAACCTAAGTTGGTATGTTTTATGGTTGTGGAGTTTTGAAACAACCTAAGGAAAATAATATTTACCTAAGGACTAAGGTTGATTTCTAACCTAATGATAATCTAACCTAAACTAATACTAATCTAAGGGGTACCTATGGACTACTTGTCAAGTGGTAAGGGTGGTGGCATCGGTTTTCAAGGCATTAATGAGATTTTATTTTGGTTTTAATATCCTCTAAACTACCAGTTTTGGCAGAGGCATGGGGAGTTAGGGGATGCCTAGTTGGCATCACCACTAAATATAAATTGCATGCAAATTTTGAATTGAAGTTTGCCAAACTTGGATGGTGGTGGCGTGGAGAAAAAGGAGGGAAAACTGATAGTCCTTGCATTAATTAGTCTCGGTTATGGCGAAGAAACTACCTAGATAGATGTAATGAGGATTTTGAAAGGTTGTTTGATCTTTGGTTCATTTCAATTTTTTTCTCTGCATGGGGTTTTTGGTTCTTCAACCAGCAGTTCTATTTTTGATCCATTGATATTCTTGGCATTCTTGAGCTATTTTTGGATCTTGTGGAAGTATAAGAGGAAGTAGGAATATTGGAGTTGTTGACATCACTTGGAAAAAGAAGAGATGTGGAGGCTTGGCTGGAAATCTTCTACAAATTGATAAGAAGCTCTATCAGGCATGATAGGCTCTACCCATTAAGTTGTTCTACTTTTTCCTAAATGACTTCATAAAAAGAACTTTGCTCTTGGGGAAACAAATGTGTTTTATGTGATGTTTATCTTGCATTCATAATTGTATATTTCTACTATGTACTTTTGATTGGATTCGTTGTTTGATAAAATAAGATCTGGTTTGTTCCTTGTTGGATAAATGAGTGAATCATGCTTTAACCATTGTTTGAACTGGAATGTTGACAAATCTTGTGAACTTCATTAATTATGCAAAAATGGTTTAGAGGATTCACTATTCGATAATAATATGATTTGGGTTTGCTTTCCTTTGTTGGGTGAAGGTATGAAATGTGTTTTACTTCATTGAGCTCAAGATGTTTTCAAATATTGTTATGACTATTCAAACTATGTTAAACTAGATGGAAATATTCAAGTTTGGGAGTCTTCCTTGTTGGAAAGTAACAGTAATCATGTTTTACCTTTGCTGAGCTAAGAGGTTTGGATTATGAGAACCCCTGTTAGAATGTTCTAAAGTAGTTAGTAGAATTCAATCCTAATAAAGTATTAGGTTCATTCTACCTTGCTTGATATTTGATAAAACATTTTTATCTTCTTCTTGAACTTATATGACATCAATTTTGTTTCTCACACCTGTATATTATGAGAATAATTGTCAATGACTTACTTTATTTTTGAGTCCGAATGAATCCCCCTTGATACAATCTGTCTGATAGCAAGGTTGATAGTTATCCTACTGTCGTGTTTGTGGAAAGGCTTATCAAATTTTTATGTACTGTTATCCAAATTTCACCCCCGAGTGAATTTGATAACATGCATCGAGTTTTTAGTTCCAAGCAAGTAGATTGATTCAGAGAAAATCATAAAATTGGCTAAGTCCTGCTCAAGACCGCCTTTGGGACAGTTGGAACAATTATATGTGGAAGGCGTGGATCGGCCGAAAAGCCTCTAAGCGGCCCAAATAGAAAAGGGACATCTGGGACAAAGGGACGCGAAATGCCCGAATTGGCCGAAAGAAAGAAAATTTGTCCAAGTCCTTTACCGGGAGCAAGCGGGAAAAGAGTGCGTAGAGGACCGCAAACCAGCCGATTCGGCTAAAATAGGAAACTTCAACACAAGGACAAGTGGGACAAAGGGACGCGCGGGACGCGGATAGCCGAAGGAGCCGAAAGCCAATCAGATCACGCCACGTGTCACCGCGAAAAGGGACATGGAAGCCCATTTCAGGTGGATTGGAGGATTCTATCCCACGAAGCACTGGGACATCTGGGACAAAAGGATGCGGTGGACATGAAAATCCAGCAGGCCCGTAGACAAATCATAGCATGACACGTGTCGCCAAGGAAAAAGGTCCAAAAAGTCAAAGGGGCGAGTTTTCGAGCACTGATCCGAACCAATGAAATAGTGCCACGTGTCTAAGTTTAAGGGGCCCATAAGAAAATCCCGTGGAAAGGTGGAGAGAGAGAATTACTCAGTGAATTAGGGCCTGCCACGTGTCATCCAGATGGTAGAGTGCGGGAAAGATTTTAAAACTCGTTTGCTCTGCTTTGTGCCCTAAATCTTCAAGACCTTCGTATCTTTCGATCCAAAGCTCGGATTTGCACGTTCTTTATATCAATGGAAAGCTGTTGAAATTCTCTACATGATTTTGGGATCAATCTCACATTTTGGTGTAGTTTGGAGGGAGAAAATTAAGAAAACGTCTCTAACGTGTGGTGATAGATAGAAGTAATGCTTCAACAACCAACTTTAATGCAGCAGACAGCTCGCCGCTCCTGTTAGACAGCCTGCCATTTTGCTAGGATCTACTACTTCTATCATAATGAGATGATTTTAAATGCTACCAAGAAGTGGTTGGGGCAGATTCTGGATTTCCTCTCTCTCCCCTCTCATTTCTTGATATATATTGTAAAGAGGAGCTTTTTAAGGGGTCGGACATTTTTGTTTTGCATCCTCCCTTATTCCCTTGCTTGCCAGAGAATTTGTGGAGCTTTCAAACCTCCCATATGGGTTGTAATGCTAGTCTTTTTGCCTCTTGGCCATTGCAATGTACTGTATCGACTCATGAGCAATAATATGTGTTTTGTGATTGACTCTCAACCCTCTCATGTATTCATTGCTATCATTTTGATCTCTTATTGTAGTTTGGTTACCTGTGCATGGTGTTTGTATTGCATCTATGTGGTCTGTGTTAAATTTGCAAAACGAGTGTCTAACATTCCTCGGTGTATCACCTTTGTAGTTTAGGTTTTATTCTATGCATTTTCTTACCCTGTCTCCTTGGCAAGTTAGATTAGGTTTTAGCAAACCCTCTCGCATTTTTGTGTGCATCTAAACAGAGGAATAGGAACCAGCCTTCTCTGGAGAATCTTTTCTCATCTTTACAACTCCCACACTTGGAGAAAGGATTCCATGTTGTGCAATCACACTGGATGCCTGAACATCAACCTAGAAGCCTGATTTTCATCCAGGGGTGCTGTGAGTTCACAACAACAGTTTTGGCACACCCGGTGCTACACTAGAGGTCTCATTTTTATTGTAGCAAAGTTGATATGCATCTGCTACAGTTTTCTTGCTTATAAGAGCTATTATCTGCATATTTGGTGACTCCAAGGGGAAGAATCAACTGGTTTCAGCAGTGCAGGCCTAAAAACTCATGAGAAGAATCACCACAAGGTCAAGAGTTGGAGAAGAAGAAGTGTTGTTTGAATACCTCGCAGCTTATCTCCAAGAAGAAGGCAAAGAGGAAGAAGGATTCGAGGTCTCCATCTCCATAAAATAGAACTCTCTCAACTCCTCCACCCGACAGGCCTTTCATTCAAGATATCAAGAGGCTTTAAGACCAATTAGAATGGCTCAAAACAACCCCTACGCCAACTTTACACGAGAAACACCCACTTGCTCTCGGTGCACAACATCCAGTTCCTATTGCAGCCTTAAAGAACATTCCCTACTTCACTAGAGAAAATCAGACTACTCCAGGTGATCATGTTAAAGATATTGCTAACCTTTGTGCAATCCATGAAATCAATGAAATGCAAGTGGCTGTCAAGTTACTGGCATCTTCCTTCAAGGGTAAAGCATTACAATGGTTTAGGAGCCTTGGAGCTGGTTCTATCACAAACTGGAATCAGCTGTGTATTGCACTTCACGAGCAATTTGGAGAGAAGGGAGACAACTTGTCTCTTTTGGAGCAGCTGACAACTATCAAGAGAGCCTCCAACGAGCAGCTGACTGACTTCAACTTCAGATTTCAAAGGTCTTGGGATAGGATTCTAGTGGCAGTCAGGCCAACAGCAGAAGGTGCTTTTCTATATTACCTTAAAGCTTTGAATTCTGATATTTCTATGTTAATTCAGTCCATGGGAGGCACAACAATCCCTATGGCTTATAGCATTGCCATTAGAGCCAAAAATTGTCTTATTCAAGCTGGTAAACTGGCTCCTAGGCCTCCCATGCCCTTGTATCCAAACTTAGAAAATCCAAGCACTAGTCAAGCACCCACTTTGGCTCCTGTTCCCACTCCTAGAAATCAGAGTTCAAATGAAGCTTCCACTTCATCTCCAAGTGCTTCAAATGAACTCCAAGAGGTCATGAAACAGTTGCAAAATTTGGGAAATGAGCTGGTTACTATTAAGAGGCAACAAGCCCAAGGTTTCAGACCTTCCTATCAACCTCAAGCTCAGCCTAATAGGCAGCCATACCAACCAAAAAGGCCACCTAATCCAGCTTGCAAATGTGAATCAAACAAGGCCTCCTCTAATATACCATTCCAGCCCTATAATCCAAATGCTATATCTCGCCTCTAAGGCATTAGTGCCAACACGAACAACATGGCCCAAGAATATGATTGGTGTTTCCCATGTAGTAAGCCACACAACCAATCAAAGTGCTTTAATGGTGCATTAAATCAAGCCCTAATGGTGCAAACCATCGGTGGAGTCGCAAGTCCAGCCACGAAGGAGATCAACAACAACAAAGCATCTCAAAGCAAGGGACATCTCCGAATGAAACTACTCTTGTCAATTGGTAGGCTGAAGATTTCTATGGTATGAATGAAATACCCTCTCGAGTGTTGCAGCCAACACAAGATCAAAGAGGAGAAATTTGGGTCAAGAACAACCATTAGCCCCACCAATCCACAACATTCCATGGCTCCACAAATGATTGGCAAGCAGAGTCTAGTTTCAAATACACAAGGGCAGCCAAGAACAGTCCCTAGGCCAACTCAAATGCCAACTATTGCTGCCCACATACAAGGAATAAGTGTACAAACCAAGGGACAACAAAAGGATACTTCATCCCCGTTCAGTATCGTTGAACAGATGAAGAAGACTAACATCAATATATCAATGTGGGAATCCCTATCCATCCCAGGATAAAGAGATCTGATGCAAGCTGCCATGAAGGATTGGACAACTTCAATCATTAGTTTAGATGCGAGACAAAGTGCTTACAAATTCTGCCCAGCCTGAAGGAAGCCATGGAGGGCAACAAGGTAAAATGTTGAAGCCCCCTCCTTTCTATGTTTCATTAATCATTGGGAATAAACTAGTACACAATTGCATGATTGATTCCGGGGCAAGTAGCTCAATGATGCCCAAGCAAATAGCTGATCAGCTGGGTCTCTAATATGAAGTAATATCTAAAGGGGTAGTGCAATTGGATGGGACAACAATAGCAACAATTGGAGTAATTAAAAACTTGATTCTTACCTTGCATGCATGTCTAAATGTTGTTGTCTTACAACATATATCAATCATAGACCTTCCACCACTCTTTGCCCTTTGCTTGTCAAGGGACTTCACAGCCAAGATTGGGGGGTATTTGTCTGCTGATTGGTCTCACATGCTGTTTAGAACAAGGTATGGAACTAAGGCTACAATTAGGTCTGAACCTATTGCAAACTTCCATATTGAGCCTTACACTCCAAGTCAGATTAATGCCAATTGCTCAGCATTTGATCAAGAAGATCACCCTAGTACTGATGAGACTGACACCAAGGTTGGAAGCATCCCAGATTTGACTCTTGATGAATGGGCAAGCAAGGTGCATGCTTTTGATCCCTATCAAGAAATAGAAGAATCTGAGCTAGGAGTTTATTGTTTACATGAAGAGGATCAACCTCTCCCCAGCATCACCAAGCCAGATCATAAGGACAAGAATGAAGTATGGCAATTGTTCTTTGATGGATCAAGGAGTAGACAAGGTGTAGGAGGAGGAGCTATGCTCATTTCACCGCAAGGTATAAGGTATTACTCAGCCTTCCGTTTTCCAGTTTTCTTGTTCAAACAACACAGCTGAATATGAGGCCTTGATTCATGGACTTCATTGGGCTAGGAAAAAAGGGATAAATAACTTGTAGGTGTTCGGGGATAGCGAGCTAATCATCAACCAAGTTAGAGGACAACATGCTACAAAGAACGACTTGCTGAGGAGCTACAAGAATAGGGTATGGGACCTCATTGAGGATTTCAAGCTTTCAACATTGTGTCCATACCTAGGAAGAAAAATGAAGCCGCGGATAGGCTCGCAGCAGTTGGAGCAACGTTTGATGTGGTTGACAACATCAAAAGGGAAAAATCACAGCCACATATCCATGTGATTGTGATGCCAAAGCGATTCAGATAATAACACCAAATGGCAGGTGTGTTGAAAACGATCAACAAATCATCAATTTTTTACAAGAAGAGGCTGAATTCTCACTAGGAATCGTGAGATCAGACTAGAGCAAGAGGTATGGGGATCAAGTAGTTCACCGCATGGACAAACAAGCTTCCCAAGGGTTTAGTAACGTTGGATTCTATCTTCAACCCTAACGACCAGTTCCGTAAAGAAAAGGCTAACATACAGGTCAAGAGGGAAGATTCAGAACCAATTCCGGTTAGGGAAGGCAAAACACTTCAAATTGGTAAAGTGGCCACTGAGCAGGAGAAATCAGATTTCATACAGCTTTGTCAAGAATTTCCGATATCTTCGCTTGAGCTATGAAGACTTGAGAGGATTCAATCCAAATTTGGCACAACATACCATAGAATTGGATCTAGATGCTAAGCCCATCAGGTAGAAGCAGAGACCTGTTAACCCTCACATTGAGCCTCTAATGAAGAAAGAGCTAAATAAGCTAATAGAGGCAAGCATTATATTCCCGATCAAGCACTCAAGCTGGGTTGCTAACTTGGTTCCGGTCAGGAAGAAAAGCGGAGAAATCAGGTTGTGTGTGGACTTCCAAGACCTCAATAGAGCATCTCTCAAAGATCATTACCCGCTTCCTTCAATGGAACAAATATTGCAAGTAGTATCTGGTTCAGAGAGATTCTCTCTCCTAGATGGCTACTCAGGGTATAATCAGGTGATGGTGAAAGAAGAAGACCAATTCAAGACAACCTTCACAACTAAATGGGGCACATATGCTTACAAGAAGATGCCATTTGGGCTGTCCAACGCTGGTGCTACCTTTCAAAGGGCAATGGACATGGCATTCAAAGGCTTGATCAACAAGATAGTGCTGATATATCTAGATGATATCACTGTCTTCTCAAAGAATGCAGCAGACCATCTCTTTCACCTCAGGCAAGTGTTTCAGAGGTGTAGAAAGTTCGGAGTATCTTTGAACCCCAAGAAGTGCATCTTTCTTGCACATGAAGGAAAGCTCCTTGGCCATGTTGTCTCGAAAGAGGGACTGGCAATTGATCCAGAGAGGGTTGAAGCCATAAGAGCACTGCCATTGCCAAGTCACAAGAAGGCTCTTCAAAGTTTCTTGGGAAGGATCAATTTTGTCCGCAGGTTTATCCCAAATTTTGCAGCCCTTGTCAAGCCCATCACCAAAATGTTAAAGAAGAGCATGGCTTTTAAGTGGACAGCAGAAGGCAAGGAGAGTTTTGAAGCAATCAAAGAAGCTATCTCTCAAGCACCAACTCTCATCAACCCAGACTTCTCCAAGGATTTCATCCTCTATGCATTTGGAGGTGATGACACTATTTCTGCCATTTTGGTACAATAGAACAAAGATAATGATGAGCAGCCGATTGCCTTTTTTAGCCAGAGCCTAGATGACTGCGAGGTGAGGTACTCTTTTATTGAAAAGCATGTACTTGCAGTAATCAGAAGCTTGAAGAAATTCAAGCATTTAGTCTCAAACAACAAGGTCCAGTTGTTGGTCTCACATGCTGGAGTTAAGGACTTCCTCCTCAACAAGGATTTGAATGAGAAAAGGGCAGGTTGGATCACCCATGTCATGGAATATGACATTGAGATCAAGATCACCAAGCTGGTAAGAGGGAAAGGACTATGTGAGCAACTGTTTTAGGGAAGCAAAAGGAAGTATGCAACGAAGAAGAGGTTGTTTTGACAGTCCAGGACAGCCATGAGCCAAGTGGCAATCATGAAGAAGACAATGCTTCCCCCATTCCTTGCTGGACCCAAGGTATTATGCACTTCCTAGGTACAGGCCAGTGCCCCCCAGAGATGAACAAGACCCAAAGGAGACACTTCAGATTACAGGCTGTCCCGTATGCCATTGTTGATGGAGTTTTGTTCAAGAAAGATGTAAATGGAGTGCTGCTGAGATGCATTAGCACAGGTCAGATTCAAAGGGTATTGGAAGAGTTTCATGGTGGACCAGCTGGTGGCCATTTTGCACCAAGAGTGATAGCTCTAAAAATTATGAAGGCTGGTTATTATTGGCCTAAAATCTTCGATTGCTACACATGGATCAAGAGGTGTAAGAATTGTGCATTCTTCATAGGAAAAGAGAAGTTTTCTGCCCTTCCATTGCATCCAATCTCAGTTGACCAGCCATTCATGCAATGGGGTTTGGACTTCATTGGAGTCATTAATCCCAATTCAAGCCAAGGGCATAAATGGATTTTGACAGCCACAGACTACTTCACCAAATGGACAGAAGCAGTAGCACTCAAAGAGGCAAATGAGTCTAGCATCTTAGACTTTTATGAGGGAATAACAACCAGATTTGGTGTACCTGCTACAATAATCTCTGACAATGCATTGGCATTCATTGGATCTAAGGTGACTGAGTGGGCTGTCAAGAATGGTATTTACCTAAGCACTTCATCGAACTATTACCCTCAGGGTAATGGCCAGGCCGAGTCTACAAACAAGAACTTGTTGAGGATCATTAGGAGAACTCTTGATGAGAATCAGAGGTCTTGGCATACCAAGCTGAAATCAGCCTTATGGGCTGATAGGATCACTCCCAAAAGATCCACAAGTAACTCTCCATTCAGGCTTGTCTATGGAAGAGAGGCAATCTTGCCCATGTCACTTGAGTTGCCAACATTGGAACTCATGAAGCAACTGAGTTACTTGAATTTGAGCCCATGGAGGTGAGGTATGCAGAGTTGATGGAGCTGCAAGAGATCAGAAATCAGGCATCCCAAGCAATGGAAAAGGATCAAGCTTTGATCAAGAAGACCTTTGATAGGAAGGCCAAAGATAGATCTTTTCAAGTTGGAGATCTAGTGTTGAAATGGGATGTGGACAAAGCAAAACTAGGAAGGCATTCAAAATTTGATGCCATTTGGAGTGGCCCATACATGGTCACGAAGTGCAAGAGTAGCAATGCTTTCCAGTTGGCCTCATTAGACGGTGAAGAACTGCAGATTCTAGTAAATGGAATCTATCTCAAACATTGCTACTGAAAATAAAAAGTTCACCCTTGTAAATATTAGCCTAGATTTCAATTCCTCTAAGTGCGTATGCACATTGTCTTGTTATAGTTAGGTTTCAGTTTCCCTAAGTGCTTTGGCGTAGGTTTTGTCACTCCTAGATTGAGTTTTTTACAGTTCAGCGTGCTCTCGTAGAGGGAGTTACAGCATCAGGCTCATTTCAAGTTATTTCTTATGACTCCATGCCCAATGGATCGCTAAAAGGCCACTGATCTTCTACCTAGCAGGTAGGTGACCCCGAAAAGTCACCAAATTGTTATCCAAATTTCACCCCCCAGAGTTAATTTGATAACATGCATCAGAGTTTTTAGTTCCAAGCAAGTAGATTGATTCAGGAGAAAATCATAAAATTGGCTAAGTCCTGCTCAAGACCGCCTTTGGGACAGTTGGAACAATTATACATGGAAGGCGTGGATTAGCCGAAAATCCTCCAGCGGCCCAAACAAAAAAGGGACATCTAGGACAAATGGACGCGAAATGCCCGAATCGGCCGAAAGAAAGAAAATTTGTCCAAGTCCTTTACTCGGGAGCAAGCGGACAAGAGTGCGGGAGGACAAGAGTGTGCGAGGCTGTGAAATTTGCCGGTTTGGCTGAAATAGGAAACTTCAAAATGAAGGACAAGTGGGACAAAGGGACGTGCGGGACGCGGATAGCCAAAGGAGCCGAAAGACAATCATATCACGCCACGTGTCACCGGCAGAAAAGGGACATGGAAGCCCATTTCGGGCGGATCGGAGGATTCTTTCCTGTGAAGCACTTTGGGACATCCGGGACAAAAGGACGTGGTGGACATGAAAATCCAAAGCAGCCCGTGACAAATCACAAAGACATGACACGTGTCGCCAAGGAAAAAGGTCTAAAAAGTCAAAGGGGTGAGTTTTCAAGCATTGATCCGAACCAATGAAATAGTACCACGTGTCCAAGTTTAAGGGGCCCACAAGAAAATCCCGCAAAAAGGTGGAGAGAGAGAATTACTCAATGAATCAAGGCCTGCCACGTGTCGTCCAGATGGCAGAGCGCGGGAAAAGATTTTAAAACCTGTTCTTGCCTGTTTTGTGCCCTAAATCTTCAGACCTTTGTATCTTTCGATCCAGAGCTCGGATTTGCACGTTCTTTATATCAACGGAAAGCTGTTGAAATTCTCTACATGATTCTGGGATCAATCTCACATTTTGGTGTAGTTTGGAGGGAGAAAATTAAGAAAATGTCTCTGACGCGTGGTGATAGATAGAAGTAATGCTTCAACAACCAACTTTAATGCAGCAGACAGCTCGCCGCTCCTGTTAGACAGCCCGCCGTTTTGCTAGGATCCGCCGCTTCTGTCATAATGAGATGATTTTAAATGCTACCAAGAAGTGGTTGGGGTAGATTCTAGATTTCCTCTCTCTCCCCTCTCATTTCTTGATATATATTGTAAAGAGGAGCTTTTTAAGGGGTCGGACATTTTTGTTTTGCATCCTCCCTTATTCCCTCGCTTGCCAGAGAATTTGTGGAGCTTTCAAACCTCCCATATGGGTTGTAATGCCAGTATTTTTTGCCTCTTGGCCACTGCAATGTACTGTATCGACTCGTGAGCAATAATATATGTGTTGTGATTGACTCTCGACCCTCTCATGTATTCATTGCTGTCATTTTGATCTCTTATTGTAGTTTGGTTACCTGTGCATGGTGTTTGTATTACATCTATGTGGTCTGTGTTAAATTTGCAAAACGAGTGTCTAACATTCCTCGGTGCATCACCTTTGTAGTTTAGGTTTTATTCTATGCATTTCCTTACCCTGTCTCCTTGGCAAGTTAGATTAGGTTTTAGCAAACCCTCTGCATTTTTTGTGTGCATCTGAATAGAGGAATAGGAACCAGCCTTCTCTGGAGAATCTTTTCTCATCTTTACAAGTCCCACACTTGGAGAAAATATTCCATGTTGTGCAATCACACTGGATGCCTGAACATCAACCTAGAAGCCTGATTTGCATCCAGGGGTGTTGTGAGTTTGCAACAACAATACCCTTTCTGAGGTAAGGTTTCATGCTTCAAGAGTTACCTTATCAGTTCATCTTGTTGGATTTACTAGTTATTTTCATTCAAGTTTGATGTTTAGATGATGTTGTAGGAATGGGGTATCTATGTTGAACTATGGATTAGTTCAGTCTTGTCTATCTTAAGGAATTGGGTTGGAATGTTTTTGGTTTTACTCTTCTCCTTTTGAGCTAGTCTTCGGACACCTGATTTGGAGTCATGTCACTTTTTTTTATTTCCCTTGTGGATGAATCTAGGTTGGGTTTTGTCCTTCTTAAACCTAGTAGCTAGTTCCATTGATTCTTGTGAAGTTGGGGATCTAGGTTGGCTTGACTATAATTTACATCTGATTAAATATTGTATTCACTTTCTTCTTTTTACCATCAAAGGATGGGTGAGATTTATGTGCGATGACACTTGAAAATAAATTTTGGTCACATAAGAATAATTATTTAATGCTACTCTATCTCTCTCTTGTTTGGGAAAATTAGAGAAATGTATAGACTGATGCTATTAACATTGAGATGAATTAAAATGTTTAGTTGTTGTTTGTTTCTTTGAGCACTGTTGCTAACTGAAATCATTTGAATAACTCTTTTTAGTAGTAGCTTATGCACTACTGTAGTAGTTCTTGTTTGTATGTTAAGGGAACATTATCATCGATTTTTGACCTTCATGTTGTAGTCATATATCTCTATTCTATAACGAATAAGTTATTGTGTTTTTAATAATCGCTAGAGTTGAATGATCTCTCAATCGGACCTATCTCAGTTCTTTTAATCCCGATATGTATTCCTCTTTTTAGGAAGGAATAATGAGATCTTATCTCAGCTTTATTTGAGTCATTCCTTCTCTCTATTATGAGTTAAGGTATTCCATTCTATTTTATTTGAACTCGAGGAAGTGTTATCCAAAATTCACCCTCAAGGTAATTTTGATAACATGCATCAAATTATTCAATCCCAAGTAGGTAGATTGATTCAAGGCCCAAAATCATGTTTTTAGGCCCCCTCAGCCTTTTCTAACTCTCCCATCTAAGAAGAGATCCCAACAAGTTGAGAAAATGGAAAAAATGCAAAAAATAAGGTTGCAGGACTGTTTTAAAGCATTTCGGGTCTGAAGGGTTCGGGTCGTAATCGAGGTTCGTCGTACTGAAGCTTGGGTTTGAAAAAGAAAGAAAATCTGCTAAGTCTTTTGTCCCAGGTAGTCCACGAGATAGTTGGGATGTCGAGACGTGAAAATCTGAAATAGCCGAGAACAAAGAAAAATCACCTAAGTTTTGTTTCCTCGCAGCTTGGGACAAATTGGGACAAAAGTACGTGAGGGATGCAAACCGGCCGATTCACCGAAGGACAGTCCATTTCGGTGGTTTAGAGATATTTATCCCGGGTAATCTAGGACATTTGGGCCAAAAGTATGCAAGGGACGCAAAAATCTGAAAGAGCCGCCAATGAATGGAATCTCGCCACGTGTCTTCACCTCAAATAGGAACAAGGAAGCCCGAATCGGCCGAAGCAGGAGATTTTCATCCGGGACATCCGGGCCAAAGGTACCCGAGGGACGCGTGGGACGCGCAAAGGTGAAATGGCTGAAAATAGAAAAGGAGGCCCATGGACAAATCAGAACATGCCACGCGTCAGAAGAGGAAAAGTTGGAAATTTGGCTAAGTGTTTCACCAAAAATCCAAAAGGAGTGTTTTGGCCCGCTGCCCCGGCCAACGAATCAGGTCATGCCACGTGTCCAAGTGGCAAGAAATTTTCAAAGGATGAGCCCACGGATGAACCAGATCCTGACACGTGTCATCCAAGTGGCGGAGCATGGGGAAAATTTGAAAAATTTTCCAAAATGCAAAAAGGAGGTAAAATTCAAATTTTTTTCTCACTTGAATCCGTTTTGGGCCTATTTTTGCCCTAAATCTTCAAATGGCCATAACTTTCGATCCAGAGCTCGATTTTCACGTTCTTTATATCAATGGAAAGCTGGTGAAATTCTCTACATGATTCTGGGGTCAATCTTGCATTTTGGTTCAGTTTGGAGAGAAAATTAAGAAATGTCTCTGGCACGTGGTAATGGCCAGAAGTGACATTTCAACAACCAGTTTTAATGTAAAATGGGTCGCATTCTTCTCCAGCATGGTCAAAAATGTCAGGGCATGGGTCTGTAAGGACACCCATGTTGTTTTAATGCATCTTCATTCAATGAGGAATGGCTCCCACGTTTTTACACGTTTTCTCTCTCCTGGGCTCGACCCATGCATTGTAAAAAGCCAGATTTGGCTCATTTTTCAAAGTGGGTTCATCTTTTCTAGCTCTTCTCTCCTTTCTTTTCTTCCCCAGGGTTGAAAATAGAGTTTGAACCTCCTCCCCTACTCTGTAATGGAATTTTTTCCTTTTACCATTAAAATGATGTTCTATGCAAACTTCTGGAGCAACAAAAAACGTGTTTTGTGATGCATCTGTCCATCCTTGCTCATATTTTTGCTTGTTTTCTTCTTGCCTCTCTTCATTGCAGGTATTTGTGCACATTTAAATGTTCATTGCAAGGTTGGAGCTGTGTTCATAGTAGTTTTGATAGATGTTCACCACTCCTTTTCTGGTGTATCACCGCTTTAGTGTAGGCTTTCATTTTATGCATTCTCTCTCCCTAGGTCCCTTGGAAATTTAGATTAGCATAGTTAGTTTCCCTTGCATTAGAGTAGATTGTGGCAGGTAGTTTAGGAGCAAGAACCATCTTTCTCTGGAGATTCTTCTCTCATCTTACAAGTCCCACACTTGGAGAGAGGTTTCAATGTTGTGCAATCACACTGGATGCTTAGAATGATCAAACTAGAAATCTGATCAACATCCAGGAGGGTGCTGCTGATTTGCACTAACAGTTTTGGCATGCCCAGTGGGACCTTAAAGGTCTTTCACTTTATCTTTGATAGGTTGGTGTGTTCTTGTTAAAGATTTAGCCTTTTGGAGGCACTTTCAAAAGCACATCTGGCGACTCCATCTGGTAAATAACTCATTCTCTGAGTTGCAGACCACTTTTTCATCCATTTCCATCCATCCTTCTTTCCATCTCTTTCATCCTTTTCCATTCCATGAAGTTGTGTAATCATGACTTCATTTCCATCATGGAATTCACATTTACAACAGCAGTATATCACACCTCCAACATGTTTTACAAATCCTCCAAATCAAAATTTTGATCAAATTCAAAATCAGCATATCTACCCATATGAGCAGCAGTGCCAAAGTTAGTTTGGTTGTGAAACACATCAAGAACAAGGGTACGCATGCAATGAAAACAATCAAATGGAAGATGCAGATTTTGTGGAAAAAATCCAAAAGATGGAGGCAAAGATGGTGCAATCAAGAGCAGCAGCTCAAATGAAGGCTTTCAGAATTGGTTGCAGGACTCCTTGTCCATGGGGAGGCCCTTTTCCAAGACACTTCAGCCCTCAGGAGAAGCTGGACTTCATGATGAAGATGCTGCCCCAACTTACACAATGGACAGCAGAAATAGAGGCCTATACACTTGGTGTTGAACAACCTTGTCAATGGGTAAGTTCTACACCATCATCTGGTTTTTCTCTTCCCATTACTCAAGCAACATCATCTCATTTGGAATTTCAAATTCTAAATCCAGTCAATGCTGCCCCAGGAGTTAATTCCATTTCTCCATTCCCTAGTCTTCCACCACATCTCGATTCTTCTGTCATTTTCCCTTCCAAACAGCCATTCCCTCCAAAGAAACAAGGGTTTATACCTCCTCCACCACCACAAAAAAATTGCCAAATCAATTGAGTTACAATCCACTTCTCCTCTTGCATTCCCAAATCCATGTTGAGAGGATAAAAATCGAATGCCACCAAGGAAAATAGCAGAACAAGAAAGAAGAGCCAAACAAAGATAAAGAAATTCAAAGTCTAAAGAGTTGGGCTCTTAAATTTGGGATAACAAAGATCCCTTGATGGTTAAGCCTTCGAAGAGGTCGAGTTGGAGAACAAATAGTGGTTAGGATTGATTTTGTGACAGCGAGAATAAGAGCAAAAAGAAGAAGCGGATCAGCGATCGGTTGCTCATAAAGTAGTGTCCATGTTAGCACTCTATTTGAAGGGAATGCTGATTCAATTCAAGTTACACAATCAGCCATAGAGAAAGAAAGCTCAAGAAGATCCTACAGTCCCAAATTGTCCTCTAGAGCAGCGATCGAAGAGTTTGACTTAACAAACTTCATGCTAGAGGAAGAGTTCTATCAAGAACAAGATTGTCTTCAAGTAGTAGAAGAGGGAGAAGCTGCTCCAAATCCAAAATAAGAGGAGCACATTCTAGTTGTGGAGGAGAAAATTGTAGATCCAAGGGCTTTGAGCACAAAGCAGGCTACAGGAGAACCTTCAGTTCTTCTTTCTACTTCATCTCTCTCGAGCTCTAGTGCTGAAGAAGAGTTTGATCTCTCAAACTCAATGTTGGAGGATGAAAGAAACCATGATGATCAAGTTACAGATCAAGAGGAGACCATGGAGGAAGTTGAGCATTTGCAGCAGGACAACAATGAGGTAGTTTATCAGTCAGATTTGGAGGACTGTTTTGATGAAGAAGAACCGGTTGAGTTCCCACCATTCCTTCTTTCATCTTCCACGTCCCAAACACCTGAGCCTACTGTCATGAAGGAGAGCACCCATTTGCAGCAGCCTGCATCTTATAGCAGCTCTTTGGAACCAAGATTGGAAGATTTTAATCTTTCATGTCCTTCATTGGAGGAAGAGAAAGGGCACAAAGATTCTACCATTGCTTCCACACCATCCATTCAAGAAGGTCTACAAGAAGAATCCATTTTTGGAGTTGAAAATCAGAGCTATGGGCATATCAAATGGACCATACCTTTCCCAATCAGGTATTTGGCTTTATTGGAGCCAAAGGAGAAGTCACAACCAGTCATGCTTGCTTCTAAGCATGAGGATGAGTTACAAAGAACCAAGGATCAGCTATCATACCTCTTCAATCCAAATGCAGAGCAACTAAAAGAGGTATTGGATTTGTTTTCAGTTGACACCTTGATGATTTTGGTGGAAGACCAGCTTCTTGTTGATTTTCCACTCATCCAATCAGCCATGTTCAATGCCAAATCAGTTGCATGGTTGCCAATTTTGAAGAAAGGAAGCTATTTTACACAACCAGTTGCAGGGTTTGTTTAGCCCACTTTTGCTTCCAGTTAGAATAGAGTAGGTAGTTTTGCTTTCAGTAAAATAAGTGCTTGTGCACACTCTACATGTTCCATTTGGAGCATGTATGATTTTCAGTTTTGTACATAGTTTTTGTGGTGCTGGTTTTGCTCTTGCACAGTCCATTTCAATGGGTTTCCAAGTGGCTCAGAGGGAGGTTTTCAAAGTTCAGATGTGTTTGCAGGCCTTGCTTCCACCAGGTGATATTCCATCTTCCTCCTTGCAACATTCTAAGTCAGTTGGGGTTACAATGCAGGACAACTCATGACTCCATGCCCAATGGATGCTTCAGTAACTGGTAACTTCATCCAGCAGGTAGATGACCCCGCTGAGTCACCAAAATTGTTATCCAAAATTCACCCCTCAAGGTAATTTTGATAACATGCATCAAATTATTCAATCTCGAATAGGTAGATTGATTCAAGGCTCAAAATCATGTTTTTCGGGGCCCCTCGGCCTTTCTAACTCTCCCATCCAAGAAGATATCCTAACAAGTTGAGAAAATGGAAAAAATGCAAAAATAAGGTTGCGTGGTGTTTAAAGCATTTCAGTCCGAAGGGTTCGGGTCGTACTAAGGTTCATCGTATGCGGGGCGAGTTGGGGCGTCGGGATGCGAAGG
Organism: Taxus wallichiana var. yunnanensis; assembly: GCA_018340775.1. Taxonomy (NCBI): domain Eukaryota; kingdom Viridiplantae; phylum Streptophyta; class Pinopsida; order Cupressales; family Taxaceae; genus Taxus; species Taxus wallichiana. The sequence continues at coordinate 382,550,025 of CM031233.1, read as the reverse complement.
ACGTGAAAATCTGAAACGCACGAGAACAAAGAAAAATCACCTAAGTTTTGTTTCTGCGCAGCATTGGGACAGTTAGGACAAAATTACGCGAGGGACGCGAGGGACACTGAATCGGCCGATTCACCGAAGGACAGTCCATTTCGGGTGGTTCAAATATATTTGTCCCAGCATCCAGGACATCCAGACAAAATTACACGAGGGACGTGAAAAGCTAAAAGAGCCACCAACGAATGGAATCTCGCCACGTGTCTTCACCTCAAACAGGAACAAGGAAGCCCGAATCAGCCGAAGCAGGAGATTTTCGTTTGGGACATCCGGGCCAAAGGTACGCATGGGACGTGAAAAGGTGAAATGGCCGAAAATAGACAAGGAGGCCCATGAATGAATCAGAATGTGCCACACGTCAGAAGAGGAAAAGTTGGAAATTTGGCTAAGTGTTTCACCAAAAATCCAAAAGGAGTGTTTTGGCCCACTGCCCCGGCCAATGAATCAGGTCATGCCACATGTCCAAGTGGTAAGAAATTTTCAAAGGATGAGCCTGTGGATGAACCAGAGCCTAACACGTGTCATCTAAGTGGTAGAGCGTGGGGAAAATTTGAAAATTTTTCAAAATGCAAAAAGGAGGTAAAATTCAAAAAAATTTCCCACCAACCGTTTTGGGCTGCTTTTCCCTAAATCTTCAAATGGCCATAATTTTTGATCCGAGCTCAAATTTTTGGGTTATTTATATCAATGGAAAGCTGGTGAGATTATCTACATGATTCCAGGGTCAATCTTGCATTTTGGTTCAGTTTGGAGAGAGAAAATCAAGAAACATCTTTGGCACGTGGTAATGGCCAGAAGTGACGTTTCAACAACCAATTTTAATGCAAAATGGGTCGCATTCTTCTCCAGCATGGTCAAAAATGTTAGGGCATGGGTTTGTAAGGACACCCATGCTATTTTAATGCATCTTCATTCAATGAGGAATGGTTCCCACGTTTTTACACATTTTCTCTCTCCTGGGCTCGACCCATGCATTGTAAAAAGCCAGATTTGACTCATTTTTCAAAGGGGGTTCATCTTTTATTCTCTGCTCTCCTTTCTTTTCTTCCCCAGGGTTGAAAATGGAGTTTAAACCTCCTCCCCTACTCTGTAATGGCATTTTTTTCCTTTTACCATTAAAATGATGTTCTGTGCAAACTTCTGGAGCAACAAAAAACGTGTTTTGTGATGCATCTATCCATCCTTGCTTATATTTTTGCTTGTTTTCTTCTTTCCTCTCTTCATTGCAGGTATTTTTGCACATTTAAATGTTCATTGCAAGGTTGGAGCTGTGTTCATAGCAGTTTTGATAGATGTTCACCACTCCTTTTCTGGTGTATCACCGCTTTAGTGTAGGCTTTCATTTTATGCATTCTCTCTCCCTGGTCCCTTGGAAATTTAGATTAGCATAGTTAGTTTCCCTTGCATTAGAGTAGATTGTGGCAGGTAGTTTAGGAGCAAGAACCAGCTTTCTCTAGAGATTCCTCTCTCATCTTACAAGTCCCACACTTGGAGAGAGGTTTCAATGTTGTGTAATCACACTGGATGCTTAGAATGATCAAACTACAAATCTTATCAACATCCAGGGGGTGCTGCTGATTTGCACTAACAGGAAGTTATAAGTTGTTCTCTCTTTTTGTTATTCTCTCATCTATATTACTCCTGTGTAAGGAAATTGAAGGAAATTGAAGGAAATTGTAGAGTGGATAGTTGGAGGATAAATATTTATCTTCTTCTCCTTCACTAATGCTTTGGTAGGGATGTAATGGTTGTGATGTGTGACTACTTTCAGGTGCATATAAATTGGATATATCCTTTATCAAACCTGTTGAGGCTAAACCTAAAACTTAGGCTAGAGTTTGGCTTTGAATTTGGATTTAGTTTCTTAAATAGGAAAATATTACCTTAGGATGTTGTTGGATCATCCTAAAGTTCATCCTAAAGTTGAATGAGTTAATAAATATTCTAGGTTGGAGTCAGTTATTGGATCATTGCATTCTTAAAAATAATTCTATTTTTATGAACTATTAGAGTTAGTATCTTTCTTTGATTTGGATAGAATGAATCAAAAGATGAACTATAAATATCTATAGTATAAATGGGGTAAGTAATTTGGATGGAATATTACTTATCTGATATAATTATTTATGAAATAATTTGTTGAACATTTTTTTTATCACACCAAGATCTCTACTTAATGATAATATGGTTTAACACTTTGTTCTTCCTTTCATGAATGTTATTTCTTTATGATGTATCTTTTTGTAATGCTTTAACTATTTCATAAAAGTAGAGTTTTGTTAATGAAATAGTCAGTCGAAAGAACAACGTTTTAATGCGTAGTTCTTATCATGCTCAGTTCAATGAATTGACTTGTGCTAGTAGTTTTTGTAGATGGACTTCGTAAGTGATAAAAGGAGACAAGATATTTTATGATGTTACTTTTATTTACCTAAATACTGGATCTTTTATGAGGAAATATGATTCATTATTGAGATGTAATTGTAAGAGGAAAATTTGTATTTCGTAATTGAGCTTATTTATGTTGTTTGACATGAAAGATGTCTAAAATGTTTGGACTTGTAAAGTGTGTATTTCACTTTGATGAATGGAAAATATTGAAGGTTTACTTGTACTTGATGTGTCATTCTCTTTTTACATTCTATGAAGGGAATTGTAAGCTTATCTTTATTCTCTCATATTCATATCTATATTGAACCCCTTTCATTTTGACTTAAAATGAATTAAGTGGTAAGGTAATTAGATAAACTATCCCTTTATTAAATGCAACTTAACAAGTTGGAATTCATGGTTGATCATTTAACTAAATCACTATGGTTTATTAAAATGATGATAATGGAAGTAAAAATTCATTATGATATCTTGAATAATGTAAGAGGTTGCAATGAACCTAATTCTTAATAAGAAAAAGGAAGAAAACTATTCCGAAATGATAATCAGGATTGTTTTAGAATCCTTTTGAGTTAAACCTAATGTCATCTGGGAAAGAGGAAGATGAACTACCTCTTGACCAATATATTTAATGGTATAAGACAAATGAAAGGTAAACATGAACATTTAATAAGTAGACTTCATCTCAATGAAGTCTAATATAAAGGAATCTAATTCAGAACTTAAACAAGATAAGAATGGTTAAGTAAAATAAATGAACCATATTGTTTGATTGCTTCTTCTATTTTATTAAACTGAATCCTAAAGTAGGAAGTTAATGATAAAAAAGAAGGCAATCTTGATGTTTCTGTAAAGCAATTACAACTCAATGATGGTTGGCAATCTTAGGGGTTAATAAAACTAGGGATTTAGCAAGGTTGTTGTAATTAGACCTTAATTATAGAAAATAATTAAGTAATTAACTTCTTTAGGGATATGTACATCCATATGGGATGACTCAGATAGATGTTGGCACATGCCAACTGCAGTATAATACCTTCATGAAGACTTGGGTCTTTGCGAGGATATTGTGCTACAATTGACATGTTGCAACACCCTTCAGAGTTGAATCACCTAGACTTACATAACTCAGACTTGTCCTTAGTTATACCCTAGGTTAGGTTAGAAGCATGATTTAGTGTTGGGAACATCTCGATGACTTAGGTCGATCAAGTATGTCTATGTATCCTTAGTCCTCACAAGTAGTCCTCTACACTAAATGATGTTGCTACCCTTGGTTAGGGTAAAACCTGGAACAAGTGGACTGACAAGAGTCAGTAAAGACCATTCTAGATAATAGATGAAGTGGGGTGAAGGATGTATTTTGTTTGACGAGTATGTCGTCTAGGAATAGTAATATGAACAATATGTTGGAAATATTTGGCCAAAGTATCGCAAGTTGTTGGTTACATTGTCCTATGTCACCTAGTTTAAGAAGTAAGATTTCAGATGAATATTGGTAACAAATATTCAAAAATGCCTCTTAAACATAACACTTAATACCCAAAAAAGGGTAAGAGAACCAAGTATACATAGTATATAATTCAATGAGTTAACATGAGAGATCGATATGATACTGAGTCATGAAATGAGAGATTGGTGTTTCACTGAGTCATTACAATTGCATATGGTTATTTGTTATGAGATTTATTGGCATGGAATGTGTGTTCTAAATTATGATTATTTAGAATAGAGAACATTAAACAAAAAAATTCCCTTGTTTTTAAAGTCTTAAAATGAGAATGTTACATCTTGGTATCAGAGTTGAAGGTTGTAGCTCTTGGACCTATTGTGTCCATAATCTAATAAAACTTAAATTTTCTTATTAATAGAAAATGGTTAGAATAAGAGGAAACACTACAAACAACCCACCACCAGGTGGAGAAGTAGCTACTACCCAAAAACTTGATGAGATCCTTGCTTCCTTGTTGGACACAAGAGATCGTTTGGCTATACTTAAACAACAAGTAATGGGAAATGAGGAGGAGGAAGAATATGTTGGTAATAACAATCAGCCACCTCTTGTGGACAACGCTAATATTGGAAATTTAGGTGTTGATAACAATAATGCAACTAATGCACTTGATCATCCTGAAAATAAAAAGGCAAGGCTGGTAGTTGAACTCACTAATGATATAAAAAGGATAAGTCCACCCAAGTTTTATGGCACTACACTAGGAGATGGACCTGAGAATTGACTCGGGAAATGGATACGCACTTTGCAATAAGGAACTTCTCATAGGAAAAAAAAGGAAATATGGGGAACTTATCAACTTTCGCATGGAGCATCTTCCTGGTGGGACAACCACAAGGCCGAGCTAAACATTGATGAAACAAATATTACTTGGGATCAATTTAAAATTTATTTTAGAAACGATGGCTACCATAACTTTATTATGATCGAGAAAATGACTGAATATCGAACTTATCCTAAGGACAATTAAGCTGTAATGAGTATTGGGAGCAATTTACTAAACTCCTTAAGTATGTACCTCGAGCATCAATTTGATGAGAAGTTTAAGATACAAAAATTTATCATGGAATTAAATCCCATTATATTTGGTGAAGTGGATGTTCACATTCCAACCACTATGGAAGGGGTAGTTAAAAAAACCATAAGGCAGGAACAGAAATTGAAAGCAATCTCTGCCCATAAGGAGGAAATTAGACAGAAAATTCTAAACTCTCTGTCATCTCTTGTACCTAAAAAGGGGCCATGGAAGAAGTTTGGTATGAAAAAAATATCTAACTAAAAACAACAAGAAAATAACAGCAAATAAACCTGCTGCTAATGTGTGAAATAACTTTGTCAAGAGCAATAATAATAGACAAAAGTCCTATAGGGGTTAAATGATAAATTTAAGGCTAGAAATAAATTTGAGCCTAAAAAGGGACCTGTAGGAGGATGCTAAAATTGTGGCAAGGATCATTACACAAATTAATGTCCTTTGAAGAAGGATGACCGTAATCAACAACACAAGATACATGTTGCAGTAGCTGACAAACAGGATGAAAAGTAAGTCACACCCATAGAGGTTCTAGGTAAGTTATTTGGCATACCTGTGACTATACTTTTTGATACTGGAGCTACTGAATGTTTCATTTCTACTAAATTAGCATCTAAATTAAAAATAAAAGATATAAAAATGGATAAATCATGGGTTGTACATTATGGAAATAATGTTGTTCACATAGTTACTATGTGTCTTTACGGAGCATTCCTTGACTTGCCTAGTTTTTCCAATGAAGTTGACCTTTATGTTGCTCCGTTGGGGTCTTATGATGTAATCATAGGTGTTAATTGGCTAGCTGAGCATAAGGAAAAGGTTGACTATTTTGAGAAACATATTAGTTATTTGGATGATATTCGAAAAACAACGAGTCATTCGGGTGTAAAACGTGAGATTTCAGTTGGGAAATTGTCAACTATGCAACTTAAAAAGTCCAAAAACAAAGGCTACACCTTGTATGCAGTAAAAATTTCTTAAACAACTGATGAAAGTGGAAATTTCATAAAAATATATCCGCTATTACAAAATTTTAGTGATGTGTTTCATGAAAAGTTACCTATTCTTCCACCCAAATAGGAGTTTGACTTCACGATTGAGATCAAACCGAGAACCGAACCTATTTCCAAGGCACCTTAAAGAATGACTACCATTGAGTTGGTATAGCTTAAGGCACATTTGCAGGAATTTTTGCCTAAGGGTTTAATAAGACCGAGTGTCTTGCCTTGGGGAGCACCGATAATATTTGTGAAAAAGAAAGATGGAACACTTAGATTGTGCATCGATTATAGGATGTTAAACAAAGAAAAAATTAAGAACAGATATCCACTTCCTAGAATTGATGATCTATTTGATCGATGTGTGGTGCATCAGTATACTCTAAAATAGATCTTCAATCTAGATATCATCAATTACGAATAAAGGATGAGGATATTCATAAAAAAAAATTTAGAATAAGTTATGGACATTATGAATTTGTAGTTTTACCATTTGGATTAATGAATGCACCTGCAAGAGCTTTTATGAATTTAATGAATAATATTTTTCAGCAATACTTAGACAAATTTGTGCTTATATTCTTGGACGATATTCTCATATACTCTAAAATCATTGAAGAACATCATGAGCATTTGAAATTAGTTCTGGAAATCTTGAGAAAGAGAAGGTTGTATGGTAAGTTGTCCAAATGTTCTTTCTATGATACGGAAGTGCACTATTTGGGTCATGTTATAAGAAAAGATGGAATAGTGGTAGATCCCTAAAAAATTTTTGTAATAACTGAGTGGCTCAGTACCAAAGAATGTACATGAAGTTAGAAGCTTCATGGGTCTTGCTGGTTACTATAGGAAGTTTGTTAAAGACTTATCTAAGGTTGTTGCACCAATAACTTCATTATAGAAGAAGGATAAGAAATTTGTATGGAATGAAAAATGTGAATCTGCATTTAAGACTTTGAAGGATCAGTTAACTTCAGCACCTATTTTGGTTGTACCTGATCCTAATGGAGACTTCACTATTGTAACAGATGCATTCGGGAAGGTCTCAGAGGTATTCTATTACAAAATGATCATGTTATAGCTTATGAAAGTAGAAAACTCAAGTTACATGAACTGAATTATGCCCCACATGACCTAGAGCTTGCTACCATTGTTCATGCACTTCAAGTATGGAGGCATTATCTTCTTGGTAGACCTTTTGAACTAAAAACTGATCATCTTAGATTGAAGTATATTTTTACTCAACCAAATCTGAATGCAAGACAATGAAGATGGTTATAATTTCTATCTCAATATGATTTTGACATAAGTTATATTAAAGGCAAAGAAAATAGAGTTGTAGATGCTCTAATTCATAGGAAGCACATTTATGCTCTTATAACGTTGAGAACTCAGTTTAAAGATGAAGTAAAAAGTGTCATGGAATTTGATTCTTATTTTTAGCAAGTAAAGACAACACTTACTGCAGATCCAAATGATGTGAGATATAAAGGTTTTCACTTTGACAATGAAGGAATCATGTGGTTTGAAAATAGGGTATACATACCCTTGTCAAATGATTTAAGAAATAAATTGTTAACTAAATTTCATAATTCACCTTTTTCTGACACCCTGGCATTACGAAAATGCTTGCTGATATAAAACAACAATATTTCTAGAAAGGGATGAAGAAGGATGTGATAGAATTTGTGACACACTGCTTAGAGTGTCAATGTGTTAAAGCTGAGCATATGCATCCATCAGTTTCTTCAGTATCCTCACAATATACCGCAGATCAAATGGCAAGTAATAAGCATGGATTTTGTACAAGGGTTTCCTATGTCAAGAAATAAACATGATTTTATTCTAGTGGTTGTTGATAAACTAACAAAGGTATCTCATTTTATTATTGGTAATCTTAAGGATGATTCACCTATTTTAGAAAAAATATTCGTGCATGAAATTTTTAGATTACATGGAGTACCAAATTGATCATATCTAATAGAGACCCAAGGATGACATCTAGATTTTGGCAAACACTTAATGCATCCCTAGGAACTAAGATGAATTTCAGTTTTTCTTACCACTGAAAATGAATGGATAAACTGAAAGAGTTAATCATGTTTTAGAAGATATGTTAAGAATGTATTACATGGATCAGCTACATAAATAGGAAGAGTACCTTCCATTAGTTGAGTTTTCTTATAATAACACATATCACACCTCTCTAAAAATGGAACCTTTTGAAGCATTATACGGAAGGAAATGTAGAACTCTTGTTAGCTGGGACAACATTGAGGATAGAGAGGTAATTGGACCTGAAATCCTTACGAAAATGGAACAAGTTAAAATGATTCATGAACACTTGAAAGAAGCTGCAGATAGGCAAAATAGTTATGTAGACTTAAAGTGGGTTGATAAGAAATTTGAACTTGGTGCAAAGGTCTTCTGCGAGTTAAACCGAAAAGAGTTCTATAACTTTTGACAAGGCTATCAAGTTATCACCTCATTTTGTGGGACCCTGAAATTGTTGAAGTAATCAACCTTGTAGCTTATTGTTTAGCTTTACCTCCTACTTTATCACGAATGCATGATGTTTTCCATATTTCTATGCTTAAGAAATACATTTCAGATTTATCACATGTGTTAAATTGGAATTCCTTGCAAGTTTAAGACCCAAGAATAATCATGGTTAAACCCATACAAGTGCTAGAAACTAGCCAGGTGGCATAAGAAATCATGAAATAAGTCAATGTAAGGTCTAGTGGGATCAATTTAATGAAGAAAGTGCAACCTGGGAAAATCTTGAAGATATGAAAACTGATTTTCCATACTTGTTTGAATAGAATTGATTCTATTGATTGATAAAATTTTAATATTTTATTCATGTTATGTCAATAAATCTTCCAATCTCGGACAGATACTACTCTATTAAAAAAGGATAGCTACTTTAATGTTGATTATGGAATTTGAAAATCTAGTTATGTTATGAACATATGAATGGAAGTATAATAATTTGATTGTCCTTAATGCAAATTGTTTGACTAAGTTAATCATCGGGACGATGATTATTTTTAGGAGGGAAGTATGTAACATCTTTGACAAAACTATTACTGTGATTACTTTCCCTCTTGACATTGCAAACATTGACATGTGATTTGTCTTAGGAAGGTGTACTCTTATGACTTTTGGAAATCATGTTTGCAATGGATAAATTATTACTATGAAGAGGTTCACTTTTTTTTGATTTATGCTTACTTGAAAATGAGGCCATTCATCTTTTTGTATAGCTTTAATTCATTTTAAAAAATATTATCATCTTGTATTGTTGTTGTCTTAACCATTGTGTATTGACAAAGAAAACCTTGGATCAATTCCATTCATCTAAGGTATAATTCAGTTCTCCTTACCTAATTTGTCCGGTTGAATTGGAATTCTAAAATTGAAGGTGAAGTGGGGTGACTCTTATTTTGTTTATAAAATTGAAGGACCCGACTTCAGGTATCCTTGCTTTGCATCATGCGGTAATTAGTAAGTCTGGGCCTTCTTGTTAAATACTTTAAAACTCTAAATAGCGTGATAGGACCGAGAACCTATTACTAAAATACTAAGGTTGACACCTAAACTAAGTTGGTATGTTTATGGTTGTGGAGTTTTGAAACAACCTAAGGAAAATAATATTTACCTAAGGACTAAGGTTGAATTTTAACCTAATGATAATCGACCTAAACTAATACTAATCTAAGGGGTACCTATGGACTACTTGTCAAGTAGTAAGGGCAAGGTGTCGGTTTTCAAGGCATTAATGAGATTTGATTTTGGTCTTAATATCCTTTGAACTACCAATTTTGGCAGAGGCATGGGGAGTTAGGGGATGCCTAATTGACATCACCACTAAATATAAATTGCATGCAAATTTTGAATTGAAGTTTTCCAAACTTCGTTGAAGGTGGAGTGGAGAAAAAGAGGGAAAAATGACAGTCCTTGCATTAATTAGTCTTGGTTATGGTGAAGAAACCACCTAGGAGAGATGCAAGGCAGATTTTTGAAAGGTTGTTTAATCTTTAGTTCATTTCAATTTTTTCTCTACATGGGGTTTTTGTTCTTTGAACCAGCAATTCTATTTTTGATCCATCGATATTCTTGGAATTCTTGAGATATTTTTGGATCCTGTGGAAGTATAAGAGGAAGTAGGAAGATTGGATTTGTTGACGTCGCTTGGAAAAAGAAGAGATTGTGGAGGCTCGGCTGGAAATATTTTGCAAATCGATAGAAGATCTATCAGGCATGATAGGCTCTACCCATTAAGTTGTTCTACTTTTTCCTAAATGACTTCATAAAAAGAACTCTACTCTTGGGGAAACAAATGTGTTTTATGTGATGTTTATCTTGCATTCATGTTTGCATATTTTTACTTGTGTACTTCTGATTGGATTCACTGTTTGATAAAATAAGATCTGGGTTTTTTCCTTATTGGATAAATGAGTGAATCATGCTTTAACCATTGTTTGAACTGGAATGTTGAAAAATCTTGTGAACTTCTATTGACTGTGTAAAAATGGTTTAGAGGGATTCACTGTTGGATAATAATATGAGTGGGTTTGTTTTCCTTTGTTGGGTGAAGGTATGAAATGTGTTTTACTTTTGTTAAACTCACGGTGTTTTTAAATCTTGTTATGACTATTCAAACTATGTTAAACTAGATAGAAAGATTCAAGTTTGGGAGTCTTCCTTGTTGGAAAGTAATAGTAATCATGTTTTACCTTTGCTGAGCTAAGAGGTTTGGATTATGAGAACCCCTATTGGATTGTTCTGAAGTAGTTAGTAGAAGTCACTGCTAATAAAGGATTACATTCATTCTCCCTTGCTTGATATTTGATAAAACATGTTTAGCTTCTGCTTGAACTTATATGACATCATTTTTGTTTCTCACACTGTATGTTATGAGAAGATTTGATAATGAATTACCTAATTTTTGTCCGAATGAATCCCCCTTGATACAATCTATCGATAGCAAGGTTGATAGTTTTCCCCCTCTTTTGAGAAGTTCAAAATCAGAAATTTTGAGGTTAATCACCTTTTATGTTGTTTTGGTAAGGGGAAAAAGTCAAAAAGTTGGAAAGAATCTACGTTTTTGGGTCATTTTGTGTGATTTACGGGTCTGTCGGACATTTTTGTCCCAGATGTCCCAAGTTCATTCGGGCTCCTTCATTCGGGTTTTCTTGCAGGGCCCTCGAACTTTTTGTTCCAAATGTCCCAAGTCACTCGGGCTCATGTTCACCTTTCACTTTCACATCATGCACTTCACTTACTACTCATCCCTCATGTCCCATAAACATTTGTGCATTTTGTCCCCGCGTTCCCCGCATCGGCCGAGTCACTCTTTCACGTCCCGCATGTTCCAAATGAACCAAAGGCCATCCGGGCTATTTTTTCCCTCTTTTCCAAATATCTTGCTTTTTAAGTTGGTAGATGTGTATTTAATGCACATTTATTACCTTTCTCTCTCTAAATGGCTATTTAATAAGCTGCCCCGCTACGCATTTTTGCACACTACTTTCTTATCAATTGCTCATACCCTCGCAATCAAAATTTTTGTGCACATACCCATTCCCCCTGTAATTTCATCAAGAGTACAGATTGTGACTTTTTTTAGATTTCTATCAACATGAAGATCAAATTCCAAGGTCAGGAGCAAGTTTCACCACTCGAGTCTGCCATTCCCGATATCGGGGACAGTGAAGTTCGTCACCTAGACTTTGGGGATTTCTGGACTAGGATGACAGACTCGAACCCCTCTCCTATGGCACAAATGATTCACGATAGTGGCTTGGCATTCGCCACCGGTTTCCCAATCTCAGTGTAATGTGTAGATATGGTACTCACCTGCGGTGCTCATTTCAATCCCGACTCAAGCAAACTAACAAATGTGCATGGGGAGCTCATTACCAAGCTCGATGTTGCCACCATTGGCACTACCCTAAGGATTCCTGAAATGGAAAATTCTATAGTAATCTCTCAGAACCAGGAACAGGCCCTCTTCGACCAGGACAATGAAAAATACAAGGCAAGGGTGGCGAAGTCTTGGCTTAAAAACCCTAAAAGGGGGTGTCTCGTCTATCCAAAGCTTTGTTTCATGCCGATTTCAATGAGGAGCTATCTGATTTTATAATCCTATTAGCTCGGGTCATGGGCTTACCCTCTACCAATGAGTTCCATTTCTGGATGTGCCCCCTTATCAACATGGTGTGCGAAGGAACTCAGAATATCAACTAGGTAGAAATCATCAACATGAACTTATCGTAGAAACAAGTTTGTCCCAAATGTACAAAAAAAAACCAAGAAGTTCTACATGACTTCATATTTGATGTACACCCTAGCAGCATCAAGGCAATGGTTTGGATTCTCGTACATTGATGCTCATAAGGGTGACCCTATATATGCCTACTACCCTCAATTCACTCTGACACTAGCAATCACAACTTCAGGAGGGTGAATGATGCCTTCACCATGTACATTGTAAGGCTCCTGGAGAGTGACACTACAAGGAGGTTCTCGGATGAAGCCATGAGCCTAATAGTGAAGTACGGTGCTTACTTCATCCAATTCAGAAAATTCTCCTATATCAGGCTTGCAGGCTATGAGAGCACCCCTCTCAAGCTCCCTATGTTCTGCAATGATAAAATGGCCTTGATCGAGATATGTAGGCAATTGGACAAGTTACATAGAACCTGCAGGGATAAGAAAATCACTGGCCTACACTTCCCTATATCTTTGGGAAACTACACTGCAAAGATGGCTCTAGATGCATAGAACATAGAGAGAGCCCTGGCCCCCATCACCGTCCATTTCTTCAGGCCAAGAACTTGTTTTGACTTGAAGAGATTTATTGAACAGAACCTCAGAATCAATTACCATCATATGGAAGACACAAAAGACTATTGGGCTGACTGTGCTGATGATTTTGAGGCAAGGAGGAGACACTATGGCAGGTTTTCTCTCCAACTGATCCAAGAGCTTAACTTGTACCAAGTTCCTGAAGGGCTTCAGGATGATAATTCTGACCTGTATTCATATGAATATGACAACTTGGTCAAACACACTCCCTTGGAGGATTTGGATTGGTTCAAAAAGGAGAAGGATGATCTAGCTGAAATCTTAGCCCCTATCCTAGTAAGAACCAAAATCTGGTTTGACAGGAGAGTTCGTGAGCTTAGAAGGCATTCGGGGAATCCTCCTCCAAGGATACTTCAACTCCAAGAAAGGAAGCATTGACACCTAGTTCGAAGCACCTATACAGACCCTCCTGCCTCATCAACTAAAGGTCCTACATCCTCCACTCCTTCCTCATCCACCCAAGTATATCAGAAGAAAATCAAGGAAGTCAAGAAGGAGCATGTTGAAGAAGATCCCATGATGAAGCATTTAGAATTTCCCTCAGGTCCAGAGAACATTATTGTTCTCAGTGAAAGTGAAGAGAGTGAAGTGCCAGTCTCCATGAGTGCTCCAGTCCCAATGGATAAAGAAAAAGAAGTACAAAGCACTGAGCTTCCAAGCACCATTGACTCCTCTGTACCAGAAGCCCCGAGCGCCCCACTCATATCTCAACTAGAGGAAACAATAGTGCACACTTTGAGTGCCATGAGTTCCCTTTCTCTCGGCCCTCTTGCCCCACCTTCTTCTTCCTCCTCTTTTGCATGGGTACAACCTTTCGTCGATAGTAGGAAGAGAAAGTCTTCCTCCCAAATCTCAGGACCCAATTTTGATGTTGTGGTGGCCTTATTAGGCACTACTCCTCCTACTCCTACCAAGAAGGCCAAGACCACCTCTAGAATAGTATCTGATGCTCAGGGCCAGCAATTCCTAGAGATAGCCAAGCCCAAAGTAGACAAGCCAGAGCATGATTTGCAAGCATCTGATCTAGAGCTCTCGAGGATTCCCATGGGAGAGTCTACCCCTGAAGGTGAGATTCACAATCTTCAAGAAATAATCACCAGGGTCATTGGGAGAGTTGAAAAAGGGTGACAAACTATAGAGTAGTTGGAAGAGCAGGCCCAGGTTCTTGCAGGTTTCATCAAGTCACTATTGTCCAAGGATAAAGTTTTAGACCCCACCCCACTGACCACTCTTCCACCACCTGTAATCCTCAGTCAAGATGAAGTCCAGAGTATCAAAGATATACACAGATATTCCATCTATGGAAGAGCTATGGAGGCCATGGTGGATGATATGCTCATTGCAGGGTTGAATTTCATTAGTGAAGCCTTCAAACTCAATGAGAAGGTGAATAATCTGCAACAGAAACTCTCCTCCACTATTGGAAATATAGATAAAGAGCTCAAACTCTGGAGCAGTTGTATAGTAGACCTTTACCTTATGGGGTAGACTGATGAAAATATTTTAATGGCAAGCAAGGTCTTTGATGATGCAAAAGATAATTTGTCAAAATCATGGGTATACAGTGTGGAATGGAAAATCAAGGTGTTGGAGGAGGCTTTGGGAGAATTGAAAAATAGCTAGCATAAGGGAGGCCTTCAAGACTTTGGTGGTATCTACTTTTAAGGATATCCATTGTCACCTCCAAGATGAAACCTCAGGTGTGCCCTTCTCCTTGCAAGAAATCAAAGCTCAATTCAAAGCTTTTGTTAAAGATAATCTGTTCAGAGAAGATTCCATCACAAAGGAAAAGATGAAAGAAATCTGCTCTCTCCAATCTATCTTATCGAAGAAAGCAAGGATTATCATACACACATGTCAAATTTGACAAAGAGATGGAGAAATGTCTCAGATTTTGGACTCATCCACCACCAACACATCAGTTCCACGTGGCAGAGACATAGCAGAGGCGTTAAAAATATTTAGACAACGGATCCTCAAATCAGTGGGTCCTCCTCAGTCATGAACACTTGTCTTTTCCTCCTGATTCTTCTCCTTTCTTCCTTTCTTCATCTCGGATTTATTGTAATTAGTTGGGGTATTGCGATTAGCATCCCTTTAACTAAACATTAATTAAAAGAAGTAGTTACCAAGAGTAACTGATTTGTAAACTATATAATGGTCTCTCTTCACCATTTTGAGGGGGAACTTGGCTCATTTTTTTGAAAGTGTAAGAAATACTAAAGCAATCAATACAAAGGGATCTTCTTTCTTTGTCCATCTGATTCTTTCATTCAAGCTATCCATTGAATATTGTTAGATCATTTGTCTACATTATGCTGAGAAGCTTTGTATTCTTGTAGATGTTATTTAAGGAACTGTGTGTCTTTTCAAATTTCATCTTATTAATTCAAGTACAAATGATCTTATTCCAATTCATTGTATTATGGCATGCATAAGGAATTATTTTGTCATCTATAATTCTAGAGAGTTTTTTCTACTCATTTCCACATCTTCATTCCTCTGTACTTTTATGATTGATGATCTATTTAGAAAATGCTTTCATGATATCCAAGTTCCATAGTGAAACCATACTCTGTACATGTGTAAATAGGTTTCATTTCTGAATAAGGGAACCTCTCCCACTAAAGAGGAGGGACTTCTTGTCCCCTGACTATGGCTCTTCTTGAAGTTATTTTTCAACACCAACAAGTTTTTGGTGACTCCACTGGGAATCATTTTCCAGTTCCTTAACCATTTATCGATCATTCTTGATCTGGTGACTCCACATTTTACTCGGGAGAAGGGCCCTTGGTATTGAAGATTCTCAGTTTCAGCTTTTGGAATAGTAGGGTTTTCCTTTCCCTTCAATAGGAAGAAATAGAAAAGCTCATTCAACAAGCACTCCTCCTGTCAAAAATAGAACCCCTACGGGTGGTATTCCTTCAGAGAAACTCAGTCCTAATCTCCGAGCTCTGATTCTTGCTTGGTGTTTCAGTTCCCCTTCAAGCCATTTTTCCAAGAATGGTGATACCATTGCCTTGGGGCCATCATGTTGGGCCTCTCACCCTTCCTCAGCCTTTGCATGAGTTACCCAGAGGTAACTAGAAGAACTTTCCCAAGTTCAAAGGTGATGGCAAGGTACATCCTGATGAACATATCGTGGCCTTCATAGTTGCATGTGGAGTTCTGGGAGTTGAACATGAAGACGTCTCCGTAAGGATTTTTGTTGAGACTTTACAAGATAATGTAGGCTGATTGGTTCTATCACCTTCCGGCCGAGCTATCACTAGCTGGAACATAATGAGGGAAAAGTTTGAGAATCATTTCAAACCAGCAGAAGATGTGCATGCTTTGCTGGCCCAAATTTCTCAAATAAAGAAAGAATCACAAGAGCCCATGAGAGAATTTGTGGCTCGATTCAACAAGTTGATTAACAAAATTCCACCAGACACTCAACCTATAGATCAAATTCAAAAATGCTTCTTCCTGAATGCCCAATTTCCCGAAGTTAGTTATGCATTGAGAAGAGATAATCTTGCAACGTTGGCTGAAGATCAAACTCTTGTTGTTAGTGTCAAAGATGATTTAATCATGTCAGGAAAGTTGAGAAGAGATCCTTCTAAATCTAGGTCTTTCCTTCCTCCTCTTCCACTCCTGGGCCTAATACTGATCCATTAGTACAAAAACTTGCAAATGATCTCATCGCCATTAAGAAACAATTGGCTCAACACCCCCCTATGCAGACACGTTCCAAGGAGGAATTTTCAGCCCATAAATTTTTTACTTCTCAAACAAGGCTAGCACTTGAAGGACCTCCTATTAAAGTCCCTATTAATGCAACCTGTGAAGTTGAAGAGCCGGAGGATGAAGAAGTTAGTGAAGATTGTGAAGAATTTGTTGAAGAGGTTGATGAAGAAACAGAAGAACTTGAGGGATCTCGAGTTAATTTCTTCACTACTGAAGGTGTTGATGAAGAAGATGATTATGACAAGGTAGTGGTGGACATGAATAGTGAATCATACACTATCATGACTCAAGAGTAGACAAACAAAAAGGAGAAAGTGATGCAATGGCCAAAAGATCCAAGGAACATCCAACGACTATTCCTGTAATTGCAAAAAGAGGATTTCCTATCCCCATTGTCCACACCCAAGGTGAGTCCTGTCAATTCTGCTACTAAAGTTACTTCTTTTTCAACTCCTAAGATTGATAAGCCTAGGGTTCCAAGTGAGGATAGCTCGTCCACTTCTGGGTCTTTCGATATCATTGATCACCTGAAAAGGACCAAGGTTCAAATCTCAGAGGCTGAGTATTATCAAACCCATCCCAAGGCTTTTGCTAAAATGGTACACTTTGTCAATTCTCATTCCAAAACCACCTCTAAAGGTCTTTTACCCACTCCATCTTCTACACCACAACCCAATCTGGTAGCCTCTGTCACCTCACCTAATGACAAGATCAAACCATTCTATGTAACCCTCCTTATAGCTGGTCATAGACTTAGTAATTGCATCATAGACTCAGGGGCATCAGACAATGTAATGCCTACTAAAGTAGCCCATGCCTTAGGCTTAACTCTCACATGCACTTATGGGTCTTGTTATTCTATGGAAAGTAAAGAAGTGCCCCTAATCGGAAGAATTAAAGATGCACAAGTAGCTTTTACTACTTTTCCTGAGAAGAAAGTTTTGGCTACTATCCTAGTAGCAGACATTCCTCCTTCATATGGGATGCTGCTAAGTAGGAACTTCTGTAAGGATGTGGGTGGAGAAATTCAAATGGATTGGTCACATGCCCTCATACCTATTAATGGGAAAATGAAGAAGTTGCTTCCTGAGAAGCAATCTGAGTATATTGTACAAAAAATAGATGATCCCAAAGCACAAATACTTTATGAGGATATGGGGCATGGAAACTATATGATTATGTCTCCAGAAGAAACCCAACTCCCCAAAATATCACCTGAGGATCCTAATGGTGTTTGGATATTAGAGTTTGATGGAAGTTGTTCCTCAGCTGGTTCTGGAGCTGGTGTAATATTGGTGTCTCCCAAGGGAAAGGTCTACCCTTTCTCATTCAAGTTACAATTTGAAAATACTAATAATACAACAGAGTATGAAGCTCTCATTCTTGGGCTTCATGTGGCAAAAGAAAAGGGTGTGAAGAATCTTCTAGCTCATGGAGATGTGGAGCTGATTGTCAAGCAAGTTAGAAACCTTTTCCAGGTAAAAATAGAAGATTGAAACATTATAGGAATCAGGTTTGGGACTCTATTGAATTTCTTGATGCCTTCTCCATCGAAGCAGTGCCTAGGGAGGAGAACACCAGGGCTGATTCACTAGCAGTCTCAGGATCATTGCTTGATACCTCATCCTAACTTTTCTCAAGATAGGTTTACCATCGAGATGATCCATAGGCCCAGTGTACCTGATAATGCAAGTAACTGGCAAGTTTTCAATGATGATCAGCATTTTCTTTCTTTCTTAGAACTCGGGGATAACTTTGAACAATTGTACTTTGAAGGAAGTGACAATTTGCCTCATGAAAGTGTGCCCTTCAACAAAGAAGATGTCAAAGAAGAAGAGACAGATCAAGATGGATGTATCAAACTCAAAGGGAACAAGATTCCAAAGGGACTGGTGAGTTTAGAAGAATTTTTGACAAACATGACAGTATGTGAAGTTTAGAGCTTCTACTAGATCACAACAATTAGTTGAATATGATAAAACTAATATTGGGAGTTCTATTGACCCTAAACTCATGAACATTGGAAAATGTTGCACACCAGAAGAAAAGAAGAAAGTAATTAATCTTTTAAAGAAGTATAAAGATGTTCTTGCTTATTCCTATGAGGATTTAAAAGCTTTTCAACCAAAGGAGATGCAACATTTCATCCCTCTCAAACCTAGGATTAAGCCTTTCAGATAGAAACAAGGCAATACAATCCTAAGATAGCTGACACCATCTTTCAGGAAATACAGAAGTTATTAAAAGCCAAGATCATTTTCCCTATCCACCATTCAACATGGATTGCCAACATTGTGCCTGTTAGAAAGAAAAATGGTGAGATTCGTATCTGTGTTGACTTCAGAATCTGAATCAAGCTTCTTTAAAGGACAACTATCCTTTTCCCATGATGGATCAAGTCTTACAAGCTGTAACAGGATCCGAAATGTTGTCTATGCTTGATGGCTTCTCAGGATATAATCAGGTAGAAGTTAATACCACAGATCAACACAAAACGGCCTTCACTACCCCTTGGGGTACCTTTGCCTACAAAAGGATGCCTTTTGGGCTCATTAATGCCGTGCTACTTTCCAGAGAGCTATGGACTTGGCCTTTGGAAGTTTGAAAGGAAAGTGTATTGTCGTATACCTTGATGACTTGACTGTATTTTCCAAAACAAGGGCAGATCATTTTCAGCATCTAGAAATAGTTCTTTTGAAATGTAGAAAACATGGGATCTCTTTAAATCCTAAGAAATCTATCTTTTGTGTCACAGAGGGAAAATTTTTAGGGCATGTTGTCTCTAAAGACGGTATAAAAATTGATCCTGAGCGAGTTCAGGCTATTCAGCAGATTCCCCTTCCAACCAGCAAGAAGGGAGTGCATTCTTTCTTTGGTAAGATTAACTTTCTGAGAAGATTCATCCCTGATTTCATAGAGCTAACCTTGAATATCTCCCAAATGATGAAGGAAAATAGAAATTTGGCTGGTCTCCTAAAGGTAAAAGAGCCTTTGAAGGTATTAAAAAGGCTATTGCTAGAACTCCCATCTTAGCATGTCTAGATTTCAGCAAAGAATTTATTATCTATTGTTATGCCACAGATAACACCCTGGCTTTGTTTTGACTCAAGAAGATTCTAATGATCATGAACTCCCAATTGCATTTATGAGCTACATTCTAAAAAATCATGAGTTAAAATACACCATAATGGAGAAACATGCTTTCGCAGTGGTTAAAGTTGTCAAACAGTTTCATTTTTACATTCTTAACTCTCACTCCACAATATTTGTACCGGATACAACCATCAAGTCCATTCTCACACAACAGGAGTTTGGATCCAAGAGAGGGAACTGGGTGGCCAAGGTCCAAGAATATGACATTGACATCAGACCAACCAAGCTCATCCGTGGAAAAGGCCTGTGTGAACTCATCACTGAGGGAGCTAGACATGAGTTACTAGAGGATAAAGTTGATCTTCCTACCATTCTGTTTCTTGGCTCAATTGATGAATGGTATGCCGATATCACACACTTTCTCACATATGGAGAATGTCCCTCTCATTTGACTACCAAAGAGAGGAGAGTTGTTAAGCTAAGATCAGCCCAATATGTGTTGTGGGAGAATTCCTTGTTTAAGCGCGGGTTGGATGGAAGGTTTCTAAAATGTGTGGATAAGGAACAACAGAGGAAGCTACTTTCAACTTTTCATAACCAAGCATGTGGAGGGCACTACTCATCAACTGTCACTACTCATAAGATTCTTTGTGTAGGATATTACTGGCCTACCTTGTTCAGAGATGCATCAAAGTGGATTGATAAATGTGAAGCTTGTCAGACCTTCGTGGGTAGACCCAAATTGGCCTCTTTGCCCCTTAAACTAGTTGTGATCGAAGAGCCTTTTCAACAATGGGGTTTAGATTTCATTGGAACACTTAATCCCTCTTCTAGTGCTGGTCACACCCACGTATTAACTACCATAGATTATTTTACTAAGTGGGTAGAAGCCATTCCAGTAAAGAGTACTACTTCAGAAGTAGTATGCAATTTTATCAAAGAGAACATCTTGGTGAGGTTTGGTGTGCCAAACAAGATAGTGACAGATAATGCTTCAAATTTTTCTTCAACTGAGATGATGGATTTTTGTTATGGATATGGCATCTCCCTAGCTCACTCCTCGGATTATTATCCTCAGGGTAATGGACAAGCAAAATCGACAAACAAAAATCTGGTGGCTATTATAAGGAAATTAGTTAATGAATCTCAGAGGAACTGGCACAAGAAACTCTATGATGCTCTTTGGGTAGATAGGATCACACCTAAAAGAGCCATTGGGATGTCTCCTTTTCAGGTAGTATATGGAGTAGAAGCTCAATTTCCCGTAACAGTGGAACTACCAGCCTTGCATTTAATGAAGGCCATTGAAGACACCAGTTTTAATGATTCTTTGGATAAAAGGATCATGTACCTTCACCAATTGAATGAGGACAGGTTGAAGGTCACTGATAGAATATCTGCTCACCAACAGAAAGTAAAGGCCTTGTTTGATAAAAAAGCCAGATCCAGGGATTTCAATGTTGGAGACATTGTTTTGTTGTGGGATAAAAGGCATGAACCTCGTGGCAGCCATGGCAAGTTTGATTCTCTTTGGCTCGGACCTTTCAAGATCAGGCACTTTGCTGGTGAGAATTCTTTTTACCTTGATTATATGGATGGTTCTTCCCTCCCACTTCCTTATAGTGGGTAGTACCTGAAATTGTTTAAGTCTTAGGTGATCAGGAAGTCCTTTGTATATTCTTGTATAGCGTGTGCGTGTGTTTCCCCCTCTTGTTTTTGTTGTTTTGTTCATTTTGTGTGTTGTCTTCTATGTTGGTTTTCTTTTGACTCCATGGCCCAATGGATGAGGCACTGATCTACTTTCCCTAGATTTTCTGAGAGTTCTTGCCTTGTCTCATTTCTTTAGACTTTAGCCAAGTCATCCCCAGAAGGAGCCAGTTGTTGTCCTCTCAAAATTTCCCCCTCTTTTGAGAAGTTCAAAATCAGAAATTTTGAGGTTAATCACCTTTTCTGTTGTTTTGGTAAGAGGAAAAGTCAAAAATTTGGAAAGAATCTACGTTTTTGGGTCATTTTGTGTGATTTGTGGTCTGTCGAGACATTTTTGTCCCAAATGTCCCAAGTTCATTCGGGCTCCCTGTTCGTCGATCGGCCGCTTTACCCAAAAATTTGTTTCTTGTGGGCCCATCGGAACTTTTTGTTCCAAATGTCCCAAGTCACTCGGGCTCATTGTTCACCTTTCACCACATCGGCCATCATGTACACTTCACGTACTCATGTCCCTCATGTCCCATAAACATTTGTGCATTATGTCCCCACGTTCCCCGCATCGCCGAGTCGCTCTTTCACATCCCGCATGTTCCAAATGAACCAAAGGCCATCTAGGCTATTTTTTCCCACTCTTTCTGAATATCTTTCTTTTTAAGTTGGTAGATGTGTATTTAATGCACATTTATTACCTTTCTCTCTCCTAAATGGCTATTTAATAAGCTACCCCACTACGCATTTTTGCACACTGCTTTCTTATCAATTGCTCATGCCCTCGCAATCATCAAAATTTGTGTGCATACCCATTCCCCCTGTAATTTCATCAAGAGTACAAATTGTGACTTTTTCATATTGCTATCAACATGAAGATCAAATTCCAAGGTCAAGAGCAAGTTTCACCACTTGAGTCTGCCATTCCCGATATCGGGGATAGTGAAATTCATCACCTGGACTTTGGGGATTTCTGGACTAGGATGAAAACTCGAACCCCTCTCCTATGGCACAAATGATTCATGATAGTGGCTTGGCATTCACCGCCAGTTTCCCAATCTCAATGCAATGTGCAGATACGGTACTCGCCTGCGGTGCTCATTTCAATCCCGACTCGAGCGAACTAACGAATGTGCATGGGGAGCTCATTGCCAAGCTCGATGTTCCGCCATTGGCACTACCCTAAGGATTCCTGAAATGGACAATTCTATAGTAATCTCTCAGAACCAGGCACAGGCCCTCTTCGACTAGGACAGTGAAAAATACAAGGCAAGGGTGGCGAAGTCTTGGCTTAAAAACCCTAAAAAGGGGGTCCCGTCTATCCAAAGCTTTGTTTCATGCCGATTTCAATGAGGAGTTATCTGATTTTATAATCCTATTAGCTCGGGTCATGGGCTTACCCTCTACCAACGAGTTCCATTTCTGGATGTGCCCCCTTATCAACATGGTGTGTGAAGGAACTCAGAATATCAACTAGGTAGAAATCATCAGCATGAACTTATCAGAATAGTTGTCCAATGTACAGCAAACCAAGAAGTTCTACATGACTTCATATTTGATGTACACCCTAGCAGCATCAAGGCAATGGTTTGGATTCTCATGTACATTGATGCTCATAAGGGTGACCCTATATATGCCTACTACCCTCAATTCACTCTGACACTAGCAATCGCAACTTCAGGAGGGTGAATGATGCCTTCACCATGTACATTGTAAGGCTCCTGAGAGTGACACTACAAGGAGGTTCTCGGATGAAGCCATGAGCCTAATAGTGAAGTATGGTGCTTACTTCATCCAATTCAGAAAATTCTCCTATATCAGGCTTACAGGCTATGAGAGCACCCCTCTCAAGCTTCCTATGTTCTGCAATGATAAAATGGCCTTGATCAAAATATGCAGGCAATTGGACAAGTTACACAGAACTTGCAGGGATAAGAAAATCACTGGCCTGCACTTCCCTATATCTTTGGGAAACTACACCTGCAAGACGGCTCTAGATGCACAGAACATAGAGAGAGCCCTTGCCCCCATCACCATCCATTTCTTCAAGCCAAGAACTTGTTTTGACTTGAAGAGATTTATTGAACAAAACCTCAGAATCAATTACCATCATATGGAAGACATAAGACTATTGGGATGACTGTGCTGATGATTTTGAGGCAAGGAGGAGACATTATGGCAGGTTTTCTCTCCAATTGATCCAAGAGCTTAACTTGTACCAAGTTCCTGAAGGGCTTCAGGATGATAATTCCGACCTGTATTCATATGAATATGAAAACTTGGTCAAACACACTCCCTTGGAGGATTTGGATTGGTTCAAGAAGGAGAAGGATGATCTAGCTGAAATCTTAGCCCCTGTCCTAGTAAGAACCAAAATCTGGTTTGACAGGAGAGTTCGTGAGCTTAGAAGGCATTCAGGGGAATCCTCCTCCAAGGATACTTCAACTCCAAGAAAGGAAGCATTGACACCTAGTTTGGAAGCACCTATATGAACCCTCCTACCTCATCAACTAAAGGTCCTACATCCTCCACTCCTTCCTCATCCACCCAAGTATATCAAAAGAAAATCAAGGAAGTCAAGAAGGAGCCTATTGAAGAAGATCCCATGATGAAGCATTTAGAATTTCCCTCAGGTCCAGAGAACATTATTGTTCTTAGTGAAAGTGAAGAGAGTGAAGTGTCAGTCTCCATGAGTGCTCCAGAAGTCCCAATGGATAAAGAGAAAGAAGTACAAAGCACTGAGCTTCCAAGCGCCATTGACTCCTCTGTACCAGAAGCCCGAGTGCCCCACTCATATCTCAACTAGAGGCAACAACAGTGCACACTTTGAGTGCCATGAGTTCCCTTTCTCTCGGCCCTCTTGCCCCACCTTCTTCTTCCTCCTCCTCTTTTGCATGGGTACAACCTTTCGTCGATAGTAGGAAGAGAAAGTCTTCCTCCCGAATCTCAGGACCCAATTTTGATGTTGTGGTGGCCTTATTAGGCACTACTCCTCCTACTCCTACCAAGAAGGCCAAGACCACCTCTAGAATAGTATCTGATGCTCAGGGCCAGCAATTCCTGGAGATAGCCAAGCCCAAAGTAGACAAGCCAGAGCATGATTTGCAAGCGTCTGATCTAGAGCTCTCGAGGATTCCCATGGGAGAGTCTACCCCTGAAGGTGAGATTCACAATCTTCAAGAAATAGTCACCATGGTCATTTGGAGAGTTGAAAAGGGTGAAAAACTATAGAGCAACTGGAAGAGCAGGCCCAGGTTCTTGCAGGTTTCATCAAGTCACTGTTGTCCAAGGATAAAGTTTTAGACCCCACCCCACTGACCACTCTTCCACCACCTGTAATCCTCAGTCAAGATGAAGTCCAGAGTATCAAATATATACACAGATATTCCATCTATGGAAGAGCTATGGAGGCCATGGTGGATGATATGCTCATTGCAGGGTTGAATTTCATTAGTGAAGCCTTCAAACTCAATGAGAAGGTGAATAATCTGCAACAGAAACTCTCCTCCACTATTGGAAATATAGATAAAGAGCTCAAACTCTGGAGTAGATGTATAGTAGACCTTCACCTTATGGGGCAGGCTGATGAAAATATTTTAATGGCAAGCAAGGTCTTTGATGATGCAAAAGATAATTTGTCAAAATCATGGGTATACAGTGTGGAATGGAAAATCAAGGTCTTGGAGGAGGCTTTGGGAGAATTGAAAAATAGCTGGCAGAAGGGTGAGGCCTTCAAGACTTTGGTGGTATCTACTTTTAAGGATATCCATTGTCACCTCCAAGATGAAACCTCAGGTGTGCCCTTCTCCTTGCAAGAAATCAAATCTCAATTCAAAGCTTTTGTTAAAGATAATCTGTTCAAAGAAGATTCCATCACAAAGGAAAAGATGAAAGAAATCTACTCTCTCCAGCCTACTGTTATCGAAGAAGCAAGCAAGGATTATCATACGCACATCGAATTCAACAAAGAGATGGAGAAATGTCTCGGATTTTGGACTCATTCCACCACCAACACATCAGTTCCACGTGGCAGAGACATAGCAGAGGTGTTAAAAATATTTAGACAACGGATCCTCAAATCAGTGGGTCCTCCTCATTTGTGAACACTTGTCTTTTCCTCCTGATTCTTCTCCTTTCTTCCTTTCTTCATCTCAAATTTATTGTAATTAGTTGGGGTATTTCGATTAGCATCCCTTTAACTAAACATTAATTAAAAGAAGTAGTTACCAAGAGTAAGTGATTTGTAAACTATATAATGGTCTCTCTTCACCATTTTGAGGGGGGAACTTGGCTCATTTTTTTAAAGTGTAAGAAATACTAAAGCAATCAATACAAAGGGATCTTCTTTCTTTATCCATCTGATTCTTTCATTCGCAAGCTATCCATTGAATATTGTTAGATCATTTGTCTGCATTATGCTGAGAAGCTTTGTATTCTTGTAGATGTTATTTATGGAACTGTGTGTCTTTTCAAATTTCATCTTATTAATTCAAGTACAAATGATCTTATTCCAATTCATTTGTATTCTAGCACGCATAAGGAATTATTTTGTCATCTATAATTCTGGAGAGTGCTTTTTCTGCTCATTTCCACGTCTTCATTCCTCTGTACTTTTGATTGATGATCTATTTAGAAAATGCTTTCATGATATCCAAGTTCCATAGTTAAAACCATACTGTACATGTGTAAATAGGTTTCGTTTCGAATAAGGGAACCTCTCCCACTATTTAGGTGGATATTATATTTCTTAGCTAGGGCTTTGAGATCCTTATTTTTGAAAGAACCACCATTGTCAGTGACAATAATAGCAGCGGGATGCCAAAATGATAGATAATATGGTTGAAGATGAATTTAGAAATATTGCACCCAATAATGTTAGTAAGAGGCATAGCCTCAACCCACTTGGTGAAATACTTAGTGGCGAGTTATAATAAATGTGTGGCCATCAGAAGATGTGGGCTTTATTTTTCCAATTAAATTGAGTCCCCATTTTGAAAAGGGCCAAGGTGAAGTAATAGGTTGCAAGGTTTGGGATGGTACATGAATGCACTTACCATGTTTTTGGCAAGCCCTACATTTCTTCACAAATTTACATGCATCTTCCTCCATTATGGGCTAGTAGTATCCAATGCATAAAATATTCTTTACAAGGACTATTCCACTGGTATGGGCACCACAAATACCCGAATGTACTTCAACTAGTGTCTGATTAACTTCATCTTGATTGAGACATCTTAAGAGAGTCCCATCATAGCCTCTTCGATACAAGGTGTCAAAGAAGAAGGGTGTGTAGCGTGAAGCACATTGTGTTAAGGCTCTTTTATTAGTTGAATTAAAATTAGGAGGATATGCTTTAGTTTGAATGAAGGTGTATATATTGTGGTACTAGGGATGATCAGGACCAACAATCTCACAAACCATGGTGGACTCTAGAAATTGTATGTGGGCACCAAAATATGTTCAACAAGGAACTCGTTGTGAGTTTGATTAGTGTCAAATGAAAGAAGGGAAATGATAGTTTCCATGGCATCCACTGCTTTTTTTGTATGCGAGGAACTTGTTCAAAATTGATAATCCATAAATACCCTCTAAGGCTAACAATCATTCTTTTATAATGTAAGATATTTTCATCTTTTACCTTATATCTTTGTTAACTTGATTAATGATTAGGAGCGAATCAACAAGAACTATCCATTCTTATAGGAACCATAAGATAGAAAACCCTAATCCTACTACTAGTGCTTCATACTCTACTACGTCATTTGTGTAAGGTAATTATATATGATAATATTTATGTATGATGTATCCATCTAGTGTACGTAAGACAATTCTTACTCCAAAACCATGGATATTGCAAGATCCATTAAAGAATAACGTCCATAAGGTATTTGTTTCTATGTACAACAAGTCTTAATCTAGAAATTCAAAATTTAGTGGTTGTGAACTTGGTAGTGGTGTTGTGGCTAGTTGATCTACCAATTATTTACCTTTGATAGCCTTTTGATTGATAATTTCAATGTCAAATTTGTTGAGTAGCACAATCTAGCTAAGAATTCATCCTGTTATGAATGGTCTCGAAATTAGGTACTTAAGAGGATCAACCCTTGAAATTAGCTTGGTGGTATGATTTAGGAGATAGTGTCACAGCTTTCCGAAAGTATAAGCAACTGCTAAACAATCCTTTTGAACCTGTGAGTACTTGGTCTCATCCTCAAGAACAGTTCTACTCAAGTAATACGCAGCTTGTTCCTGACCCTTATCATTGTGTTGTGCTAATAATTCCCCAATGGCATGTTGTGTTGCAAATGTATACAACAACATAGGCTTATCCTATATAGGTAGCATGAGTACCAATGGATATTCCAGGTATTCTTTCAATTTTGCAAAGGCATCTTGACAGTCTTATGTCCATTTGAATTAGACATCCTTTTTAAGCAACTGGTTGAAATGATGGAACTTATCTGCCAATTGAGAGATGAAGCAACAAATAGACTATATTTTTCCTTGTAGGCCCCTTAATTGTCAAAGGTTTTTGAGGAGGTGGCATATCTATTATATCTTTGACCTTGGTAGGGTCCACTTCAATTCCTCTTCATGAGACAATGAATCCCATTAAGTTTCCAAGTGACACCAAAGACACATTTTTTTGGATTAAGGCGAACCTTGTACTCCCTTAACCACTCAAATATACACCTAATAACTATTGGATGATCCACCCTAGTCTTTGATTTAGCAAGAATATCATCGACATAATCTTCCATTATGTCATGAAGAAGGTCATGGAAAATAACAGTCATGGCACATTGATAAGTTGCACCAATGCATTTTTAAGGCCAAAAGGCATGACCTTGTAACAAAATGTCCCCCATGGGGTTGTAAAAGTTGTTTTATGTTGGTCTTCTTCAGCAATTTGAATTTGGTTATACCTGGAAAATCCATCCATAAGGGATAACATCTCATGGCCCACAGTAGAATTGACAATCATGTCAATATTAGGCAAAGGGAAATCATCCTTAGGACATGCCTTGTTAATGTCACAAAAATCTATACAAATATAGATTTTAGGGGTCTTCTTCACAACGGTACCATATTAGATATCCACTCTAAGTAGTCAATGCACTGTATGAATCCTGCATCCAATAATTTTTGTAGTTCATCCTTAACAAGAAATGCAACCTTGGGATGCATTTTACATAGTTTTTACTTGACAGGTTTAGCATCTAGGTGCACCACAAGGTGATGAACCATAAGAGAAGGATCAAGACTAGGCATATCTTTGTAAGACCAAGTGAATACATCCTAAAACTCAGTTAGAAGTGTTGTGAAGGATTTGATTTCAGTTTCTGATAAACTAGCACCTAGTTGTAACAATTTTGGTTGGTCTTCAATTCCAATGTTAATGGTTGTCATCTCTTCTACCAATAGCTTAGAAGTGTCATTATCTTGAAATGATGTTGGAGGCTTGTGTAGATTGTCAGATATTTTTGGATCCAAATCTCCTCTCTCTAGTGCCTCTGAAAGGTTTTCACTAGGAGATGCGTCCTTTTCTTTCTTTTTCTTTTTCATTTTTGCTTCTCGTATAATGCCTCAGAAAGGTTTTCACTATGCGAGATATAATTTGTCTTTTTTCTATGTTTAATTTATTTTTATTTAGGACTGGAGATTGTAAGTTCTTCACCAAAGTAAGCAGTAGCATCAAGGTTTATATCGAAACCCTTCTTGTGATCCGATAAGGGAAAAGGGTCTCGATCCCCAAGGAACTCCTTGATGGGCTTATCGTTTTGAAAGAGATCCATGGAAATATGACACTTTTTAGTCCTGATCAATTAGGGAAGGATAAACAATGTCAAGGGTTTGAATGGATAAGTAGTCTAGGAAAAGTATAGTTTTGGCTAGGTCTTCGAAGAGGCTATGTGTGGAACCGGTCTCAATTTTGGAATTTGAGTCTCGCATCGCTAGATAATACCTCAAAGACTATAGGCCTCTTCTCATATGTCTCATATCCTAGACCATATGTGTAAAGGTTAGACTTGATATTCATAGGTTCAAGAACACCATGCCCTTGTGGGCCAAGGCCTCTTCCTTTCCAATTCATGTTTTTCATCATTTTATGGCCCTTGGTGTAATCAGTGGATTCATAGCATTCTACCATCATGTCATTGTATAGCCAAGAGTTGTCAGAGATTGGAATATGTTCATATTCTAGATATCCATATCATCTCCAAAGAGTGTTTTTGAGATAGTAAGCTGGAGGTTCTTGTAAATGAGGAGCATTAGGACGCCCATAGCTACGAGGTGATAATGGGATTTTTCCAACAAGAAATGCATTGTCAAGTGTGTACTCACCTAAGCCTTTATGAGAGAATGTAACTTTAGGTGACACCTTATATGTAAACACTTAAGAGGAATATCCTCAGGTGACACTTTAGACGTAGATTCTTCAGAAGAAGACGCAGAATCATGAGGGTGTAATATTACATCAAGATCAATACGGTTGGTAACAATAGAAGCTATGATAGATCTAGTTGTGCTATCAGTAGATGGACAATAGTTTTCCTTTTTGTACCTTGATTTGAAAAAATTATAGTATTCAAAGGGATCAGTATCACCATGCAAGGTAAACTCTCGGTCATTATGTGGAAAATTTATGCATTGATGGAAAGTGGAAGGTACTGCGTGCATTTCATGTATCCAAGGTATACCTAGAAGAAGGTTATATGATGTGTCTATATTAACTACGTGACACATAGTGTTAAGGATCTGCAGGCCTACTTATATGGGAAGAGTGATGGTGCCACAGATTGGTGCTCGATATTATCATAACCATGAATGGTAATGATATTAGCATCTAAGTCATATATTGTATGACCAAGGAAACAAAACATTTTTATAGAACAAATGTTAAGAAAAACTCCATTTTTGATAAGTACTTTCTTGAATTTATGATCGGTAATATATGCTTTGATGTATAAGGAGTTTTTGTTAATCAGATTTGGGTTCAACATATCTTGAGGGCAAAAAGATAGGATAGGAGTTTCAGGCATAAGATTCACTATCATAGCCTGAAACTATTGAACATTGAGAGTATGAGGAACACACGATTCATTTAGATAATGGGTGAGAATATTCGAAAAGTCAAGGTGACTTTTTCAGTAGTTTCATGAGAGAGATATGTTTTGGCATGGTTGTTAATTGTTTGATGAAGTCATACTGACCTAGAGTGGAAGATTTGGCATTATAATTTGACTTTTGATTTGAAGGAGCGGTTGGTTTGGACATTTGAGGTTCTACAGAAGACGTAGAAGGTTGGTTTTCTGTAGGAACCCATATCTTTTGTTGGTGTGTGGTCACAAAATTACTCGAAGGTGTGAATTTAATGGTCACCATTGTAGATGGTACTTCCTTAATAAATGAGATAATTGAACTAAAATCAGCGTTATTAACAGAGGGACCTTTGTCAACATTTTTATTGTCACCGCCATGTTTGGGAAATGGGTTTGAGAACACCTTAAGATTGTCATTGGGTGTTCTATTTGGTGATGGTTCTTCAATAGTGATATCTCCACTATCAATGAGGTCTTGGAAAAAGTGACGTAAGCAAAAGCATCGATCAGTCGGGTGACCATCAATGCGATGAAAATCACAATAAGTATCATCCTTGTACCAAGTAGGCTTGGGTTCTCCCTCAACCCAAGGTCTGGTGATGGGATAAGTAACCATGTTTGCATTAATGATTTTTTGAAGGAAATTTGATAGAGGTTCTCCCAAAGGAGTGAAATGACGTCATTTAGAATCAGGAGAGGAGGAAACCTCTTTGCTAGAAACAACAAGAGGTTTTTACCTTTGTTTGGTCTAGTCTAAGTTTTTGGACATTGTGGAAATTTTGGTTTTCTATAATACCATCATTGACCATATTACAATTATGGTTAACATGTTTAGATTTTTCTTGATTACTATGTTTCCCATTGTCTTTTGAATGAGGTTTAATCAAACCTTTTACGACAAGGTCATTTTCAATCTGCAATCCTTTCTCAATAACTTATTTGAAAGTATTAAGGCAATGCATTTGCATGTGAAAGGATAGCTCACTGTTGAGATTGGGTACAAATATTCTCACAAGCTACTTCTTAGGAATGGAGCATGGGAAATGGATAGCAATCCCATGCCATATTTTTAGGAATTATGTGAAGGTTTCATTTGTTCATTGTTTGGCATTACACAAGTCCATCATTGTAATTTCAAACTCTAGGTTGAATGAGAAATGTTTGACAAACTTCTCTGAGAGGTCTGCGAAATTTTGTATAGATCCCTTGGGGAGGAGTAGGAACCATTCCAAGGCTTGTCTTCCTAGACTTCATGGAAAGAGACGCATTAAGAAGACATCACTATAGGCCACCTCTTGGCAAGCCATATAAAACTCCCTGATATGCTCTCTAGGGTCATTCTTTCCCTTGTATTTGTCAAAGTTGGGTGTCTCAAAATATTTTGGAAAAGGAACACGCAAAATGTCCTTATCAAATGGGTAAGGACACAATTCTTCAAATCTAAATTTTTTATGTTAATGATTCATACTAGAGATGGTTTCCTTCAACATTTGCCATTCTTAGGAAAATGGTGAGTTGCTCTGTAAGAAAAATAAGGATCCATCACTTGTAGAGTTGTTTTTATCTTTGGTGTGTGTGGTATGAATCTTAAATGAAGCATCAATAGATTTATTTGGTGCCTCCTTGTCATGGGATTCATTCATGACTTTGGAATTTAAAATAGCAAGTTGTTTGGCCATTTCATTAATTTGATTCGTGATGGCTTGAGTAGTATCAATCGCTGAATCAATTGATTTTCCTTTATTCCTTTTGTCATATTTTTCTTTGTTTGATTCATTTCCTTTGGCGTTGTTTGAGGTGGACTTGTTTCGATCATCATTATTTGTGTGACTAGGTCCTACCTCATCATCATTGTTTGTCAAAATGAAAGGTTCACCCTTGTTAGGTGGTGGTTTTCCAAGTAATGTTTGTAAACTAGCTTCATCGAAGTCAGAGGGTAATTTTTCTCCCATCTCAAGGAGATGAAGAAAAAATTGGTCTTTATTCATACGTAAAATATTTTCAACATGAGTTTGTTATTCAAGTGAGATGGCATTCTAATCATCCTCGTTATAATTATCACTATAAAAAATTCCAAAATGATTTCGTTCGCCCCTTCCAAAAGGACTATAATCTCTGTGTCGTTTTCCCACCATTTTTAAAAGAGGGGGGAGAAAAAGAGATATGTGAAAGATAACTCAACTCGTGTAGTCATTTTTATGCCCTTAAATTAATAAGAGAATTCCATGCACGTCGGCCTATCACCCAAGGGCATTGGGTGCTCACCCGAGGCACGCGCAAGCACCGAGTCTCTCCTTTATGTGAGTCTTATGAGAATGCATCATCTTATGATAGAATCAAATGCAGAAGGGAATAAAATAACTATAAAACATTCTAATAACCTAGAAAGAGTTGTCATCTCCTCGCATCCAGAGAAGAGAAATAACAAGTAGTATATATATATAACTCGGTTCATTTATAAAGGAAATTCATAAGGAATATACTAATGAACATGTATATGGTTTAAAATAGATCCTCATAATCATATCAACATGTTTTTGTACCACATTACATTCCATGAACCCATTACAGACTTTCATATCACAATGCAAAACTAAGTCATGCATCGAAATGGACTATGTCCCTTATAACCTAAGGATAATCATAGACCCATCCTTTTAAACACACCATCACTCCTAGAGTTCTCCTAATCCCTAACCCCTAGAACCCTCAATTATATTTCTTTAGAGCTTTTCCTCTCTTATCCCTCCTTCTTTTCTTTTATCTAGTGCTTGTATTTATAACCTTAGAACCATTTTCATGCCTTTCTAGTGATAGATTAGTTACCAAGTGTTGAAGTGGTCCTCTGTGGGAGCATGCCTTCACAGATCTGAGCTCTCCACTCTTTACAATGATGTATTCTAGAACCTTCCATCACATGCTTGGAATATTCCCTTTTTGATCCTACAGTCATCATGCTGGCACCTTATCCACAAGGGTCACACTTTTCTCGTGTTTCTCCGGGATATCGAATATGGCTAAGTCTAAAACCTTTCTTTCCATGTGCGCACATGCCATGTGTTCTACAAAACCCTTCTATAACCCTTCCCAGTGC
Source organism: Taxus wallichiana var. yunnanensis (assembly GCA_018340775.1). NCBI lineage: Eukaryota > Viridiplantae > Streptophyta > Pinopsida > Cupressales > Taxaceae > Taxus > Taxus wallichiana. The sequence continues at coordinate 382,516,454 of CM031233.1, read as the reverse complement.
ACCGTCAACCCATGTTTCCTTCTTCAACTATGTCCCACGCACCTACATGCCTTCTTTCACTTAGATAATATTGTGGGCCCCAACAACCCATAGAAAAGTGAATGTGACAATGGAAGAGAGGTGTGTGATTAAGTTTGATAATAACTTTTCCCTTAAAAATTTGAATTATAAGATGGGTAAGAGGTTTAGAAGATATGAGTGACGCAACCCTTAACAAAGTGAATTTCAAGATGGAAGCATGCGAAAGTGTTTGATAAACTCAACCCTTGACAAAGTGAATTCCAAGATGGAAGAGTGGCGTGATGTGATGAAGGTTCTCATCCTCTAACAAAGTGAATGCTAGAATGGAGGAGGGTTATAGTGACAAAAGTTTGAATGTGTTCAACCTCTAACAATGTGAATGCTAGAGTGAAGAAGTGAGGATAGATTGATTGCAAAATGCACTCTACCACCTAGCAAAAATGAATGCTAAATGGGAAGAGGGTATGAAAAAGGATTCGAATCATATGTGATGTGCTCAACCCTTAACAATAATTAGTTAATAAGGAAGAGGCTAATGAAGAGATAATATTCAAATAATAATAGTGTAAGTGTTGGAAAGAAGATATGATGAAGTGTCTAGAACCCAAAAATATGTTGTCAAGTTAGAAATGTGAAGAAATAAAACATATACAGTTTAACAATGATGTTGTCAAACTAAAGGATGCAAGAGGATAATGAATAGAAAATGTGATGAAATTGAGTTGTGACAAAGTGGAACACAACAACGTTGAGATGTGAGTTGTAAGATGAAATTTCTTGAGCGAGGACGTGGATATCCGCAACTCAAGACTTGATGTCGAAAAGAAGATGAAAAACTAAACTTTGGGAAGGTTATCCAAATGTTTAAGTGTTGAATGAAATGGGAGATGAACTCAAGGAGGTGAATACGAAAGATAGAAACATTTGATAATCGTGAAAGAGGAAGAATTAAATAAGTGAATAAAAACTCTAGATGATTGGAAGAAGATCAAATGGAAAAGATAATGAGGACAAAAATAAGAGAAGATTGAAATAATGAAAAGAGATGAAAGTTCTAAAAGGGGAAAATTGAGAGTAAAATGAAGGTTAGTGAATGAATGATGACGAGAAGAAAAGAATACAAGAACAGATGAAATGAGGATGAAAGTAGAATCCAAATAAGGATAGTTTGGAAAATGAAAAAAAAATAAATAAAGAAAAGTGAAAGATGGATCCCAAACAAGGAATATTTGGGAAAAATCAAGTGTGGAACACTACTACAAAAAGAAAGAAAAACAAAAGAAGAAAATCAAAAAGAATTTTTGTTTGAATGTTTGTTTGTGGCCTCTACCTTAGATTGGCTTGGACAATGTTTGGCTTCCTAGGTGGCTCTCAACTAGGTTTCAGCAAAATATCCAAGTGAGCACGATGCTATTGATATCTAACGGATTTACTTAACCCCCTTTAAAACCTTGAGAAAAGATCTTTCTCAGAATGAATCACATTGGGGTCACCACTAAGGATATATGTGACTCTAACTCACAAAGGCTTTACTAGTTAGGTAGGAGAAAAGGTTCCCGTTTCATCCACCATTTCCCTCAAGGTGTGGACTAATTTAGGGTTCCTAGAACCACCCCCTTTGTTGTAGCTTGAGGCTTATGTAAAGGGGGTTATGTTATAGTTAAGCGTTCGAGTCATAGCTCTTAACTAGACCTGTTAATTAAGTGTTTTAAATGTGGTGTTTTTTTATCTTTTGATTTAGGTGTGGTTTGGTTGAACTCCTTTGACAACCTACAGTTAGTATTTTTCAATGTTTAATCCACCTTGTGTGAGAGCGGGTCCTACAAACAATGATTAGAAAGTTTTCTCAAAATGAGGTAAAAATAACAAAACAAATAAACAAGACGACATAAGTGAACCCACATTTATGATTTCCAAGATCACTTTAAAAATTGTGAGGAAAGAGAATATGTGTGGGTTGGATTTGGTTAAGTGAAGTGTTAATTCCCAAAAACAAAAAATAGAAACAATCATGTTTTTTATTCCCGAGATCACTTAGAAAGCGTGAGGGAAGACCACATGCGTGATCGCTCAATGATATAATCTTACCAAAACTAAAACAATAAGAAAATGCACAAAAACACATGACAAAGGTTTATTCTGGGTTATAAAATGATAAAATGTGTACAAAATGGCTAAAAAGTATTTGGACGTCCAATAACAATAAAATTGCAACATTTACAATTATTGGGATAGAGTACGTAGAAATGTCCACGAACCCTACAAAAGCAAATGACACAGTTAATCCGACGAACAAAAGGATCGTAATGTAGTAAAAAAATGTAACTAAATAGAAAAAACTAATGAATTAGAGAAAATGAAAAAGAAAGAAACCAACATGTGAAGAAAATTAAAAAAATAAATTAACAATAATAATAATGAAAGAAATTAACTAAATAAAAAAATGAAATAAACTAAATGAAAAAAATACAAAGAAACTAAACTAAACTAAAACTAAACTAAACCTAAAACTATAAAAATAGAGTTTAGGTCAAATGCGTTGCAAAATGGGTGAAGGCATGCTAAAGCGATGGAGAGCTTAGGCGAGGTGGGAGCTCGGCGGCCAAAGTGAGCATAGATCTTAACAAAGGGGATCGAATAAAGCTCGGTGCCATTTTCGGGGCCTAGGGATCGCTTTTAGGGAGTGGGCTCGAGACAGGGAAGTGGGGAAGGAGGATAGGAGGGCACGAGGTTGGGTCTGGGGTCTATTTGTGAGCTTAGGGCTTGGGGTCGGGTAGGGGTCTCAGTGTATTGGGTGAGGCAAGCTTGGGATGGGGTAGGGGAAGGAGCGAGCTGAGATAGTGAGGATGGGATTGTGGGGTAGGGAGGAGCCGTGAGGTGGGAAGGAAGGTGGCTCGGCCGAGTTGGGTAGGGAGGGGGGGTAGTTAGGTTTTTTTTTTAAAATTGTTTTGTTTTTAAGATTTGTTTGTAAAGAAAAACAAAAATATATATAGATATTTATAAGATATGTTTTTTTAAAATAAAATCTAATTGTATTGGGTTTTTGTATGTGTAGGTAGTCCAATAAGAAGATACAATGGAAAGAAAACCAAACCTGCAAACGAAAGAACAAAATCAGTAAACAAAATTGGACCTACAAAAATGCAAACAAAACATAAGAAACCAAAGAACAAGAAATATATATATATATATATATATATATATGTGTGTGTGTGTGTATATGTATATGTATATGTATATGTATATGTATATGTGTATATGTATATGTGTGTGTGTGTGTGTGTGTGTGTGTGTGTGTTATGTGATCTAGTACAACTATGTTGTCAAACTGCACAAGTGCTTACTTCCAAATCTGCACAACAACATGAGCACACCAAAAACAAAGTCGAGAAATAAAATGAAAGAGGAGGGGTGTGAGTCCCACTGAGCGTGTAAAAATGTATACAAGGAAAATTATTGTAATAGAAAGATAAACAAACCAATAATGCAAACCTTCTAACAACCTTCTGTGAAAACCTCAAATAAGGGTCTCTTATAAGACCTTGCAAAATGGATGTCAGAAATGATTTTGGATGCTCTTGAGTGCTCTCCAAGCTTTGAATGCAAATGCTACAGACACAGTTAAATAGAGTTTTTGTATGTTAGATTCAAGAGGATTTGAAAAGAAGGTAAGCATGTAATTTACGGATCATTTTTATTGATTTTTTTATTTTTGCAGGTTGTGCGGTGCGACAGAGCAGGGGATCGAGACAAGGGCTTCTTCTAGGAGCTTGAAGGCTCACCACTACTTATGACAGATCGCAAGGTGCTCTTGGAGGACAGCTTGGGCATGGAGGTTGCTCAATGCTGGTGGAGCTTGTGGATTATGGTGTGTATGCAAGTTGGAGTTTACTTGGAGCACCCAACTCGATGGGCAAGGAATTCCACACAACAATGGACTCGGTCATAGTTTGGCCCGGTTTGTCCGCTACGATTTTTTTCATGGTTGGAGGTGTGTCATTTCAACTAGTTATTTAGAGTTCAATCTACTTTGAACAGAACTCATCTGGTTGGAGGTGCTCACCAATGGAACTTGGTTCCTTTATAAAATGACTCCCTACTTCCAATTAGCTTTGTATGAGCTCATCTTTTTGAAATTTGGTGGGAGCTATGTAGAAAACTCGGTCAACCTTAAAGCTCGACCTTCACAGCTCTCCTAATGTAATATTCAACCTAGTGTTAGAACCCTTCAAATTTGTTAATACATATAATATTATCTATAGCTAAGCAATCCTCTAGATTGAGAGGCAAAACCCTTGTTGGGGAAAAAATCTATTCTTGTAGTAAATTTTTCCTAGTGCAAGGTGCACCAGTGTAAAAAAATTGTGTTCCAAACACCTAGAACAAATAGGAGGTTGTGGGGAGGCAGGGATGGGGCTGGGAAGTTACAGGAGGCTACACAGCTCTCAATTGCTACAAATGCTTCTCCAATCTCCTCTATCTCTTCTGCTCTCTCTTTCCACACCTTCTCTACTCACAGTCTAGATTAACTAGCTCTAGTACCAAATGTAAAATAGGGATGGAAGCCTGTAGTATTTTATTAATCAACCAAATCAATTACAAAGGTGGAGGGTGTTGTAGACACCTAAATTGGGTCACACTCCCTTGGCTCCCCATCGAATAACCAACTCAAACATATTTACCTAACCATGGCCCCTTCCACCCCACATTAATAGTAATTTAATTAAATTAATTAAATCAATACCCATCCTCACAATATTCATTACTTAATTATTTTAATTAAGCTAATTTCCACCTCACCTAGCTACTCGACCCTAGACCTATTCTTGGCATGTTTCCATAACTAACTTAGATTTGGTCCCACTTACCTTAGTGAGAAAAGACTTAGTTCAACCCTAAAAATCAATGCCTATTATCCCTCTAACCATATTCCCACTCACAAAAAGGAAAATTCCACTTTGATCTGAAGAATAGAAAAATCTGGTAGAGATGATTGCCAAGATTTGTTATTTTTAGTAAACCTAGAGAATCCCACCTTAACCGACGCCGGTCACCCCGAAACCGATGTTGGTCAACCCAAAACTATCATCGGTTACCATTTATTCACCTTAGCAACCTTTTTTTTGGGTTGGCACATTTTGAGATCAAAGGGACAAGAAGAGAGTTGCATGCAAGTATAACCAGAGCCTTTTCACACCTACAGACATCCATAGCCAACACCAAGATAGATCCAGAAGCATAGCACTCATGGAAGCATTCTAGGAAGCACTACTGTGGCACCAAACACCATTCTTCTGATCAACTGCCATCACCCTTCAGCCATCAAACCTACATCACAGTAAGTGTATCTTCTACTAGCATAGTCTATTTCAGTATAATAGCCTTTGTTACTTTTGTTATCAGTTTATACTTTGCATGTTCATTTCCCATCCTCTACCTACTTGTAGACTCAGCCATTCCTCTACCCACACCACCAAATCACCCATTCTCACCTACTACACACCTCTGAGTATACCTAAGACCTTTATAGACCTCCCTATCCACCCTTCCATCTCTTTTTAGCTTCATTTCAACTCCTATAATCAGATCTCATTGAGTTCCTTTCACCCCGACCCTACCGACACTGGTCACCCATGATTGTCGTTGGTCCCTTCTAAGTCATCGTCGATTACACCCGACCAACATCGGTCTCTATGTTTTACACCTGTTCCAATAACAGATCCAAACTACCTTCCACCAAGTAGCCCAAACAACCCAAAACCTGACCCTGACCGGTTCCTAACACTCTAAAACTGACCTACCCTTCGAGATATATGACCGTAGCCTTTCAGCTCGTTATGTTAGATTTGCTTATTGTTCTTGAATGAAATACCTAAATCATATCAAATACAGTAGGACTTTGTTTATTTATTGCATTAATTTGTTTTAAACAATGGATTGACAACCATCTAGGGAGTATCACACTTCCTGGATCTAGCACACGCTAGGCAGTCCACTATCATATATTATTTAACTCTTCTTTTGTGGTCTTTTTTTCTATTTCAGGTAGTTCCTCCCAACCAAAAGGAATCTCTCATAGTCAACATTAGATTGAGAAGTCAGAATGTGCGTAAAAACCATCAATTGACTAGCAATAACAGGTATTCCTCCTCAGCCCATAACCCTTATTTGTTTCATCTCAATAACATAAAGAAAATAGTGAAACATTTTGGCACGCCTAGTGGGACCCATCCGGGGTTCCTTGCATTTTTCTTCATTCCTAGGTAAATATTGTGTGTTTTTTTACTTTATAAACTTATTCACACTAAATTTATTTCCCTGTAATCCTCTCTTCTTCTAATTGTCTAAAACAACATCTATTTTTTGGTGCTTAAAATGAACCATTTCTTCTTTCTTGCATTCACATAAGTAGTGAAAGAGAACGTTCCTACCTATTCATCATTTTCTTCATCGAACATAATTTGTCGATTTGGGTTTAAAATCAGTTGCATTTCATCCTTTTATGTTGCATTTAGCTCAAATTAAAATTAGGGAAACCTATATGCTAGAAGTCATGCCCAGCTGATGGTTGACACAAAGAATTGTAGCAAAGCACTCTCTTTCTTCTTCTTCTACCAAACTACACAAAATTGAAAAAAATACACATCTTCTTAAACAACATCTCACTCGGAAGAAGTTTTCAATGATCACACAATCAATGGATTGATAGTGGGCACCCATCTGGTTACTTCGTCTAGTCATTACCTCAGAGGATGTCCCGCCTGCAATAACATAACCTAAAACCTCTCCTTTTAGATATCCTTCTTCGTAGGAAGCCTTCCTCACCAAAAACTCTACTCTAAATTCATGAGTCAATCTTCTAAATAGCATAAGCTCAACACATTAAAATCACTTGTTGGATACATGTTTTTAGCATTTGATTGACATGTGTTTTGAGGTGTGAGGATACGTCTCTCCATTTTCCATTATTTTTCCTTACACACTCCACAATCACAGTTGGAGTATTCTAACTTCTTCTGAGTGTGTTAGGACCTCATTATATCATCTCTAGGCTTCTAGGTTGATCATTCATCTGATCTCAGTTCACAACAATCTATTTTCTTGCATTCTTCAAATTTTCACAGTAACTAACATCAGTTTATTCATCGACATTAGTTCTACCTAACCACCATCGGTTCCCTATCCTTTTGGTTAACTTGCCCAAGGGACACCTATTCTCATCTTCTTCACTGTTTTGAGTTTTTTTGAGTCTTTGTACTCTCTATACTCTCATAAATTGTCATCATACAACTTATCTATTTGACATTCATCATTTTTGCCCCATTTGGCCAAATTATTCTTCTCTCATAAGAATCGACCTTGGTTATCCCCGAACCAACATCACCATCCCGAACCGGCATCGCTTACCCATTGTTGAATCTCAACTAATACATTACCCAAATCCACCTATAAACACTTATTTTCTTCATTCCTACTCCTTGTGTCATCTATAGGATACAACATCACCTAATATACATTCATTCACATGGTGTTGACTTGTAATCAAGCTAATGCTCTTATATTCCACGCTAGTCGTCAACCACTCCCACCTAGTCCTTCACCACCCTCTATCTTGTCACCCATGGATCCAACCCTACCTACCATCATTTCCACAAGTGACGAGGAACTTACACAACTCCTCTATTAGAATCTCATGGCCTTACATTTCTACCTTTCCCACTCTTCCACCTAGGACTCTTCAGGTTAGTTGATATATGGCATGCCTATATCCATCTCTCCTACCCTTATTCCTACTTCTACATTAGCCCCTACTAATGCATCGTTACCTTCACTTGCTTCACCGTCGGTGGTTTCATAGCTAGGCCCCATACCCATTATAACCACTACATCTATAGTATCGATTGTACTCGTAGTATCTATTGTACCCTCATTGAACACCTAGACCATAACCCCATCCACACCCATTGTCTCACAGATACCAATTACAACACAACCACCCATGGTTTCGGCGACCCCTACTCTACTCCATAATCTTATCCTCTCCATCCCTCAATCTCCGCCCCATCACTAATAGAGTCACTGGAACCTTCACACCTACATATACATATTATCAACAACCCCCTATCTCTTCCATCACTCATTCTGGATATATGCCCTCTATGTCAATCCCCTATTCTCAACCTTCCTATTTGGCACCACCATACACTAGAATGCCACCCACATCACATGTTCAATACCATCCCTCCTATGACATAGGAGGAGCCCTTCCATCATAGCCTACCAATGACCTCATCAAATTAATTATGGAAGTGTTATCCCGTAAAATTGACAAGGGCAATTTTACCGATAACCATACCGAAATTTTGTCCCAATCCCTCGTTAGGGATCCCTTGCGTTTGAAACGTTGTAAAATCCCTTCCCGGGAAATCTGGTTTTTCGAACTTAGTCTTTTGAGCCTTTTTTGGCTGGGCGCATGAAATTTCTATGTAACACCAACTTTTGGTGCGCCCCCTTTAAAACCTTTGGCGCGTGATTTTCAATGTTAACACAACTTTCGGTGTGCCAAAGTGTGTTGAGCCTTCCCTGCGTGTGCTAAGACGCATGCGCCATTGTGTTGGCACAACGTTTGTTGCACCACCTTTTGGTGCGCCAAAGGGCGCACATAATCTTATTGCAACACAATGCTTTGGTGCGCCAAAAGGCACACATAATTTCCTGTCGACATAGCGTTTGGTGCGCCAAAGGCGCACTTTATTTCGTGTTGGCAGGTGTTTTGGTGCGCCAAAGGGCGCACGCTTTTTCCTGTCGACAGCAGTTTTCATGCGCTTTTCAAAAGTGGGTGGCGCATTAATGTCCAGCTAACCTATATATATATGGTTTGCGCGCCCAAATGTCATTTTCACTATTCGCTGTGCACGTGATTTTTCTGAGCCTGTCAGCCTCTGCCTCATCATTTTCAACACGTTGTGGACCCGTGCTCAAGATTTTCAATATTTATCCGGGTAAGAGGTTCTTTTCTCGTCCATGTGCTTTATTTTCTGGTTTTTGGCTTGCTGGTTGGTTTGTTGATATGCATTTGTTGAGCTAGCCCTCCCCTGTGCCGTCTTTCCTTATTTGTTTCCTCCCATCCCTCTTTCCAGATCTGCTGGTAGAGGGTGTTAGTTTGAAAGCTTGGTCTGAAACCCCTTTGGCTTGAACCATTGAATATCCCAAGGCAGCCTTAGAACTGAAAAGAAAGAAGGGTTGAGCCATATGAAAAAACACTGTTTTTCCCTTAGGCGCACTCACGCTAAGCGTGCAACATCATATAAACAAATGCGCCCCATGGCGCATCTCGTCCCTCTCGCAAAGATAACTAGAACCCGCGCCAATGGCGCACCCATCATGCTTGTTGCATCAAGTTTTCATACGCCCTCAAGGCGCCTCTTCCACATGCTGCACAAGCTAAACTTGCGCTCCTTTGGCGCACCATCATTCAGTGCTGCATCGCCTTTCCATGCGCCCTTAGCGCCCTGCGCCCATGCAACACAAGTTATATCTGCGCCAAGTATAGTCGTAAAAGCGCAGGCGCATCGCTCCTTTCAATAACATTCGTGTTGTGTAAACCCTCCGTGCGCCGCGCCATATTTCCTTTGGCGCATGAAAAGTCCCTGTTACACGCTTTTCCCATGCGCCAAAGGGCGCACCAAATCCCAATGTAACATGCAAGGTCCATGCACCTTTGGCGCATCCTGTCTCCATGCAACACGATTTTCTTATGTGCCCTTTACTAAAATGCACTCTACAGTATACATGCGCCATGCGCCTTTGGCGCCAGTTTAATCTTTGCAACAACCCTTTCCCATGCGCCCTGCCTATTTAGCCCCGTAAAGCTATATTTTCCCCGCGCCCGAGCCTAAAAATCTCTAACTCTTTCTTCTGCTAACATTCCAATGGAAGATCAAATGGCTAATTCAACTTTTTCGGATTGGGTCTCGCTTCTTCTTCATGCAGATCAACAGATAATCTTAGAAGAACATATGTCTACATCCAGCAAGAGACCCACCAAATCAAAAGGGAAGGCTAAGCTTACTGAGGAAGAGATGAAGTATAAATATCAAAGGGTCAGAATGCCCGAGTCACAGGCCGAATGCAGCATGGATGTCAGAGACTCAGAATTGGGGCATGTCGACATGGAGGAATTCTGGGCCAGAACTCAGAAAGTTACAAGGAGTCCATGGATGGACAAATTGATAGGCAGTGCCCTGCACTTCACCGAGGAATCCCCACAAGACAGTCAACAATGAATTTATAATGGTGGTTGCTCAGTCTTACAACAAAGACACCAGATGTGTCGAAAACAGTAAGGGCGAGGTAGTCATTAACCTCACTGCCCATCATTTTGAGATGATACTTGGCATCCCTCACCACCGGCACTTCGTGGCCGTCAGCCAAGCAGAGTGCATCAAGGCCTGGGAAGACAATGAAGACCAATGCATGCAACTAATGAACGAAGTCTACTTGAAGAACAAGAAGGTGGTAACCCGATGGCCCCAAATCATCCACCGCAGTGACTTCTCAGAAGAGCTCAGCGATACCATTACCTTCCTGAGCAGGGTCTTCGGGCTCTCTGACACCCATTACTTCCATAAATGGATGCTGCGCTACTTGGAAACAATGAATAAGAATGTGCCTGAGCAACGCTTTTGCTGGGGGAAATTATAAGCAGCACCATTTCTGAGCAGTTACAATAGTTCAGCACAACGGGAGTATTCCATATGAACTCCTACGTGGTCTACGCTGCAGCATCAGAGAGGGATTATCCAGGCCTAGCACGAAGTGGAGTTTGGCCTCAGGTCAAAATATATGAGTATTATCCAGAGTTGAAGCTGGAGAATAGCATCGCCCAATTTGCCAAAATCAACGATGCATTCTTTTATCACATCATCTGCCTATTGAGGCCAAATCTGACTCATGGTCGTACGACCAAAAACATAGTGGCAGCCACGGAGAAATGGGGAGCCCTGTTCACCCAATTTCCTACATTCACCTATCTGAGGGCTGCCAACTTTTTGGGAGAGCCAACCAGGCTACCAAGGTATGCTGGGCCTAAGCTGATTCTGCTGGAGCTGTCAAGGCAGCTAATCACATACCACGAAAAATGCCTGAAAAGGAAGAAGGGTGGAACTCCTTTCCCCCTCACAGTGGGCCGATACACATGCTCTACCCACCACAAGGTGAAGGAAATGTTTGCAGAGCTGGAGTTACTCAATTTGAAGCATGACTTCCCAGCCAGGCCCACCTTCGACCCAAGGGGCTGCCTACCAAGAGCAAAGCTTGATCCGATCCATGTTCCTCAGATCGAGGATATTTATATTGACGTCCTCCATGAGGTAGAGCTCAGAAGAAAGGATCATTCTCACCTAGCATTGGCAGAAATTATCCAGTATGGGGTAGCCATTGTCCCCAAAGGCTACCAAACAATAGAAGATGAAGTGGACAAGGTATATAATGATACAGATGGGGACGATTGGCCCTTTCCGGCCATTGATAGAACTAAGGCTCCTCAGACAATTGAGGAGAGGGTCAAGGAAACTCTGCGTAGGACAGAGCACTGGTGCCGGATGAACGGCCTAATCTACCTCGGGGTAGATTTCACAACCTCCCCATTGGGCAACGCACCTTCACGGTCCAAAAAGTAGCTTAAAGGCAAAGGTGTAGAAGGTGAATCCAGCACCATTCAGGAAGAAGCCCCCGAGAGTCCTCTTTCCACAGCGCCATAACAGGTAATAACTCTGGATTCGCCAGAGAAAGAAGCAGCAGGGGATAGTCCAATTGGCCCATCCACTCAGGATGTCGGCATTGCTACCACAACAGAGGTCCCTTCTATCCCTTCTTCTTCTCTTCCTTCCCCTCCTCGAGTGACTCAAGCGACCATCCCTTTGGTCGTGTCCTCCGCCCCTTCTTCTACTCTTTCCCCTGCTTCTTCGTCTATCTTCTCTTCCCTCACTGATCTTTCCTCCTCCATTTCTTCCCTCATCTCCGAGCTCCCTTCCCTTCCTATGTCTTCCGCAGCTGCAGTTTCCCTTCCTCCCGTGGACACTTCTTCGGCTATTCTCTCAATGCCGCCTCCGCGTGTCTCCACGTTTTTCCCCTCTTCTACTGCAGCTGCCCCTCCTCTATTTCTGGTCCTTCTTCCATAGACCAGCCTGATCTCTCAAAGAATGAGCCAAAGAAAAGAGGAAAGTTCCCATCGCTCCGATGGACTTTTCAGTGATCCCAACCAAAGGGGCAAAGAAGTCAAGCCTCGCTTGCACGCTTCTCTAAAAGTGTCAGCAGTGAGAGAATCATGGAAATTACATACCCCGATCCCCTCAAAGAGAAGAAGGATCTGTCTCCGACAGATTTTACCGTGACCCAAGTCACAATGGGGACATCTTCTGAAAGTCTCCAGGGGGAAGCTCTTTCCGCGGTCGACGCCCTTTGTCAAAAGCTTCAAGAAACAAAAGAAGAGAAAAGGCTACTAAAAGAGCAAAACAAATATCTGCTCCAAGCCTTACAGAAGATGGGTAGTGCGCCTCCCACAACTGCCACCGAAACTTCTGAGCTTCTCAGCCAGGAGAAAATCAACGAATATACAAAGATTGGTGAGCAAGGTATGGCCGTTTCTGCTTGGAGGAGCCAAATCCTCAAGGACAGTGAAAGAGTGATCGCCGAGTTTGTCAATTTGTATCTGAGCATCGGAAAGGCGAACAAAGAGCTCCAAGCATTAGCGGGGCCCATATCAGAAGAGCTAGATCATGCTAGACTCCAACACGAGACCTTTCAATAGATGTTCGACTGTTCAGTCAAAGATCTGGTCAAGTTCGGTGTCTTCGGCCATCCAAGGGCCCTCAACAAAACCATGTCCACTCTGGACTACCGGGTGGATCAGCTTGAATTTATTCTGGAAAAAATCGACAAGGTAAAGGAAGCAGCCCTGGATGCAATGCACCAAATGGAGCGAATTGTTCTCAACATGTCTCCAGGGTTGCTCACTCCTTCCTTTATCTTAAGGTCAGCTGATGAAACCATCCGGATCTTCAAGGAGATCGCTTCTCAAGGAACAGGGCCAGAGGTCACATTTGACACTGAATCTATCAACAACCTCGCTCCGCTCTCGTAGGGACTTCATCGGGTTCCTCATTGAGGCGGAAAAGATTATTCCAAACTCCCAGAGAAGCTCATAGATGAGCGGGAGACTTGTGAGGCAATCAGCGAACTGCACAAGGATCCTTCTCAGGATCAATTTGGGCCAATGATTAACAAGTTTTTGGAATACCGCGCTCAGTTCCATATCTCATCACCTGAGCAGCATCAAAAGCAGGCTACTCCCTTTCGGCCGCAGGATGATGACGACGAGTAGCTGCTCCTCCTTCTTCTTCTTCTTCTCTCTCTTCTCCGACTTTCTTGTTGGAATGTCTGAAGTATGTTGATGCAAATGATGACATCATCCATGTTGCATCATGGGATGATGTCATCCATCAAGTTGTAAAAAGTCAACATGACTTTTAGATATTTTGTAAATATCTTTGTAAATAGTTGTTGGCTCCTTTTTGCCTTCTTTTCTCCTCTTTTTCTATAAATACCCCAACACTTGTTGTGTTGAGGGATGGATGAATATCTTTCAGATGAGAAATAGGAGTAAGGAGAAAAGACTTTGAGCTTTTTGTAACAGAACAAATTAGTAATACAATATTTGGACTTTGTGCTGAATACCTGTGTTATATACATTAGATCTTTCTTATGTTAGATCTGTGTATTTATTCTGTTGGATCTGCTTCTATTTTATTGTCATTTATTTATCATCAGTATTGCTTTGTTTATTTATGCAAGTAGGTTTGGCTCTGTTTACTACCAACCCAAAAACATAAATCTTCTGACCTTTCTGCTTTGGAATTCATTTCTTTTCTCCCTTCGGACCTGTTCCTTCTTCCTCCTCTCTTTCATTCCTTTCTCTTCGCAGCCGGAAATAAACCTACTGGGATGAGATCCCAAACCCCCGAAGGTAGAATCTGTGAGACTTGCATAGATTCCTGCTGGTAGAATAGCAATAAACCGCCGCTTTCATTGACTCAAAGAGGGGCTATGCCCCGCACACCGTTGGCTCGCTTATCCATAGATCTCGCCCAAGCGATGACATTTTTCGGACAACAACGCAGCTTTAGCACTCCCTGGGATCGAATAGATCCGCTCGATCTATGATGGTAGTAAGATAAAAAATCAGAAAAAATCAGAAGATTGCTGCCTGTTTGCAAATCTGAACTTTTGTTAAAAATCCAAAAATTTGCAAAAGTGCTCAAATTAAAAAATTTTCTTCTGAGAGTCATAGATCTGGTCCAGTTAAAGATCTTTAGTTCGCTGAGTTTTTACAAAAAATCAGTATTTTGCCGTAGATCTGAGTTTTGACTGTTTGCAAAAAGTTTGAAACCCTCTGAAAAAAGTTAAAATCAGATCCGAAAATCAGCTTACTAATCTTCCCTGCCATCTTATCCTCGTTGTTATTTGTCATTTAACCGCAATCGGTTTTCTGAAGAGGATAGTTTTAAATATTTAGAAAAGTATTTGCTGCTGGTTTTTGTCAGAAAAACCAGAAAATCAGCAAGTACAACCAAAAAGAAAGTTTGAATCTGCGCCATAACATTGCAGATCTGGAAGGAACACTGGCGAGTGAACCTTTTACGCGCAGCAGGAGAGCCCGTGGAGAAGCTGATCCTACTTTCGATCTGCTTCAAAGGCACAATTTCAGCGTAACACCGGCACGTTTTTCAGCGCTAAGCTCAGCTAGCCGGTCATCCAGGAGTGTCTCACCTTCACGAAGAAAAGTCTTTTTCAGCAGGGGGCATCCACATCCCTTTGTAGTGCCTCATTACTCAAGGAACCACACTTCCAGCCTCGTGTTCTCTTTCCGCTTTTCGATGGCGGTACCATGGGGAAACGCGATGGGTCCTTTGGCTTTACCACATCCAGCTTCACGCGCTCCTCGGAAATCGAAAGAATTTTCCTAAATTCGACGAGAGCGGAAATCAAAGCATGGATTCCCACATATCTAGCATTCATCATGTCGTGCAGTATTTTGGATGTGACCCACGAAGATGTGTCGGTTCACCTTTTTCTAGAAACCCTACAAGGACCTCGCAACCGAATGGTTTCAAGATTTGCCGGCCGGATCTATCACCACCGGGCCACCTTACGGATGCTTTCAAGATAGATACAAGCCTTCGTGAGGATGCATTTGCATTATTATCATGGATCACTCACCAAGAAGGAGGCGAATGAGACCATGCGCGATTTTGTCACCCGGTTCAATGCACTAATCAACCGTGTCCCCGCCATGCTTCCAACGCCGAAAAAATCAAAAGTGTTTCTTCAGAACGCTATGAGCTCGAAAGTTAGTTTCTTGCTCCTTCAGAACGAATTGCCACCTTGGTTCTCGCCTGCCGCTGCCATTCACATAGAGGATAATCTGATAATATCCGCGAAATTAAAAAGGAATCACCAAGCCTAAATCTTCGGCCCCGTGCCCATTACTTTGTCCGATCCAAAGATTCCAAAAGATGGCGAACGATTTGCTCACATTGAAGAAACAGCTTGGCCCAGCCTCTCCCAGCCTCCTCATACCGGATATTCCGCGAGGAATTTCATTCCTAACAATGTTTCACAAAGACCGCGCTTACCTACAGCTGCTCCGCGGTTGGCACTTGAGGCTCCTCCGGTCAATGCTCTGGCCGAGATTGAAGAAGAAGAGCAGTATATGAAGAACCTTCGTCTCAAGGTGAAGATGATCAAGATGTCGGTGAACCGACTGGCGACTCTACTATCGGGTATATGGAATTTGATGAGGAAGAATCTGATGAAGAAGAGGGTACTCAGGGCTATGCAAGCGACAGTCATATGCTGTTTTTACTCGCTCGCAAGGAAAAGAAGTGGAAGTTGCTGCCCATGTCCAGCAGGAGAAGGCCGTGTCAAACGCGCCTCCGATCATTGCTAAAAGAGGTAATCCTCTTCCTACTCAACTCCCTGGCAAATCTTTTACAAAGAAATCTTTTCCCCCTATCTCTCCTCCAAATCAATCCTCTCACATTCCTACTAAGACCACCAATCCTATTCCATCATCGCGAGGTGAGGGACTCATTCCTTTACCAACGCAACCCTTGGCCACATTTGATATTATAGATCATGCAAAAAAGACCAAGATCCAAATGTCTGAAGCTGAGTACCTTCAGTCAAACCCCGAACAGCTTGTAAGATTGACTAAGTATATCCAAAGTCAAGCTGTTATATCTAATCAGGTTTCCCCAAAAGGAATCCTTTCCATTCCCCCTGAATCTCATATAAATGTAGCTTCAACATCTGCGTCAGGCAAGATAGAGCCTTTCTATCTCTCTCTGCTGATCAATGGACACAAGCTGAGTAATTGCATAATTGATTCCGGGGCTTCTGACAACGTCATGCCGCAAAAGTCACCCATGCTTTGGGCCTCACTCTTACCAAGCCTTTCGGCAGGTGTTATTCATTGGAAACCAAGCAAGTTCCGTTGGTTGGCCAAATCAAAGACGCGCAATTTGCATTTGCGGCCTTCCCGGATAAAAGAGTAAAAATGACAGTCCTCGTTGCTGACATTCCGGCAGCCTATGGAATTTTGCTGGGAAGAAGTTTTTGCAGCGAAGTTGGTGGAGAAATTCATATGGACTGGTCTAAAGCTAGAATTCCAGTCAAAGGCGTAATGCAAACTTTGGAGCCGGAATCCCAAAAGAAGTACTTGGTCACTAGCTCTGAAGACCCCAAAGCTCAAATCCTTTTTGAATCATCAGGGATGGGGAATTACTTCTTATCTACCGAGACGGATAAAACGGTGTCCTCGTTCAAGAAGGAGATCTTAATAAAATCTGGACATTGCAATTCGATGGCAGCTGTGCAACTAGTGGATGTGGCACCGGGGCCGTGCTGATATCTCCTGAGGAAGAAGTCATTCCTCTCTCTTTCAAATTGCAGTTTTTCAACACTAACAATACTGCTGAGTATGAATCTCTCTTACTCGGTATGCAAGCCGCAAAAGAAAGAGGAATTAAAAATCTAAAAGTGCAAGGTGATGCTGAGCTAGTTGTAAATCAGGTCAAAAGGATTTACCAAGTAAAGAATGAAAGGCTCAGACATTACCGTAATGCGGTATGGGACAGCATTGAAGAGTTTGATGCCTTTTCAATTGAATCTATTCCAAGAGCCCAAAATGACATGGCTGATTCATTGGCTGTTTCAGCATCTCTCATGCTCCCACACCCAGGTTTGAAAATGAACAAGTACACCATTGAGGTGGTTTTCCACCCGAGCGTACCAGACAATTCTCAGCATTGGCAGGTGTTCAACGATGATAATCAACTCATTGCTTTTCTGGAGAAGGCAGAAAATTTTAAAGAATTGCACTTTGAAGGGTCTACTTCCACTTGCCGTGAGTCAGTCACCGATCAAGGCAATGAATCTGAAGGTAACGATGGCATATGTCAGCTCAAGGGAAATAAAATTCCAAAGGGCCTGGTTTCTCTGGAACGCCTGTTCGACAGGCATGACCGTTTTGTAAAAAAGAAGAAGCGGGACGACCCTAGCTCGTCCCCAGAAACCGAACCGGTCAATATAGGTTCGATAGAACACCCGCAATTCGTGAACATTGGCAAATGTTGCACGCCTGAAGAGAAGTGAAAATTTGTCAAGTTGCTGAAAAAATATATGGATGTATTGGCATGGTCCTATGCCGATTTAAAGTCCTTCAAGCCAAAGGACGTTCAGCATGATATTCCGTTGAAAGACGATGTCAAAGCCTTCCGCCAGAAGCAGAGGCACTATAATCCCAAGATTTCGGTACCATCCAGGCCAAAATTCAGAAGATGCTGGACGCAAGAATCATCTTCCCTATCCATCACAGCACTTGGGTAGCAAATATTGTGCCAGTACGCAAGAAAAACGGCGAGATACGCATATGCGTAGACTTTCAAAATTTGAATCAAGCTTCGCTGAAAGACAACTACCCTCTTCCGATAATGGATCAAGTTCTGCAAGCAGTAACTGGATCAGAGATGTTGTCCATGCTTGACGGTTTTTCGTGTTACAATCGATTGAAGTTTCACCAAGATCGCTTTAAAACAAAGATTCACTACTCCTCGGGTACATTTGCCTACAGCAGATGCCTTTCGCCTAACTAATGCGCCGCCACCACTTTTCAATGCGGGCCATGGACTTCGCGTTCAAAGGTATGATGGGGAAAGTCATTGTGGTTTATTTAGATGACTTAACTGTGTTCTCTAAAAATGAAATGATCATTGTGATCATTTGGAGCAAGTGTTGGCCAGGTGCCGAGAACATGGGATTTCCCTAAACCCAAAAAAGTCTATTTTTGGAGTCACGGAAGGGAAGTTGCTAGGCCATGTGGTTAGCAAAGAAGGAACAAAGATAGATGCCGAAAGAGTTAAGGCTATTCAAAGCCTTACTCTGCCTACAAGCAAGACTGGTGTTCATTCTTTCTTTGGAAAGGTGAACTTTCTCAGGCGTTTTGTTCCTGACTTTGCCGAGAAGACCCGTCACATATTGAACATGATGAAGGGGTCACCAACTTTCAGATGGAGTGAAGAGGGGAAAAGGTCATTTGAAGAAATAAAAGCTTCCGTTGCTCATGCACCAGTCCTGGTATGTCCAGATTTCTCCAAGGACTTCATCATGTATAGTTACGCATCTGAGCATACTGTGTCCGCAATCTTAATGCAAAAGAACTCGGAGGATGTTGAATCTCCAATCGCGTTCATGAGTTCTCCTCTCAAGCCTCACGAACTGAAAATGACTCAACTGGAAAAGCATGCCTTCGCCGTCGTCAAAGCAGTGAAGAATTTCAGGTATTACATTCTAAACTCGCATACGGTAGTGCTGGTCCCAGACACGGCGGTGAAATCAATTCTAACTCAGCAGGAGTTAGGAAGCTTGCGAGGAAATTGGATCGCAAAGGTCCAGGAGTATGACCTGGATATTAAACCAACCAAGCTGGTAAGGGGCAAGGGCCTGTGTCAGCTAATGGCTGAAAACAAAGATTCAGAAAACCCTGGTGAAAGGGGTGACTACACCGATGAAACACAGGACCGGCAGGAAGAGCCTGATTCTCTGCCTCTGGTTCTATTTGTTGCAACTAGTGATGAGTGGTACTCCGACATCGCTTTCTTCCTTACCTACGGCGAATGCCCGATGCACCTAACTGCAAAGGAGAAGCGCACTATAAAGCTCAGAGCGGCTAAATATGTCATCTGGGATGACGGCTTATATAAACGTGGGATAGATGGCATCTTTTTGCGATGTGTTGACAAACCCCAGCAAGTAAAACTACTGGAAAGTTTTCACAATTCAGCTTGTGGAGGGCATTTCTCTTCCTCCGTAACTGCACACAAGATCATTCGAGCTAGGTACTATTGGCCGACGCTCTTCCAAGATACAGCCACCTGGGTGGCGAAATGTGAACCCTGCCAACAATTCGTTGGCAAGCCCAAGTTGGCTGCCTTTCCCCTAAGGCCGGTCATTATCAATGAACCATTCAGGCAATGGGGAATTGATTTTATTGGCGCACTCAATCCTCAATCGAGTGCCGACATAGCTATGTCCTTACAGCAATGGATTACTTTACCAAGTGGGTGGAAGCCATACCTGTCAAGCATGCCACTTCTGAGGTGGTTTGTAATTTCATTAAAGAAAATATCATTGTCAGGTTCGGCGTTCCAAACAAAATCGTTGCTGATAATGCTTCTAACTTCTCTTCACGAGAGGTTATTAGTTTTTGCTATGAATATGGTATAACTTTGGCTCACGCCTCAGATTATTATCCTCAGGGAAATGGTCAGGCGGAATCCAGTAACAAGAACTTGGTGACCATCATACGGAAGTTAGTAGAGGAGAATCAGCGAATGTGGCACAAGTCTTTGTACGACGCTTTGTGGGCCGATCGTATTACTCCCAAGAGATCTCTCGGCATGTCACCTTTTCAAGTGTTATATGGCATTGATGCCGAGCTTCCCATTTCTCGCGAACTTCCTCGCTCTGCGCTTGCACACGAGCTATCAAGATGAAACTTTCCAAAGTTCTCTTGAAAAGAGAATCATGTATCTGGCAGAACTTGAAGAAAAGAGAGTGAAGGTGGTCGATAGGATCACTGAACATCAGAATCAAGTTAAGAGGCTTTTTGATAAGAAGGCCAAGCAAAGGGATTTTCAAGTGGGAGATCTCGTCCTTTTGTGGGACAAGCGAAGAGAACCAAAGGGCATGCATGGAAAGTTTGATTCCCTGTGGAGAGGGCCCTTCAAGATCAAGCAACTCAACGGAGAGAATAGTTTCTATCTCTCATATCTGATGGAACCAAACTCCCGCTTCCTTATAGCGGGCAAAGATCTCAAGATCTTCGTGAAGTAGAGCTTTCTCTCTTCTTTGTATACTTTGCTTTGCTTTGTGTGTGTGTTTGCTTCCGCTGTGTGTGTTGTTTTGCTTTTGGTTTGTGTGTGTTTTCTTTTTCCCCCTCCGGTCGCCCTTTTTTTTGACTCAGTTACCCAATGGATAGGCACATGAGAACTGGGATTCTCTACCCCCGAGTTCACTCAGGGATAGTCCCCAGAAAGAGCCAGCTGTTATCCCGTAAAATTGACAAGGGCAATTTTACCGATAACCATACCGAAATTTTGTCCCGATCCTCGTTAGGGATCCCTTGCATTCGAAACGTTGTAAAATCCCTTCCCGGGAAATCTGGTTTTTCGAACTTAGTCTTTTGAGCCTTTTTTGGCTGGGCGCATGAAATTTCTATGTAACACCAACTTTTGGTGCGCCCCCTTAAAACCTTTGGCGCGTGATTTTCAATGTTAACACAACTTTTGGTGCGCCAAAGTGTGTTGAGCCTTCCCTGCGTGCGCTAAGACGCATGCGCCATTGTGTTGGCACAACGTTTGTTGCGCCACTTTTGGTGTGCGCCAAAGGGCGCACATAATCTTATTGCAACACAATGCTTTGGTGCGCCAAAAGGCGCACATAATTTCCTGTCGACATAGCGTTTGGTGCACCAAAGGCGCGCTTTATTTCATGTTGGCAGGCGTTTTGGTGCGCCAAAGGGCGCACGCTTTTTCCTGTCGACAGCAGTTTTCATGCGCTTTTCAAAAGTGGGTGGCGCATTAATGTCCAGCTAACCTATATATATATGGTTTGCGCGCCCAAATGTCATTTTCACTATTCGCTGTGCACGTGATTTTTCTGAGCCTGTCAGCCTCTGCCTCGTCGTTTTCAACACGTTGTGGACCCGTGCTCAAGATTTTCAATATTTATCCGGGTAAGAGGTTCTTTTCTCGTCCATGTGCTTTATTTTCTGGTTTTTGGCTTGCTGGTTGGTTTGTTGATATGCATTTGTTGAGCTAGCCCTCCCTCGTGCCGCTTTCCTTATTTGTTTCCTCCCATCCCTTTTCAGATCTCGGTAGAGGGTGTTAGTTTGAAAGCTTGGTCTAAACCCTTTGGCTTGAACCATTGAATATCCCAAGGCAGCCTTAGAACTAAAAAGAAAGAAGGGTTGAGCCATATGAAAAAACACTGTTTTTTCCTTAGGCGCACCAGCGCGTCGTGCAACATCATAAACAGTTGCGCCCCCATGGCGCATCTGTCCCCTCTGCAGCATAACTAGAACCCGCGCCAATGGCGCACCCATCATGCTTGTTGCATCAAGTTTTCATACGCCCTCAAGGCGCGCCTCTTCCACATGCTGCACAAGCTAAACTTGCGCTCCTTTGGCGCACCATCATTCAGTGCTGCATCACCTTTCCATGCGCCCTTAGCGCGCCCTGCGCCCATGCAACACAAGTTATATCTGCGCCAAGTATAGTCAGTAAAAGCGCAGGCGCATCGCTCCTTTCAATAACATTCGTGTTGTGCAAACCCTCCGTGCGCCGCGCCATATTTCCTTTGGCGCACGAAAAGTCCCTGTTACACGCTTTTCCCATGCGCCAAAGGGCGCACCAAATCCCAATGTAACATGCAAGGTCCATGCGCCTTTGGCGCATCCTGTCTCCATGCAACACGATTTTCTCATGCGCCCTTTACTAAAATGCACTCTGCAGTATGCATGCGCCATGCGCCTTTGGCGCCAGTTTAATCTTTGCAACAGCCCTTTCCCGTGCGCCCTGCCTATTTAGCCCTGTAAGCTGCATTTTTCCTGCGCCCTGAGCCTAAAAATCTCTAACTCTTTCTTCTGCTAACATTCCAATGGAAGATCAAATGGCTAATTCAACTTTTTCGGATTGGGTCTCGCTTCTTCTTCATGCAGATCAGCAGATAATCTTAGAAGAACATATGTCTACATCCAGCAAGAGACCCACCAAATCAAAAGGGAAGGCTAAGCTTACTGAGGAAGAGATGAAGTATAAATATCAAAGGGTCAGAATGCCCGAGTCACAGGCCGAATGCAGCATGGATGTCAGAGACTCAGAATTGGGGCATGTCGACATGGAGGAATTCTGGGCCAGAACTCAAAAAGTTACAAGGAGTCCATGGATGGACAAATTGATAGGCAGTGCCCTGCACTTCACCGGAGGAATCCCCGTCAGCACAGTCAACAATGAATTTATAATGGTGGTTGCTCAGTCTTACAACAAAGACACCAGATGTGTCGAAAACAGTAAGGGCGAGGTAGTCATTAACCTCACTGCCCGTCATTTTGAGATGATACTTGGCATCCTCACCACCGCACTTCGTGCCGCCACCAAGCAGAGTGCATCAAGGCCTGGGAGGACAATGAAGACCAATGCATGCAACTAATGAACGAAGTCTACTTGAAGAACAAGAAGGTGGTAACCCGGTGGCCCCAAATCATCCACCGCAGTGACTTCTCAGAAGAGCTCAGCGATACCATTACCTTCCTGAGTAGGGTCTTCGGGCTCTCTGACGCCCATTACTTCCATAAATGGATGCTGCGCTACTTGGAAACAATGAATAAGAATGTGCCTGAGCAACGCTTTTGCTGGGGGGAAATTATAAGCAGCACCATTTCCGAAAGCAATACTACAATAGCTCAAAGACAACGGAGTATTCCATATGAACTCCTACGTGGTCTACGCCGCAAAGATCGAGAGGGATTATCCGGGCCTAGCACGAAGTGGAGTTTGGCCTCAGGTCAAAATATATGAGTATTATCCAGAGTTGAAGCTGGAGAATAGCATCGCCCAATTCGCCAAAATCAACGATGCATTCTTTTATCACATCATCTGCCTATTGAGGCCAAATCTGACTCATGGTCGTACGACCAAAAACATAGTGGCAGCCACAGAGAAATGGGGAGCCCTGTTCACCCAATTTCCTACATTCACCTATCTGAGGGCTGCCAACTTTTTGGGAGAGCCAACCAGGCTACCAAGGTATGCTGGGCCTAAGCTGATTCTGCTGGAGCTGTCAAGGCAGCTAATCACATACCACGAAAAATGCCTCGAAAAGGAAGAAGAAGGGTGGAACTCCTTTCCCCTCACAAAAGGGCCGATACACATGCTCTACCCACCACAAGGCGAAGGAAATGTTTGCAGAGCTGGAGTTACTCAATTTGAAGCATGACTTCCCAGCCAGGCCCACCTTCGACCCAAGGGGCTGCCTACCAAGAGCAAAGCTTGATCCGATCCATGTTCCTCAGATCGAGGATATTTATATTGACGTCCTCCATGAGGTAGAGCTCAGAAGAAAGGATCATTCTCGCCTAGCATTGGCAGAAATTATCCAATATGGGGTAGCCATTGTCCCCAAAGGCTACCAAACAACAGAAGATGAAGTGGACAAGGTATATAATGATACAGATGGGGACGATTGGCCCTTTCCGGCCATTGATAGAACTAAGGCTCCTCAGACAATTGAGGAGAGGGTCAAGGAAACTCACAGCGTGAGGACAGAGCACTGGTGCCGATGAACGGCCTAATCTACCTCGGGGTAGATTTCACAACCTCCCCATTGGGCAACGCACCTTCACGGTCCAAAAGTAGCTTAAAGGCAAAGGTGTAGAAGGTGAATCCAGCACCATTCAGGAAGAAGCCCCCGAGAGTCCTCTTTCCACAGCTGCAAGAGTAATAACTCTGGATTCGCCAGAGAAAGAAGCAGCAGGGGATAGTCCAATTGGCCCATCCACTCAGGATGTCGGCATTGCTACCACAACAGAGGTCCCTTCTATCCCTTCTTCTTCTCTTCCTTCCCCTCCTCGAGTGACTCAAGCGACCATCCCTTTGGTCGTGTCCTCCGCCCCTTCTTCTACTCTTTCCCCTGTTTCTTCGTCTATCTTCTCTTCCCTCACTGATCTTTCCTCCTCCATTTCTTCCCTCATCTCCGAGCTCCCTTCCCTTCCTATGTCTTCCACAGCTGCAGTTTCCCTTCCTCCCGTGGACACTTCTTCGGCTATTCTCTCAATGCCGCCTCCGCGTGTCTCCACGTTTTTCCCCTCTTCTACTGCAGCTGCCCCCTCCTCTGTTTCTGGTCCTTCTTCCATAGGACCAGCCTGGATCTCTCAGCAGCTGAGCCAGCAAAAGAGGAAAGTTCCCATCGCTCCGATGGACTTTTCAGTGATCCCAACCAAAGGGGCAAAGAAGCTGAAGCCTGTTGCACGCTTCTCTAAAAGTGCTGCAGGTGAGAGAATCATGGAAATTGCATACCCCGATCCCCTCAAAGAGAAGAAGGATCTGTCTCCGACAGATTTTACCGTGACCCAAGTCACAATGGGGACATCTTCTGAAAGTCTCCAGGGGGAAGCTCTTTCCGCGGTCGACGCCCTTTGTCAAAAGCTTCAAGAAACAAAAGAAGAGAAAAGGCTACTAAAAGAGCAAAACAAATATCTGCTCCAAGCCTTACAGAAGATGGGTAGTGCGCCTCCCACAACTGCCGCCGAAACTTCTGAGCTTCTCAGCCAAGAGAAAATCAACGAATATACAAAGATTGGCGAGCAAGGTATGGCCGTTTTCGCTTGAGGAGCCAGATCCTCAAGGACAGTGAAAGAGTGATCGCCGAGTTTGTCAATTTGTATCTGAGCATCGGAAAGGCAAACAAAGAGCTCCAAGCATTAGCGGGGCCCATATCAGAAGAGCTAGATCATGCTAGACTCCAACACGAGACCTTTCAATAGATGTTCGACTGTTCAGTCAAAGATCTGGTCAAGTTCGGTGTCTTCGGCCATCCAAGGGCCCTCAACAAAACCATGTCCACTCTGGACTACCGGGTGGATCAGCTTGAATTTATTCTGGAAAAAATCGACAAGGTAAAGGAAGCAGCCCTGGATGCAATGCACCAAATGGAGCGAATTGTTCTCAACATGTCTCCAGGGTTGCTCACTCCTTCCTTTATCTTAAGGTCAGCTGATGAAACCATCCGGATCTTCAAGGAGATCGCTTCTCAAGGAACAGGGCCAGAGGTCACATTTGACACTGAATCTATCAACAACCTGCTGGCCTGTAGGGACTTCATCGGGTTCCTCATTGAGGCGGAAAAAGATTATTCCAAACTCCCAGAGAAGCTCATAGATGAGTGGGAGACTTGTGAGGCAATCAACGAACTGCACAAGGATCCTTCTCAGGATCAATTTGGGCCAATGATTAACAAGTTTTTGGAATACCGCGCTCAGTTCCATATCTCATCACCTGAGCAGCATCAAAAGCAAAGTGCTACTCCCTTTCGGCCATAGATGATGATGACGAGAGTAGTGCTCCTCCTCCTTCTTCTTCTTCTTCTTCTCTCTCCGACTTTCTTGTTGGAATGTCTGAAGTATGTTGATGCAAATGATGACATCATCCATGTTGCATCATGGGATGATGTCATCCATCAAGTTGTAAAAAGTCAACATGACTTTTAGATATTTTGTAAATATCTTTGTAAATAGTTGTTGGCTCCTTTTTGCCTTCTTTTCTCCTCTTTTTCTATAAATACCCCAACACTTGTTGTGTTGAGGGATGGATGAATATCTTTCAGATGAGAAATAGGAGTAAGGAGAAAAGACTTTGAGCTTTTTGTAACAGAACAAATTAGTAATACAATATTTGGACTTTGTGCTGAATACCTGTGTTATATACATTAGATCTTTCTTATGTTAGATCTGTGTATTTATTCTGTTGGATCTGCTTCTATTTTATTGTCATTTATTTATCATCAGTATTGCTTTGTTTATTTATGCAAGTAGGTTTGGCTCTGTTTACTACCAACCCAAAAACATAAATCTTCTGACCTTTCTGCTTTGGAATTCATTTCTTTTCTCCCTTCGGACCTGTTCCTTCTTCCTCCTCTCTTTCATTCCTTTCTCTTCGCAGCCGAAATAAACCTACTGGGATGAGATCCCAAACTCTAGCTCATGCAATTCTTTCACCTACAATGAAATTTGTAATGAGCCCATTCATTCATCCATTCCTATTCACCCATACCACGTACATTGGGAAATGAAAAATTCAACTGTTTAATACTAAAAAGACCCGCATCATCATTTGCAGACTTTCAAACATGGGTGTTACACGATCGCCCATGATGACACTTTACTCCTACAGACCTTCCCAATGTCCCTAATAGGACCTACATTGGGGTATAGTGGGTTATCTAGACATTCCATCTACTCATTTAATAAAGTAGCCCAAGCCTTCTTAGACCAATTCTCAATCAACATTGTTAAGAAAGTCACCATGACTGATCTTTATTCCACACGACAATACAAAGATGAGTCTATCATTGAATTTGTCACTCACTAGCGTAGCCTAATTAACCAACTCATATTTCAAATACCTCAAACTAAACTCATAGATTTTTTTACTCAGGCTTGTGCTAGACACATCTCACCAACCACGTAGGTGCATACCTTTTGCACTTTGTATGAGGCATTCACCATGGAACAAAAATTTGAAATTCATGCTATCGAATAGAAAAAAATTTAGTTACGTAATAATAACACCATGTTCAAATCAAATGATGCTTCTTCATCTTTGAAACCCCAAAAAAACTATTCAAAACCCAAAGGATATACCAACGTCGTATTTCTCAAGGCTGGCTCCCCTCATCCATCAAACCTAGCCAAACCTCCTAATATCTCTCCTATCCAAGCTTTCTAGGTCGGATGAAAACAATGAAAGTACACTTCAATAGGAGAACCTTATTCTTTTGTTTTGGAAAAGCTTAGTAAGGTTGGTGCCATTACCCTTCCACCTATAAAACTAAACACTTTGGTTTTGATTCGAGTGACCCATGCCCGCATGGTATAAATAACATGACTTTTACAACTATCATTGTGTAAAAGGTCATAGCGACGTTAAATACATCACCTTCAAGAATATCGTCTAATAAATGTTAGAAAATTGAGATAAAGTCTTAGATAACCCAAATGCACCCACTAACCAAAACCTACATAACTTCAATAATCCATTCCCTAATCATGCCCCATCTTCCTACCAAGCTAGTGGCACTTCAACTAATGATAGAAATGTCCGTGAGGTCCACACTATTTTTGATGACATACCAGTTGCTTCCTAATTGTGTCATGTTCCTTTCATAGAAAAAATCTTATCCCGATCTCCCCTAACTACACAAGAACTTATTTCATCTACTTCTCCACCCACAAAGAAACCCCTTCATTTTCTCCTTCACCGTGAAAGTGCCTATAATTAGCACGCCGCCTTTGACCCCTCAAATTTCTCGAGCAATTGTTAGTGGCACCTCTCCTACTCATAGGAGATACCTAGACCATCACAAGGATAATCCACCTTGTCTAGCCCATGGAGGATTCTCGTAGAAATACCATTGCCTTTAGATGACCATTTTCCATCGGACCTTCAAGATCCCGCTTATATGTTTTTGGCTCTCTTACCCACAAAATTTGAATCTAACCATTTCCTTGTGTCTCAAACACATTTTACGGGGATTTCTACTTGATCCACATAGGCCCCGCTTACAACAATGCCATTTTCATGCTTGGCCAATCGCATGGACTATGTTGATAGATCCTTACTTTGGGGATGCCTTCTACTACCTATTTCAACCCAAATGCAGTTGTCACTCATTGACACCTCCATTATCTATCCAAAAGTATTTTAAATGACCAAACAAAACACACCCATGACTATTGCAACACCTTTCATGTCGCCATCCATAGCCCAACACACACCTCTACCTCCAACCCAACATACATCTACACCCAAACACCTTCCCACACCTATATCATCTACCTTACTTAAACCCATCACTACCTTAGGGGTCATGCTGACATCAAACCTTACTCACCCACCCATAAAATTAGATTCAGCCACATCTTCCCAAACCAAAAGTAAACTTATTCCAGACCCTAAAAATAATACCTAACTTCCTAGGCCTCATACACCAACCTCTCCTACCACACCGTTATCACCTTCACATCTTCCATCCATCCTAGGACCTCAACCCTTGACCCTAGCAAGGCAATCATCTTCCACTAAAAACCAATAACGCAGAATCCCACCTCCTCATCACGGACCTCTAATTTACCCGAGAAACCCACACAACCTTCGTCGTCACTCATAACCTTCTTACCACCCATACCACCACTACCGTCCATAACTTCTTCACTACTCATGACACTTTATTCTCTTCCACTAACACCTTCTACCCAACCTCTACCATACACCTCTTCAAAGAACTTGGTTACCCCCGTGGATGACCCATCCTCTTCCACCATATAATTTTCCCTCTACATCTTGTACACCCATGTCACCTTTACCTAAAAAGGTACAACCTAAAGCTAAAAATCTGCTACCCTCCAATAAGGTCGTTAAACTAACCAAACCTTCCATCGCTAGCTCTTCAACCATGCCCATACCTAAACAGATGCCCGTGTAAGACCTAAGACCACACCACATACCAAACTAGTGGACCATCTCATTCCCCCTCCTGTAAATCCTCTTCCTTCACAATCAGTCACACTTGTACCCAAACCCACATTCACCTCCCTTTGTGATCCACTAGTAGGGTCCTATGCCAAAATTTTAACCAATTTCCTAAAAAAATTTCATCACATTACCACCTCTTAGACCTTATGACCCACTCAAACCCAAACCAAAAGGGTTTGAGGAAAATAAAATTTGTGTCTACCATCATGTGTTAGGACACGATGTAGAGAAGCGTAAGGCTTTGAAAACGCCTTGTCTAATTATGTCCTCCCGAAGAAAATTTTGGCGACGATGGTCTTATTGATGAGGACCCCATTTCACCTCCAACAATTTCCCCAGGATCTTATTCCATTACCTACTAATTGATTGATATCTCCACCCCCACAACTCTTTGATCCACCCCTAAGATTTGAGATCAACATGATCAACATTGCCACCCACGCCCAGAAAGACAAAGGCAAGGAAAAGGAAACTAGCCCATCAACCAACCCTGTACCCAACATACCATCCACACCCATACCCAAAGTCACCATTCAAGGTCCTGCATATCCTATTTCTGATGGGGTCACACATCGCACAATGCTAAAACAATTGCACCAATCCCCCCTCAAAATGTCTTTATATGACCTCGTCCAAACCTTTGAGTCACATTGTTGAACCCTCATAGATGTCCTTCAATCTATTGAGGTTTTACCAAATGACCCCATGCCCGTAGTGTCCATCATTATCCCTCACCACATAGCCTCTCTCACTAGGTCATCGCCTTCCTCTACGCCTCTAACTACTCGCCAAGTAGCCACCCTTAGCTTTTCAAATGAAAAGATTGCTCCCTTTCGATCTGACGACCTCGACGTTGCTCTTTTCATTTTCATATTTATTAATAATATATGTATACGACATGTTATGATCAATGGTGGTACAAGTACTAACATCATCTCCTCCCATGTATATGACCAAATGTGAATACCTTCCAATTACATGCATGGTAACCCAGTTATTTTACACTCCATCAATGATGCCATGACCTCTACCCTGTGTACCATCATTCTCCATGTCCGTTTGGGTCCTTGCACTATCTCAGAACTTTTCTATGTCCTAGAAGGGGAGTTCCAATATAACTTGTTTCTCGACCAACCTTGGATCCATGCCATGGGTTGTGTCCCTTCAACTTTACACTGTTGCCTCAAATTTGAACATGAGGGACATAATTACATGATCCCTACCAACCCATCACCTTTCAAGACCTGTAACATGTTATATCAGCCCAATGATGTGCTTGTACCAGTCAAGGAATCTACCACTATCCCTACTTCACCTTCACCTACAAGCCCATCCACCAAGACTGCCACCACCTCTCCCACATCTAACCTTGCTATCCATACTACTGCTACATTCTCTATCACTTTGACTCACATGTTTCCCCATCATCTAGTTAGTCATCTATCCCCACTACCCACATATCGAATACTGATCCCTTAGAAGGTGTTTTTCAATGCCTCACTCTAGGGGAATACTGCTTATACAATATTGACACCTTCCTCACCCCGTAAGAGTATGGGAACCTCGTGTCAAGACCCCGCTTATGACATCCACATCGACAACATTTTTCCGTATGGCCCTCCCACCTTTGCACTAATATAACGTATGGGGGACTTGATATTTCCACCTATAAACTTGAACCTCCATCCCAAACCCAACCATTTTCATCCGACCTACACTCCCTCACTAACCACCACTTTTCACACACTTTCCTCCACCAGTGCACATAGAAAGGATTTAGCTTTGGCTTCTACGAATAGGGCCGCCATACTTTGTCATTTCATGTACCTCTCATAAGCACAATGACTGTAGTGGCATTGGTTTTGACACACCACTCTCTAAGAAGGTTCACGTCGACCTCATTCAGGATGGAAAACCTTCCCCACCTCATTCATCCACATTACCATCTTCACCCACGAGTCCATAGATCCCAAATCTATTCCTCCTAAAAAAATTTGTAAACACCATTTCCTAGGACGTCTAACTTATCAATGTGATGGCAAGGATCCCTCTTCTCTCCCGCTCGATGAAATGATCGGTAACAATACACCTTCTATTAATGTTGTTCAATGTCGGGATGATGAATCCATCCTCACTTACCTTGTGCGAAGATTCTTATATTCATCGGTCATTTCCTTCGAGATGAAAACCATGTTGAATGAATTGACCATCAAAATCAAAATTAATAGTCGGGATGACTCACACATTCTAAAGATCGGCCAATCCTTAAATTCTACTAAATAGGAAGCCTTCACCTCTTTCCTTCAGACCATAGCAATGTGTTTTCTGGTCCTATGCCGATATGCCCATTATTGTCCCAAAAATCATGGTCCACAATATCATAACCATTCCCGATGAAAAACCCATTAAACGTAAGTTGTGGTAAATTCATCCTCACATTACTCTTATAGTAAAAGAAAATCTTCAGCACCTTCTCTCAATTTCCTTCATCCTACCCATTGACTATCACAAATGGATTTCTAACATTGTTCCTATCATAAAGGTGACACGGAGACTCTACATTTGCATAAAATTTTGTGACCTTAACCTAGCTTGTCCCAAAGATGATTTCCCCTACAGGGCATCAACCAACTAGTTGATCTCACCACCGCCATGAAATGCTATCGCTCATAAATAGTTTCTCGTGCTATAATCAAAGATTACTTGGCTCTATAATATCAACACAAGACTACCTTCATCACCTCATGGGGACTTTCTGCTATCAATTCATGCCTTTTTCCTAAAAACGTGGGTGCTACATATCAGCGAGCCATGACTTACATCTTCCATGACATCATGCATCGCATATTGGAAGATTACATAGAAGATATGCTTGCCAAATACAAACATCAAAGTGAACACTTGCATGTCCTTAAAGTCATCTTTGACCACCTCATCAAGTATTGGGTGCGTCTTTGTGGTACTTTCCAAAAAAATCCTTAGTTTCATCATTTCTTTGTGTGGCATAGAAATCAATCCTACTAAAGTAAAGGCTATTCTAGAAATGCCTCTGCCCACTAATCTTCATCAAATTCAAAGCCTACAAGGTAAGTTGCAATCTATTCATCATTTTATCTCACAACTTTCTGAATGTTTTCAACCATTCCATCATCTTCTCAAGAAAGATGTGTCATTCAAATGGGATGATGAATTTCATAAAGCCTTCAAAGGCTTGCAATAATACCTCCTTTAACCACCATTTCTCATTCCTCCCAAGTATGATGAGCCCTTTTACCTATATATTTCTACCACTGACCATTCTTTAGGTGCCATGCTTGCTCATCATAACAACCAACACCGAGAGCAAGTAGTTTATTACATAAGTTGTACCCTTCTAGACTACGAAACTAGATATACCCATGCCAAAAACTCTACTTAGCCTTAGTTTTCGTTGCCACCAAACTCCGTCACTACCTACTCAACCAAAAACCTTCTTCATTACTAATATTGACCCATTACACTTTATGTATGCCAAACCCTATCAACATTAGCGTGTCATGTGTTGGCTTATGATTCTTTCTTACTTGGACCTCGAATTCATTCATAAAAATTCCATAAATGGCCGACTATTGTTGATCAACTAGTCGTGCACCTATTTCCGAGAAGAAACCATATAGCTTCGATTTCCCGAGATGAGTCTATAGCTACCCTTTCCCTAGATGAACCCGCTTACCAAATGAAACTCTTCTTCGATGGCTCCAAGTGAAATGTGGGGTTGGGTCTGGTATTATCCTCATTCCTCTTGATGGTGAACTTATGCCTTTTTCTTTCAAACTCGATTTTGATTGTACAGACAATATTTTTGAATACGAAGCGGTCGTATTGGGTCCCCAAGATGCTTATGCCTTCGATGTTAAGTCCGTTAATATCTTTGGTGATTCTCATTTGGTTGTAAACCAAGTCAACAGATATACCAAAGGTGTCATAATGAGACACTTCAAAAGTATAAACATCATGTAGATATACTTTTACCATCTTTGATCACGAACTTCAAACCACCCCACGATCTACCAATAAATTTTTGGATACCATGGCTTGCTTGGCTTCTCGGATACCCGCTTCACTCTCGACTCTAAAATATTTGTCACAATACAAAGGCTACAATCACCCTCTTATTTACCTAGTGAGGTCTACTCCATTGGAACCATTTACCCCGACCCACGTGACCTTTAGTATAAGCAATATCACGAGACTATCTTTCCCTTTCCATTCTACCCTCTCGATCTCACTCATAAAGGACAACATGCCTTTCTTAAAAGCGTCTCCCATTATTTCATCATGGGTGGTATTCTTTACAAGCACAGATTCGATGGCATTCTCTTATGATTCCTTACAAGTTCTGAAATTCCCTACACCATTAATGAAGTACACATTGGAATTTTGGAGGTCACTTTAGTGGTTTAGTTGTCACAAAATGCATTCTTTGCCTAGGCTATTATTGGCCAACCTAAACCATGATTGTTGTGATTATGTCAAACGTTGCGTGAATTTCTAGCAACATTCTAAGCTCCATCACACACCTAGCCATTCCTTACAAGTCCCACGTAACCTTTGGCCTTTCTCTCAATGGGGTTTGGATCTTATTAGTGAGATCAACCCCCTTTCTTCACAATGCCACCAATGGATCATAACCGCTACTAAATATTAAACTAAATGGGTAGAATACATCCCCCTCATTTCTATGAAATCTAAGAAAATATGTGAATTCATCAACCATCACATCATTTATTACTTTGGTGTTCCTCACCGTCTCATCACTGATAATGGAAAGCAATTCAAAAACAAAACCCTATGTAAACTATGTGATGTTTTTGGCATCCAACTCAATTTCTCATAACCTTATTACCCAAAAACCAATGGCCAAGCCAGATCAACCAATAAAACCTTGAACAAAATTATTATAAAGGTAGTCAACGATTCTGGGAAGGATTGGCATACGCACATTCATTTTTCCTTGTGGGCCTATCACACTAGTATTCACACTTCAACTACTACCACACATTTTTCTCTGGTCTATGGTACTGAGGTTGTTTTACCTTTCAAAGTCTAGATTCCATCTCTCCGCATCTCACTACAAGACATGCTCAATGACAATGACTTTCACGAAAATCGTTTGATGCAACTTGAGATATTAGATGATTTTCATCTCAATGCTCTTGACCATCTCCAAATCTAACAAAACGTATCGACGTGCCTATGAAAGTTATGTTCACGCATGAAATTTTCAAGTTGGTGACCTCATCTTGAAGGAAAATCAAAATGTAACCAAAGAGTAGAAAAGTAAACGGGGCAAATTTTCTCCTAATTGGCTCGGACCCTATATCGTTACCCATTCCTATGGATCGGTGTTTATTGTTTTTCTTCACTCAAGGTAACCCCAAACTCCGAGCCCTTAATGCCTTGCTCTTGACAATTGTACTATTGACATAAATTTATATACCAATTTATGTCATTTGATCACTCGTCCCTTGAGTGTTTTCCACCTTCCATATTACCCATTTTGAGGATCCACGACTCAACAAGAATCATGTGATTACCCATCACCTTTCAGCCTTATCTTCAATATGAGTACCACGGCTCTACTCATAGCATGATTCTCATGGATACTTTTTGTATTTTTCAATATGGAATTTTATGGTCATTCATCACTTAAAACCACCTCTTTCATAGTTAATCTTTGTGTGCTATGGTCTTGTCTTCTAAACAAGAACTTAATCTTCCTTTATAGTCTTGTCCATGACTTAAACATCTAAAAACAAAAAGGGATGCAACTCCTTGAGTCAAACTTCTAGCAAAAGATGACTCCCTCAAAAGGGACATCTCTTCACTCTAATTCCACTACTATAAATAGACTTCTCCCTTGAAGGACAGCTATATCAAGTCATTTCACAAATCCAATAAAAATATCCAGAAGCTTCCCGCATCGATCAACTTCACGAAGACCTCAAGGAGATAATATACTCATCCCATATAGACTTCCCACATCGATCAGTCTATTTTTTAAAAATGAATAAAAATATGAAATTTTCATCATGGACTTTCCTATTTTTGATCCTGGGTTTCTTGTTCCGAAAAACATGTTTTCATACACTAAGTTACGTTAAACACCCATTCTCACCTCCTTGCCTTTTTAGCCTAATTTCCTTTTTACTCAAGGGACTTTCCGCAACCATGACATTTTCATGATTATGTGACTTTCTTCACCCTTAGAATGGTCCATTATGCAATGCCTTTAGGGTCTTACATTCATGAGCCCCTCTTAGGTATGGTTGACTCATCAGGGTTCTTATCAATTAAATGACTCTTTTACCACCTCTTACCATTCATCTTCCTCATTACTTATTGATTATCCTATATAGGACCAAATCATTAACACCTATATTTAAAAATCACTCAACCATGCCTACGACCTAAACTCAATCATGCCTATGACCTACATTCAACTAGGCCTCACACCTACCAACCCATTCCTCTACTTTATCATAATCTTCCCTAGCTTATGGGAGAACTACATCGCCTGAGGCCCCTTGTCTTCGTGGCTATGTAGGCAGCACTTCAAGGGCATGAGGTCCTTAGAGGTTAGCTCAGCCACTCTTTACCCTAACCAATCCCCTTTCACTTTCCTATTCACATTCTACCCTAGTTAGTTTCCATTCTATATCAATAACTAGAAATTAAACCAAACAAGCATCAATTAATACACATTTTTATCATATCATCAAATCATTCATTTATCATTTTCATATTTCTATTATAGCACATATTTGGGAATTTAAGCCATAACTTGTATATACATCACCATTTGTCCCCCATGTGTGGTGCCCACTTCAAACTACCACTTGATACTAAGAAACAACTAGGTTTAGCTGGAAAAATTATGGAATAATTTTTTTTTGTTAAAGGTGTTTGTTACAAAGGTTACAAGGTCATAGTTACCACAAACCATGTTTAGGTTATAAAACAAGATTGACCTATAGAAATTATTTTTACAACATCTCACAACAAGCACAAGGTCAAAACTAGGGATAAAATTCATCACTTAGGTTAGGAGAGTAAATTCTCACTCATGTCTGCCCTAATAGGCTTACAGGATTCAACTTAATTTTTCACACACCTAGTTCATAAAAACTTTCCTAAATTATGCCCATTGGATAGGAAATTCTCTCACCTTTCCAACCATATAAATAATTCCTTCTAACTCCTTGTAAAACACAAGTTATGGGTCGGAAAGTTTTCGGGAGAAATTTTCCCTTCCTTAGGCACAATGCGTAAAACACCTCCGCGCGCTGCAGTAGGCCAACAAAATGGGACACGTGGTGTGATTCAGTTGGTTGGATGGATTGGTAGGATAACGAAATGGGTTGATACTTTGAGTTTTAACCACCAAAAGTGCTAAAATAACAAAAGCAGCCATGCGCACGCCGATGGCCTAGTTCCACATGGCAAACACCCATTGGTCACGGGGAAAATTTTCAAATTTTTCCCTAGGTTCAAATCTAAAATTTTCAAAGGAAAACTAGCTTCCAAACCTTCTCCCTAGCTTAAAAGTGCCATGTGGTGCCCTATGATTGGATGTGGGTGGGGGAGAGTGGAGGTATCTAGAAGTTTGCGCCAAAGATTCAAAAAGTAAAATGGCTCGTGCGGACCCGTGCGGCATCACAGTACACTTGTCGGCAAGACCCATTGGTTTGTGTGGGTGTGGGGCCACAGAGAAAAAGGTTAAAATTTTCCAAAAGTGCCAAAGACAAAGTTTTCGATTCTTTTCTTGCGCGCCCTGCCAAGCCACGTGTCAACACGTGATTGGCTGAGGGGATGCGGGGTTGCGGGGAAAATTGAGAAAATTTTCCCAAGGCCAAATTTCAAAAGGTTAAGTTTTTAAAAGG
The DNA here is from genome assembly GCA_018340775.1 of Taxus wallichiana var. yunnanensis. NCBI lineage: Eukaryota > Viridiplantae > Streptophyta > Pinopsida > Cupressales > Taxaceae > Taxus > Taxus wallichiana. Next base: position 382,479,583 of record CM031233.1, on the reverse strand, counting down.
CCCACCCCTCCCAAGTACCACGTGGCATGATATGATTGGATGAGGGGGTGGCGGGGTGGTAGAATTTTGGGGAAATTTTTCCAAAGTTCAAATTTTAATTTTTGTATAGCTAAATTTATTTTTGAATGGCCATTTTGAAGCAAAAACTTAAAATGGCCATAACTTTTGATAGGAAACTCCATTTTGGGAAAAAAGGACTTTCCAAAAATATCTCGGAGTCCTCTTTGCATAGTAGTAATAAAATTTGGATTTTGATGAAGTTTTGAGGGTCAATTTTAAGAAATTGATCTGTAGGGTTTCACATTTAAAATCGGTAATTTTTTTCAACTTGTAATATTTATTCAATTTTGATTTTCCTTCTTCTCAATATGCAAATTGAACATGGAAGGATTATATTGAGTAAGTTTCGAGTATTTTAAGATTCAATTTGTGGATTGAGTTTCATTTGATACATTTTACATCTTTTGACAGAAAATGGTCCAACAAATCTTAAAATTGATTTCTGCGAAGTTCTACAATGTCGTTCTTTGATGTTGAAGTCAAATTGAATTCATTAGAGATTATTACATCCAGAATTCATTATTTCATTACTTAATTTATGTTGTAGATCTGAACTGTACATTTATTTGGTTATTCAAATGTCATATTTGTAAAAGAACAGAGTTCTTTCAATAACAATTTTAGTTAGCAATTTCTTTTCCTAAACACGGAAAGCATATCCAATCAGATCTAAGGAATTCTATTGATTCATCCATTCATTTTTTTTTATTCATTGTGCAAAGCTAATTTCAAATTTCAAAATTCATTTTCAAGATCAAAGAGACTACCATTTCTTTCCTACGTGTTCTTCTTCCCAAACAAAATTTTTAAATACAACATCCAATAATGCAATTTAGAAGGGAAATGTATTTCTTTTATTGATTGCAATCGGAGAAAAATTTTACAACTTGTCTCTTCCTTTTGATTTGGTTTCAAAATATAATTCACAATACGTCATACAATGCATGTAATATCATTCACATTATCTTTCCAAAGTAAAAACAGAGAAATATAATTCTTCTTGTGCCTTTCTCAATTCAATTACAACTTCTATTCTTCACACAATAACTTCACATTATAAGATATATACACTCATCCACTCGAAGTGGGAAAGGTTACATTAAAATTTACTCAAAGAGATGACTGTCAAACTATGAAATTCTTCTCCAAACAGCAACATGTTGATTTCTTCTTCTTTTTAACTTTGATCACAACAAGGAAGGGGGAAAGGCAACGCTCTCCACCCAACCAAGACATCCAATGGGAAAGGAGAAGCCATCTTTCCCCATTGGCCCCCTAGTCGCAACCATATTGAAATGGAGAATGAATTACAATGCATGGAAAAATGGGCTTCTTTCACATACTAGCACATTTCGCATTCAAAAGAAACATAAATCAAACAAGATATAGTTCACAACTACCTCAAGCAATCATAATCAAAACAAAGGCTTCTTCCAAGCAAGCCATACAAGAGCAAGAGCTATGGGGGTCTCCTTATGCCTCCCAAGTTGGAATTGGGTATCCACCAAAATCAAACCACCATATAACACATCAAACCCCATAAACCTTATAGCTCTTAACCTCTCCTTATTCCCCCAAGTATATCCCTTATGCACCCCCAAAGTAAGAAATGCAAGAAATTTCTTTTCCTAGGTGGATCCCAAACCAACACTCCCTCCACAAAGAATAAGTGCCCTTGGCAATCCCTTATGCCCCCCCATGTGAAACCCCATAGTCTTCTCCTACACCTTGCCCTAAGCATTCTACCCATCCAACCAAGAATGCAACACAAACACCATTCAATAATGCATGCAAGAAGAGGGAAAAACAACATATTAAAATGAATAAGAGCCTACCTCTCCATAATGGAGATTTGTTTTCCAAAATAGCAGTTCCTTGATGCTCAAAATGTAGTTCCAAAATAGCAAGAAGAATGCATGCAACAAGAATTCCAAGCTCCTTCCACAAAGCAAGCTCCAACAACAATAAAATTTGACCCAAGAAGAGAGAGAGCAAAGTTTCAACAACCTCAAATGAGAGAGGAATTTGAATTTTTAAAGGAGAGGGAGGGGAGAGGATGATGTGGATTCCAAGTGGGAAGCCACATCATTCTTCCTCAACCCCAAGAGGAAGTCAACATCAACAAACAAATCACCATAAATAAAATATGACAAAATCACTTACATACCCAATTCAACCCATACTCCAAAAGGAATGCATTAAAAATATGTAAGGTAAGTGCAATTAAAACTTACACATAATCATGTCAAAATATAATAAAAAAGATTGATTTTGACTCCAAAACCATAGGTATGGTTGGTGGCAGATTTTAAGAGGTGTGGGACAAGTTTAACTTGTCCCACAAGCCTCCAATTTTGGCTTCCAAGATCAAATCCGAATTTCAAAGAGGATGGAGTGTTCTACACTCCAAAATCTGACTTACTCAACCTACACATCACTTACACATCTCTTACATCCTCTTACACATTCTTACAACATGCATTAATACCTATGACTCCATTTATTACATACTTTTGGACATAATGATTTATTTATTTAACATATGGTTATACATAATATAAATCCAATTTAATTAGTAACCAAGTAACACCTTATTATTTACATTCCACATCCCAATTAAATTTATGTAAAGTTTAACTATATGACTATCTCATTAAAATTTTCACATGTAAATTAAATAATCAAAAGAACACATTACAAATAAAAATACATACAACAATAATAAAAAGAAACACATATCCCCTGGTCACATATAATAGAAATCCCCCACCATGGGAATCTCTAACATAACACAACACACAAACACATTACACAGTTGCCATGGTGACCTTGTTGATTTCACCCAAAATTTTAATATGGTTAGTCTCCAGTCCCCCGACATTGTTGTGATTTTCAACTGCAAAATAACAATACCTCCTTCGGCCTCGCGGCCATATCAGACATCCAAAATGATATAAGCAACATATAAATATTAAATCCAAATCACAACACTATCAAGAATTTAACATTATCATTTAAATTCAATTTTTCCACTATATCAACATCCAATGCATCTCTATACTAGAGCTATTCATAATATCCAATGTCACATGTCTAATTCAACAACAATACTATATCCATGTCAACAATATATCATCTTCCACATAATAATAATGTCTCCAATAATCATCAAGCATACTAACTGAATCCAGATCAATACTAATCCATGATCTAACATCTAACCATCATACTAAAATAAAACATAATAGTGTCCATAATATGATCAATAGTATCAAAAGATGTATCTAAATAGTGTGAAAGGGAAGTGGGCACTACACCATGTTACCTATAAATTGGACACTCAATCATGCCTAAACCAACCTGACTCCACCATGCCTAAACCAACCTAACTCAATCATGCCTACACTAACCTGACTCCACCATGCCTAAACTAACCTAACTCCATCATGCCTAAACCAACCTAACTCAATCATGCCTACACCGACCTGACTCCATCATGCCTAAACCGACCTGACTCCATCATGCCTAATCCACCTAGTTTCCATCACATACACACATAATAACATAAATTAAAAGAAAATACACCATCCATACTATACATACCATCATCTATAAATTAGAAAGTCTGTATATAAATACATGTGTACATGGATACAAATAAATGCAAGTATCTCAACAACTCTCATACACATCCTCACCATCTTCACAGATGTAGGTCGGTATATGATAAAAAATCTCAAAACAAAACTCTCATGTACACCAATACTATCTTCACGACGCAGGCTGGTATATATATTAAAAATGTGTCAAAAACATAGATACACTGATCATAAATGGTGACTAATTGTCACCCCACCTGATATCCATCCATGTCTCATCAGTCTCCTTCATCTCTCCTCCAGTGGGGTGCCCTGCCAACCTCTCTCCACCTCTCCTCGACCTACCCTTTGATGACCCCACCCGGAGCTGGCCTCTATGCACTTTGGTATTCTCACCCCGACCTTGTCCTCGGGCTTGTTTGCCCCCTATACTCTCTACAGTGTGTGTACGAGACCTGGTCCTCTCACTCGATGCATGTTGTGATCTATACTCTACATAGGATGGAACATATATCCCTGTAGCCATCAAATGGTCCTGATTGTATCATGCTTCACCCAAGGTGTCTTTGAACCGAGCCATCGGTACGGTCTCTGAAGGCACCATTGGTCTTGGCCCTGTGATTCTGTCTCTCAAGACCCTATCCCATGGGTACCTATAATGAGGAACCCTATCCCTACATTTGTGCCTATATTGAGGGACCCTGTCCCATCCTTGTCTATAAAATGGGTCCCTATCCTTGAGACTATGGGGGTCCTCAGTGCTCGTACGTGGTCTGTGAGGGCCACACTATGTCTCGTGCCAACTAGCTCTACACCTTGTCACACCTATTCCCGTAATGTGGAAACTTGTGCCTCTCGGGCTGTCGCCTATCTCGACACTATCCCCAACTATGTGACTAGAGTCGCTACTACCCCTATAGGGCATCTCTCTAAATTGTGATGGTGGCCAAGTCTAGCCGACCCGGCCTTGGTGGTCCTACTCGTATCCATGCTTCTTACCACTATCTATACATGTCTATAACTCCGAATCATCAATCCATTGGTCTACTACCTACTCCTCTTTACCCGTAGGAACTATCAGTTGTGGTAGAGGCATCGCCTCTTCACGTCATCCCTCCTATACTATGGGAATGATGGAGGTACCTCTTGTGGCAACCCAAACTATTGTCTAACCATGTCAATGGGTATCATCTCGTGCTCTCCTGCACGAAACCCCTCTATCCATCAGAGAAACTGTAGCTCATATAACTCTACAGACATCTTTCTATATTATAGGAAGCCCATATAAGGCCTCAAAATGATGTCTACCCCAAACAACCCCTCTAGTATCTTTTCTATATTGGGCTACATCATACGTAGCCCTAGCCCCCAGTGCACCCCACCAATAGGCACCCATCACTGTAACCTACCTGGACCATGCTTGGCTCAAATGCATCAAGTTTGGGAAAACTAATTAGTCAAACACACATAATGTGCTTGTATGCCCAATAGTGAAGAAGAAACGTGTAGCATAAGATGGACCTTCATAGCCTCCTATAGGCCCATAGCTCCTGTATAGTTTATGAAGTAGGCGATGACCAGAAAAGTAGGTCCTCTCCTCCATCATATCATGAAGGACTCCCATCAGTGCTCATGGGAATCTCCCACCCTCTACATTGGGCAATGCAAAGCAACACACTACCTCCATAATCAAGACCACTAGCCTCATCTCCTCAGGATGGGTCACGTACATCTCTCCATAGCTCAGCCGACATTATGAAACCTCATATCCACCATCCCCTCTCTAAATACTATTAGTTTCAGCTCCACATATGCCTCTAAAGAAATAGAATACACATGCATCCCTACTATCAGCAGCCGCAATCGTTTGAACGTCTTCCAAGGTGACGGTCATCTTGCTTGTTGGCATATGGAACATGTTGGTCACGGAATCCCATCTATCGATGAGAGTGACCATAAAACTCGAGATCATGAGCTATACGCCTATAATGTTAAATCCCAATCAGACCCACCTCGAGTCACGTGCCTCCACTCCTCATCATTCACATCCCCTCAAACATCTAGTAATAGAGGCGGCACCCTATCATGCATCCATAACTGGTCCCTTGCCTGCATACAAAAACCATAAAATCATTAGACCCCGACCATACTCAACTCCACCCTTGACCAAAACCTCTCCTATCTCATAGCCTATCTACCCACCGCCCCTAATTGACTTCCTCTCCCCTAATCTCAATTTTTCACCCCTCAACCAAACCTATTTATCCCCTTACCCAAACCTTTTCATGCAACTATACCTTCCTATCTCTTTACCTATCCAAATGATGACTGACATAAGTTAATATCAAATGACCACGGTCTCCCAAAGCGACATCGGTCACCCCCCATCTGTGGATCGATGTCACTTAAGTCCCATCGACGTCATCCAAACCCTTGACCGACATCAATCACTCATCACGGTGACAATCTCTAAAACCCTACCCTAATTCTCTCCAAATTTCCCATTTCTCTCTAACTACCCACCCATTCCTACCCAAATCCCCCCTCAATCCCTCCCCCATCCTCATTCACCTAATTACACCTTCCTACATGCCTATTTCACCCATTTTCTTCCCAAATTCAAAATTAACCCCCCAAACACCCATTTTACCCTAACCCGATTTCTATAAAAAAATCTACCTAATAAATGAGGAATGGGATCGAATCTTACCTTGTCACAATGTCATCTCCGAGGGGCACATCTCGAACACTATGCCGATGGTCCACCCAAACCTTCTCCTGCCTCTTCCATGTCCAAATCACCAAATCCAATCCTCCGCTCTACCCAATAAAATCAACCACACCGATCTTGTGGACCCATCTAGCCGACTCCTCTCACCAATGGTACTCTCCACCTCAATTAGGTTTGCTACCTTGTCCTTTTCTCCATGACAGGTGTAGAAGTCAAAATTTCTCTGTCATTTTCTTAGAAGACACACGACAACAATGATTCCATAAAATATAGAATTTTTACCTTATAAACCCAACCCAACCTGACCGACGTAGTCAAGGTCATGCCCTACTAAACCGATGACGGTTATACCTAAACCACGTCGGTTATTTGCCATTTCACTTATAGCCCATTTTTACCCATTTTTAACTACAAATTATCCAATCCCACCACCATTTGACCTTACCCACCCTTATTACAACCTACCTACAAGCCTCCATTACCTAGACCTGTCCTTATTTGTGTTTAGGGCCTTGTTCTTTTACCCATACCTCAGCCTTACCCATTCCGTGACCTATATGCCTGGACCTGGAACACTATTAGTGACCTTTGAACAAATGTCTCACTATACCATATGATGTTGTCACCCGTGTTGTTTGACCTAATGACCTTAACTTTCCTATTGTCATGTTTTTTATCCCAACCCACCCTCTAGTGTACCAAAACATACCTAAAAGTTCCTGCACCTAGCTTGCATTGTGCTCCTATACCATATCCTATACCTTAGATAACGGAATCACTTCAACCTTGTTGGGATAAACCTATCGACCTTGGACGATATAGAGTTTGTAAGCTCTTTAATATGGTACCGTGCCATAGTTTATATGTGTGTGTGCATTTGATTGTCACTACCTTTCACCTTGGTCCATTTCCCTATTTTCCCAATTTGACCTTTGACCCATTACCCCATCTACCCACCCTCATCTTCATCACACCCACTTTTTATCAAACCACTCACCGATTTTGTCTTCCACCTCATCAGTTCCTAGTTTGAGGGGGATCACCTTCACCCACACATGGGGCAACCACATCTTATTTTTTTCAGCGTCGCTTATGAATACAAGCTACATAACAAAAGGGAAAAATTTAGACACCTAAATTGGGTCACACTCCCCTTGGCTCCCTGTCAAATAACCAACTCAAACATATTCATATAACCATGGCCTCTTCCACCCCACATTAATAGTAATTTAATTAACTTAATTAAATTAATACCCATCCTCACAATATTCATTACATAATTACTTTAATTAAGTTAATTTCCACCTCTCACCTAGCCACCTCACCCTAGACCTATTCTTGAAATGTTTCCATAACTAACTTAGATTTGGTCCCACTTACCTTTATGAGCTAAGACTTAGTTAAACCCTAAAATGCCTATTATCCCTCTAACCATATTCTCTCTCACAAAAAGGCAACTTCCACTTTCATCTAGGAGAATAGATAGATCTGGTGGAAATGATTGCCAAGATCTATTATTTTTAGTAAACCTAGAGAATCCCACCTTAACCGACGTCGATCACCCTGAAACCAATGTTAGTCAACCCAAAACACTAGTCGGTTACCATTTATTGACCTTAGTAACATTTTTTGCGTTGACACATTCTGAGATCAGAGGGATGAGAAGAGAGTTGCGTGCAAGTAGAATTAGAGCCTTTTCACACCTACAGACATCCATAACCAGCACCAGGATAGATCCAGAAGCATATCACTCACGAAGCATTCCAAGAAGCACTACCATGGCACCAAACACCATTCTTCTGATCAACTACCATCACCATTCAGCCATCAAACCTGCATCACAGTAAGTGTATCTTCTACTAGCATATTCTATTTTAGTATAATAGCCTTTATTACTTCATTATCATGTTATACTTTGCATGTTCATTTCCGTCCTCTAATTACTTGTAGACTCACCCATTCCTCTACCCACACCACCAAATCACCCATTATCACCTACTACACACCTCTGAGTATACCTAAGACCTTTACTGAGCCTTTGTATCCACCCTTCCATATTTGTTTAGCTTTAGTTAAACTCCTAGAATCAGATCTCATTGAGTTCCTTTCACCCCGATCCCACCGACTGATCACCCATGACCATTGTCGGTCCCTTCTAAATCATCACCAATTACACCCGACCAACATTAGTCTCTATGTTTTACACCTATGCCAATAACAAAGCCAACCTACCTTCTACCAAGTGACCCAAACAACCCAGAACCTGACCCTGACTAGTTCCAACACCCTGACACCTACCTACCCTTCAGATATGACTATAGCCTAGCCTATTATGTTAGATTTTCTTATTGTGCTTGAATGAAATACCTAAATCATATCAACTACAGTAGGAATTTGTTTATTTCTCACATTAATTTTTTTAAACAAGTGGATTGATAGCCATCTAGGGAGTATCACACTTCCTAGATCTAGCACATGCTAGGCAATCCACTATCATATATTATTTAACTCTTCTTTTGTGGTCTTGTTTTCTATTTCGTAGTTTCTCCCAACAAAAATAATCTCTCATAGTCAACGTTGGATTAATAATTCAAAATGTGCTAAAAATCATCAATCGAACAACAATAATAGGTAATCCTTCTCAATCCATAACCCTTATATGTTTCATCTCAATAATGTAAAGAAAATGGTGAAAAAATGAGGAATGGGATCAAATCTTAACTCGCCACGATGTTGTCTCCATGGGGGCATGTCTAGCCATTGCATCGGTGGTCCACCTAAACCTTCTTCCACTCTTCCATGTCTAAATCACTAAATCCAATCCTTTTCTCTACCTAATCAAATCAACCACACCAACCTCTTGGACCCATCTAGCCAACTCCTCTCACCAACCGGTACTCTCCACCTCAGCTAGGTACGCTACCTTGTCCTTTTCTTCATTATAGGTGTAAAAGTTAAAATTGCTCTGTCGTTTTCTCGGAAGACAAATGAAAACAATGACTCAGAAATACAAAATTATAACCTTATAAACCCAACCCAACTCCGACCAACATCGGTCAAGGTCATGCCCTACTAAACCAATGACTCATATACCTAAACCAACATTGTTTATCTTCTATTTCACTTATAACCCATTGTTACCTATTTTTAACTACAAATTATCCAATCCCAACACCATTTGACCTTACCCACCCTTACTGCAACCTAACTACAAGCCTCCATTACCTACACATGTCCTTATTTATGTTTAGGGCATTGTTATTTTCCCCTACATACCTCGGCCTTACCCATGTTGTGACCTATATGCCTAGACCCGAAACACTGTTAGTGACCTTTGAACCAATGTGCTCACTATACCTTGTGACATTATCACCCATGTTGTTTGACGTAATGACCTTACCTTTCCTCCGGATTTTGGGTTGATCATTCCTCCGATCTCGATCACAACAATCTATTTTCGTGCGTTCCTAAAATTTTCATAAGAACTTGAGATCGCTTACACATCACCATCATTGGTTCTACCCAACTGCCGCTTCCCTTTCCTTTTGGTTAGCTTTCCCAAGGGATGCCTATTCTCATATTCTTCATTATTTTGAGTATTTCTATATCTCTGCACTCTCTGTACTCTCATAAAATATCATCATATAGCTTATCTTTTTGACATTCACTGTTTTCCCCCTTTCGCCAAACTATTCTTTTCTCATAGTAACCGACCTCGGTTATCCCTGAACTGTCATTGGTCATCCTTAACCAGCATCGGTTACCTTGTGTTAAATCTCAAAAGATACCTTACCCAAATCCACCTATTAATATTTTTTTCTTCATTCCTACTACTCTCTGTCATCTACAGGATACAAAAGATCACCTGATATACATTCATTCACATGGTGTTGACTCATGCAACCAAGCTAATGCTCTTATATTCCACACTAGTCATCAACCACTCCAACCTAGTCCTTCACCACCCTCTATCCTATCACCCATGGATCCAATCCTACCTACCACCTTTTCCACAGTAGGAGGAGTTTACATGACTCCTCAATTAGAATCATGTAGCCTTACAGCTCGACCTTTCTCACTCTTCTACCCGGGACTCTTCGGATCGGTTGATATATGGAATGTCTTTATACATCTCTCCTGACATTATTCCCACTTTTACATCAGCCCTTACTAATGTGGTGTTACCTTCACCTGCTTTACCCCCAGTGGTTTCACAGCTAGGCCCCATACTGTATGACCGCTGCATCTGCAGTATTAGTCGCACCCGTAGTATCTGTTGTCCCCTCATTGACCACCCAGACCATAACCCCATTTGCACCCATTGTCTCATAGATACTAATTGCAACACAACCACTCGTGGTGTTGGTGAACCCTACTCTACTCTAGAATCATATCCTCTCCATCCCACAATCTCTTCTCCCAATTTCTACTAGAGTCACAAAGTGACCATCCCGCCTACATATACATACTATCAACAACCCCTATCTCATCCATCACCCATTCTAGATATATGCCCTCTATGTCAATCCCCTATTCTCAACCTTCCTATTTGGCACCGCCATACACTAGAATGCCACCCACATCACATGTTTAGTACCAGCCCCCCATAGTAGGAGCCCGTCCATCATAGCCTACCAATGATTTCATCAAATTAATGATGGAAAGGATGCAAACATAAGAAGCATCGCTTTCGCTCATGTAATTCTCTCACCTACGATGAAATCTGTAATGAGACCATTCATCCATCCATTCCTATTCTCCCATACCCCGTATATTAGGAAATGCAAAAATTCAACCATTTCAAAAGTAAAGAATACCCACAAAGAAAATTTGTGGTCTTTCAAACATGGGTGTTAATCGATCACCCGTGATGATGCTTTACTCCTTTGAACCTTCCTAATGTCCCCGACAGACCTACATTATACTTTGATACAAAGGGGCTATGTAGACATTCCATCTACTTATTTAATCAAGTAGCCCAAGCCTTCTTAGACCACTTCTCAATCAACATTGTTAAGAAAGTCACCATGACTAATCTTTATTCCACACAACAATATGATGATGAGTCTATCCTTGACTTTGTTGCTTCTCTGGCATAGCCTAATTAACCAGCTCACATTTCAATTACCTCAAACTGAACTCATAGAGTTGTTTACTTAGGCTTGTGCTAGACACATCTCACCAACCCTATAGGTGTAGACATTTCACACTTTTGATGAGGCATTCACCATGGCATGAAAATTGGAAATTCATGCTATCGAAGAGAATAAAATTCATTTGCATAACAAGAACATTGCGTTCAAATCAAATGATGCTTCTTCATATTCAAAACTCCAAAACAACTATTCAAAACCCAAAGGATCGCCAACCCCATATTTCTCAAGGCTGGCCCACCTCATCCATCAAACCTAGCCAACCCTCCTAATCTCTCTCCCATCCAAGCTTTCTAATTCAGATAAGAATAGCAAAAGTACACTTCAATAGGAGACCTTATTATTCTATTTTGGATAAGCTTATTAAGGTTGGTGTCATTATCGTTCCACCTATAAAACCACACACCGGTTTTGACCCCGAGCACCCCATTCCCGCATGGTATAATGAACATTACTTTTTCAACTATCATTGTGTCAAAGGTAATAGTGATGATAACGCATCACCTTCAATAATATCACCAAAGAAATGTTAGAAATTGGAGATCTAGTCTTGGATAACCCCAATGCACCCACTAACCAAAACCTACATATCTTTAAGAATCCATTCCCTAATCATGCCCCATCTTCCAAGTAAGTCAGTGACACTTCAACCAATGATAGCAATTTCTATGAGGTCCATGCTATTTTTGATGACATACCAGTTTCTTCCCAATTGCCTCATGTTCCTTCCATAGATAAAATCTTATCTCGAGCTCCCCTACCTGCACAAGAACTTATTTCATCTACTCCTCCAACCACTAAGAAACCCCCTTCATTTTCTCCTTCCCCGTGAAAGATCCTATAATTAGCACGCCACCTTTGACCCCTCAAATTTCCAAGCAGTCGTTAGTGGCACCTCTCCTACTCATAGGAGATACATGTCCACAACCTACACCATCATAAGGAGAGTCCACCTTGTCTAGCCCATCCTCTCCTCTACCCATGGAGGATCTTGTAGAAATACCATTTCCTTTAAATGACCATTCTCCATCGGACCTTTAAGATCCCGTTGATCTTCTTTCGGCTCTCTTACCCACAGAATCGAGGATAACAATTTCCCGTGTCTCAAACACATTTTATAAGGATTGCTACTTGATCCATGTCGGCCTCGCTTACACAAGATCATTTTCACACTTGGTTGATCACCTGGACTATGTTGATAGATCCTTACTTTGGGGACACCTTCTACTACATGTTTCAACCTAAATACGATGTCACTCACCGACACCTCCACTATCTATCCAAAATTATTTCAAGTGACCAAACCAAACACAACCAGACTATTACAACACCTTCCATGTCTCCACCCATAGCCCAAAACACACCTCTACCCCTAACCCAAAACACATCTACACCCAAACACCCGCCCACACCTATATCATCTCCCTTACTTAAACCCATAACTACCTTAGGGGTTATGCAAACATTGCGAACCTTACTTACCCACCCATCAAATTAGATTTATCCACATCTTCCCAAACCAACACTAAACTTATTCCAACCCCCAAAACAAGACCCAACTTCCTATGCCTCATACACCAACCTCACCTACCACACCATTATCACCTTCACCTCTTCCTTCCATACTAGGACTTCACCTCTCGACCACCCGACTGTAATCATCTTCCACTTGAAAAAAGGAATGCAACAGCCCACCTCCTCATCACGGACCTCTAATATACCCAAGACACCCACACAACCTTCACCATCACCCGTAACCTTCTTACCACCCATACCACCACTACCATCCATAGCTTCTTCACTACCCATGACATTGTCTTCTCTTCTACTCACACCTTCTACCCAACCTCTAACAACCACCTCCACAACAACTTAGTTACCCTGTGGGTGACCCATCCTCTTCCACCATATAATTTTACCTCTACATCTCATACACCCGTGTCACCTCTTCTCAAAAAGTGTAAGCTAAAGCTAAAAATCTGCTACCCTCCAATAAGGTCGTTAAACCAACAAAACCTTCTCGTCGCCAAAGCTCTTCTACCATGCCCATACCTAAACAGATGCCTAAAAGACCTAAGACCACACCACATACCAAAATAGTGGACTAACCCATTCCCCCTCCTTTAAATCCTTTTCCTTTACAATCAGTCACACATGTACCCAAACCCACATTCACCTCCCTTTGTGATCCACTAGCAAGGTCCTACGCTAAAATCTTAACCTATCTTCTCAAAAACTCTGTCATCACATGACCACCTCTTAGACCTTACATCCCACTTAAACCCAAACCAAAAGTGTTTGACAAAACTAAAATTTGTGCCTACCATCGTGTGTCAGGACATGATGTAGAGAATTATAAGGCTTTAAAAACTACCCTTGTCTAATTATGTCCTTCCAAAGAAAATCTTGATGAGGACCCCATTTCACCTCCACTAATTTCCCTAGATCTTCTTCCATTACCTACTCAGCAACCAATATCTCCACCCCTGTAACTCTTTGATCCACCCCGAGATTTGAGATCAACATGATCAACATTGCCACCCGCACCCAAAAAGACAAAGGCAAGGAAAAGGAAATTGGCCCATCAACCAACCTTGTACCCAACATACCATCCACACCCATACCCAAAGTCACCATTTGAGGTCCTACATATCCTATTTCCAATGGGGTCACACATCACATAATGCTAAAACAACTACACCAATCCCCCCTCAAAATGTCTTTATATGACCTCATCCAAACCTTTGAGTCACATCGTCAAACCCTCATAGAGGTCCTTCAATCGATTGAGGTTTTACCAAATGACCCCATGCCCATAGCCTCCTTTATTTCCCCTCATTACATAGCCTCTCTCACTAGCTCATCACCTTCCTCTACACCTCCACCTACTCACTAAGTAGCAGCCCTCAGCTTTTCAGATGAAGAGATCGCTCCCTTCCGGTCTGACGGCCTCGACCCTACTCTTTTCATTTCCATATTTATCGATAATATACACATATGACATGTTATGATCAATGGTGGTGCTAGTATTAACATCATCTCCTCCCATGCATATGACTAAATGCAAATACCTACCAATTACATGCATGGTAACCCAATTATGTTGTGCTCCTTCAATGACGCTAGGACCTCTACCCTGGGTACCATCATTCTCCATGTCCGCGTGTGTCCCCACATTATCCTCGGAACTTTTGTATGTCTTATAAGGGGATTTCCATTATAAATTGTTGCTCATCTGACTTTGGATCTTTGCCATGGGTTGTGTCCCTTTGACTTTACACCGTTGCCTCAAATTTGAACATAAGGGACATAATTACAAGATCCCTACCAACCTATCACCTTTCATGACCTGTAACATGTTATAATGACCCAATGATGTGCTTGTACCAGTCAAGGCATCTGCCACTATCCCTACTTCACCTTCACCTACAAGCCCATCCACCAAGACTACCACCACCTCTCCCGCATACAACCTTGTTATCCCTATTATTGTTGCTACCTCTCTACCGCTAACTCACATATTTCCCCATCATCTAGTGAGTTTTCTATCCCTGCTACCCACATACCAACTACTAATCACTTAGAAGGTGTTTTTCAATGCCTCACTCTAGGGAATACCACCTATAAAATATTGACACCTTCCTCACCCCACAAGAGTATGGGAACCTACGTCAACACCCTAGTTATGACATCCACATCGGCAACATTTTTCCTTATGGCCCTTCCCACCTTCACACTAATCTAACATATGGGGGACTTGATATTACCACCTATAAAACCAAACCTCCATCCCAAACCCAACCATTTTCATCTGACCTACACTCCCTCACTAACCACTGCTTCACTCAAACTTTCCTCCACTAGTGCACATGGAAAGGATTTAGATTTAGATTTTACTAACAGGGACATCACACTGTCATTTCTTGTACCTCTTATAAACACAATGACCGTAGTGGCATTGGTTTTGACACACCACCTTAAAATAAGGTTTGCATCTACCTCATTCAGGATAGAAAACCTTCCCCACCTCATTCACCCACATTACCCTCTTCACCCATGGAGTCCATAGATCCCAAATCTATTCCTCCTAACTATTTTATTTCATAAACACCATTTCCTAGGACCTCTAACCTATCAATGTGATGGTGAGGCTCCCTCTTCTCTCCCATTCCTATATCTTGACATGATCGATGACAATACACCTTCTATTAATGTCGTTCAATGTCAAGATGATGAATCCATCCTCACTTACCTTAGTGTAGAAGATTCTTATATTCATTGGTCGTTACCTTCTGAGACACAAACCATGTTGAACGAATCAACCATTGAAATCAACATTAACACTCAGGATGACCCACACATTCTAAATATTGTATAATCCTTGGATGCTACTAAACATGAATCCTTCTCCTCTTTCCTTCGGGACCATAGCAACATGTTTACCTAGTCTTATACTTGATATGTCCGTATTGACCAAAATCATGGTCCAATATATCCTAACCATTCCTGATGCCAAACCCATCAAACAAAAACTTTGGAAAATGCATCCTCGTATTGCTCTTCTGGTCAAAGAAGAGCTTCGATCCTTTTCTCGCTTCCCTTCATCCTACCCATTAACTATCCCCAATGGATTTCTAACATCGTTCCTATCATAAAGGCGATAGGGGTACTCCGCATTTACATGGACTTCCATGACCTCAACCTAGTTTGTCCCAAAGATGATTTCCCCTACCGGCATCAACCAACTAGTTAATCTCACCACTGCCATGAAATGCTATCACTCATGGATGGTTTTTTGGGCTACAATCAAATATTACTAGCTCCGTAAAATCAACACAAGACTACCTTCATCACATCATGGGGGAATTTTCACTATCAAGTGATACCTTTAGGTGTCAAAAACACTGGTGCTACATATCAAAAATCCATGACTTACATCTTCTATTACATCATGCATCGCATATTATAATATTACATAGATGATCTCGCTACCAAATCCAAACATCGAACCAAACATCTTTCTATCCTTAAAGTCATCTTTGACTACCTCATTAAGTATTATGTGTGTCTTCAACCAAAGAAGTGCGTCTTTGCGTTACTTTCCGAAAAAATCCTTGGTTTCATCATTTCATGCGTGGCATAGAAGTCGATCCTCGCTAAATTCAAGGCTATTCTCAAATGCCTCTACCCACTAATCTCTCACAAATTTGAATCCTACAAGGTAAGTTGCAATCTATTTATCATTTTATCTCACAACTTTCTGATCGCTATCAACAATTCCATCATCTTCTCAAGAAAGATGTGTCATTCAAATGGGATGATGAATGTCATAAAGCCTTCAAGCCTTAAAATAATACCTCTTTCAACCACCAGTGCTCATTCCTCCTAAGGATGACCATCCCTTTTACCTATATATTTCCACCACTGACCATTCTTTAGGTGTCATGCTTTCTCATCGGGGCAGCCAACACTGAGAGCAAGTAGTTTATTACATAATTCGTACCCTTATGGACTACAAAAATAGATATACCCATGCCGAAAAACTCTATTTAGCCTTAGTTTTCCTTGTCACCAAACTACGCCATTACCTACTCAACCAAAAACCTTTGTCAAGATTAATACTCGACCCATCACACTTTATGTATGCCAAACCCTATCAACATCATCGCTCCGCACATTGGCTTATGCTTCTTTCTAACCTTGACCTCAAATTCATTCATCAAAAGTCCATCAAGGGCTAGAATATTGTTGATCAACTAGTGATACACCTATTTTCAGAATCAACCATATAACTTTGATTTCTCGGATGAGTCTATATCTACCCTTTCCTCGGACGAACCCACTTACCAAATGACACTCTTCTTCTATCACTCCAAGTGTCAACGTGGCGTTGGGGATGGTATTCTCCACATTCCTCTTGATGGTGAACCTATGCCTTTGTCTTTCAAGCTTGATTTTGATTGTACATACAATATTATTGAATACGAAGCACTCGTATTGGGTCCCCACGATGCTTATGTCTTCAATGTTAAGTCCATTAATATCTTTGGAGATTCTCATGTGGTTGTAAACCAAGTCAATGGTATATACCAATGTCATAATGAGATACTTCAAAAGTATAAACATCATGTAGATATAATTTTGACCACCTTTGACTGTTATGAACTTCAAACCACCCCACAATCTACCAATAAATTTTTGGATACCATGGCTTGCTTGGCTTCTCAGATACCTGCTTCACCCTCTGACTCTAAAATCTTTGTCACAATACAAAGGCTACAATCACCCTCTTATTTACCTCATGAGGTCTACTCCGTCAGAACATTTTCCACTGACCCATGTGACCTTTGGTATAAGCCATATGCAGACCATATTTCCCTTTCCATTCTACCCACCAATCTCACTCGTAATAGACAACGTTCCTTTCTTAAAATTGTCTCCCATTATGTCATCATGGGTGGTATTATTTACAAGTGTGGATTTGATAGAATTCTCTTACGATGCCTTACAAGTTCTGAAATTCCCTACACCATTAAGGAAGTCCACAAAGTGGAATTTTTGGAGGCCACTTTAGTAGTTTAGCTATTTCAAAATGCATTCTCCGCCTAGGTTATTATTGGCCAACCTTAAACCACGATCATTGTGATTATGTCAAAGGTTGTGTGAAATGCTAAGCAACATGATAATCTCCATCACACACCTATTCATCCCTTACAATTCAGATGTGACCTTTGGCCTTTCTCTCAATGGGGTTTGGATCTTTTTCTTTAGATAAACCCCATTCTTCACAACGCCACCAATGGATCATAACTACTACCGAATATTATACTAAATGGGTAGAATTCATCCCCTCATTTCTACGAAAGCTGAAAAAATATGTGAATTCATTAACCATCACATAATTTTTCACGTTGGTGTTCCTCACCGCCTCATCACCGATAATGGAAAGCAATTCAAAAACAAAACCCTACGCAAACTATGTGACGATTTTGGCATCCAACTTAGTTTATCATCGCCTTATTACTCGCAAAACCAATGGCCAAGCTGTATCAACTAATAAAACCTTGAACAAAATTCTTATGGAGATAGTCAATGATACTTGGGAAGGATTTTCATACACACATTCCTTTCACCTTGTGGGCCTACCACACTAGTATTCTGTAATATTTATACATATTGCATGTGCTAGATATAAACGATAAAAGTTGTTGCACATGTACAACCATGAACCAATACAAACAATAGTATTATTAAAATAATACAACTCTTGTATGTTGAATAAAACAAAATATGTGGTTATAATTAAATATAACCATATAATAATTAAGCTAACTAATATGCAATGCATAATTAATTAATCTAATAATATATTTATCCTAACATGTATAGGTTTTCTAGGAACAATTGTATGGTATATTCCCTATTGTATGGTCTTAGACATTCTTACTTTAGGGTTTTTAATTTTTGGTGTCCTTCAATGGCCTAGAAATGTGTTTCACTATAAAACCCTAAGTATTGTGCAATTATAAAACCATATATAATTAGTTGAATCACACTTAAACCTTAACCATGTGTGGGAGATCCAGAATAAGCTAAGTGTTTAGGTTAAAGTGAAATTTTTAGGAAATGACCGAATTATATTTAACAAATTATATATCCATAATTAAAATGTGAAGATTATAGATTACGATGTGTAATTAAATTAATCATAGATTTAGATTATTATAGATAGCATATTACAAATATTAATAACCATATCTGAAAGGAGATAACAGGAAATAAAATGAGATGGAGAACACCATATTTAAAGTGGGGAAACTCAAGAAAAAAACCCCCACTAAAATAAAGCACTATCTGTATTAAGAATTTATCAAGACTTTTAACCCAACACTTCCACTTCACTCCTTGGTCTTCACATAGATTATTGCAGACCAGGTGTATCACATTCTTATAGGTTTCTTACATAAAAATCTTGAGCATATATCTCATAATATATCATTTGTATATCAATCACATGAGGGATCATCCTATATATATATATATATATATATATATATATATATATATATATATATATATATATATATAGGATGGGTGAATGGTCATATTGTCTCACTCTTTTAGTTGTGAAATACCAACCTAAGTTTATAAATAAACTTTTAATAAAAGGGTTGTAAGTGGTGGTCCACCAAATGGTATCCCCACTTGACATTATCAACCCCAAAACTCCCCCTCAATGTTAAGTGGGGAAAACAAAACAAGTCATGCCAAATTTACCTTTTTCTACAAAAGGATTTATAGATTCATGAATCAACAACAGTGATTCAGGATATCATGCAAATAAGGGAAATCATACAAATCTTCCCATACATAAATTATTAAGACAATTGATTTATATATGAATACTTATATCAAATTATGGATCCTTTTATAAACCAAGGCATACCCATAACTAATGTTTCGCTAGGATTTACAAGTAAACTCACATACTGTGACTATTTACTTATTACAAAATGGAGGAAGTATTATAAGTTTACAATAGTCGTTAAGAGGTTGCATTTTCATGCACACTCCCCCTCAATGGAAACTCTAATAGGCCTAACAAGGCATGAAACTTACAAAACTTCACAACACACAATGGCTTGGTGAAGATATCTACAACTTGATCTCTAATGTTGAACTGGATTCTTTATCAAGAGTAATATAGCCTTCACATAGAAGAGGAATACTTCCTTTATCTCTCATGTGTATCACTTTCAACATCCTCTTTAGCCTCATCTATCTTTCACTCCTCTAAGTGATGAAACCTACACACAAAACCTTAAACACAAATCTAGATGTATATTTTATATTCAACACAACATCAACATGGTTAGAGTCATAATATCCATATAGATATAAATCATATGATTTCCAACTGTAAAAGTTAAACACTAGTTGTATAACAACTAACATAACAATATGCTTAACAACTAACCATGTTATATTACAAATATGTTGAAAAAAATTCAACATATTACACTTATAAAATATATATTAGATGCAATCAGTATTGGATGTTTCCAATACAAACACAAAGGCATCCCCAAGTGTTATTTGATATGCATATAATAATATTTTAGTAATCACATACAAAAATTATCAACACACACACACACACACACACACACACACACACACACACACATTAATTATCTTGTTCTAAGCCTTTAAATAATGATATAAGACTTGATAGATAAAATATCTAAATAGATAATCAAATCATTCAAGAATAATCAATCATTCACTTAAAATGCAGTCCATTAAAGGACACACTCATGGATGTATGTGAATTTCACTTGAAAAATGACCATGTAAGAACATTTATGTGTGTGTGTGTGTGTGTGTAACATTTAAGTCTAGACATGTCATATATGCCAAAAAATGAATAATAGTTCTATTTTGAATAGACCACCAGAGAAAACTGAAGCAAAATCTTAAAACACAAAAAAAACATTTTATGCATGTTTTCAATTATAGTTATTTTTAGTTTATTTTTAATAAATCTTCTAACTTAAATTCAATGCAATATATTTGAATAAAATATCTACTTTTTATATAGTTTATAGAGTTATTACATTAGCTTTATGATTATTCTGATCAATTTCATCTTGATTTTGATATGATTTATTCCAATTTTTATTTCTTAAATTTGAATTTTTTTTATTTACAATCTTCTTTCTTATGGCAAAATTTTCCACAATAATGACATTTACCATAAAAATTACTCTTAAATTTCCTAGTTTCTTGTATTTACTAGGAGGTTTAGAATTTGACTTTTGATTTTTGAATCTAAAAGGTTTAATTTTTTTCTTGAGTGAGAAGTGCCTCAGTGAAAATATCTCTAGAATCAAAATTTTCTATAACATGCTCTTTATATCGAAGAGATGACATAGTGTCAAAATCATGTAAATTAGACTCATTTTGATATTTAGAGTTAAGGATGGAAATATAGCTCATAAAATTTTCTTGAATATTAATCAATGATAAAATATAGAATCTTATCCTGAAATAATTCAAAATTACATACATCCAAGTTGAGCTTTAATGTTTTAAATGTTATTTAGATAATCAACAATTTTCTCATCCCCTTCATGGATGTTGTAAACAATTCTAAAATTAGCTTAATTATTTTTTACAAGCAACCGCCTTCATGCATTGGTCTCTAGTTGCTTCCAGACATCATCGGGAGAATTCATATGACCTATATGCATTAAATATTCATCTTGTATGCTCTACAATAGGATGGATAACACTTCTTCTGATCTTTGAGAGAATGAGCTAAGGTTTTTAGGAGCTTGTCTTTGATGGGTTGGTTTTCCACACCAATTACAAGATCCCATAGATTTCTAGCCATGAAATTTGATTTTAACCTTACTCTCTAAATACATGTAACTGCTCCATTTAATAATTCAAACTTATCCATTAAAAACTAGTATAACTAGCCATTTTTAATGCATGGACAATAATGAAAACAAATACAACAAAGAAAACAAACCAGAGATCCAAACAGACAAAGTAACAAGATACAAAATTTTATTTTTAGTTATGTTGGGCCCCGATTATTGGCTAAGGATGAGAAGGTGCGTAGGCACACGGGACCTAATTAAAGAAGGGAAAATAGGGTAAAGGTGTGTAGGACAGGGTTCGAGCAGGGTTTTATAGAACACATGGCGCACATGCGCAAGGCAAGACAAGTTCTAGACTTAGCCATATTTGGTGTCCCAGTAGCACATGAGAAAAGCATGACCCTTATGGATAAGGTGTCAGCCTAGAGACTATGGGATCAAAAGGGAATATTCCAGGAATGTGATGGAAGGTTCTAGAAGACATCATTGTAGAGAGTGGAGAGCTCGGATATATGAAGGCATGCTCCCATGGAGGACCACTTTGACACTTGGAAACTGATCTATAACTTCAGAAAGGCATGGTGGTGGTTACTAAGGTTATAAATACAAGCACTGATAAAAGAAAAGGAGATGGAGAAGATAGGTGAAGCTTTATAAAAATATAATAGAGGGTTCTAGGGGTTAGGGATTAGGAGAACTCTGGGAGTGATGGCATGTTTAGGTGGATGGGTCTCGTGATTATCCTTAGGGTATCAAGGACATAGTCCATTGATGATGCATGACTTGGTTGTGCAATGTTATATGAAGATATGTAATGGTTTCATGGAATGTAATGTGGTACTTAAACATGTTGATATGAATATAAGGCTCTATTGTAAACCATATATGTGTTCATGAGTATATTCCTTATGCATTTCCTTTATGAATGAACCAGTTACATATATGTTGCTTGTTATTTCTCTTTTCTGGATGTAATGAGATGACAACTCGTTCTAGGTTCTTAGAATGTTGTATAGTTATTTTCTATCCTTTTACATTTGATTCTATCATAAGATGATGCATTCTCACAAGACTCGCATAAAGGAGAGACTCGGTACCCATACATGCCTCCTGGTGAGTGCCCGAGTGAGCCGTTGGTGATAGGTCCATGTGTATGGGATTCTACTATTAATTTAAGGGCATAAAAATGACTACATCTTGGTTTCATTGTCGGGACCTCTTTTCGAAGTTGTTGTGAGAAATGGCATGCATATTTGTCCCTTTAATGCGTGATGATAGAACGTCTTACCTTATAAAGTATTAAAACATGGTTTAATAGCATGGAGGATGAGTTTTCTTAGAGATTCAAAGACTAGACTTGAGTTTGATGTGCATAGATGGGTAGAAGAGAACCTATACCATGAGCTATATGAGACATTATTTTTTTTCCCAGTAGAACTATATGAATGGATTTCAGCATATGCATCCAAATTGAGTTGGTACTATAGATCATGCGTGTGGACCCAAGATGACTATCAGAGGTTACAGGATGTAGATCTGACTTGGACACATGTTGTTGGTCATTAGTAGAAGAGAGGTTTGACCAGCTATACTCTTGAATATGCCATTTCTATGTACTCTTACCCAAAAGTTGTTGAGTTCGAGTTTTTGAGGGAGCCTAGAGGATCATTTTTTTAACATATAATGTATAACACTTAGCAAAAGGCATAAAAAGATTCACACAAAAGAGCAGAGTGTGTTCAAAGGCGCAGGAGGATCGGAAGGGAATCACGCAAGGAGGACAAAGATAGATTCGGGACTTAGCCATTTTCATGATGATGATCTATTTTTGGAATATGGCATGCAGAGCACACAAATGGGATGAAGAATTGTGTGACACGCACGAGATATTTTTGGAAGAGTGGCTACGGAGCGCTTTACATGGATGCGGGCTAAAGATAGAATTACGATTGATAGTTAACTAGGAGAAATCTATTGTTAGCACACTTGCATGTGTGGCTATAATTGTAAGGCATGTGGCTATTTTTAGCATGCGACCTATTTTTGGATTAGATAAGTGGTGAAGGGAAAGTCCCCACCCTTATAAATATGTAGTGAACTACGTAGCATAGAGATAATAGGTAAGAACTGGATTACTGTGAGATCATGTTGTCAGATCTATTACGCGCATGAGCACATGATGTTATTATTGTAAGAATATTTTATGTATTACTTTGTGTTTTTATATAATGGAGTGTATTGGCTGAATCAGAGTGTTAATTCTAAGTATAATTGGATCTTGCATACTTGATTTCATCATGGTTATCATTTAAATATGTTATTCTCTAGAACTAGATTTGTACATGCACTGTAGAATGATGTATTAATGATGGATCTGAATGCATTAAGTCTTCATCATGCTAACATCCTATAACAACAACCCTAAAGAGGGGCCTGGTACCTTTGTGTGCTTTAGGTGAGTTCTTAGTCTAGGTTGAGTGATGTGTCGGTGCGCTGGGATTTTCTAGTAGATTCTAGGTTGAATCAATTTTTGTATGTTATTCCTTTGGCTATGAAGATCTTGGTCATTACCTTGAGTTTGGAGACATTTCCCATGGCCGAATAAGCTTCTCTCGACGAGCACCGGGAGAGGAAGCTAGGGTGGAGGAAGATGGTGAACATTATGGTTGAAAAGGAAAGGTAGGAGAGACGACTCAAGTATAACGAAGCTCGTGAAAGGGAAATGACTAGAAAACGTGAGGTTGCAAGTGTGATGGATCTATGGAGGCGATGTTACAAGGAGTTAAGGTTCATGTAGAGGATGTGGAACTTGATCGGCTTTTTTCTACCCCACCTTGGAAAGCATGGAAGAGAGGTCCCTTCATATTTTGATGAGAGTTCATCACATGGAGAAAGAAGATTCGTTAGCATGCATCTAAACCCACTCGGCGACGAACCCCTGGTGCTTGGTTTTCCAGAGCAAGGGAGAAGTATTGTTAACCTAGCTGGCATTAGTGGGAGTAACTGATCTGCACCTAGGAGGTATAATTTCTCATTTATAACATCCATGGTTGCGTAATCCATTCCTATATTTGGAGGAATCTTTGGACAAGGTATAAGTATGTAAGGTTTAGGTATCGCTTATGGAAGTGTCACAGGACACATAAATGGAGGTGGGACAATATCCCAAACCATCTGTGTGTAGTTCAGTGGGACATTGGGAACCCTTTCCGTGACTACTTTAGGTCCTTTTCTGACTGCAGGAGGTGGATATGGTGGTTTAGGACCTAGCAGATCCAGTGGATCTACCAGGTTCTAGAAACACTAGAGGGAACCAAGGCTATGGATCAGGATGATAAGGACCCTAGCCACCTCCCCAATTTTTTTTCAAGATGTCTTTGCACTTACTAGATTGTAATGGTATTGAATATGTTGTAGAGCATGTGCATAAGTGTGAATTACTATGGCGCACAAAGGGATCACTACCCCAGAGCAGAAGGCAAGTCATTTTGTAACAAGATTGCAAAGGTGCTTACATATTTGGTATAGAAATTATGAACCCCATCAAACGGTGGTAGACTACACCACATTGAAGAATGCCTTCCTAGTAGAGTTCCATATCCCTGAGTTTGAGTAGAAGAGCATCGGCGCTCTGAAGGAGATCCAGTAGGGAATGGAAGAGAGTGTAAGGGAGTATGTTGCACATTTAAAGACTCTCTTGTCATAACTATCCTATGACATTCATCCTTCTCAACATGTGCAATGGTTTTTTAGAGGATTGATAACACCATTTATGAGGGCTCTATCACACAAGACTTTCACAGACCTACGCGAGGCATTGGAATCTACCATGTGCACCAAAGGTGTTGGGAGTGTTGATAATGGTGTTAGTCCTTTTCTGGAGGCTCAAATTACTGTAATGGCCAAGATGTTGGAGAAGATGTCTATAAACTCATTACATGAGGTTCGTAGTGGACTTTGGTGTATAGATCAGTAAAGTGGAAGAGCATGCAAAGGATATTTTCCCTCAAAATCAATACGCGCTATGGTGGTAGACTATGAAATTTTCCATGTGGATCATGATGCAAGTAGATTCCCTCTACTCCAGTGCATAATCCACAATAATTTTTCTTACTATTGCAAGATTTGTACCTCTACGACCCATGATACCAAGGATTGTAGACTGATTGATCATATCCATGATGATATTAGTCTTGGTGTCTCATAGACTAGTCTTGCAAGTAGTTTAAAGGATGATGACCATCATTATGAAGGGCACACAGATGGAGGAGTGTGTGGAAGAGGTTTTTGTGAATTATTTCATGGTCACAGAAATATCATGGAGGACGAAGTGAATTCCTACAAGGAACCTTTTATAATTGTGGATCTATAGAGCATTACAAACATGAGTGTCCTGATCTATTACAATGCTCATGGTGCGGAAAGAAACATAAGTATGAAGAGTTTCTAGAGATTTATGATCTTATGAACCAACAGCATCGAGAAAGACAAAGGTGCTAGGATGGTGAGCATGAGTCGTATAGAACCTATTCTCGTGACGACATAAGTAAAGGCCACTCACGCAAGGGAGATTCTAAGACAGAGGACACTAGTTTCAAGAGAGGAAGTGGCACATGGAAAATACCCAGAACCTTCTCATCGAATGAGGTGTATCAAGACACTATGGACATGATTCAAATTTTGCAAGGGGAGATCAAATCTCTAAAGGAGAAATCGAGATAGTTAGAGAAAAGGAAGAATGTCGAGTCTCCAAAGGATGACTTTGAATGAGGTCAAGGAAGTATGTAAGATGTTAAGGAAAGAAAATATTATCCCCTTGATAGGATAATGGCTAAGAGAGAAGATTCCATGCTCCAAAGAAGATCATGAAAGGTACATTTTACATGCTAACCTTCCTCCTCACAACCTTGACTATGACAAGGAGATTACTTTGAATGTGGTTGTTGATGGATGGATTTTGAGTAATATCCTCATCGACATGGGAGTAGAGGTCAATTTTCTTACCTTAGATGCCTGACATTAGATGAGAAGGCTCACATTACATCCATCTTTGAATGTGTTATATATGGAAAACAAGACTAAGGCAATTCCCATTGGAGTCCTAAAGGATGCATTTATCACCATTCAAGGGTCCAAGTTCACTTGGAGACTTTGAATTCTTGGTGCTCACTAAGGTAGATAACTTTCCAACGTTACTTGGGCACCCATGGTGTTATAAGAACAATTTCGACATGTAGTTTAATAAAGAGTATATAAGATTTGAGAAAAATAAAGAAAGGGTGATCGTTCCTTTAACATATGGGAAGTCAACACCCTATGTTAAGCCATTAGGGAGGAAGAACTTGACAAAATCTATGTGCACTCCATTAGAGATCCTAAGATAATTCATCCCACGAAGGGAGTCATCCAGTTTGAAGATGTTCAATTCTTAAGTGATACCACTAGTGTGGCATTCAAAAATTGGGTGCATGGGACCTATGAGTTGATTGGGAAAAATTTGAGATGATCTGTAACAAGGGTAATAATGGTGTGCTCGATAAAGCATCTAGGAGGAAATAAGTTGCCAAGTTACTCCTAGGAGGAGCATATCCTAAAATTTTCTTGTGAGAAATGGAATCTCGGTGGGAAAATAAGGATGATAAAAGGAGAATTCTCAATATAACCTACTCGTAACTACAATGCATTAGTGGGATACACATCGGAGAGCCTCCTAATGGCATGAAGTAAGAATCGTATTCTTTTTAAGGTTCTCCAAGAGCAATGGAAAACCCACTATCATACAAGACTACCATGGTAAAGAGACTACTTCATTTCATATCCAAGCATGTGAGAAGGCCTAGATGGGAAGCGTAGAAGCATTACCACCTTCATTATGGGTGCATAATTTGTATTCCACCTTACAAGGTTGTGTGTGTGCTTGGTATATTCATTCAGAGATGCGTCATCAAATAGGTAATTGGTAGGAGTTGGTGGCTGATCTCATTCAAGCTTTTGAGTATAGGAGTACCAAGCCATCAGTGGATAAGGCGTTGCAAGTGATCAAGTGCCTTACGATGGGAGATAGTGCTATGGTAAAGGATAGGCTATTGGAGTTACTAGGTGAGCCTTATTTGGATACACGCCTCAATGAAGAGGAATTATAGGAAGTACATCTTGAGCGCATATGCATAGAAAAAGAAAAAGAAAGATTTCACTTTTCAAGTATTTTTTTAAAGAATTAACCTTTTTATTTTGTTAATCAAAGCTTTTTCATGAGTATTCTCTTTCCTCATGCTTTACAAGAAACCTTGGAAATAAAAAACATGATCTTGTTTCTATCGTCTTGTCCTCTACCTACCTCAGGAAAAAACATTATTATCCTTGTTTGCAGGACTAACTCTAAAGGAGGCTATAAAACATTGAAACTACTAACTGCAAGTTACCTTGAAAAAAGTTTAAAATAGTTTACTAACTACAAGTTTTCTCCTTAAAAATCAGTGGTTAAAATAATATCATCTTTTAATCAACAAAAATGAAAAATTCACTTTAAATTTTCACGTGTGGTTGACAAGGCTATTTCCCAACTACTATAACTATGGGAAGTGCAGAGTCCTTTTACAGAGACCTCTTTTGATCACCATTTTGTTGTCACCTTGGCCCTTGTTTCTTCTATTCACTCAACTCAAAATTGGATAAGTATGGAATTGAATGTGGAAGGTGTCCACATGTCTTGTTGGCACAAGCTAGGCATAAAGAAAGAAAGGGAGGATCTCAACCTTACGCCGCATCATCCATCTATCTCGGGCCCGATATCTATTCCCCGGTGAGTTGAAAATTCAAAAACATAGTAAACATACGATGCACCCTCCACATGTCTCCCAACCTCTCCTCTTAGTAATTAAAAAGAGGAATCCTCCCCAAAATAGCATGCACCCACCACATGTCTCTCAGGTCACAGATTGGGGAATCCAATTTTAGAAAGGAATCTCAAGCAAGCATCCATTCTCCACGCGTCAGAAAGGATTATCACTAACTCTAGAGGTGACTGTTGGGTGAATTAAAATAAAATTACAAATATCTCAACAAGTAGTTGAGATACTGACCCAAAAGGGAAAGATCATTAAATTCTTCCAATGAGAAACCCCGGTTCCAAATGTCAAAACAAGAGCCACAAACAGCTATAAAAGGGTGTCTGATTCAGAGAAAGAGAAAAAGGAGCTTTTGGGAGAAAAAGAGGAACAAGAAGTTGTAAAAATAATTCAAAGGTTTAGTTTTGTATTAGCCAAGTCTTAGTAAGACTCATTTGTAAGGAAGTAGTAATCTGTGTTATTCCAGCCTTATGTATTATTTCCTCTATAAATTGAGTTCTTGTTCTGTGCATTATTGGTTTTCATATTCGAGTCATTCTCGTCTCCGCTTAGTATTTATAGATAATTAATAAAATCTATTGTGCTATATGTAATTGAGTTTAACTTATCTATTACTTATGCTTCACCTTGATTAAATCTAAAGTGTTTCTAAAAAATAGGTAGATCATGCTTCAATGCTCTTCTAGTTGTTTAAATAATCTCATTTAGATATCTCTCTGTCCTAGCTTCTTTAAAATATGGAGGTCACCTTAGGGCACACGTCCCACTAACCTAAGGCTTCCTATGAATTTGATGGTTCATCCGCAAGGAAAACCATCAACATTTTTCTGGCATGCCCGATGGGATACAAACCCATAATCTCCTAATTAGAATTCAGATATGTCCTAATTTTAGTAGTACTCAAGTGGTTCACTTAAAGCTTACAATACGAATGTGAATGATGGAAAGAGAAAGGGAGGAAGGTGTGTTTGACTATTTACAACTATCTCCACCATGCAATAGAAGAGGTTGACAGATCCAGAGATCCCTATCTCCTCCGAATCGAACTCTCTCAACACCTCTACTAGGTAGGCCCTTCACACAATTGACTAGAACTCTCAGACCCATTTTAATGGCTCATCTTCAACCCCAACCTCCAAGGAAATTTTTCTCATGGGATCAAGGAAGCCCACTCATTTTTCCCACACCCCCGGTGGTGTGGAATCCTATTTTGGCTAATGTACTAAAGGCACTACCCAAATTCAGTGGGGAAGACTTGAAAAATCCTAAGGAACACCTCCAAGACATGGTATAAATATGTGTAGTACATTATATAAGAGATCCAGACGTCACCTTGCGATTGTTATCCACTTCCTTCAAAGGAAAATCCTTGGATTGGTACCGATCCTTAACTCCTAATACTATCACCACCTGGGACCAATTAGGAGGAGTGTTGGTGGAAAGGTTCAGTGAAAAGGGAGATAGGTCATCACTCCTATAATAACTGATTAACATCAAAAATGGCCTCGTAAGATTTAATGACAGATTTTAACACTAGGTTCCATAAAACTTGGCAAAGGATTCTAGCCTAGCAAGGCCACCTGTAGGTATGGCTATTGTTTTTTATTTAAAATCTCTAAATTCAGATATTTCGGTAATGATTCAATCATTAGGAGGGGATTCCTTACCACAATCCTATAACATTTTTTTCCAAGCTGAGAACAATATAATAGATGTTGGGAAACTTCCTCCTATGACCCCCTCACAAGATACCTTGAAATAGCCCCCTTTCACAAGAAAAAGCTTAAGCCCCCACGTCCTTATATAGTTACCCATCTGCTCATTTGGCTCCCGCTCCTGCTACTGCATCCTCATCTTCGTCTCTCAAAATAGAGGAAATGAAAAATATTCTGAAAAATTTTCTAACGAGATAGTGAATCTCAAAAGGAACCAAGCTACCTATCCAAGAAAAAATTATCAAAATTATCAAGGTAGCAAACCCACCTATTCCTCTCAATACTAGAATACCCATAGATTGTTTCCTATGCATCCATCAAACCAATTAGTTCATGTACAAACACCACTTCGACTATTCCTCCCAATACCAGAAGAGAAATGGTACCCTGAAAAAACCATTTGGCTGAAGACCCTAACTAATGGTGCTTCCTTGTAATAATCATCTTATGTCGAGAGACTACCCACAAGGGAACTTGCAATAGAAGGTGGCTAAGCAATGATCAAGGGAATGTTATGATACATATGCATCTAGACCTCATCAATTCAAGGGAGCCCAAAATGTTACTTTCACAACACAAATTTAGGGGATGTTTCTAGAGCAAGAAGCAGAGATCACACCAGAGCACACTCTGTTCTCTTAGATAGAAGGAGGGGAATCTATATTTACAAATGAAGAATTTGTTTCAAATCCTATTCATTTTAACTATAACACTCATTTTAAGAAATGAATCATGGAGGAAGATGTTTTGATTCCAAATTCGATTGGCAAGGCACACAGAGAATCATCAACCATTATAAACATGTTGCCACCAACTCGCCATGAAGGATGTTTCAAGAGGAATTATCAAGAGTCAAGATGCCCACCACCCCGCTAGAGAAGGGATGAAATACCAGTCATCTTCTAAATTGTTTCCACCTAGACAAATCAATGTAGTCCAACAACTTAAGAAAGTTCTAACTAATGCCTCCTTGTGGGATCTTCTAAGCATCCTAGAGTAAAAGGAGTTTCTCCAAGAAGTTCTCAAACCGAATGATGATCCAACCACCTCATCCAAGGAGAAGGGATGGGTAAAAGTCACTCGAGTCTCTATAGAGGTAGTACTATTGAATAAAAAGGAGAGGTCAGTAAACCAAGGCCCAACCCCTTCTTTTTTACTCTTATCATAGGTAAAAAATTGTTACATAATTCCATGATAGACTCTGGTGCAAGCACTACCATCATGCCCAAGGTGATTACAGACACCTTAGGAATTAAATATGAACCCTTGAAGAAATGAGTTATGCAACTAGACAGGAAGTTAGTCCAAACCATTGGAGTTATCAAGGGACTCCCATTATAGCTATATTCCTTCCTAAATATAACTATTTGGCAAGATATCATCGTAATAGACATTTCTCCAGTCTTTGTTCTTTTCCTCTCTTGTGATTTCATAGCTAAAATTGGAGGCTATATGTCTCTAGGATTGGTCCCATCTAATTCTACAAACCAAATATGGGTCCAAGATGAAGGTCTTGTCAGAACCCCTCTCCAAGGAACATATAACGGACCAAGTGGCTTCGGTTTTGAAGCTTCTCATGTTATGATCACCAGGGAGGAATAATTATACATGGAAGATGGGGAACCCCAAAGCGGTGATCATCTATCTAACCTTCCCCTAGAGATCCTTTTAGGAACTTTTATTCCACCGGTTTGGGAACTTATGTCATTTTTGATGAGGATTCCACGATCCCCGAAGTAGCAAAAGGACATGATAAAAAGAAGGGGAATCCACCCGGAATTCACAAATATGGACCCTACATTTTGATGGGGCCAAAAGTAAGAATGACTCAGGATCTGGAGTGTGCTTGGTATCCCCTAATGGAAGAAAGATACTCCAATCATTCTATTTCCAATTCTCCTATACCAGTAATGAGGTAGAATATGAGGCCTTGGTACATGGCTTGTCCACATCCCGAAAGGAAGGAATCGATAGCTGAGAGTATTTGACAACTTAGAATTGGTGGTAACACAAGTGAGAAATACTACCGCCACAAAGAATCCTAGGATGAGATCCTACCAACACCGGGTATGGGATCTCATAGATGATTTTGAAGATTTTGATATCAAGGTAATTCCCCACAATCAAAATACAAAGGCTAATAGAATGGCCCTGATAGGGTCTCAGTTTGACCTAGTTTGGGATTTGGTGACAAATGAAAACACCATAAAGTTGATCATTCACCCTCTATCCTTGACAACTTCGACCATTGGTAGGTATTTGATAGCAAAAACCGATAGATCATACACTTCCTTCAATAGTCTGATCAATTTGTGAATCAACTCCAGCCCAAGATCAAGGAAGCATATGGAGATAAAATAATCCAACTGAAAACAAATAAGCTTCCGAAAGGGTTAATTACCCTAGAGAGTCTTTTTGACTCAAATGATGCTAGTTCGACCAAAGAAAGTTTGTGGCAATAAAAGAGGACTATGTCAAACTAGAAATAACTAAAGAAAGACTACTAAAATTTGGAAAATTGGTGGCTCAAAAGGAAAGAGAGAGACTCATAGCCTTATGTCATAAGTATGATAAGGTGATGGCTTAGATGTATGATGATTTGTATGGCTACGACAAAGACATTATTCAACGACATCATTGACCTTGAAGAAGGGACTAAGCTGGTGCATCAAAAATAGAGGCCCATAAACCCAAAGATAGAATCCCTCATGGCTGAAGAGTTGAGGAAGCTACTAGAGGCTCATATAATATTTCCTATCAAACACACAACGTGGGTCTCCAATCTGTCCCGGTAAGAAAGAGGAATGAAAAATTCAGCTCTGCGTGGATTTTAGAGATCTAAATAGGGCCTCTCTAAAGGATCACTACCCTTTACTCTCTATGGAACAAATATTACAAACAATCATAGGCTCCAAGATGTTTTCTCTATTGGATGGTTTTTCGGCTATAATCAAATATGGCTCACATAAAGGGATCAACATAAGACTACCTTCACAACTAAATGGGGAACTTTTTCCTATGCAAAAATGCCTTTTGGGCTCACCAATGTTGGGGATACCTTTCAAAGGGCCATGGATTCTGCGTTTGGGGCATTGATAAACAAAGTGATCCTCATATACCTCGATGATCTCATGGTGTTCACAAAAATAGTGGAGGGGCATTTCGACGCTTTAGAGGTGTATTCAAAAAATGCCAAGAATTTGAAATCTCTCTAAACCCAAAGAAATGTGTTTTTGGAGTGCCCCAAGGAAAAATCCTAGGACATATTGTGTCAAAGGAAGGAATCTCTATCGACCTCGAAAGAATCAAGGCCATCCTAGAGCTTCCTTGTCAGTTAATAGGAAGGTCGTTCAATCCTTCTTAGGAAATATTAACTTTGTCAGAAATTTTATCTCAGATTTTACAGAGAGGATCTGCTTGATCACTCTCATGATAAGAAAGGACCTTGATTCAAATGGACTGATGAAGTTCATCAGTCTTTTCGGATTGGTAAAAGAGGAAATTACATCCACCCCTTGGTGTTGCGCAACTCTAACCTTTCAAAATATTTCATTATGTACATATATGGGGGTGAGCATAGCATAGCATCTGTACTAACCTAGAAAGGAGAATTATAAGGAGAGGAACATTTGGTCACCTTATTTTCAAAAACCCTCCATGAATATGAAACAAGGTATAATTTCATAGAAATACAGCTTATGCTATAGTCAAGGGTCTGAAAAAATTCAGGCACCTTATCACTCACAAAAAAATCTAGGTCATGGTGGCTCACTCCAGCATCAAAGAATATATAATGGAAGGTGAGATCACACAAGATCCTTGAGTATGATATAAAATTAAAATATGTGAATCTCATGAGAGGCGGTGGCCTTTATAAATATCTAACGCAATAATCTATCCCCTTGATTGATGAAAAATGTGAAGAGACAATGTACCTTCAGGAAAGCAATTCGGAAGGCTGGGTCTCAAACAGATTCACTTTATGTAAATTGGGAAGTATCCTAGTCATCTCCCCTTGAAAAAGAGGAGATATTATAGGCAACAAGGGAGCAATTTTATCATAATTGATGACTTCCTTTTTAAGAGGAATTTTTATAGGTTCTTGCATAGATTTCTGAAAATAGGAAGCTACAAGAGTATTACATGAATTGCATCACGAAAGTTCTGGAGGTCACTTTTTGGCCTAGACTATAGCCATAAAAATCCTACAAGTAGGATATTTTTGGCCAAGTCTGTTCACTAATAGTCAGGTAGAGGTAAAAGGTGTAAGGTATACCAGTTTACGCCCTCGAAGGAAGGTGGCATTGTCCCTCAACCCCATCTTAGTAGAATAACCCTTCACCCAATGGGGTCTGGACTTCATCGAATGGTTAATCCAACTTCTAACACTGGCCATAAATGGATCCTCACAACAACCGACTACTTCACCCGATGGGTAGAAGTGGTCCCCCTTAAAGAGGCCATGGAAAATGTGATCCTAGGCCTCCTACAAGATATAACTACATGCTTCAGCACCCCCCACACTATCATATTGGATAATGCTAAGGCCTTTGTGGGAGCCAAAGTATTTGATTTTGCAGTAAAACATAGGATCTACCTAAAGACGTCTTCCAATTATTATCCACAGGGAAATGGTTTGGTAGAATCTACCAATAAGAACTTAATCAAACTCATAAAGTGAATGGGGCATGAGCATAAGAAGTTATGGCATGAGCATATCAAGACAACCTTATGGGCTGACTAGATCACCCCGAAGCAGATCCTAAAGGCTTCGCCTTATGAGATAGTTTATGGGAAAAGTGTCGTGATGCCAATTTCCCTAGAGATCCCCACATTACAAATATTAAAACAAGTTGAGGTAGATGAGAATGGGGCAATGCAAGTGAGGCTCACCAAGATAATAGATCTCTAAGAGAAGTGAGAGTCTCTCATGAGGCCATGATTAGTCATCAGCAGTGATCAAGACTTGGTTTGATCGAAAGACGTCAGAATAAAACTTCCAGTCAGAACTACAGTCCTTAAATGGGACGTGTGAGCTTCCAAACGTGGGAATCATGGAAAGTTCAACCCACTATGGATAGGACCCTTCAAAATCAGCACATGCAAGCAACATAATGCATTTGAGCTTGAAACAATGGAAGGTGACTCTTTAGCAATTCCGGTGAATGGAATTCACTTAAATCCTTTCATGTAAGTCCCTTTGCAAAAGTTGTATTATATGTACAGTTTTCTTTCTGTTATTTTCTTTTTCTATTTTGTCCCTTTAATAAGTGTCCTAGACACGTGTCCTTTGCAGAGGCCCTTGCCCCTTTTTTAAGTTTTGGAGGGAGTTTACTTCCTTATTTTATCCCCAAATTAATGATCTAGTGACTTCCTTGCACTCAAGAGAAAAATATTTTGAAGTGACACAAGATCCCTCAAAAGACTCGAGTGCGGTGCTTGAGTTCATTAATTAGAGAGGGGGCATTATGTGAGATGACCTGATTTATGCGTGAGCCGTTACTCTTAAAAATTAACGTCTATTTAAGATATTGGGAGCATGTAACGAGGTTCATTCCAAATGCTAGAGCCTCCGAATCAGTTACTGAGCATCAGAGTTAAGGAAATTATGGCCTTTCCCATCACTCAAAGTGACACCATGGTAGCCTCCAGTTCTACACCATCGGTAAAATATTACATAGAACAACCAATTACCCCTCGTTATCTATAGCCAAGATTAAATTTTTTGGATGGAGGATCCCGGTTCAGTGACCCTACTATGATCTCCAACCCCGCCGACAATGTCTTCGATCCATCCCTCAACAAGAAGCCTAAATATTTGAGGGAGGTAGCCTTCATCAGGTTTCTCAAACTGGGAGACTCTGAATCTTTCAGGACTTAGAATCTGGAGCATGACACTCACTCAATACATGGTAACCTTATTTCACCCCTACCCATAACTCATACGGATGTGCACAAACCGTTTCAACCCTAGAGCCCACAGATATCAAGGAAAAAATATAACAATGGTGATCACACCGCAAGCCATCAGGGACATGTTGGCCCTAACTCATGACCCAATAGCCAACTTCTATGATATGGCCAAGCTCTAAACTATCTGGGTGTAATTCCAAAATAAAGCCCCATTCCTTAATAGGGAGCTAAAACAAACAGACGTAAGTGGCTCTAGGACCACGGGGTTTCCTATTCCATTGAAATTACTTCAAGTGGATTCTCAAGATGTTTGTTCCATGTTGGCATTCATTTTCAGACATGATTTTGACTAAGGCATGAAGGATTGGTAGATGGTAGCCTTGTTTCAAAGGAACAGGACATACCATTTTGATTACATCAATCCATCGCAAGATCTATGTGTGAGCAACTTTCCCAATTCTCAGTTACCTCAACATTCAAGTATTCATCCTATTTGTTCCATCTCATTCTTTATCAGAACACCGAATATTTTAGTCAATTTATGACTCTGGATATATGGGATACTAAGTGGACCCGTAAAAGGTCATTCCAATATCTGCATGGACTCATATACTATCTTGTTCGTCAGACATATATGAATTCTTCAATTCTTTCGTAGAGCACCTCTTGCTCGAAGTTGATCCGTATGGGATCAACAACAGGGTGAACAACTCGGTGGCAATTTATCCTTACCGAGGCCCCTTATAGCCTTGTGATTACTTTTTCGCCAAAGGTCATTCTATGATTCTCCTACATGGTTTCAAGGAAGAATATTTCATGCTTCCCAAGGTCCTCATGGAGTGAGTGGTTGGCCTAGAGATAGTCAGGAAGCTAGTACTCCTAGACATTGAATTTGGCTCAGGCTAAAGAAGAAGGTGTTTTTTATCTCTCCTTGAGCAAAGGAGGAATCACTAAACTAAAAAGGAGGGTGGAGCATAGCCTTATGAAAAAGTTGGCTTCTTATGGGTTTGCTTTGATTCAAGACTCTTGAGGTACGACCTAGAATGAAAAATGGTTGATACTCTAGTTTTTAAAAAATTCATTGACTCCTCTGTTCATGAGCCAAGTGAATTTTTCAAAGGAAAAGTCCCTAGGAAGAGTCACCCGACATATTTTTCAAGCTCAAGGAAACTCCGACCCCAGTATGGGAGACATTGCTACATGTAAAATATAAGTATGACCCCACTCTCACCATAGCCAAGGGACTCCAAGTGGCCTTTAAAATGAGGAATTGGAGCATGGAGAAGATTGAGTCCTATTACAAATATAGGTAAGAGATTGGCAAGACCATCTAGAATTTCGAGTCCATCCTAGCGATGAACAATGGGAGGATTTCTAGGATGCGAATCATACATCCGATACGAAAGCAAATATATGGTCACTGTCATTCTAGAGTGTTCCACAAGATCGACCATGGAATCCTCCAATCCCCAACAATAGCAATTTCCTATTCCATCCCCACCTTCTATTCCCCAACAAAATCTTCTAGCCCAGAATCAAGCATCGTAACTTTGTGACTATCCCTTCAAGCAAGGTCACTATGGAAGATCTCGATGCCAAGCCCCCACGTAAAAATTTAAATACATGGTGGTTCCTATTTCTCCTCCACCTCTTCCTCTGCTAGGAGCCCCATTTCAATCTCTTCCTTCACCACCCTTTTCCCTTTTCAATGGTGCCCCTTGTCAGTCACCCCAACTCAATACCTTCCTCCACCTAGAGTCCCCGTTTCCTCTCAACCTTCCTTCTCCATCCCAACATTTTCCTCCCATATGGTGGTAGGCCCTTCCTCCACCATATTGAATTCAGTGCCTCAAGTGCAAGCAACCATTCCTTATGGCCTACCACCTAGGTTCCCATTCGTGGGTGGGGTTGTCTCTTCTTCTTCCAAATTTCTAATTCAATCAAGCCACTAAAACTACTCGAGACAATAAAAGAGTGAATAATAAGAAGAAGGAAATTTCTATGGGAGTGAAGAAGTAGATGTGTTCATTATATGACCATCAGTAGAGCTCCTTAACTATTGCATGACTCATTCCCTAAGTATCCAAACCTGTACAGAACAAATGCAACCTAATTACTACTTTTCAAAGACTTTAGTGGTAGAACTCTCAAAGTTCTGACCCCAAGACAAGGTCAAATTAATGAAAAAGACAACATTGGTAGTCACGACAAACTATTTGAAACTTAGCAATAAGCTGAAGAAGGTACAATCAAGCATTCAAAGAGTATAGGCCACTATGGTCAGCCATCAAGCTGAGCTAAAGGGAAAAAGCAAAGAAATAGAGTAGCTTCACAAGGAGTTAAGGGGAGTTCCTTTGCAAGAAGCCCTTATGGCTTCTCAAACTGAGGTTAAAACCCTAGCATCTAAGCTTTCCATATCTAATTCATTGGCCAATTCACTCTCGCAGGAGAAAGGGATCCTCCAACAAGGGCTGGATTTAAAGAAATCGAAAGTGCTTACAACTTAATCCAAGTTGTGTGCCATTGAAGTTGAGAAGGGAAGCCTCCAAATAAAGCTTAAATCATCGAAGGACACAGTCAAGGATTTGACTGGAAAATTGGGACAATAATCCTAGAAGGGGGGATTGTAATGTTGGTACATGAACTATATGCCTCTTTTTGTGACAAAATTGTTGCTAAGGAAATGGATTTAGTCCCCACGCTCAAATTCATATCTGATGCACGGGAATTTTGTTCCAGTTTAGAAACCATATCCTCCACCATCACTAGTGCGGTGTCCTCCAAGGTCCCCAAATCAGACCTCTTGATTCAAAAGATTTATAATGCTTCAAAATCTGCCTTTGAGGGGGCATGGATTACAAACATGTGGTTGATTTCCACTAAAATAAATGAGATTCTAATCTACAACAAGGCTTCCATAAAATGTCATAATCTCTTGACGCAACTCTACCAAGGAATCAAGGATAGGAAGCAGAGCATCAACAAACTAGTTCAGTTAGGCTTCCCTTCTCCCTTTCCCGATGACTCTACAGTCCTCACAAAGGACCAAATTCAACAGCTCCAGTGTTTCCAAACACTAAGATAAGACTATCTTTCAGTATTTAAAGGAGAGTTCTAGTGTGGCCAAGGTGGAATCCATTTTAAACCCTAGCATCCAAACTTCATTTCACTATTTTTGTCACTTTGGCCCTTGTTTCTTCTATTCACTCAACTCAAAACTAGCTAAGTATATAATTAAATGTGGAAGGTGTCCATGTGTCTTGTTGGTGCAAGCTAGGCATAAATAAATAAAGGGAGGCTCTCAACCTTACATCGCATCATCCATCTATCTCAAGACCGATATTTAATCCTCGGAGTTGAAAATTCAAAACATAGTAAACATATGATGTAACCTCCACATGTCTCTCAAATTCTCCTCTCAACAATTAAAAAGAGGAATCCTCCCAAAAATAGCATGCACCCACCACATGTTTCTTAGGTGCATATTAGGGAATCCAATTTTAGAAAGGAATCTCAAGAAAGTGTACGTTCTCCATGCATCAGGAAAGGATTATCACCGACTCCAGAGGTGATAGTTGGGAAAATTAAAAGAAAATTACAAATATCTCAACAAGTAGTTGAGATACTAACCTAGAAGGGAAAGATCATTAAATGCTTTGCTAGTAGAAACCCTTTTTCTAGAAGTCAAAACAAGAGCCACAAACAGACTACAAAAGGTTGTATGATTTAGAATTTAAAAAAGGAGATTTTGGGAGAAAAAGAGGAACAATAAGTTGTAAAAATAATTTGAAGGTTCAGTTTTGTATTAGCCAAGTCTTAGTAAGACTCATTCGTAAGGAAGTAGTAATCTTTGTTATTCTAGCCTTATGTATTATTTCCTCTATAAATCGAGTTCTTGTTCTATGCATTATTGGTTTTCATATTCTGAGTCATTCTATTCTACTTAGTAGTTCTAGATAATTTATAAAATATATCATGTTATATGCCCTTGGGTTTAACTTATCTATTACTTATGCTTGACCTTAATTAAATCTAAAGTGTTTCTAAAAATAAGTAGATCATACTTCAATGCTCTTCTAGCTGTTTAAATAATCTCATTTAGATATCTCTCCATCCCTTATAGAATCTATTCTGGTGCATCGCCTTAGTTAGTTTTACCTTCTTTTAAATTTTTCTCCTAACCCTCATCTCACACTCAAGAGAAGAGCCAACTTCTTTAAAATATGGAGGTCACCTTAGGGCACACGTCCCACTAACCTAAGGTTTCCACAACTGACGGTTCATCCACAAGGAAAACCATCAATAGGAATTTCTTTGACATAATCAATAAAAATTATTTGAGGAGTACAATAGGAACCCCAAAGTAGTCAACACATTGAGGCAATTGGTGATGAGCAACGGGTACCCTCATCCCAACTAACTAGTACGCCTTGTGAGATTAAAGTCATGGATATCTAGTAGTGGTGGCCCCATTGCAATTCATTTTCAGCAATAACTTTTCTCAAGGCTTCAAAATGGGTAGAGTAAAGTTGACAACTAGCAATAGCACCACACTCACTCGGGTATAATGCTAACACCTAGTTGAGATAACTAGCTAGTAATCCACACACTATTCAAATCGAGTCTAAGGTAGAGGCCAAAAAACCATAAACAAAAACTCTTTTTTGTTTATTTCTTTTATTTTCTTTATTTTTTGTAGTAGTGTTCCACACTCGCATATACATTCTCACTTTCTTATATTTTAAATTTTTCCAAATGATCCTTGTTTGGATTCATCTTTCATACCTTTTTAATCTTTCCAAATACTCCTTATTTGGATTATTTTTCATCTCCTTTTCACTATCCCAAATACTCCTTATTTGGGCTCATTTTTGACTCTTTTCCCAATCTCCAAAATTTTCCTTATTTGGACTTGTTGTTCACTTCTTTTCTTATCATCCTTTTTCTTCATTTGAATTCATTCACTACCTCTCATTTACACTCTTCTAAATCCTCTTTTTGGATCATTTGTCTCTTTTCCATCTCTTCAATTTTTCCTTAATTTGTAATCACTTCCTTATTTTGACAACACTTCCCAAATATTCCTTATTTGGATCTATCATTTTCTTATCAAAATATACAAATAATATTTATTTGGGTTTTGTCTTTCATATTTTCCCAAAATCCTTGTATCTACTTATTTTTATTTTCCATCATCTTGTTTTCATCCCTTTCCAGGATATTTATTGATAGTGAATACTTGAAAACAATATTGACACAGAATATTTGTACAAAAACAAGACGGTGCTTGTGTATTTTATTAATATCAAAATCAAGCATTACAGACAAATGAGAGAGCTGCAATATTTATAGATATTGGACAGCTTCTGTATCATCCAGAATATGTGGAAAAAAATCATCTAATCTGAGAAAATAAGCAAAAATAGCATATTTCCCCTAACTACCCCTATTTCCCCTCATGGAAATCATCCGGGAACAAAATATGTAAAAGATAGAACATGATCCCACAAACATTGGGATGATAACACTATCACTTAGTTAACTAACAACTAAGGACAACTAATATCTATTGACATAAGTTTAAAGTATTTAATTAAATACTTTAACTTATTACATTTATTCAAATATCAACTAATGATGAATTAAGCTAAGTTTTATTCATAACAATATTTCCTTATATGGACCTTTTATTTTTCTTCTTTATTTGAGATTTTATCTTTTCCTTGGAAGTCCCATTATCTCTTTATTATTCTTCCATTCACTCCTCATCTCATCTCAAAATCATTACATTTCATGCCTTTTAGATTCTTCTCGTCTTGATTTTATCCCCATTTCATTATAGTCTTAAACTTTGGATCATATTTCCCAAAATATTAAGATTTCACTCTCCCTTTCACATCAAGCCTTGAGTTGTAGATATCTTCGTCATGTCTCAAGTATTTTGATTTTGCAATTTACGTCTTGTCATTTTCATATCCTATTTTTTTACGATCAAATCCTTCACATCTTATCTTTCATTAAGATTTGATCTTTTCATCCTCCTCTTATGTCCTTTAGTTTGACATTGTCATTATTGAACTATTCACGCTTGTTTATTTCACATCTATAATTTTAAAATGCCTTCGTTCAATTTTATACATCTTCATTATCTCTTTTCTCAACAATCACGTTATTAACACTCGAGTCTTATCCTTTCATTACTAAAGCCTCTTCCTTCTTAACTTTGTCTTATAAAGGTTGAGCATATCATGTATGATTCAACACCTTTTTATACCCTCTTCATTTATAGCATTCACATTGTTAGAGGTTGAGCATAATCAAATCTTAATCACAAAATCCTCTTCCCATCTAGCATTCATTTTTATAGTGGTAGAGTACATTCATAACTTTCCTATCCTCACCCTTCCATTATAGCATTCAATTTTCTAGATGTTACTCATGTTTGAACCTTCATCTCTATAATCCTCCTCCCATCTAGCATTCAATTTTCTAGAGGAAAATAAATTTCAATCACATTGAACCCCTCTTCCATCTTGGCATTCACTTTTCCAAAGGTTGAGTTTATCATCACTTTCTCATGCTTCTACCTTAACATTGACTTTATTGATGGTCGCGTCATCCAAATCTTCCAAACACCTTGTCCATATTATCATTTGATTTGTTAAGGGACAAGTTATCATAAAAATTAATCACAAAAACTCTCTTCCATCTTAGCATTTGCATTGCTTAAGGGTTGAGTTATCTTTCACATCATTCATTTATCAATCCCTTTTTTAAAAAAG
This sequence comes from Taxus wallichiana var. yunnanensis, assembly GCA_018340775.1. Lineage (NCBI taxonomy): Eukaryota > Viridiplantae > Streptophyta > Pinopsida > Cupressales > Taxaceae > Taxus > Taxus wallichiana. The sequence continues at coordinate 382,436,394 of CM031233.1, read as the reverse complement.
GTGGGAACAAGACACAAAAACTATACTCCTTTTAGAAGAAACAAAAAAATCCAAAATCCTTTTAGAAATTATGATTATGAAGATGAAAAAAACCTTGAGGATAATCAAAATGACCTTTTGTTGAGAATGGATCTTAGCTTCACAAGAAACTTGCTTTTACACATTACTTGGTTCTAACAAGATGTTATCGGCTCCCGTCGAGCAAAGATGTAAGTTTGATTTACCTGTGACGTAATTTTTGTTTTTTGATGAAAATTAGAATAAATAAATTATTTTAAAGATGATTTATTGATTGTAAAAGCAAAGTTAAGTTACCCAAAATAGATATATATGCATGTATGCATTGTATGAGGGTAAGTAAGAGAATTAAGAGAAGGATTGAATTAGATCCTTGATTCTCCTAGATTGAGAGGATGATGAAGAAGAAGAAGAGAAAGAAAGAACAGGTTACATGAAGACAAAGTCTCCATGGAGAGGAGCTGGATAGAAGGAAATAACATGTACATTTGAATGGTGAGAAGAGGGTAACATCTTCTACTGTATTTTCTTTGTATAGTTATTGTCTCATTGTAATAGCTTGCATAATATGTAAAGCACATAGAGTTTCTTCTTGTAGATTCACATGTTGGTGAGATCTTGTATTATAGATCCATGCAGATATAGTCTTGTATTATTGATCTGTATAGATCTAGATATTATAGAGGAGGTTTGTCTTCATGTTTTCATAGGTTATGTAGTGATGGAGAGATAGACTTACTTCTTGGTGCACAAAAACATCATAGTTGCACATATGGTAGACCCATGTGAGAGGCCTTGTTTGTAGATCCACAAAGAACTTGGTAGCATTTTAGAGATGTAGTAGTTCTTGGCTATGTGAGATCTACTAGTGGTGTTTGGAGGCATAGTTGTAGTGCACTCTGTAGACACTTAAATTAGGTCACACTCCCCTTGGGTCCCTCGAAAAATTAGCACCCTTCATCACATTCACCTAGCCATGACCCCTTTCACCCCACTAATATTAATTTAATTAATTTAATTAAATTAATGCATTATCCTCACTATATTTATTATTTAAATATCTTATTTTAAATAATATCCACACATGCAGTTCACTTAGACACCTCACCAAGCCAACTCAACCTAAGACCTATTCTTAGTAAGTTGCCATAACTAACTAAGACTTACCCAAACCCTAAAAATCAATGCCTACATTCCCTCTAACCACATTCCCACATGCTCACAAGAGGCTCTCAGTCTAATCCATGGGTAATGACATGAAATATGAGGAAATCAAGAGGATCTTCCTAGTTTAGTAAACCTAGGAAATCCTACCTTGACCGACGCCGATTACCCCTAACCATCGCCGGTTAATCCAGAACCACCGTTGGTTACCCTTTTAACCCCAAAACAACCTTATTCTCAAGATTCAAAATTGGAAGCAAAAATGTTAGTGGGCATTATCACATCTCAGAGAGATAACACATCTTCAGAGAGTGAATTCCAACTGAGACCACGCATGCAAGGAAGGAGATCAAACATCTTTTCCTGCAAAGCCATGATCTTATCTAACCAAGCAAAGAGAAATGCACATGCAGCCCATGTAGAAGCTTTCCTTCAGTTGGTTATCACTTGAAACCTTCAATTCCCTCATCAGCACCTCCATCCTTCACACACAGGCATCTAGGACTAGAATCCAAGTAAGTATAACGTCATACTTCTCTGGTTTATTTCATTTCATCATCATTTTATCATCTATTTTTACCTAGCCACCTATTGACCTTATCCAACATTTCCACCTCCATATACCCATTAAATCCTTGTCAAATCCTACCCCAGTCACCCAATACCTTGTCTCGACCAACCAAAGTCCTTTGTGCAATCACAAAGGAGACCTAAAGCTTGTTCTGTGACATTTCTAGATTTCACATAGAATCGCACCGGTCACACTCCGACCGCTATCGGTTACTCCTGACCGACATCGGTCTCTGTATTTTCCCACACAACCTAGAACAGATACCTACCCACTTAATTTCATCTCACCCTCATCCACTTATGATCTACCCGAGACCTCTATCAAACCTACAGAACCCAAAACCAATCATTTGACCTTTGGATTCTATTCTAGCTTAGCCTATTAGATTAGATCTATTTCTTATTGTGTTTTAAGTGAGATACCTAAATCATTTCAAATTACAATAGGATTTACTTTGTTTACAACATTAAATTGTTTAAAATAGTGGACTGACAACCATCTAGGAAGTATCACACTTCCCGAATCTAGCATACACTAGGTAGTTCACTGCCCATATTGTTTAATTCCTTCTTGTGGTCTTGCTTTACATTGTAGGTAGTTCCTCCTAGCCAAAAGGAAGCTCTCATGATCAGCTATGGATTCGGAAGTCATACACATGCAACAACCCATCAACCAAAGATTTGAACAGTATTCCTCTTATGCCTGTTACCCTATTTGTTTCATCAACACTCTAAAGAAATGATCTAAGAAAAAGGTGAAACATTTTGGCACACCTGGTGGGACCCATCCAGGGTTCCTTGCATTTCATTCATTCCTAGGAAAATTTGTGTGTTTGTTTCCCTTCTGAAAAGTGTACACACTAATTTTCTTCCTTGGTAACCCACCTCTTCTTTCTATTTACTCTAAAGGAAACTTTTCTTTTGGTGTAATTAAAAAGAATCATTTCTTCATGTTTTCTACATTTTAGTGAAAGAACATCCCTCTTCCTCTTCATTTTATTGTGTCATCCAATTTTACATTTCGATTTGGGCTTAAAAATAAGTGCATTCCATTCTGATTTATTGCATTATCTCACATTAATTAAGGGCAACCTATATGCTGGAAGTCATGCCCAACTGATGGTTGACAAATGAATCGTAGAAAAGAAATTATTTCCTTTTCTTTCTTCTCGAGTCTTACCAAACCTCACAAAAATTCAAAATACATACATTCTTAAACAACATCCTACCTAGAAGAAGATGTAGGTGATCACACGATCACGGCATAGTGAGCACCAACTCACCTCACTCTCTGTCGAATCATACTTCAAAGCGAAGCCCACCCCCACCATAACATACCTAAAACCTCACCTTTAGATCTCCTTCTTTTTAGAAATCCATCCTCACCAAAAACTCTATTTCACAATTCATGTGTTAGTCCCTAAATAGTAAGCTAAACAAATAATAGCAAAAGGCACTCCTAGATCACATTTTCTTAGTGTTTCTTGGGCCATATCATCATCATTCTCAAAATTTTTCATCCTAATTCTACATCATCGTTTTAATTCACATACATCACTTTCTTCTACATCATCATTTTAATTCACAACCACTTTTCTTTCATCATATTTCAATTTCACCTCGACCTCGACCATTGGTTATACCCAACCGACATCAATTCCAAGTCCTTTTTTACCTACTCAAAAGGACATTTTCATTCATTTTTTTCTACTTTTCATAATCCCTGTCACTGTCATCATTCCCATTGATGTTGTAAACATCATCAGATTTGGCATACCTATCAAATTTTACCTTCTGCCTTGTTGTTCACTCACTTGTCCATTTTCTACAAGATACTGGCATTGCATCGCTTTTCTAAACTCGAATCGGTTATCTTGTTTCACATTCCAGCCACCATTTGGTACTTAATCTACTTTTTTTCACTAGATTCACCTATTCCTGTTGTTCTCTATGTCATTTACAGAGAAGTAGCCCTACCTGATCAGTACTGGTTCACATGGTGCTGACCCAAAGACAAGCAAGCGCACTCATATTTCACGCCAGTTGTCAACCACTCCCACCTAGTCCTTCACCACCTTCCATTTTATCACTAGCCATGGATCCCATCTAGCCTATTACTATCACTACTAGAGATGAAGAGTTCACACAACTCCTTGACCAAAACCTTTTCGCCTTGTATTTTTACCTTTCCCACTCATCCACTCGAGATGCCTTGGGTCAGTTGATATACGGCATGCCCATATCTATCCCCCCGACTCTCGCACCCACTCTCGCATCAGCCCCATCTGGCTCGGCTATGCTACCTATCTTACCTTACCCCTAGTCATTTCGCAGTTAGGTCCTATACCCACTATGACTACCACATCTGTTACCTCCGTTGCACCCGTTACATCCACCGTACCCTCAACAACTACCCCAAACACAATCTCATCCACCCCTAATGTCTCACACATACCCGTAGCTACATTACCACCTCCAGTGTCGGTGACCCCTACCCCATTTTAGAACGTGGTCCTTTCCATTCCACAATCATTAGCCCCTATTGCCACTAGGGTTACCACAACCCTTCAACCCCCATATACATACTATCAACAACCTCCCATTTCATCCATTATTCACTCAGGGTATGTACCCTTATTTCACTTCCTTCTTCCCAATCAACCTACATGGAAGCACCATACACTGGAGTGCCACCCCCATTATATGCCCAAAACCAACCCTCTCATGCTATAGGAGGCATCCAATCATCACAACCCACCAACGACCTAATTAAATTGATGTTGGACAAGATGTACGACATTAGAGGCATCGGTTTCGACTCCCGCAACACTCTCACCTATGACGAGATTTGTAACGAGCCCATTCACCCATCCATTCCTATCCATTCATACCCCATGCATTGGGAAATTCCTAAATTCAATTATTTCAATAGAAAAGAAGACCCACAATAGCATTTTTGGTCATTCAAACACGGGTGTTATCTGATCGCTCATGATGATGCCTTGCTCTTGAGAACCTTTCCCATGTCCCTCACTAGACCTACATTAGATTGGTATAGTGGGTTACCTAAACACTCTATATTCTCATTCAATCAAGTAGCCTAAGCCTTCTTGGATCATTTCTCTATCAATATCATCAAGAAGGTTACCATGACCAATCTATATTCCACACGCGTCGCGATGAGGACGAATCTATCGCATATTTTTTCGCTCACTCGGTAGCTTCGATCAACCAACTTACCTTCCAACCACCAAAAACAAAAATCATCAAGCTCTTCACATGGGCTTGTGCTAGGCATATCTCACCAACCTTACAGGTCCAAACCTTCCAAACATTTAACGAAGCATTCACTATGGCACGAAAGTTAGAGATTCGGCCATCAAGAGAAGAAAATCTAGTTACGCAATAAGAATTTGGCATTCAAGTCAATGATACCTCTTCTTCTTCCAAACCACGTACCAATTATTCAAAAGCTAAGGGCATTTCTAATGAAGTGGTACTTAAGGCTGGCCTAACACATCTGTCAAATCAGGATACCCCTTCATCTAATCTCTCACATGTCCATACTTTTCAATTCATAAGAGAGTAGTAAATATACCCCAATCGGGAGCCTTACTCTTCTATCTTAGAAAAGTTTATCAAAGCCAGAGCCATCACTCTTCCACCCATAAAACCACACATTGGTTTTGACCCTCTCTCCCCATGCCCGCATGGTATAAAGAACATGATTTCTGTAATTATCATCGAGTAAAGGGTCATAGTGACGGTAACTGCATCACTTTCAAAAATATTGTCCAAGAAATGCTCGAGAAAGGTGAGTTAACCATGGATAATCCTAATGCACCTACCAACCAAAACCTACATATCTTCAAGAAACCATTTCCTAACCATGCCCCTTCATCTAATCAAACCGGTGAGACCTCCACTCATGATACCCATACCCACAAGGTTCACGCTATCTTTAATGATGCACCTGTCACCTCCCAATTACCCCATATTCCTTCCATAGAGGAGATCCTAGCCTGAAATCCTCCTTCCGCATCAAAACCAACCTCCCCTGTTCCTTCACCAATAGAGGAACACCTTTCATCTCCTTCATCACCTACGGAGGAATCTTTCACTAACATTGAGACCATCTCACCCCTGGCTTCACCACTTAGAGAGCCTTTAGCTACAGTACCTCCTCCACCCATAGAGGAGCACCCATCATCTCCACCACCTATCATAGACCCAGTTGAGATACCTTTTCCTCTTGGCAAGCATTCTCCATCAGCCACCCAAGATCCTACAGACCTACTTTCAACTCTCTTACCCATGGAGGCTAAAGCTAGCCAATTCCCCATCTCTAAGACACATTTTATGAGAATTTCCATTAGGTCCTCACCAACTCCACCTACAGATGTTCCATTCTCATGTTTGGCTGATCACTTAGATTATGTGGATAGGGCTCTACTATGGGGGCGCCTTTTACTCCCCATCTCAACACAGATGCAGAGATCCCTTGTTGATACCTCCACTATCTACCCAAAAACATTTCGACCAATTGAACCAAACATAATCACCTCTATCACAACCCCTTCCATGACACCTATTATAGCTCACACCACACCCTTACCCATAACTCAACCTACACCTAAACCCAAACCCATACCTACAACATTTTCTCGACTAAACCCATTACCACTTTAGGGGTCACCCCACCACCAGCCTTACTCATCCACCTATCAAATTGGATTTAGCTACATCCTCCAAAGTCAACACCATACCTACTCGACACCCAAACAGAAGCACCAAACCCATAGAACTCATACCCTGGCTACACCAATCACACCTGCACTTGTCCCATCCGTCTTAGGATCTCAACTTCCCCACATGGTCAAGAAACCTCCACCCATCAATAAACCAAAAACACAACAGCCCATTCCTTCCTCACAAACCTCTGACCTACCCAGATGCCCAACCCAACTTACACCTACACCTAACCTCTTTACCACCCATACCTCCGATACCCTTAGCTATTGCTTCACTACCCACTACACTTCAGTCATTGTCTCACGCACCTCAAGCACGACCCACGTCATCTACCTTCACAACACCCCCATTATCCCCATGGGTAACTCGCCCTCTTCCTCCATCAGCTTTTCCTTCTAGACCTTGTATACACCCACATCACCTTTACCCAAGAAGGTGCAACCTAAAAATAAAACTCCACTACCCCACAATAAGGTAGTCAAAACGACCACACACCCTCCTACCCATCCATCTACTATACCCATACCTAAACAAACACGACCAACACCTAAAACCACACTAACACCCAAACCCATGGCTCAACCCCTCCTCTTCTAAAGACCATTCCTCAACAATCACCTACACCTACACCCAAACCTACATTTACTTCCCATTGTGATCCACTAGCAGGGTCTTATGCCAAAATTTTAACCAACCTCCTGGAAACCTCTATCATCACATTACCACCACTCAGAACTTACGACCCCCTCAAACCCAAGCCAAAAGGGTTTGACGATACTAAAATTTGCATACCATCATGTGCCAGGACACGATGTGGAGAACTGCAAGGCCTTAAAAACTATTCTTATCCATTTGTGTCCACTAGAAACAAACTTTGATGATGATGACCTTCTCGACAAGGATCCTACTTCACCAACACCCATTCCCACACTGCCCACTCAACAACCACAACCTCCACCCTCACATCTCCTAGAGCCACCCCAAGATTTGAAATTAACATGGTTCACATCAGAGAACTTGCCATGCCACCACCCAAATGTCGTTGCACCCAACTGACCTCACAGGGTTTTTCTCCTCCGGTAGGTTTTTTCCCGTCATGTCATTATACCACTCACCCTACACCTTCTCCATTTTCCAACTCCTCAAATCAACATGATACACATCACTACATGTGCATAAAAGGGTAAAGAAAAGGCAACTGACCCACCAACCAATCCTATACCCAACATACCATCTGCACCCATACCTAAAATAACTATCTGTGGCCCCACGTACCCCATTTCTAATGGCATCACACATCACACCATGCTCAAACAATTACACCAATCACCCCTCAAAATGTCCTTATATGACCTCATCCAAACCTTAATCCCATCGTCAAGCTCTCATGGAGGTTCTTCAATCAATTGAGGTTTTACCTAATGACCCTACACCCGTAGCCTCCATTATCACACCCCATCATGTAGCCTCTCTCACCAAATTACCACCTTCATCTTCACCCCACCTTGTTCACCAAGTGGCCTCCCTTAGCTTCTCAGAGGAAGAGATCATGCCACACCAAAATGATGACCTGACCCAGCCCTCTTCATCTCTCTGTCCACATCGATGACATACAGGGTACACCATGTGATGATTGATGGGGGCACTAGCATTAACATCATTTCATCCCATGCATTCACTCAAATGTGCATACCTGACAATTACATGCATAAACACCCGGTCATGTTGCATTCATTCAATGATGCTATCACCTCTACACTAGGCACCATCATCCTCCACATTCGCATGGGCCCCACACTATTCCCGAAATTGTTTTACATTTTGGAGGGGGAATTCCAATATAACATGTTGCTTGGTAGACCCTAGGATCCATGTCATGGGTTGTGTTCCTTCCACTTTGCATCATTGTGTAAAGTTTGAACATGAAGGACACACCTATACCATTCCATCTAACCCATCACCTTTTAAAACATGCAACATGCTTTACCAACCCAATGATGTGCTCATACCTATCAAGTCATCTACCTCCGTGACCACTACCACTTCACCTACACCTCCACCTACCAGTATAAATCCACTGCTTCTACCACACATACCTCCTCCATTCCTACCACTTGCCATAACCTCCACGGCTAACCCATCAGCTTCCCAATCCATTAACTCCACCTCCGCATCAACCTTCGATACATTATCCATACCAACTACCTACATACCAACCATTGATCCCTTGGAAGGTGTTTTTCAATGCCTCACTCTGGGGAGTACCACCTATATAGTGTCAACACATTTCTTACTCCACAAGAGTATGGAATCCTTCACCAACACCCTCGTTATGATCACCATATAGGAGAACATCTCCTTTATGGTCCTCCCCACCTTCGTACTAGTCTCACCTATGGGGGACTTGATACAACCACTTACACACCCGAACCACCATCACAAACCACCCATTTTCCACTGACTTCCAATCACTTACCAATCACTATTTTTCCCACACCTTCCTACACCGATGTGTGTGGAAGGGTTTTGGTTTTGGATTTTACGAGAAAGGCCACCATACCATTATTCCATGTACCACCCAAAACATAATAATGACCGTAGTGGTATCATCTTCCCAACCACCTACCAAACAGGCCCACATTGAACTCATTAAGGACACTAGCCCTTCTCCACCTTCTTCACCCACTCCACCTTCATCACCACCTTCACCGATGGAGTCGATGGATCCTGAATCTATCCCTCCTAAAAAAATTCATAAACACCATTTCCTTGGGGCCTCTAACTTATCAACGTGAGGGCGAGGCCCTTCCACTCTTCCCTTCCTTATATCCTGAAATGATCGATGACAACACACCTACAATTAATGTCATTCAATGTCAAGATGATGAATCCATACTCACCTACCTTGGTGCAGAAGACTCATATATTCATCGGTCATTACCTTCTGAGACGCAAACCATGTTGAATGAATCGACTATCGAGATCAACATTCATACTCAGGATGACCCACACATCCTAAAGATCAGACAATATTTAGATGTTGCTGAACAGGAAGCCATCACTTCTTTTCTCAGAGATCATAACCACTTTCACTTGGTCTTACGAAAACATGCCCGTATTGACCCCACCATAGTGGTCCATAATATCGTAACCATTCCCGATGCCAAACCCATCAAACAAAAGCTGAGGAAAATGCACCCTCGTATTGCTCTTCTCATCAAAGAAGAACTTCAACGCCTTCTTTTCTTTCCTTCATCTTACCCATTTATTATCCTCGTTGGATTTATAACATTGTCCCTGATTACTAAAGCAATAGGGGGACTCTGCATTTGCATGGAATTCCATGACCTCAACCTAGCCTACCCGAAAGATGACTTTCCCTTACCCAGTATTGATCAGTTGGTTGACCTCACCACTGGTCATGAGATGCTATCACTCATGGATGGCTTCTCGGGTTATAACCAAATTTTTCTTGCCCTAGAAGATCAACACAAAACCTCATTCATCACCCCATGGGGGACCTTCTACTATCGAGTCATGCCTTTTGGCCTTAAAAATGTCGTGCCACATATCATGGGCTATGACTTACATCTTCCATGACATCATGCATCACATATTGGAAGATTACGTGGATGATCTCTTGGCCAAATCTAAACATCACTCCGAGCACCTTGCCATCCTCAAAACCATATTTGACCACCTCATTAAATATTACATCCACCTTCAGCCTAAGAAGTGCATCTTCATGGTTCTCTCAGAAAGCTCCTGGGATTTATCATTTCCCTCCATGGTATAGAAGTTGACCCTTACTAAAGTCAAGGCCATTCTTGGAAATGCCTCCACCCACTAACCTTAAACAACTCCTAAGGTAAGTTTTCACCATTTCATTTCACAATTATCGATGGTATTTCATCATCTTGAAGGATGTCTCCTTTAAATGGGATGATGACTGTCACAAAGCTTTTGAGGCCTTAAAACAATACCTTCTCCAACCACCCATACTTATCCCACCTAAAGACGATCAACCTTTTTATCTATACATATCCACTACCGATCACTCCTTGGGAGCCATGCTCACTCATCATGATGAACAACATAGGGAGTAGGCGGTTTATTATATCAGCCATACTCTTTTGGACTACAAACCCGATACACCCATCCCAAAAAAAATTCTTAGCCTTAGTTTTTGTTGCCACCAAACTCCATCATTACCTACTCAACCACAAAACCTATGTTGTGACCAACACCGACCCCTTACACTTCATGTATGCCAAACCTTATCAAAATCAACGTGTCATGCATGATGGCTTATGCTTTTAGCTGATCTTGACCTTGAATTCATTCATCAAAAGTCCATCAAGGGCCAAGCTATCACCAACCAATTGGCTGACACACCTATTTCTGGGGATCAACCCTCTAATTTTGACTTTCCAAATGAGTCGATTGCTACCCTTTCCCTGGATGAACCTCCTTATCAAATGACACTCTTTTTTATGGTTCCAAGTGTCAACGTGGGGGTGGGGCTGGTATTATCCTCATTCCTCTTGATGGAGAACCCATGCCTTTGTCTTTCAAACTAGATTTTGAATGCACCAACAATATTTCCAATACGAAGCACTCGTACTAGGTCTCCAAGCCACCTATTCCCTAGATGTCAAATCAATCAACATCTTTGGTGATTCTCAATTGGTCATAAACCAAGTCAATGGTATGTACCAATGTCGTAACAAGATACTTCAAAAGTATAAACATCATGTAGACATACTTTTGACCACCTTTGATCGTTACACCCTTCAAACCATCCCACATTCCACCAACAAATTTGATACCATGGCCTGCTTAGCTTCCCAAATACCCGCTTCACCCACCGATTCTAAAATATTTGTCACCGTACAACACCTCCATTCACCTTCTTATTTACCTCACAATGTTTACTCAATCGAACCAATACCCCTGACCTGAGTGACCTTTGGTATAAACAATACTCCGACTACCTTTCTCTCTCCATCTTACCTCCTGATCTCACCCATAACGGACAACGCACCTTCCTTAAAAATTTCTCTTGTTACATCATTTTGGGGGGCCTCCTCTATAAGCGTAGCTTTGATGGTATTCTTTTACGATGCCTCACAAGTTCTAAAATTCCTTATACCATTAAGGAGGTTCATGATGGCATATGTGGAGGTCACTTTAGTGGCCTTGTTGTTGCTAAGCATATTCTTCACCTAGGCTATTACTGGCCAACCCTTAACCATGATTGTTATGACTATGTCAAACATTGTGTAAAATGCCAACAACATTCCAATCTTCATCATACACCCAATCATGCCTTACAGGTCACTCGTGACCTTTGGCCCTTCTCTCAATGGGGTTTGGATCTTGCAGAGAAATCAATCCTCATTCTTCCCAATGCCATCAATGGATCATCACTACTACCAATACTACACAAAATGGGTAGAAGCCATCCCACTCATTTCCACAAAAGCTAAGAAAATATGTGAGTTCATTAACCACCACATCATTTGTCGCTTTGGTGTTCCCATCACCTCATCACTGATAATGGAAAACAATTCAAAAACAAAACATTGCAAAAACTTTGCGATGCCTTCGCATTCATCTTAGTTTCTCATCACCCTACTACCCACAAACCAATGGCCAAGCTGAATCCACTAACAAAACCCTCAACAAAATTCTCATGAAAGTGGTTGATGATATTGGGAAGGATTGGCATACACACATTCCTTTTTCCCTATGGGCATACCGCACTAGTATTCACACTTCCACTACGGCCACACCCTTTTCTCTGGTCTACAGTACAGAGGCTGTTCTGCCTCTCAAATTCTAGATCCCCTCACTCCGTATTTCTCTCCATGACATGCTCACTGATGATGAATTTCATCAGGACCATTTAGCACAACTAGAGTTATTAGATGAACATCGTCTTAATGCTCTGGATCACCTTCAAGTTTACCAACAACGTATCAAACGTGCCTATGAAAAACATGTTCATGAATGAACCTTCCAAGTCGGTGACCTTGTCCTAAAAGAAAATCAACACGTAACCAAAGTAGAAAAAGTAAACGGGGAAATTTTCCTAATTGGCTTGGACCATACATCGTGACTCATACCTATGGATCAAGTGCTTATCATTTATCTTCTCTCGAGGTAAACCCGAACCTAAGCCCCTTAACGCCTTACATCTTCGACCATTTATTGTTGACTCATTGTCCTACCTCACCCTTTATCTCTTTCCATGCTCGTCCCTTGAGTGCCATTCACTCCATACACCTCCCTAATGATTAAACCAGAATCATGTGAGTACCCGTCACTTGTTATCTTCCCTTGAATATGTGTACCATGGTGCTACACATAGCATGATTCTCATGGATACTTTTCATCTACCTCTAGATGAGATCCCATGGTCATTTCACCTTGCCCTTTGAACAAGAGTCCTATCTTTCACCTTGGTCTTGTCCATGACTGCAAAGACCTCACAATGGGACCAAACTCCTTGAGTCAAACTTCTAATAAAAAGATGACTCCCTCAAAAGGACATCTTCCTCTCGACCAACCATAAATAGACTGCTCCCACAAGGACAGCTATGTAAAGATCTTCAAAAAAAAAAAATGAGAGCAACCAAAGCTTCCCGCATCGATCAGCTTCACGAAGACCTCAAGGAGTTCAATTTTTCCCATATAGACTTCCCGCATCGATCAGTCTATCTCAACTATAAGTCAAAACAAAAAAAAATTTAGTCATGGACTTGCCCGTTGTGACCTAGGACCTCTTTCCCGAAGGGCCTGCTACCTCATACCATATAAAAATTAAAAATTACCTACTCTTCACCCTGTGAACCATGCCCACTCTCATTTCCTACTACCTCAAGGGACTTCTTGAACTTAGACATTTGGTGATCATGTGACTACTTTTCATCATAGAACATGTCAATCATGCAATGTCTTTAGGGTCTTATGTTCATCACCTCCTCCAAGGTATGATCTACTTGGTATGATCCTACCCAATCAGGTGGCTTTATTGCCCCCTTTTATCTTTTAACCATCTTTGTTTACATTTTGATTACCTTATACAGGACTTGGTCCTCGATGCTTACCTTTGGGGTAATCCTCCTCTTTCACCACAATCACTTTCACCTACATCATTTTACCTACAATCTACCCACACCTAACAAACCTAAACCCACAACATGCCCAAACACCTACCGACTCATTTTCACACCTTCTCATTTTCTTCCCTAGCTTATGGGAGAACTACATCGGCCTGAGGTCCCTTTTCACCGGACTATGTAGGCAACACTCCGAGGGCATGGGGCCCTTGGAGGTTAGCTCGGCCATTCTCTACCCTAAACAATTCATCAACCATGCCTAACTCACCATTTACATCACATTTCACTTAGTCCCCTTTTATATACAAAATTGAAATTAAGTCACATACATAAATATATTTATACATTATTATGCATTAAGCTACAATCGACCAATTCCTCTATCATCACTATGCATGGATTATACCACATCTCACATATGCCCATAACTATCATTCATCAACAAATGCCTAAAAAAATCAAAATGAATCACAACTTCACCCTACTTTTCAACCTACAACCATGCCTATAACCTTACTCAACCATGCCTATAACCTGACTCAACCATGCCTATAACCAACTCCTATGCCTAAAACCATGACCTCAACTCCATGCCTAAACCAACTCTCAACCATGCCTAAACCAACTCTCGACCATGCCTAACTCACCATGCCTAATTTCCATGCCTATGCCAAATGCCTAACTCACCTAATTTCCATCCATATCAAAAACAATAAATCCATATCTCATCTAACACAAGCCATAAATCCAATATCTCATAAACACATCAACACATCACAAAATACCATGTATCTCATCATATAAATCAATAAATGTGTATCTCAATATACATGCCTATCTCATCATGACCATCATCTCAAAATGTCGGCACATAGGCCGATATACAATACAAAATGTCATTGAGTGCGCAGGTGGTCTCATATATACAAAAAGAATGAATCAATACAAAATCTCTTCGGCACGCAGATGCCAAGTATATGCTCAAAATATACAAATCACTCATACATCCTCACTATCTTTGGCACGTAGGCTAGTATGTGATAAAAATACAACTATCTTCGGCACAGCAACATATATATAAAAAAATAACTAATATACATCAAAAATCTGGTGACTACATATCAGGCATCTCATCGATGTCCTCCATCTCTATGTCACCTGTACCCTCGGCCTCCTGTGTCCCTGCTGGCACCTCACCTAGAGCTGGTCACCATGCACTGGTGGCCTCTCCCTGATCAAGCCTCGAGCTCACTGACCTCCTGTGCTCTCCACACTATGAGTGTGGGATCTCGTCCTCTCACTAGATGCCTGTTGTGCCTTGTATACTTGGCATAGGATATGAAATCTATCCTGACCACCATAAGCTAGTCCTGATAATATCTCACCTCACCTAGGGCATCCCATAACCTAGATACAAGCATGGTCTATGGTGGTCCCATAGGTCTCGGCCCCGTACTACCCTACATCAGAACCTACCATGGTGCACCTACCATGTGAACTGGGACCTACTCCTGGTGCATGTGGTGGTGCCCCCTACCCCTGTGCCTGTATATGGGCCTATAAGGCCCCAATATATGCTTAGGATATGGCCAACTGGCCCTGTAAACCTACCACCTGAGCTTGTAAGGCTACCACCTGACCACCCCCCACCATCTCCATCTCCTCCATCTCTCCATCTCGCCATCTCGGCCATCAGGCTAGTCTACATGTGTAGCTACTACTACTCTACTCCTCTCTCAGGTTTCCAAGTATACCCAACTAGGTAATCAACATAGCTACCTACCCTTAGGGCATCTCTCTGCACTGTAATGGTAGCTAGGTCTAGCTACCCGGTCTGGGTGGTATGGCTCATAATTGAGCCACCCACCACTACTTGTATATGTCTATACATCCGGCATCATCTATTTGCCGATCCACTAGCTACTCCTCCTCCCCTGTGGGCACTGTAGGGCTATGGTAGAGGTAAGGGCCTCTCCACGTCATCTCTCCGATACTATGGGAAGGGTGGAGGAATGTCCTATAAGAGCCCGAACTACCATCGACTCTATCTACTGGGATCATCTCATCCTCCCCACATGGCAACCCTGTATCCACCTCTCTAGCTAGAGCTCAACTAGCTCCTCATGCATATGCCTATATGAGGGGAATCCCACATATGGCCTCCATATAATGTCCACTCTAGACAACCCTCCAATAACTACCAAAAATGGGCCACATCATGTGTCGGCCTATCCGATCTCCACTCTCCTATCACCGGCACCCATCTCCTATATCCCACCCACACAAATCACATTGGGAATGCATCTTCTCGGGCATCCCTATAGGTCACATGCACACTATGTGCTCATATGCCCAACAGTGTAGTATAAATGTACAACACAGGCTAAACCTGCATGCAACCACCCCATATGCCCACAACTCTCTATATAGCTTGCACTAAGAATGTTGGTGCCTAGGAAAAGCATGTCTCATGCACCATCATATCATGGAGTACCCCATCAGTGATCAAGGAAAGTGTCCACCCTCTACATTTGGTAGTGCATAGCAGCACACTGCCTCCATCAACAAAACCACTAGCCTCGTCTCATCCGGACGGGCTAGGTACATCTCTCCATAGCTCAAACTAGCACTATGGAATCTCAAATCAGCCACCCCCTCCAAAAAAGTCCCAATCAACTCCTCTGAGGCCTCAAAGGAGATAGAATACACCTGGGCACCCAATATGGGTAGCCGTAAAATCTAGAACATGTCCTCTAGGGTGATAGTCATCTCACCCATCGGAAGGTGGAATGTGTTGGTCACGGGATCCCATCTATCGATGAGCATGACCATCAAGTTGGGCTACCAAACAACATGTCGGTAGTGATGAATCCCACTCAAGCCCACTACCTCCACATGCTGGAGCTCCAAAGGGGTCACTATGCCATGTAATGTCACCAGTAGAGGTAGAACCCTATCCCGCATATGTAACTGCGATCTCCCCTGCATCCAATCCAAGCATGACATTAATCCACATTTACCATGACCATATTCACCAATTATCATTATCCTCCACCCTATTTTCACTCTACCCATCTCAACTACCTAGCCCACATCACTTTTGGACCCTTGTGCCTCAAATCCTAACCGGTGCGGTTCATTCATCCTAACCGACTCTCGGTCACCCTTAAACCGACATTGGTCACCTATTTGGTGACCGATACCGGTTAACACTTTACTATCGACCACGGTTACCACATAACCGGCATCGGTCACCTGTTTGGTGACCAATACCGTTTTACCTAACCGACTGCTGGTTGAACTTGACCGATGCCACTGGGTCACTATCGCAAAAAATCCCGCGACTTCCCAAAACCCCCATTTTCTAAAAATCACCCCTTTCCCTTTTACCCCACCTACAATGACCTAAAACTACCCCTGACCTCTACCCACCCCACCTATACCATTTACTACCCTTCCCCTCCCTCTTTTAGCCCGTTATTCCCCCATACCCAAATTTTATTTTTACCCACCCACAAAAAAAAAACCCACAAAAACCTTAAATAACAATACTCCAAACTTCTAATCTATCTAATCAACAATGTAGCGTTGGGCGCTTACCTCATCATGCTACCGCCACCATCTTGGTGGCACATCTGCCCTATGTGTTGGTGGCCCGCCCGATCCCTCTCTGGCCTCTTCCATCACCGAATAATTCCTCGCAACCTCCACCAATCAAATCTCTCACCCTGATCCCATGGACCCACTACTCACCAACCCAACCCTCGTCCAATCACACTACCAACTCACTGTCCCATTTCCTTCGAACACTTTTCTCTCTTTTCTCTCCTTTTTTTCATTTTCTCACTTCACAAATAACAAATGAATAATAAAATGTGATTTTTTTTTTTTTATAACCAACCCGACCTAACCGACGTCGGTTACCATTGACTGGCATCGGTCGCATGCCCTACCTCACCATCATCAGTTTTCCTATACAACATTAGTTTTCCATGACCACCATCAGTCATCCTCACCTACACATTTCCCTCAATTAAGCCCCTTTTACCCCACCCTTTACCTTGATCCTTTACCCCACCCTTCACCCTGATCCTTTACCCAACCCATTTACCTTACCTTTCCTGACCTCCTCATTTACTACCTCCATTTTCCTCCTTTGGGACTCATTATTTTACCCCTACCTTGGCCTTACCCATGCCGTGACCTCAATATTTAGACCTGGACCATCGCTAGTGACCTTTGACCTCATGTGTTCACTATACCTGTGGCACACTGTTACTGTGTTTGATTGACCTAATGACCTTACCTAGCCTATTGCCATGACCATTTATCCTAACCCTACCTTTGGTGTACCGAAACATACCTAAATGTTCCTGCACCTAACCTACATTGTGTTTCCTGACCATATCCTATACCTTGATACCGGATTCACTTCAACCTTGTTTGGATAAACCTATCGACCTTAGATGATGTAGAGTTTGCCTACTCTTCAACCCGTAGCGTGTTATAGCTTTATTCGTGTGTTGCATTTGACTATTTGATATTTTTTGACCTCCACCCATTACCTAGATGGCCCGAGTAGACCTTTTACCCTTTTTCCCCTGTGCCCACCTACCTTTT
Source organism: Taxus wallichiana var. yunnanensis (assembly GCA_018340775.1). NCBI lineage: Eukaryota > Viridiplantae > Streptophyta > Pinopsida > Cupressales > Taxaceae > Taxus > Taxus wallichiana. Next base: position 382,418,146 of record CM031233.1, on the reverse strand, counting down.
CCTCACATTTACCTTTTATCAAACCACTCACCGATTCTCCTTCTACCTCATCAGTTCCTAGTTTGAGGGGGATCACCTTCACCCACACATGGGGTAACCACATCTTATTTTTGTTAGCGTCACTTACCAATACAAGCTACGCAAAAAAAAGGGGAAAATGTAGACACTAAAATTAGGTCACACTCCCCTTTGGTCCCTCGACAAATAAGCACCCTTCATCACATTCACCTAGCCATGACCCCTTTCACCCCACTAATATTAATTTAATTAATTTAAATTTAATTAATTAATGCATTATCCTCACTATATTTATTATTTAAATATCTTATTTTAAATAATATCCACACATACAGTTCACTTAGACACCTCACCAAGCCAACTCAACCTAAGACCTATTCTTAGTAAGTTGCCATAACTAACTAAGACTTACCCAAACCCTAAAAATCAATGCCTACATTCCCTCTAACCACATTCCTACATGCTCACAAGAAGCTCCTAGTCTAATCCATGGGTTAATGACATGAAATCTAAGGAAATCAAGAGGATCTCCCTAGTTTAGTAAACCTAGGAAATCCCACCTTGACCGACACCGGTTACCCCTAACCATCACCGGTTAAGCCGAACCGCCGTCGGTTACCCTTTTAACCCCAAAACAACCTTATTCTCAAGGTTGGAAGTTGGAAGCAAAAAGGTTGGTGAGAATTATCACATCTCAGAGAGATAACACATCTTCAGAGAGTGAATTCCAATGAGACCACACATGCAAGGAAGGAGATCAAACATCTTTTCCTACACAGCCATGATCTGATCTAACCAAGCAAAGAGGAATGCACATGCAGCCCATGCAGAAGCTTTCCTTCAGCTGGTGATCACTTGCAACCTTCAAGTCCTCATCAGCACCTCCATCCTTCACACATAGGCATCCAGACCAAAATCCAAGTAAGTATAATGTCATACTTCTCTGGTTTATTTCATTTCATCATCATTTTATCATCTATTGTTTACCTAGCCACCTATTGACCTTCTCCAACATTTCCACCTCCATATACCCATTAAATCCTCACCGAAATCCTACCCTAGTCACCCAATACCTCATCCCGACCAACCAAAGTCCTTTGTGTAATCACAAAGGAGACCTAAAGCTTGTTCTATGACATTTCCAGATTTCATAGTAACCAGCACTGGTCACACCTGACCACCGTCGGTTACCCCTGACCGACATCGGTCTCTATATTTTCCCACACAGCCTAGAATAGAGACCTACCCACTTAATTTCATCTCACCCTCATCCACCTCGTGATCTACCCGAGACCTTTGTCAAACCTGTAGAACCTAGAACCAATCATTTGACCTTTGGATTCTATTCTAGCTTAGCCTATTAGATTAGATCTATTTCTTATTGTGTTTTAAGTGAGATACCTAAATCATTTCAAATTACAATAGGATTTACTTTGTTTATAGCATTAAATTGTTTAAAATAGTGGACTGACAGCCATCTAGGAAGTATCACACTTCCCGGATCTAGCATACACTAGGTAGTTCACTGCCCATATTGTTTAATTCCTTCTTGTGGTCTTGCTTTGCATTGTAGGTAGTTCCTCCTAGCCAAAAGGAAGATCTCATGATCATCTGTGGATTCGGAAGTCATACACACGCAACAACCCATCAACCAACATTTGAATAGGTATTCCTCCTATGCCCGTTACCCTATTTGTTTTGTCAACACTCTAAAGAAACAATCTAAGAAAAGGTGAATTTCTACTCTTGTTTTATTATATATGATATCTCTATCTTTGGTGGACATAGCCCACATTGGGTGAACCATGGTATATGTTGTGTTATGTGTGTGTACTTTGTTTTGATTTGAATTATTTTAGTTTATACTTCCACTGCTATAGATTTTGGGGAATTATTTAGATCTTGTGTGCATGATTTTGTTTGTTATTAAATCATAGCACTATTCTGCAGTCCCGAATTCCCAACAACTGGTATCAGATCTTGGTTAGCTTGGTTATTTCAGAGCAAGGGTTTGCTTCATGGTTTTGTTAGTGGTTTGAATGACATGTATGAGAGTAGGGTTTATTTTTCCTGATGAGAAGATTACAGGAAGAGATTCAATCTCAAGTGGGAGATGGTAGAGTAAGGTTGTGGGAAATTACATGACTAGCATTGGTTAAATGGTAATCGATGTCGGCAGGGTGACCATAGTCGGTTACAGGGTAACCATGGTCAGTTACAGGGTAATCGTGATTGGTTACTAGGTAACCTATTTTTAAACAAAATATCATAGATCTAAACAAATGGAAAGATGCATGGAATGTATCTTGTTTGTTGAGGTGTCCCCGGTTCTTGAGGCACAAGCATGTTGGTTAGATTGCAGATCTAGTTATTGAGGTATGGTTTTATCTTGGTATTGCAGTGCTTATATTATTTTGGTTACACATGCATGTTTGGGATTACAGATCTAGATATGAGAATGAGAGAAAAGGAGCAGTTATGCATCCTTTGGTGTAGTTAGATGCATGGGCTTCTTAGAGAGGTAGAATATAGTAGCACAAAGTGTGAAGATAGGGTTTCCATCAGAGAAGCATGTTCTTTAGTTGAAGATGTGGTTGAGTATCTTGGTGCTGGTAAGGTGATGTATTTCATCTTGGTGTAATTTTTATTGCATGTATTATTGTTGTTAAGTTTTTGTGCAAGATTTGGGTGCTTCTTGAAATGACTGGATCAACACAACTATCGACTTTGGTTGGAGTAGGAACTGGTTTTTGGTGATCTATGCCAATTTTTGGCATTTTTTTAGTTCCAGTAGCACCAATGTCACTCAAGGAACTGACATCGGTCACAAAGGGTAATTGGTACTAGTTAGAAAACTATAGTCAGTCTCTGTGAAAATGATTTTACACATGGTTTCTTACATTAGAAAAGGGCATGGATGATTTAGTGTTCTATTTTGGAGGATCATGTTTCTTGCACAATGTTTATAGTCAGAAATAGTGTTGATCACTTCAATGTTTAGATCAGAAAGAGGGCAGATTTGTCTTGGTTAGTCCAGTGAGACTTTGGGTCAGGTATCTCTATATGGTTCATGTTTTATTTATTTCTTTTTGAGTAGCTGATATTATGTTTGGATAGTGTGCACAGATTTACACCATGTTTTTGGTGTTGTTTGACTTTTATTTCCTAGTTGTGTGGAATCTTGAGGATAAGGAAATCTAGTCTAAGGATGAGATCCTCAATGAAAAGTCATGGTTAGACACACTTGCAGGTAACAAAAGATGTTGAGTACATATGATGAAAAGAATTTGATTCACCTACTTCACAAGAAGTCCAAACTTCTATGATGTAGGATTATTCTTTGATAAGAAGGGAATCATTTTATATTTTCTTTCATCTAGTTTTATTTTTCACCGATATTATATTTTTAGCTTGGTGTTAGAGGTAGTTCAAGGTATTTTGTGTTCAATGGGAGAACACCATGGTTGTTGGCATTGCAAGATTGGATACATGATGCACATGCAGAGAAAGGAGATTGCTAATTTTTAGAGTGACAGAGTCACTAGTTGGTTTTGGAGGGAAGTTATAGATTTATAGGTATATTTATTTTATTACTTCATGTTGTCACTTTTGATTTATTTTGTGGTGCCCGGATATCCCTATGGAATTATAGTTGATGCTTAGATTCACCGGGGTGAAGATGATAGAGAAAATTTTCATATTTTTAATGGTTAAAAGAGAAAATATGCTAGTTATAGAGAATGGTGTCAGTTAGGATGAACCTTGGTCTGTAATCTGCAACTGGTTGGTTAGGAAGTGATCGGTGTCGGTAGGAGAAACCGTGGTTGGTTTGGTTACAGGTTTGACAGCAGATGGATGCCTATGAGCATGGTTCATTTTCCTTGAACATGAGTAGGGGATTTTTGTATTTCCTCTTGATTACTATGTTACTCCTGTATAGGTATGTTATCTACATATGAATGTCTTAGACATGCTAGTTGTTTATGCAAGGTTGGATTTGTAGATTGCAGTGTTTGGATTTCTTTGAGTTATGCAAGTGTTTGTGGATTGATCACCCACTGTTGCATGTAGAACTCATTCAGGTTGTTTTTACCCGGGATCTTTTTTTTCTTTCACATATTCTAGTTTGAATTGTCTTTGGAAAGTTGCATTGGTGGTTGCATGAAGACATGGATAGATGGATGGAGAACATGGTTTGTTTTACAGGTATCGATATGGTTGCAGTTGAAGCTCGGTACTTTAGTTTGAGTGGGACCTCTCTTACAGTTTGTTAGTCATGATGGCTTAGTTGCATGAGAAGCTTGGTGTTATGATTCAGTGGGAGCTTGATGTATGGATAGCTTGATTATCACGGATCAGTTGTAGCTTTGTGGTGGTTTGGTAGGTCATGTTTTTATCTTCTTGGTTTGAGAAGATGGTTTAATCTTCCTAATTTTTATTTTATTTTTAAGAGAATTGTTGAAAGAAAGAGTAGATGGTCTTCACGATATGTAGAGGATAGTGATGTACAGGTACAGGTACAAAGATTCAGCAATTTATCTCCAAGTGGGAGATTGTTGAGAATGGAGCTTAATTGCTTCACAAGAAACTTATTTTTACATGTTACGGTTCTAACAAGAATGGTTTTAATCGTAATAACCAACGATGGTTACCTATGTGATGTAGTTTTTGTTTTTTTGACGAAAATTAGAATAAATCAATTATTTTAAAGATGATTTATTGATTGTAAAATCAAAGTTAAGTTACCCAAAATAGATATACATGCATGTATGCATTGTATGAGGGTAAGTAAGAGAATTAAGAGAAGGATTGAATTAGATCCTTGATTCTCCTAGATTGAGAGGATGAAGAAGAAGAAGAGAAAGAAAGAACAAGTTACATGAAGATAGAGTCTCCATGGAGAGAAGCTAGATAGAAAGAAATAACAGTACATCTGAATGGTGAGAAGAGGGTAACATATTCTACTATATTTTATTTGTATAATTAATATCTCATTGTAGTAGCTTGCATCATATGTAAATCACATAGAGTTTCTTCTTGTAGATTCACATGTTAGTGAGATATTGTATTATAGATCCATGTAGATCTAGTCTTGTATTGTAGATCCATGAGATCATATTATATTGTTGATCCATGTAGATCTAGATATTATAGAGGAGGTTGTCTTCATGTTTGCACAGGTTATGTAGTGATGGAGAGACAAACTTACTTCTTAGTGCACAAATCATGTGGTTGCACATATGGTAGACCCATGTGAGAGGTCTTGTTTGCATATCCATAGAGAACTTGGTAGCAGTTCAAAGATGTAGTAGTTCTTGGTTATGTGATATCTGCTAGTGGTGTTTGGAGGCATAGTTGTAGTGCACTCATGGAGATCCATTTAGAGATTTGGAGGAGAGGAGATACTCTTGGAGAGATGCATTGTACTCTTGTATTGAAGAGTTGGTTTGTACTCTTGTTATATATATATATGAGATCTCTATCCTTGTTGGATGTAGCTTCACATTGGGTGAGCCATGGTATATTTTGTGATATGTGTGTGTACTTTTTCTTGATTTGGATTATTCTAGTTTATACTTCCACTCTCAGTAGATTTTGGGAATCGTTAGATCTTGTGTGCATGATTTTTTTATTATTAAATCATAGTACTATTTTGTAGTCCCGAATTCCCAACACATTTCTACTAAAGAACATGCTCAAACTGAAAACATTTTATGCATGAACAAAGACCATTTTTTCTTCATCTCCTTGATATGGTGGAAAAATTACCCTTCAAAATAGTACACAGGTCATGGTTGCACATATGGTAGACCCATGTGAGAGGTCTTGTTTGCATATCCATAGAGAACTTGGTAGCCGAGTTCAAAGATGTAGTAGTTCTTGGTTATGTGATATCTGCTAGTGGTGTTTGGAGGCATAGTTGTAGTGCACTCATGGAGATCCATTTAGAGATTTGGAGGAGAGGAGATACTCTTGGAGAGATGCATTGTACTCTTGTATTGAAGAGTTGGTTTTACTCTTGTTATATTATATATATGAGATCTCTATCCTTGTTGGATGTAGCCCACATTGGGTGAGCCATGGTATATTTTGTGATATGTGTGTGTACTTTTTCTTGATTTGGATTATTCTAGTTTATACTTCCACTACTGTAGATTTTGGGGAATCGTTTAGATCTTGTGTGCATGATTTTTTTTATTATTAAATCATAGTACTATTTTGTAGTCCCGAATTCCCAACACATTTCTACTAAAGAACATGCTCAAACCGAAAACATTTTATGCATAAACAAAGACCATTTTTTTCTTCATCTCCTTGATATGGTGGAAAAATTACCCTTCAAATTTTATGAGGATAGTTTGCAAACATTACTCCAAAACTAAAAATGGTAACCCATCCTTATCAAATAAAAATGACAATGGATCTAGCCCTAATAACACAAATAATGAGGATAAAGGAAAATCCACCTCAAACAATAAAAATGATGATAAATCAAACCCAAGAAAATCAAATGTTGGGAACAAGGGAAAATCTATCGATTCGGCCATTGATCCCACTAAATTCCTCATGGATCAAATCAATGAGATGGTGAAACAATTAGCTATCTTATCCTCCAAATTCACTACTGAACCTTCTAACAAATATTCCTCAAAACTAGTGATGATCCATCTAAGAGCCACACTACACCCCAACAAAAAGAACAATAATCCTAAGAATGATGGTTCATCATTTATCTTACAAAAAAATTCACCATTTTCCCGGAATGGAAAATGATGAAAGACACCATCTCGGGTATGCAACACAAAAAAAAAAATGTGAATTGGTTCCTTATCCCTTTGATAAGAATATCTTACATGTACCATTTCCAAAATATTTTGAAACTCCCAAGCTCGACAAGTACAAGGAAAGAATGATCCAAGAAAGTACATTAAGGAGTTATTTATGGCTCATTAGGAGGTGACCTCTAATGACATCATCTTATTATTTGTAGACACTTAAAATTGGTTACTCAATTTAGTGTCCCTCACATTCGTTTACCTACTTAGGTAACTCCGGGGCACGTTACGACACCACTATCCCCTTGGGATATTATCCAATTTGTGATTTAAACACCTATTTTAAATTTAATTCATCCCATTATATCTTACCCATGAGTAATTAAATATTAAACATTTAATTACACCTCTTCCCATGTATCCTAATCACTTATCTACCCCAAATTTATTCTATCTATGTATCACCCCTATTTTTCCTCTTCCCCAAGCGGGATATTTTCCGTATTTGGGGTAATTCTCATCTTTCTAGAAATCAATCATTTTGGCCATCTCGGGAGTCTATTCCGCGATCGGCGCCGACCCATACGGTCGGCGCCGATTTTCTAGGAGCGGCGCCGATTATAAAAGCAAGTCCAGAACTCAGTTCTAGGGACCGAAAAAAAATAGACGAACGCACGCACGAACAGAGAGAGACAGATCGCGAAAGAGACGCAGGTTGTAAGAAAGATCTCTTAGCATCAAGTGTATCGAATGAGGGCACATCCTGTCCGAATCAATCCCTGAGAGGAGCACCGTTACTCTGCTTCTATCACATCAACATCGCACGCATCCATCGATCCTCCTGGTGACTCGTTCCAAGACCTTACCAACTTCGGCATATCCAAAGCAGACGCCGATCATCTGTCCATCACTTCTTCCCGATTCAAATCTTCTTGCACTGCCCCGATCAATCGTTCACCTTCGCCGACGCCGATCTTACGCTGACGCCGATCCTTCATCAATCGACGCCGATCACATCAGTCGACGACGATCATCTCGCAGATAGGTAAAAGCCACAGTAACACAAATCCAGCTTTATTTTCATAGTTTCTGTTTTCCTGTAGTCATCATGTCATTGCTTAGATTCTCGTTTTCATTACCATAATCGAAAATCTAGTCTTTACGTACATCTTTTATCATGTATGCTTCTCTTACTTAAAAATGTGGATCGACATCCGCCGAGGAAGCTTATCGCTTCCCGGACCCACTTCTCGGGCAGTCCACCTAAATACCTTTTAACGTGGTCTTTTTCTGTCAAGCATCGGTGTCTTGCAGGTTACTCGGATCTATTGTGTGAATTGTTCGTGTGCGCCCATCTTATCTACATCGGCTTCCTCATCCATCTACATCTTCGGATCTTGTCCATCAAGTATAGATTTCATTGGAGTTTTTCAGGTTTTTTGTGTTTAGTTTGGTGCATTAACTTGGATAGGTAACAAGCGCAAAATTCTTGATCTACATTCTGGCACGCCTGGTGGGACCCAACCAAAGTCCCTTATTGGTAAGTTCATCTCTTTTCTAGTTTTGAGCTTGGTTCTTTTTTCACTGATTTCTATCAGTTCTGCTTGAGCATTTCTTTTCGTCATTTCAATCTTGCTTTTTAAGCGGAATCATTATCTTGAAATTTTTCTATTTCCTTAGAATAGAAATTTTTCGTTTCATCATTATCTGATACATCTTTCCGGATCTTGTTTGCCGTTTGCTTAACCTCTCCTTGCGGAGCACTTTGCCTGATCGAGGGATTGTTCGAGGGGAAGAGCTCAACAACGCGCTTTTTGAAGTCCACACACCTTGGAGAGCTAAATCTACAGGTATTTCTCTTTTGCGGTGTTTTCTCCTTTTTTTAGGATTTCTTTGTTGGTTGTCTATCACATCCAAACATTTCAATTTTTGGTGCTTAAAAAGAACTTAATCGCATTTGGGAAAGAATCTGTTTGACTTGTCTTCATCGAAATCAAACACTTCGTTTTTAAGTGCTTAAAAAGAACCTTTTCTTTGTCATTGTTGCATGTTTTTCATCTAGTTTTAATTAGGCTGGAAAATTGATCAAAATCGGTAGTGGCACTATTTGATTTTTATTTTTCACCCTTGCACACAAAGCCAAAATCACTAGGTATAAAGCATTTAAACAAAACTCCTTCCCTGGCCTCGCCTACTTGGAAGTGATATCCAAGAGGAAGAGCCTACGCGGTACTCAGGCCGCGCTATAAATTCACGGAAGATCCTGGTATATATTGGCAAAGCACCCGACTCCCTTATCGCAGCGGTGTGTGAAGTGCGGGGGTAGGCCCCTATATCAAGTCACGTACCGGTTTTTTATCAAGTGCCTTCGGGACTCCTCACCAAACATTTCCCCAAACCATCCTTAGTTTGGCTATCTGAGTAGTTCCTGTTCTAAAAAGCCTTCCCTAATATTTTCTTTCTTAAAAGCATCAACACTTAAAGGAGATAATCACCTGCGCTGCTTGAATTGTCTGTGCATTACTTAGGTCAATCTTCTTTTCTGTGTGTTTATGACGGTCATCACTTGGTTACAATCTAGAAGAATGGCTCAACTGGCTCCTTCTTCCTCCGAAATTACCACTAGTGTGGATGTTTCGGCACCCCCCAAATCTTCCTCGAGACCGCTGCTAGTTGGTTCCCCATCCTGGTCATATAATCCTTTCTTTCAAGCCAAAGCAACCCCATCACGTCCAGCTTCCCCTAGTCCTTCAGAAATATCATCTACTTCTGACTCAGAGTATGTTCCTCACGGGGATCCTGAATTTCAGGCGTTCCTCGATCGCAATCCGGTAGCCCTTATGGACTACCTAGTACACAAGTCTATTCAAATATCTGATCAAGGACCACCAATCCAGCAAGTGTATGATTATTCTCATGAACCATCCCAGGCCTTTGTAGAACAGTTTGCATCATCTCTCTTGCCTCGAGTCACGGAGAAGGGCGGTGCCCCTGTGCCTCCTTTTTCTCTTCCACCAACCATATCGACTAGTTCTCAAATAGTCTTACCTATTCCTAACACCGCAGTTACCTCAAATATTCCACAACCTACTTCTGAGAGGTCTTCTGCCCTGGCTATAATAAATGCGTCTGCGCACCCGCGTATTGCTGTTAATTCATCTATGCCCTCCATTGTGTCCCAAGGTCAATACCCCTTTATGAGCCAACCCCCTCCGAATAGTCAGTTGGTTCCTGCTTCTCGTCCTCTAGTGGGTCTTTCTTCAAATATTCCAAAGAATAAAGTGAACCTTCGCCCATCCTTTAGCATCGGCACCCTTAATGCCTAATCCGGCAGTAGAAGGCCCCTTTCAGGTCTTGTTCCCCAATATGTCCAATCAAATCGGCACCCATATTCCTCTATCTATTCCGATTCAGTCAACAAGCACAGGAGTCCACCAATCACAGGCTCCGTCCATCACCCAACCAACATTTTCTCAACCACTTATTATCTCACAGCATACCTATACACAAGCTACTTCACAACAAATACCCCACCAGGTGTCACCCAGAACACCTGGTTACTCCTCTTATCATCCTATCAATCAACAGATGAATCCCCCATTGACACCTCAACAACATCCACCATTTGCTTCTCATGTGGGACATACCAGTGTGCCTCCTCCTCAATCGGACGTGGTTCAAATTCTCTTCAAGAAAATCACAGACTTGGAAGCCTCCACAAAAGGGGCTCGTCCTTCCTACTCCTTTGAAGAAGTGTGTAATGAACCCATTCACCCCTCAGTGGCGTTCAAGCCTTATCCTCCCCAATGGGAACTTCCCAAATTTTCAAAATTTCATAGTCGGGAAGACCCTCAACAACATTTGCGAGCATTCAAACATGCTTGCTACCTCATAGTCCAGGATCAGGAACTTATGCTCCGTACCTTTCCTATGTCTCTAGCAGGTCCTGCTTTAGACTGGTACAATAACATTCCTCAACATTCCTTGTTTTCTTTCTCTCAATTGGCCCAGATGTTTGTTGAAAACTTTTCAATAAATATCGCGCATAAGATCTCGATTACAGATCTTTATAACATTCGTCAATTCGATGATGAGTCTATTGCAGACTTTGTCACTCGTTGGAGAGGGATAATCAACCAATTGTCTTTCTCCCTTCCTCAATCCCAACAAATCGAGTTGTTTACTCGATCTTGTGCTAATCATATTTCTTCCACTTTAAGGATCCAAACTTTTCATACCTTTGAAGAAGCCTTTACGATGGCACGTAAACTTGAATCTCGCGCCATTGAACAAGGGAAGCTAAAACTTCGATCTAAATCTAAACCAGATTTTTCTCGGTTTACCAAACCAAATTCTTCTCCTTCTAAAGACAAGAATCAGGGATCCACCAATGCTATCGTATTAAAAACATCACGAGCCGATAATACTTCTAATCAAACAACACGGAGAGACTCCTCATCCTCTCGAAAAGGGACTTCATCATCTCGATCCTTCGCTCCATTGGGGGAATCATATGCCTCTATCTTAGAGAAAATGTTGGAAGTTCGCATGATCGAACTTCCCCCCATTAGGAATATTGATGAAAGCCAAGAACGTCCATTCTGGTATAGAGAAAATGATTTCTGTCATTATCATAGAACCAAAGGTCATGACATCGAACGATGTCAGACTTTCAAAAATCTTGTCCAGAAATTCATTGATAAAGGCGAGCTCATTCTGGATAACCCAAATGCTCCCCCAAATCAGGCACTGGATGTTTTTAAACAACCTTTTCCCAATCATTCCCCGAACCATAATGCTTCAGAGTCTCAAAAACCAAACACTCATACTATCAACTTCATCTCTACTGAAGAATCTTCTTCTGAAACCAAGCCATCTGCAAACACATCAACCGAATCAGAACCTCCTTCCACTTCACCAATCACTGGAATCCCACCATCTTCAGATAGCCCGTCTTTGAATATTCCTACATTGCTAGATACGGGTTCATCTCTCTCCGCTCCTTTGTCCGACCTTCCATCCATACCCGAGACAGTGTCATCCTCATCTGTCTCATCATCAAACATTCTTTCAATGCTCGAGGCAATTACATCCCTTCGAGTTTCCACTACAGATACATCTACTTCTGTTGCTCCCATTCTCACTGCAACTATGCCCCTGGTGAACGTACCTATAATTGTGCCAACTCCGACGGAAGCGTCTTCGATTTTGACTCTTCCTGTCTCTTTTCCTACAGTAGTTCCACCCATAATTACTGCACCAGAAGTAGTCCCTTCGCAAGGAACTGCTTCTTCATCACTCACTTCTTCCACCACTAGTGCTGCTTCGCCCATTAAAGAAAAATCAAAAGAAGTAGCACCAACACCTATACGCTCGGTTCCTGAACTTAAACCGAGACAACCAAAATCTAACATTGCGCCATCAGTACCTCCCCACTTGCTTCCTCCGAAAAGGTTACAATCACCTTATGCCGTTGAGGTTGTCACCATCCCTGAAAAAGGAAAGCCCATATTTCGAACCATCAAGACCCTTGGTGCTTTCCCACAAAAATCTCTCTACGCCCCATAAAAGATTGGATTTATCCACTGAGAAGGCGTCTTCTTCTACACACTTATCAAAACCATCATCTTCTTCTACAACACATTCCTCACCAACACCCCGGAAAGTGGATTTACCTACCAACAAGACGCCACCTCCTCTATCAGGATCATCATCTTCATTACCAAAAGCCAGGGCGCCCTATGTCCCTCCGATTACACCTACTTTGGGAGCTTCTTCCTCATCTAAATCAACATTATCTAAATCATCAGTAAATTCGACCAAGCAACCTCCTTTATCTTTGAAGACCACAACACCTGTCACATCTCCATCATCTTCAAAATCTATTTTAGGGGCTCCCCCTCCACCAAAATCAATCATGTCTCACTTACTTCCATCTCAAGTGCCCAAGACTGCTCCTCCAAGTGTCCAAAAGAATAAGATGATCCCTAAAAAGACTGTCAGATCTAATATGCAGGTTCTTTTGCCTCGGCAGTCTGTTAAGGCAAAAGAGGTACCTTCGTCACCTCTATCCTCATCTTCGTCTACCGGTTTCTACACCGAAATCCTTCGCCAACTTATCCAATCTTCATCTATATCCCTTCCTCCGATTAAACCTTATAACCCTAAAGGAGCTAAACCTACCTGGTTTAACTCTGATCTAATTTGTGCTTATCACCGTACCCCAGGTCATGATACTGAGGGATGTAAAGCTCTTCAAGCTGTTGTCAACAACCTTTTGGACGAAAGTGATCTTTTGCTGGAGGAGGAGGAACAAGTATCTCCTGTCATCTTAGCCTCATCTGAGCCCCAACGATCCACTCAGACCTCTAGTGATTCCACTCCAATTGACCTTCCACCTTCTCAAATTGATACAATCCAGGTCGCCACTAGAACCCAACACTATGATAATCCATCTTCCTCTACAGCATCTCGACCACGGGTTATCATTTCTGCAGCCCCTGAAGGAATTCCTCCTTCCTCATTAGCCCCACGACCTAAGGTCTCTATTCGTGCTGCCCTCGAGCTCAAATTCCCGTGTCAGTTGAGGAGAGTGTTATGAAACAACTCACCTGTGCTCCGGTCAAAATGTCTCTTTTGACCTCATCCAATCCTCTCCACAACATCGCTGCTCGATTGATAATCATGCATCGCATCGCAGTGAATTCAGATGAGCCCTAGCCCTACGAGTTGGTTGTTGGATTGAATAGACCATCAACCACCATTTCTTTTGAAGATTCAGAAATTCCTTCTCTTTCTTCCGAGGATTTGGAGGCTCCCCTCTTTATCACAGTCCAAATCGACAACACTACGTTAAAACGCGTTATGATCGACAGTGGAGCTGCACTCAACGTCATCTCCTCGCACACATTCGAGCAACTTAAGTTACCAAAGAACGTAGTGTCACCCCCGCCTTTCGCCCTTCGATCATTTAACGATCAGCTAGCAGTTACTTTAGGAACTGTGGTCTTACCCATTCGAGTAGGTAAGAAGCTGCTTCATGAACTCTTCTACATTGTTGAAGGAAAATTCCACTATAATATGATCCTCGGACGCTCCTGATTTGTGCAATGCATTGTGTCCCATCTACCCTCCATCGATGCTTAAAATATCAATATGAGGGCAAAATATATACTCATCCAGGAGATCCTTTTCCTTCCGCACAATGCGACATGACCACAAGGTCTGCCCCTCTAAAGGAAAATACTTCTTCTCCTAACGGGGCCTCATCTTCTTCCATACCTGCAACCAAACTACCAGATTTACAAAATCTAGAAGAGACATTGCAGCGTTTCTCACTGGGAGAGCTTCCTCTCTTTTCTTTCGATGCCCATCACAACCCTAGTGAGTATGGTAGACCGGACAAACAACCTGAATATCAACCAGGTCTCGGTCGCGTCGTCACCATTGGTCTGCCCCATCAACAGACTAATTTCATCTACGGTGGTCTTGATACGCCTCATTATCACCCGATTCTCCTCCTAGACCAAACCTTACTTAACAGGTTTGATTATCTACGTAAATCCCACGTTTGCAAAAACTTATTTATATCGATGCGCGTGGAAGGGTTTTGGCCTAGGAAAATATGAACAAGGTGTGCATGACCTCACATCCATTCCTACTCTCATGCCACATCAAAAATTTGGTTTAGGATTTAAACCTCTTTCAAAAGCCACCATCACTATTCTCGATGAGCCTCTTCCTATTGAGGAACCATCTTCTCCCGCTAAGTCAGAAGCATCACTCGATGTGGACGATGACATTTCCATCCCACCTAACTTTTTTTTTTTTGATCAATACCATTTCCTTAGGGCCGCTAGCCTATAAGACTAACAACCGGTCCGCTTCCATACCGTTAATCTTCCCTGAAATAGTTGGAGACGACTCTCCTACTATCAACACTATCCACTGTGCGGATGATGATTCTGTCCTCACCTATCTGGGGGCAGAGGATTCATATCTTCCCAAGACTATTCCTTCTGACACGTCTACGCTTCTCAACGAAGCCACTGTCGACCTTAATATAGGGACTTCTGAAGACCCTCGCATCATTAAGGTCGGCCAATCCCTTAATCCACAGGAGTTAGGAGATTTTACCACTTTTCTTTCCAACCATCGTCAAGCCTTTGCTTGGTCATATGAGGATATGCCAGGACTCGATCCCGATATTGTGGTCCACAATATCGTTACTCTTCCCAACATCAAACCAGTTAAACAAAATCGCTGCGTAAATGCACCCTAGAGTAGCCCTTCTTGTTAAAGAAGAATTACAGCCGCTTGCTCTCGGCTAACTTCATCCACCCATCGATTATCCGTAATGGGTTTCCATGTAGTACCAGTAACTAAAGCTACTGGGAAAATTCAAATTTGTACCGACTTCCGGGATCTTAATCTTGCTTGTCCAAAAGATGATTTTCCTCTACCTAATATCGACCAACTCGTGGATTTAATTGCGGGTCATGAGATGCTTTCTCTTATGGATGGTTTCTCTGGATATAATCAAATTCTCATCGCACCAGAAGACCAACATAAGACTTCTTTTATAACTCCTTGGGGGACCTTTTGTTATCGTCTCATGCCTTTTGGCCTTAAGAACGCAGGAGCTACCTATCAACGAGCAATGACCTACATCTTCCATGATCTCTTACACAAAACTGTGGAAGATTACGTTGACGATCTCCTCGGCAAGTCCAAGCGTCGTCAAGATCATCTTTTCATCCTTGCACCTCTCTTTGAGAGGCTTATCCGCTTTTGTCTTCGTCTAAATCCAGCTAAGTGCATGTTTGGCGTTCTCACTGGTAAACTTTTAGGTTTCATCATTTCCATCAGGGGTATTGAAGTGGACCCCGCAAAAATAAAAGCTATTCTTGAGATGCCTCCCCCTTCTAACTTAAAGCAACTCCAGCAAAGTCTCAAGGACGTCTTCAATCAGTGTTTCGTTTTATCTCACAATTGTTGGACCGTTGTCAACCTTTTCATCATCTCCTCCGTAAGAATGTTCATTTTGAATGGGATGAACATTGCCAAAAGGCCTTTGATGATCTCAAAGCTTATCTTCTCTCTCCACCTGTGCTTACACCTCCACGCGAGGGGGAGCCTTTCTATCTTTATATCTCTGTGACTGACCATGCTCTGGGAGCCATGATTTCGCATCGGGACACTTGCGGTAAAGAACAAGCTGTCTATTACATCAGTCGCACCCTCCATGAGTATGAAACGCGTTACTCCGAAGCTGAAAAGCTATGTTGTGCTCTCTTCTTCGCAACTTCTAAGCTTCGTCATTACCTCCTTAATCACAAAACTTATATTGTCACAAGTGTCAATCCACTCAAGACAATTCATGCAAAGCCTTATCACAACGATCGTATCACTCGTTGGCTCATGCTTATGACAGAATTTGACCTCGAGTTCATCCCGCAAAAGTCTATCAAGGGTCAGGTTATTGCAGATCAATTGGCTGATGCTCCTCTTCCGGACACCCAAGACCCCCTTGCTCAATTCCCCGATGAATATATCCAACAAATTGATTTTGGTCTATCTCCATTTAAAGTAAAGCTCTTCTTTGATGGATCCAAATGCCAGCAAGGGGGAGGTGCAGGTTTCGTGATGATCCCTCCTTGGGGTACGCCTATCCCAGTCGCACACAAATTGAACTTTGAGTGCACCAACAATATGGCTGAATACGAAGCTCTTGTCTTAGGTCTTCAAAATGCCATTAATCTCGGCGCTCGTCATATTGACATCTTTGGTGATTCTGAACTCATCGTTAATCAAGTCACGGGTGTCTATCAATGCAAGAATGATATCCTTCAAAAATATCGTGACATCATTCTTGCTCAACTCCAATCTTTCGATAAATTCACTATCCAAGCCATTCCTCGCACTGCAAATCGATTCGCAGATACAATGGCTTCCTTAGCCTCACTTATCCCACCTTTTACCGAAGACTCACGTCTTTATGTGGCTGTGCAACGATTAGATCAACCATCTCATCTTAGGCAACTAACTTCAATCCATGCTGTCACAACCCATACTCAGGATGAGTGGTATCAACAGATTGTTGATTATCTATCTCATTCGGTGCTTCCTCCAGATCTGACTTCCAATGGTAGAAGATCTTTTATCCAACGCGCTAATCGCTATACTATCCTAGGCGGGATTCTTTACAAACGCGGCTTCGAGGGTATTTTGCTTCGGTGCCTCAAAACCCATGAATCATCTAAAGCCATCCAGGAGGTCCATGACGGTATCTGTGGTGGACATTTTAGTGGCTTAGCTGTGGCTAAACGCATCTTACGTTTGGGATATTATTGGCCTTCTCTTAATCGAGATTGTTGTGAATACACTAAGAAATGCGTCAAGTGTCAACAACATTCCAATCTCACGCACATCCCTAGTCGCTTTATGTACACTGCGCAGCAGATTTGTGGCCTTTTTTTCGCAATGGGGTCTTGATCTTATTGGTCTCATCAATCCCCGTTCTTCACAAATACACATCATTCTATCATCACCGCCACCGAGTACTTTACTAAGTGGGTGGAGGCTATCCCTCTTTCTTCAACAAAGGCTAAACCCATAGTTGATTTCGTCTATCAACACATCATTTGTCGCTTTGGCGTTCCACACAAACTCATCACAGATAATGGCAAGTCTTTCAAGAATGTTGATTTGCAGAACCTCTGCAACGCTTTCAATATCAAACTCAGTTTTTCTTCTCCATACTATCCTCAAGCTAATGGTCAAGCCGAAGCTTCCAATAAAACTTTGCGTAATATCCTCGCAAAGGTAACTAGTCGAGCTGGTAGGGATTGGCATTTACATATCCCTTTTGCTCTCTGGGCTTATCGGACTAGCATTCGTACTCCTACTGGTGCTACTCCCTTCTCTCTCGTCTATGGGTCTGAGGTTGTCCTTCCTTTGGAAGTCCAAATTCCATCTCTCCGTGTTTCTCTCAGAGAATTTGTCTCTGATGAGGACTATCGTCAAAATCGTCTAGCACAACTTGAATTATTAGATGAGCGGTGACTCAACGCTCTTGAACATCATCAAGTCTATCTTGAGCGTGTCAAACGTGCTTATAACAAGCATTTGCAGCACCGTGACTTCAAAATTGGGGATCTTGTTCTTAAAGAAAATCAAAACGTCACTACACTCGAAAGAAGTCAACGTGGTAAGTTTGCCCCCAACTGGATGGGCCCCTACATTATCACTCATAAATATGGGTCTGGGGCTTATCGTTTATCTTCCATGGATGGTATACCTGAAGCGGAACCTCTTAATGCTTTGCATCTACGGCCCTTCTACTGTTAAAGTCTATCTTACACAAGTCTAGTCGCAACACAGATCTTTCATCCGTCTGAAACAACCAGTCATATACTTTTATGGTGATCTGAAACTATGTGGTTCTCCACCTATTGCCTCTTTTACCTTAAAATATGAGTACCGCGGCTCTACTCATTGCATGTTTCTTTTGGATATGTTCCTCCTCATGGTAGGAATACCTTAATCACCACTTCATCTGTCCCAAGTGCTTATCCTAATCGAATCTACTCGGGGCATGAGTACATGTTCTTCTATGTTCTCCTCCCCTCCGTCTGATCTACCTAGGTCTAAACTCAGCTTCTTCCAACAAGATTTTCAAAAAAAAAAAAAAAAAAGAAGAAAAGATGCTATCCAAAAAAGATAGACCGATCCCTTGAAGGACAGCTATCCATACATTGTCAAATGAATCAAAAGGAAAAAATATAGACCATACCCTCGAAGGATGGCTATCATTAAAATTCAAAATACAGACCGCTCCCTTGAAGGACGGCTGTTTCGCAAAGAAATATTCAAGGCTTCTTGCAATTAATCAGCCTTTCAGTCAGTTTATACACCTTTTAGCATCATTGAAAGACTTCCCGCATCGATCAGTCTTTCCATATCAAGCAAACTTCCCGCATTGATCAGTTTGCTTTTCTGTCAAAATCATGAAGCTGAGATTTAGGACCTTTTGTCGATCATATGGAGAATCCTATTTTCCCACTATGGACATGTATTCTGTCCCTTGTAAATTCTGACAAGATACTTACTTACTGCTCCTTTCGTTTCCCTCCTAGATCTGTTTTGCGGCTAGTTAGTGTCAGGTTTATTTTAGCCTTACATAGGGCCTTACATGCATGATATTGTGATTTTCCTATCCAGATTCTATCTATGGTCGGTTGGGAGCCCAACTTATCATTTTCTTCCTTATCCGGGTATATCTTCTTTTTTCCTAGTCAGGGTCGTTTTCATTACATCCTTGGCTCTCGCAAAGAGTATTCCCCATTATTCTTTGTTTTTCATCCAGTCAAATTGGCATTTTACATGTTAATTTAATCAAAATTTATCTTCTATCTAATTTCATCTCATCTATCAAAGCATCTATTATCAACACATGTGGCTCTGGCTATCTATTTTCATCAAAATTAAATTAACATCTCAGACAGGCCGAGTACATCAATCACATCTATCTATCTATCCATCAAAATATCTAAAAGCTGGTGCATCCAAGTTACACTATATCCATCTATATCCATTTTTCATCAAAATAAAATCACATCTATCCATCTATCCATCAAAATATCGAAAAATATGTACATCCAAGTTACATTACATCTATCTCTCTCTATTTTTCATCAAAATTATATCCACATATCAATCACATCAAATCACATCTATTTCTATCCTCTATCAGTCTATATCCATCAAATCACATCTATTTCTATCCATCAAATCACATCTATTTCTATCATCTATCATATCAATCACATCAGATCACATCTATTCATCATCTATCAGTCTATATCTATATCCATCACAATTACGCTACATCTATCCATGTATATCAAAATCAAAAGCGTGAGAACAATTATATGACAAATGAAATGATGAATCTATATATATACATGTGTGTCTGTACAACAAAAAGGGGTGGCTTTCAATCAAGCCATCTATACAATGCCTTCCAATCGAGGCTACATCAATACATGGATACAAAATCTATCAATCTCTATATCGTAAAATCCGACGCATGGAGGACACTATCTCCTCCACCCTCCTCTGGACCAGGCTGTCTCTCCTGGCCGCCGCCTATCGAGCTGGATGCACCTGCTGCTGGAGGTCTCGGCCCACCTCGATCTCTCCCGGTGCTCCCTCCGCCTGAGGCCCCGCTCGCTGTGGCTGTGGCTGATCTCCTCCTCGCCCCGTACCGAGGCACATCTGGGGCATGCTGCGCTAGGGCATCCTCATAGTATCTCACCTCAGCGAGGAGAGACTGATATGTGCTCAGGCTCACGGTACCCGGCGCTCGTAATGGTGCTGCTGGTGCTGCTGGGCGCTGCTTGGTGGTGCTCCTCCTAGGGTCGTACCCTGCGTACCGGACTCCGACATGGCACCTGTCTCCCCATATTTGGCCCTGAGGGCCTCCCTGTGTCGAAGGTAGCGATCCCTCTGCTGGATCGCTATATCTCGCTCCTGGCGAGCGGTATCTCTCTCCACAATTAGGGCATCCCTCTCCTCTGTCAAAGCCCTGATCTCCTCAAGAGCTACCTGATGTGTCTGTGTCAGGGTGGCATGCTCTCCCTCCAGTCTATCCAGCATAGCAGCTATATCATCCTCGTCGGCATCTATAGATGCCGGGAGATGCCGTGGTAGCTCTGTATCATACCATGCTGCGTAGCCCTCGTCCACCCCTGCGTCATCGTCACTGTCTGTGGAGGGTGGGGCCTCTCTCAATGGGTCTGCCGGGATCAAAATCGGCAGATCGGTCTCCCTGCTGTCCCGCCTATAAGGCGTGTAGGTGGTCGGCACTGTCTGCACTAGGCCGAACTGTCTCAATACCCGCATAAACGGGACTCACTCCCACATATCAGGCCTGCGGCCCCTAACCACCCTGCTCCGTCTCAGTGCCACCAAGTGAGCATCCTGACCAGCCCATGTCGAAAATGCCCGATATGGCCTCTAGATGACTTGTGCAGTGTCGGCGTCTGAAACGCTTCACTTTGTGCCAATCAGCCGATCTCCTCAGTATCCCTGCGGCCACGTCTACCCGCCATCGCCGGAATCCATAATCGATGCCTCCCACTGCTGCTGGCATCCAAGGAAGCCCGGATGGCCTGATCACCGCTATGTGCTCGTATGCCCAGCAATGGAGCACAAAACTGACATCTATACCTGTCCTCCGACCTGTGGTGTACATCCATAGCTCATGGTATATCTGAGCTATCAGGGCATCAGCAAAGGCGAACACCGCTTTGAATCAGAGAATGTCACAAAATAGTCTAATAGCAAGCAATAAAGTGGGAATCTCCCACCTCCCGAATCGGGAAGCAAAGTAGGATATAGCCATCTCGACCAAGCCTTTATCCGTCAAGCTCAGGGGCTATCTCGCATCTTAGTGTGAGGCTATCCTCACTGCCCCGGACACTATCTCTGAGTCATCTGCCCTGTCTCGATATAATCGACCTAGGGCCCTCTGCTGCTGCTCCCGGGGTGTAATCTCGATAGGGTCCCCGTGATAGCAATCTCGTATCTCCGTATATGTCCTCATGGGTGATGGTCATCTCACCCGTCCTAAACCAAAAAGTGCACGTGTGGCTGTCCCACCGTCGCACTAGTGCCCGCATCAGCTCCACATCCCGCGGCACTCGTCTGTAGTATCTGAAGCCCCCGAGCCCGGCTAACTCTAGATGCCGCCAGTCTGCATCAGTCACATCTGGGAGAATAGTCTCCAGTAACTCGGGAATAGCATCCCTCATATGTAGAGCCTCTCGTGCCTGCACCCACAACAGCAAGAGCAACATTAGTCTCGAATCGCAGTATCCAAAACAACAAAAACTTCATCTTTTCCCATCGGCGTCGATTTAATAAAATCGGCGTCGTTTGTCTCTAATCGGCGCCGATTAATATCAATCGACGCCGTTCAAGAACCAATCGACGCCGATTGTACCAATCGACACCGACTGGCTGTCCGGACGTAAATCAGCCCCTTGCCCCCATAAACACAAAAAAATCAAACAAAAAAAATAAAAGAAATGCAACGGGTTCAAGAAGAACCACTTACCCCAGGTCGTGTCCTCCTGCGCTTCTGACCGCTCCCAGAGGCTTCCATGATGCTCAAATCAAAATTTTGCCTCTCTCTGAATCAGTCGTCATGATGAAAATTAATCGCTTTACGTTTTCCGCTCACATATTTATATGCGCTACGATTGGTCGACGCCGATTTTTCTGATCGACGCCGCTTTATCTTGGTCGTCGCCGATCGATATGGTCACCGCCGATTTTCCGCATCTATTTGCCATAGTGTTGATGCTTGGCTTATTTGTCCATCTGATCATTATTGTGTGCTGAATATTGCCTTTCGGCACATCTTTTCGATATCATTGTCTATTTCGAGTTTTGTTCCCTTTGCGTGGGACACTCGTACTTTTTGGCAGCCTAGAGTTAAACGGGTCTGTAGGCACTAACGTCGTTTGCTTTGCAGACCGTCTAGTTGTCCCTACCAATGTGTCTCTCTTTAGATGCTGACTATTTTGCAGTTCTCCTTACACTCATGGGTCTGTAGGCACTAACGTCGTCTCATGAGGAGACCGGCTAGTTTGCGCTACCAATGTGAGTTCCTTAGGTTGCTGCCTTTTTATTTATTTTTATGCGTCATCAATGATCAGATCTACTCCAGACATCCGACTGGGGCATCCTGCATTTTCATCTACCTCTTTCAAACTTGGGATCATCTGTTCTATCACCCATCCCATCCCTAGTTTGAGGGGGATCACATCATCACTCATTCTTCCCTTCTTCCATCTCTTTGTTTTTGTCTCATAACCTTGCTTATCGCAAGTTACTTGACAAAAAGGGGCAAAATGTAGACACTTAAAATTGGTTACTCAATTTAGTGTCCCTCACATTCGCTTACCTGCTTAGGTAACCTGGGGCACGTTTATGTCACCACTATCCCCTTGGGATATTATCCGATTTGTGATTTAAACACCTATCTTAAATTTAATTCACCCCATTATATCTTACCCATGAGTAATTAAATATTAAACATTTAATTACACCTCTCCCTAGTATCCTAATCACTTATCTACCCCAAATTTATTCTATCTATGTATCACCCTTTTTTCCTCTTCCCCAAGCGGGATATTTTCCGTATTTGGGGTAATTCTCATCTTTCTAGAAATCAATCATTTTGGCCATCTCGGGAGTCTGTTCCGCGATCGGCGCCCGACCCATACTGGTCGGCACCGATTTTCTAGGAGCAGCGCCGATTATAAAAGCAAGTCCAGAACTCGATTACAGGGACCGAAAAAAATAGGCGAACGCATTTGCACAACAGAGAGAGATGATCGGGAAAGAGACGCGAGTTGTAAGAAAGATCTCTTAGCATCAAGTGTATCGAATGAGGGCACATCCTGTCCGAATCAATCCCTGAGAGGAGCACCGTTACTCTGCTTCTATCACATCAACATCGCACGCATCCATCGATCCTCTGGTGACTCTGTTCCAGTATCTTACCAACTTCGGCATATCCAGCAGACGTCGACTATCTGTCCATCACTTCCCAATTCCCGAATCTTCTTGCACTGTCCCTGATCAACTGGTCTACCTTCAGTCGACGCCGATCTTACACAGTCGACGCCGATCCTTCATCAATCGACGCCGATCACATCAGTCGACGCCGATCACATCAGTCGACGCCGATCATCCTGCAGATAGGTAAAAGGCCACAGGTAACACAAATCCAGCTTTATTTTCATAGTTTCCTATTTTCTGTAGCTGTCTGTCTGCTGTTTAGATTCTGTTTCATTACTGTAATCAGAAAATCTAGTCTTTACGTACATCTTTTATCATGTATGCTTCTCTGCTTAATTAAAAATGTGGACTGACATCCGCCGAGGAAGCTTATCGCTTCCCGGACCCGCTTCTCGGGCAGTCCACCTAAATACCTTTTAACGTGGTCTTTTTCTGTCAAGCATCGGTGTCTTGCAGGTTACTTGGATCTATTGTGTGAATTGTTCGTGTGCGCCCGTCTTATCTACATCGGCTTCCTCATCCATCTACATCTTCGGATCTTGTCCATCAGGTATCGATTTCATTGGAGTTTTTCAGGGTTTTTGTGTTTAGTTTGGTGCATTAACTTGGACAGGTAACAAGCGCAAAATTCTTGATCTACAATTACATATCTTTCCACATAGTCTAGAGGGAAAAGCCTTGGATTGGCTCCTACACCTTCTTAAGGGATCAATAACCACTTTTTCAAACCTCTTAGAGAAGTTTGTTAAGTATATTTCCTTTAACCTATATTCGATATCACTATATTGGTTTTTGTAATGCCAAACAACATTCAAATGAAATCTTTACACAATTCCTACAAATATGGTGTGGAATCGCTAGCCGCTTCCCATGCTCTATCCCTTAAAAACAACTCGTGAACATCTTTGTACCCAATCTTAACAAAAAAATATATTTTCACATGTAAATACATTTCCTCAATACTCTTGAGGAAGCTATCAAGAAAGGATAACAAATTGAAAAATCCCTTATTTAAAAATGTTTACTCAAACCTCATTCAAAATATAGATGGTACCAAAATAACAATAATAGTAGCTCTCACCATGATAAATCTAAACCCGTAAACTAAAATCACAATGTTGTCAATGAAGGTGTCACAGAAAACTAAAATTCCATAATTTTGAAAATAATCAAGCTAAGCCAAATAAATCCAAACAAATTTTTTTATTTCAAGTAAAGAGTCTTCTTCTTCACATGACTCTAAATGACACCTTTTTACACCTTTGAAGAACCTCTCTCTAGCATCCTATGACAATTTTCCAACACCAACATGGTGACATATCTTATTTTAAAAACTTTGGTTAAAGGATATCCAAAACCTTCTTGGTACAAATCTGACACTTCACCGTGATTTTCATCCC
The DNA here is from genome assembly GCA_018340775.1 of Taxus wallichiana var. yunnanensis. NCBI lineage: Eukaryota > Viridiplantae > Streptophyta > Pinopsida > Cupressales > Taxaceae > Taxus > Taxus wallichiana. Next base: position 382,393,359 of record CM031233.1, on the reverse strand, counting down.
ATTGACGGTCACCAAACTGATCATGGGTACATTTACATAACTATATCCAAGACCTCATAGATAGTGGATATATTACCGTTGAAAAACCTTCATCAAATAAAACACCAAATGACAACATCAAAGTGTTTTTAAACCCATTTCCAAAACATAGTGTTGATTACAAGAACGCTTGACAAAGGCCAATCCTCCAATAATGTTGAGTTCAAATCAATTATTTCATTTATTGAGGAAGTACCTCCTATAGTTGCCACCATCAAATTCAAACCTCGACTAATTTTGTAACCACGTGTCAAAATAAAATCAAGGTTCCCGTAGAAAACTAATTGTCTACTTCTTATACAAATCCTCAAACTTCCAAACATATGGATCCCTCAAATCAAAAGTCAACCTCTAATGTTAAATCTTCTATGTCTAGTCAATATGACCTCATAAAAAATTTAGCGACAAAACCTATACATATATCTCCAATGGATCTATTAAAAGAGTCTCCTAACTTATAGGAAATCCTCACTCATGCTCTTCACAAAGTGTTTGTTCTGTAACCCTTAATGTTTAATAGTTCCAAGTTATGATTGTCAACCTTTCATATGAAAGTCCCATATTGTCTTTTGGCCCTTAAGATATGTTGAACCCTAATCTTCTTAACAATAACTCTTTGTACATTGAAGCATACATAACAAACTATAAGGTAAATATAGTTCATATAGACAATGAAGCAACCACGAATATATGTTCTATGAAAATTTTACATTTTCTAGGCCATACAGAGAATGTCTTAGACACTAATGTCATTACCATTTCTATTTATTACAATAATAAGTGACAATCCTTTAATACTATTACCATTCCTATAAAAGTTGGCCCTCAGCTTCTTGACACCCTTTCTCATGTCATGGATATAGAAACATCGTATAACCTCCTTCTGGGTAGACCTTGGATACACATGATGCAATTCATGCCCTCCACTTTCCGTTAGTGTATTAAATTCTCACACAATGGTAAAGAGTTCACTATACTTGCTAATGTTAAACCCTTTGAGTAATGTAAACTCCTAAAAGTAAGGTGCAATGCAACTAATTATTTTCCATCTCCTGATAGATTAGATGAACCTCTTGTTATCCATGTTACTAATAACCGCAATGATCTTGAAACATTGATGCACTCTCATACCTCTATTTCTTATTCAAAATCATCTACATATAAGACGTCACACGAGATTAAATTTGTGCATTAAGGTATTAGCTAGTACACACTTTAAAATGCATTTCTTTTTTACCAACTCTAATTATCTCCTCACATCTATAGACACCCTAACACTTTCCACTTATGAGAACCCCTAGTTTACTATTAGGAACTAGTTTTTGTTGACGATATGAATATTTAGAATATGAACACATTTAAGGCTCTAACAACTCTTTTCTATAAGAGGATCAAACGGTTGACTACTATGAATCCCCGTTTATACCAAGGCACATAAAATGATGAAAAATATAAACTGCAAAGGTAGGGGACTTGGCCCACAAGGACACGTGATTTTCAAACCTATTGAATTCAAATCTAATCCCTACACACATGGTCTAGGATATGAGACCTTTGAGAAGAGGCCACTAATATTTGATGTCTTAACTAGTGATGAGGACTCAAACTCGAAGTTGAGATCAGTTCCACACATAGCCTATTTGAGAACCTTGCTGAAACTACACTCTTTAGACATTAAATCACACACTTTGGGTATATTTCTAGGTCCTCATTACATACCACTATTCATATTATTCCTAAGTGAGAAAAGTATTAATTGACATATATCTTTGGCCTCTTTATTTTCTTTCTTGCTTTCTTTGTGGTCTCACACACCTCACTCCCCAATATTAATTTCACTTCTTTATCTTTCTTAGGTATGGAAACCAAGACTCACCTAGGATGCCACTTCCCAGGAGCCTAGATCTCCTTTGGGCATCCCAACCTCTTTGTATCTTGTTAACCCCTTTTGGGCCTATTTTAGCTTTTAGGCATTTTGTTTTCTTGTTGGTCATCCTTTTAGATGTTAATTACGAAATTCAAACAAGGGAATCATATAAATACAAAGCTATATGATCATAATAAAGGACCAAGCTCTAATAATCTACTACTATCACCTAAGGTTACATCCAAAGGAATTTCAAGAGCATCAAATCATCCATCTAACTCCATTCAAGGGATAAGGGACTGCATTCTTCTACATACACTTAAGAGGATTGGAAGTTCACTTTGACATCCACACATCCACTTACACTTTGCTAAATCTAGCTACTGCTTGCTATTTAAGTACATCTTCAACAAGATCCACTGAGGGCATGATTCATCACACACACATGTAGAACTACACAGAGTCTGAAATGTAGTACAATGCTCTGTCATAAGTTTACTCTCTCGAGTGAACATTGGGGTCAGGCTAACTCTTCATTTTCATCTTTTTTATTTTTAGGATTTGATGTGTTTTTGGGTTTTATAGGTGCTCTTTCTATTTTCAGGTTACAGATGAATTATGTGGACATAGTGCGACACACAGGAAATCAACAATGAAGGGAAGTAACATAGAAGAAACATAAAAGAAATCACTTTCTAGCCATTTTCACAATCAAAAGAACCCAACAATGGTATATAGTGCCCATAATTTGATCCAAGAGCCCCAATACAACTTATTCTATCAGCTCTTCAAATTATGTGTGCGGTTGCGACATATTCCTCCTCATGTTTAGTATTTTTATATCTTGTAATACTTTTGGTTTTATTACAAAATAAGATAAGTATTTTATTCTCTCTCTTTCACTTAGGATTTAAAATTCATTTTGTTTATTGCTTAGGTTAGATTTATCCTTTATTTCTTGTCTTTGTGTTGTGACTCTGCAATTAGGGTTTAGCATATTTTCAATATTTTTAAAATCATTTAGTGAAACCATCTCATTTAAAAACTTTTAGATCCTCATTTTTTTCTATCTCATGGCTTATAAGGTCTCTCAAGTATCATTGCTTTAATTTCTTCAAATGCACCCATCTTTCAAAAATTCTCTCCACAAAACCTAGACACTTTGTATCTCCTTATCAATGATTGCCTTCACAAGTTAGTGCCATCTTTGATCATCTATTTGATGACTCTCTTGTTCCTAATTCCAATCAATATATTTGCAAATCCATTCAAGATTTACATTCTTTATTTCAATATAAATTTCAAGCCATTGAATCCATAATTACATATCTTAAATCTTAAATCCAACATCTTAAGGGTGCTTCTCGGCTCATGCTAGTTCTTTTTCTCATCCGCATTCTATGTCTTATAGATTCTCTCATATCAATTAACCCCAAGTCTTACCACTTCTTGTGCCTCTAAAATTTGATCTCAATAATAAGAAACAAGATATTCTTTCATAACTCCTCACTCATCAATTGATCAGCTTTCCATCTACTCATTGTTATCCTCCTTATGGTATTTCAAAATATAAATGTCATCTATATTGTAATTATCATAAAATCAATGGTCATAATGACAATAATTTCTATACTCTTAAGTGAAAAATTGGTCATCTTAAGCATTATGGTCTCATTTCATTTGCTACACAAAATGCACCTACATGTTCATCTTCAATTACTACATCTCATTGGGTTCCTAAATCTGATTCATTTATGTCTAATGAGCATCATGTCATCACTTCTAATGTTTCTTCTTTCGTCACTCAATAAATACCTATGCAATCCACTCAAATTAAGAAATTACCTCTCAAAATCAATCTCACTCCTCCTCTCAATTCATCTATGACATTACCAAGTCAAACTATGCAACTGCCTCTCAAAATCAGTCCACCCTCTTCTTCTATCAAGTCTTCTATAGCATCATCAATCCCACATAATCTCCAACTAATCATTTTTTTCAAATAAACTACTCCTTATATTGATGGCCAAGACACATTTCAAACTCTACCACCATGGCATGGTCCTATTGTTGCTTCTACCTACCATTTTGTTGGATATCTATCCTATCATGACATAGATAACACTCTCCCATAATGGCATGGTATCTCTGACATTACCACATAGATCTCCATCATTAGCACACTTTGCGGGCATCTCCTTATTCTCCCCCTCTTAACATCATTAGGTGTCTCACATTTATACTAATATGATTTGTGCTTCATACTCCATACCTCTGAGCATCATTACACAACATGATACACACAACTTGTATATTCACTACCCTATGATGGAATCTCATCCTATGGTTCACACTTGAATGTTGAGGGCATACTACATTCATGAAGCTCACATCACACAACCCATTCATGATACATTTTTCTAGCATCACATTCTCACACTACCCTATGATGCATTATAGTTCAACAGTTCATACTCAACTACTAAGGTATAAATGTGAAATGAACCTCACCACACTTACTCACTCTCTATGCTCTATACTTTGTTGATCATATCTTTCTAGCACACAATTCAAACCATTTCCTAATGACACACTCTTGTTTTATGGTTCATTCTTGATTGCGGGGAATTTATAAATGAACCACACATCATTCATAATCATTCACATTCTCTCGGGGTGTGTTGCTCCTATCACACTCACTTTACATTTCACTCCATTCACATTCATAGCATATTGTATATCTCGGTTACATTTACTCTTTCCTATTTATACTTACATGTACACATTATTTCATATGCTAGATCGATATTTCGTATGTTATTATATTTTTATACACACATGCACATTCACTTTCCTTCTAGATGTGAATGTAGACTTTCTACAAATCCTTACACGTAGCACAAATGTTTGGCATTGTACTCTTACCAGTCCCACAATGTATCATGGGGCATCTACCTTTATACACACTATATGTGTTATTGTTTAATTGGATCATATACACTTTTACATACTTTTTATCTTTCTAACATGCTAACGAGGTGCTTTGTGTGCAAAATTTTTCTTGCAAGAACTATTTTCCACCATGGTTTTCTATTACTTTTATTGCTACTATTTTTCATTGTTTTCCATTGTATTCCATTGTCTTCAGTATTTTCCCTATGTCTTTCTTTTTCATTACTTGTATGTTTTTGCCACTTCGGCCTTAATTGTCTTGCAAAATTTTGAGTGATGTCTCATGTTTGAAACCCAATTTTTGTGGTCTACATTGTCTTCTTACATTCTAGATTACACATTGTCTTATATTTTTGTATCTGTCATAATTGGACTAACACATGTTTTTAGCCACTTTTTTTGTAAATGCCTTCATTTCTACTAAGCACATTCCCTCCCCTTACATGGTATTAGTTTCAAATTAGAATATGGTCCTCTCCTTTGGTTTCATCCTCCTAGAAATGTTGCATGCACCTTAAAAGATGGGGGGCATACATTGGGTGAATCATTCATCCCATATAGAAGTTCACAGTCACAATTTATTATGGATACATCAAAGTATTTAGCCATAGAAATGGCATAAAATCTCACTTGGTTTTTCATCACATCATAGATGTCAGCACCCATATAAAAACATGAGTTCCTGTGCACCCCTGAACCTTCCTAGGTGCCTATAACGAGGGGAAGTTATATTTTTCTTAGATCATCACACTTTTCATCAGTCTACATAACAATTTACATAGAACAAACACAACCCTCCAACAATCAACATGCATGTTATCTATGTTTTTTTATTTACGTTGGATTGAGCAGGATTGAACTTGAAAAAATCATGATCACACCATTTTCCATGGTGTATAAATCATCGTGAAGCATTCGGGGTTGGATAATAACTCTATACATTTCTCCCCAACACTGCTTCGCCATGGTGTGATATCACCCAAAAAATCACACTTGGCATGAGATCACACAAAAAACTCATTATTGGCATGAATTCACCCAAAAAAAATTGTTCTTCCACAACATTTTAGGACATTTTCTATCCTTTTCACTTGTCATGGATTAGGTGTATGTTTTCCTTTTCACATTTTTACACATTTTTTACATATTTGGATCAATTTTTTTATACACACGTATTTGACTACTCTTTTTCTCATATTTTACAGGTTCATCCTTATGGGAAGCAGTAGCTACATCATAAAACACATCAAGTGACAAAAAAATAGGTACAAACATAAAACAATTTATATTCTTAACCCCTAGGATCACTTCCTCTTATCTAGCTTCCATGCTTCATTTTATAACTCCACACTTTTTCTTGTCTACTCATCATGTTTTCACCATCAATATTTATGCTTATCAGTTACACATCTCTTATCTATTTTATGTTATTGATTATTCACTTAACAACATAAAGTGGTGGAAAATGTAGACACTAAATCATGCACTTTGGGTACATTTCTAGGTCCTAATCACATACAAATATTCATATGATTCCTAAGAGAGAAAAATAGTAATTCACATTTATCTTTAGCCTCTTTCTTTGCTTTCTTACTTACTTTGTGGTCTTACACTCCTCACTTCCCAATATTACTTTTACTACTTTATCATTCTTTTCTCTAGATACTAGTGCCCACCAGGGCACCAGCACCCAGTGTGCCCTCATCTCCTCCGGGTTCACCCAACCTGCTTTATATCTTTCTTGCCCCTTTGGTCCTCTTTTATATTGTTTAATTTTTGTTTTCTTGGTGGTAAACCTTTTAGATGTTAATTATGAAATTCAAACAAGGTAATCATATAAATACAAATCTATGTGACCATAATAAAGGACCAAGATCTAAGCATCTACTACTATCACATAAGGTTACATCCAAAGGCATTTCAAGAGCATCAAAGCATCCATCTAGCTTCATTCAAGGGACAAGGGACTGAAATATTTTCATACACTTTATAGGAGGAGAAGTTCATTTTAACATCCACACATCTACTTACATTTCTACATCTAGTTATTGTTTTATATTCAAGTGTATCTTTCACAAGAGCCACCTATGACATGATTCTTCACACACACACACATAGAACTACATGCGTTATGAAATTTAGTGTAGTTCTTGGTCATAATTTCACTCTTTTTGGTGACCACCATAGTCACTCTAACTCCCCATTTGCATATTTTTTAGGATTTGATGTTTTTTGGGGTTTTGTAGGTGATCTTTCTCTTTACATGTTACAGGTGAATTCAAAAGACATAGTGTGACACACACCCGATCAATATCAAATGGAATCGACATAAAAGTAACATAGAAGAAATAATTTTCCATTAATTCTCATATTCACAGGTTCCTAACAGTGTTCTACAAAGTGCCCAGAACCACCGCCCGATCTAGGTGCCCAGTCCATCTTAATTTGGAAATTCTATAAATTTCTATGTTAGGTTGTGACATATTCCTCCTAATGTTTATAAGTTTTCTAGCTCGGTATATTTCAGTGTTTATTACAAAATCATCTAAGTATTTTATCCCCTCTCTTTCACTTAGGGTTTTAAATTCATTTAGCTTATTTCTAAGGCCAAATATGTACTTTATTACTTATATTTACATTCTAACTCTATAGTTAGGGTTTAGCATATTTTTAATATTTTTAAACCACAATATTTCTTGAATACATGTCCATTTGAACCCTTAACATTGTTTACTCTTCCCATTTTGATCAATACCAATAATTTCATATTTCCATGGACCTATTTCAAAATTATGAGGTCAGTCAGGAAGTTCCTCGGGATCAAGACCATTTTCCTTGTCGATCACAAGAAGGGTTTTGATATAAACCTTGATGGTACTACCTATTTCAATGAAGAACTTGAAATTTCCAATCCAAAAATTAAATAATTTAAAAATAGAAAAATAAAAATCATATATTGTATAGTGAAAACATTTTTGAGGCATTATGCAAGAAAAAAATTTAAATAAGAAAGAAAAAGATGTATCTCCTAGAGAAAACCTCTCGAGATGCTAGAGAGAGGAGACTTTGATCCGTAAATATCTGATGACCTATATAAACCTATAGCATTATTTCAAGATAATGATACTTCTAATTTTTGTGGAAGAAACAACAACCTGTCACCATTGGGATAGAAGAGCAACCTAAACTGGTACAAGTTGGTGTTAGTCTTTTAGAAACTAAAATCAATAAATTCATAGAACGTATAATAGAGTTTTAAGATGTATCTCTTGGTATTATAATATATTATTGGCTTCGACCCTTCTCTTTTGTTTCATCATCTTGTGGTGCACCCAGATGTTAAGCTTGTCAAGAAAAACTTGTGTAAAATGCATCCCAAATTCACATTACTTGTCAATTCGAACATCAAAAACTTCTAACTACATACTTTATATAGTCCATCGAATATTTAGAATATATAGCCAACATGGTACCATTCAATGAAGACCCAAGAATATACATTTGCATGAAGTTCTGTAACATCAATAAGGCATGTCCTAAGGATGACTTCCCTTTACCCAATATTGACATGATCGTTGATTCTACTATGGGCCACGAGATGTTATCTCTTATGGATGTTTTTAGGGTATAATCAAATTCAAATTATTAAAAAAACCATCACAATATTTCTTTCACAACCCCATGGGGGACATTCAATTACAAGGTCATGCCTTTTTCCTTAAGAACATCGGTGTTATTTACTAGCACGTCTTGATTATCATTATTCATGGCCTTCTTCACAACATAATGGAAGACTATGTTGATGACATACTTTCTAATTCAAAAACTAGAGTTGATCATCTAGTATTTCTTTGGCACATCTTCAAGCGATCAAGGGAATAAAAGGTTTTCCTTAATCTAAAAAATGTATCTTTGGTGTTACCTTGGGTAAACTTTTCAAATTTTTTCTCTCACGAAGAGGAATCGAAGTGAACCCTACTAAATTCAAATCCATAATGGATATGCCACCTTCTTAGAATTTTCATCGCTTAAAAGGGTTACTAGGCAAGATACGGTTTATTCAAAGGTTCGTCTCTCAACTTGTGGTCAAATGTAATCACTTTAATCAACTTCTTAAGAAGGATGTCCAATTCAAGTGGACACAAGACTATCAAGACTCTTTCACCAAGTTGAAATAATATTTTTCCACTCTGTTGGTACTCATGTCGCTAGTACAAGACAAGCCTATTATGTTATACATTTCTACAAAATAAAATGTCATTGGGGCATTATTGACACAACACATTGACAAGGGTCAAGAACAATTTGTGTATTACTTGAGTAGGACTCTTCTCAAGCATGAAACTAAGTACTCACCAAATCAGAAATATTGTTTGGAAGTCATGTAAACTTTCCAAAATTTGTGATATTATTTTTACATAAAACAACCAAGTAAATTGCTAAGATGTCCCCCTTAAATATCAACTTTCAATACCAAAGGATAACAGGAAGGATTTCTAGGTGGATCGTACTCCTCAAGAAATTTGATATTGAATTTGTAATCTCAAAAGCTCTAAAAGGTAAAGTATTGGTAGATCAATTGGTCGTAGTGCCACTGCTAAATTCTCAACCCTTACAATTTGAGTTTCTAAATGAAGACCTATTATACATTGATGTAGTCCCTTCATGGACTCTATCCTTTGACAACTAGCATGGCTTAGGAACTAGGATTTTTATTACACACATCAAATGGGGATTTAATCCCTAAATATTATCACATCGGCTTTCCATGTACCAATAACATAGCTGAGTATGAAGCATTGATAGTAGACCTAGGCATCAATATCTCTTGAAGACTACCAGAGTTAACCATTTTTGGTGACTCTCTTCTTATCATCAAGAAAATTAATAGTGAGTTTCATGTTAAAGATGAGAATATTCTACCCTAAAAACACATGGTTGATAGTCTCAAAGGGTATTTCCATATTATCACTTTTGAACAAGTTCCTCGTCTATAAGAAAAATCAGTGGATGTCATGGAAACTATTTCATCCCTTCTTGTATTCAACACTAACCAAACTCATAATAAGTTCTTCATTGAACATATTTTGGTGCTCGCATACAATTTTCCCGAGTCTTACATGATCTTCAATACTTTTATTCCTAATCACCCCTAGTATCATGATATATACACCTTCATCCAAACTAAATTTTATCTTCTCGAACATGAAGTCATCCAACAAACAAGCCTTAGCACAATGTGCTTCACACTACACTATCCTTGCTAATACCCTATATCAAAGAGCCTATGATGGGACTTGTTAAATTTTCAAGTTCCCCTTTCCAATTTTCCTTTTTCTTTTAAAAAATTCCTGCAAAATTTTTTTCTTTTATCGAGTTTTATTTTTCAAAAATCATTTGAGAAAATTTCCCATGTACTAAATTTTTCTATGTATTTTGGATTTCAAGTTTCAAGAATCAATTTACATGTTGCATTTAAATTTTTTCCAAAAATCCAAAATCCAAAATACATAGGAAATCATACCAAATTAGAATCAGGATTCAAATTTTAATTTGCATGCAAATAACAAGTTGAGTCCTAAAACCTGATTCCCCAAGTACATTTCAAGTTTCGGAAATGGATTTACAATTTTCATACAAACTACAAGATGACTTCCAAAACCCAATTTCAAACCATATAAGACATTTTTTGGTTTTTTAACCTGATTTTTAGTTTGCATGAAAACTATAAGTCAACTTCTAAAACCCAAAATACAAATAAACTTAAACCATTTCAGGTTTCAGATTTAATATTGCAAATTACATGTGATGTGCACATAAACTCCCAAAATCGACACCATTCAAAGATATTAAATTTCACCTACCCACACATGTCACATACATGGTAATTAATTCATACTTTTCTATTTAAGGTTGAGTTTTTACATGTCATTTTAATCTAACATTTTGTACTTTGACTTGTCGATGCCTCCATGACCTTTGACCGTACCTCTTGTGTGACTTTTTGAGAAATATTTTTGACTTCTTCATCAACCCACTTGATATTTTGGTACGTTTTGATGTTTTAATTATTTTGGAAGTTTTTTAGGCTATTATTTTGGGGCATTTATTTTCATCTTTATCTTGGCATTATGGGTGTTCTTGGTATTTTCATTTTTGTTTCATTTCTAGGTTTTTCCTATTGGTTTCTTTGGATTAAATTCTCCATTTCCCACTCTCCTTAACTTGTTATGTTTTTGATGAAGCTTATTATTTATATTCTCAAACACTCGAGAAACGAAAGGGAATTTATCATTGAAATGGCATTCTAGAAGTTTCACATTGTAAAATAAGCTTCAAATTCCTCCATCGGAGGTCGGGGTTAAAAATCACCTTGTAAGTTATGCCAATGCATTTTAGAATTCAAAGTATGCGAACAAGGGTTGAATTCCATAGGTTTTCAAATTAGAATTACATGGCTGCAAAATAGGGTTCGAGTTCTGCTAGTGCATTTTGGGGGTTCCTTTCGTATTTCATGGGTTGACTTCTTCCATCAAGTTTCGATAATTTTGTATGGTTTTTAGTGAATTTTCTCAAAGAAAATGTTTGAATCGTCATCTAAGGGGAAAGAGAAAATGAAAGATAACTTCCAAGGGGTTTCTCCCCATCCACCATAACATCAAATGTTGAAAATATTGGAGTCACCGACCTCACCACATCAATTTCATGGATTTTTATGATTGGGTGAGAACTCCATCTAAAACACTTGGGTGAAAAGTATTTAAGAAAGTGGAATTTCCTAGCTTCCACTTTTCCACCATCAATTCAATGTTTGAATTTTTCTAACAATTATAGCACATTATGATATAAACTCCCAGGACATTTAAAGACGATGATGAAATAATTGTAATCATACTTTGGATATTTATTACTTTGAGGATTTTTCAAAGCTTCCAGATGTAAAGGAATATTCCTTAATCTCACCAAATTCTTCTCTTCAATATTGGAAAATAATTCTTGAAATCGTGCCAAGGTTCTTAACAAAATCTATTTAGCAAAGCCCAAGCCTTCCATGACCAAAGTTCCAAAGACTATTCCCCACTCTAATTTCATCCAGTGAGGTGAAGGACATGATTACATTATTTAGTAGAGTTATAGGACCCCACTCTTCGAAAAAATTTAGGAATGGATGTACTTTTATATCTCTACTATTTGTAAAAATTCAGATCTTATTCGATGGGCAAAGTACATCAACAATGCCATACATATTTAAATGTCAAATGTACTACCCTCAAGAAATTTTTACATGACCTCCTATCTTATGTACGTGGCTACAAGAATGAGAAATTCTCCTAGATTTTCATATGTGGTAACAAGAAATTCATCACATATTTATGATTTCTAACCTTAACTCATGATGAAGGTAGGATCAGTCATTTCAAGAGAGTTAGTGATGCCTTTTTCTCTACCATCCTATGTATCTTTGATAAGGAGCTCTATAATCAAATTATATATGATAGTGCATAGAATATGGTGAAGAATTGGGGTTATATATTTCTTACGCTTTCAAATATTCACATATCTTAGGGTAGGCAGATTCTCGGTGGTCCCATAAAAATTCCAATATGTCCTACACATAAGTGGGTTTTGATGGAATTAGTTTAACAACTTCTTCACCTCCACAAAATTCAGCACAACAAGCATAAAGTAGGGTCTGTTCGCAATAGTATTGGATCAATACACTTGTAATGTCAAAGGTGAGATGCATCAAATGACATTAAAAACCTATCACTCATGGGTTAGGTTTGATTATTTGGGTGTGGTCGAAGGACTTAGACCAACTAGTGTCCACATACCATAGTGGGAGAATATCAGGATTAATTGTAGAAATGAAATTATGGTATGGGAAAGAGATTATCACGGGTTGACTCTTGAGAAAGTGGATAGGTATGGACATATAGATGTCATAATAAATTTTTATTGAACCAACACAGGTATAACCATTGGTGGGCCACCCCACCTCTTCAAAATAAGGAAAACCACTTCCAAACCCACTCCCATGCCACGTAAAATTACCATTTTATATAGAGGTTTTGGTTCTTCTTCTAAGATCCCCTCCATAGAAGTTGCTCCTTCCAAGGTTCCTTCTATAAAGGTTATTGATCTTAGTGCTTCACCACCACACACAACTCAAGTGTTGCAGTCACCTTCTTCACCCCCTCTCCCTTCCTCCCCATTTTTAGCTCCTCCATCTCCTCCACCTCTCACTCTCTCTTTTCCCACATCTTCCATTTCTTCTCCTCCCATTTCTCCCACTCCCATCACCTCATCCTTTACCATGGCCCATGTCTTTTCTTCCCTTCCCTCTCTCTCATCTAGGGATGTTTTAGCTCTAAGTTCCCCAGGAACTCCTCTTCCTCAATAATTCCTTCCCATTTCTTCTTCCACCACCCTTCCTGCTTCATCCATTCCCATGTCAATCCTTTCCACTCCTTCCTCACTTGTCACCACCTCATTACCACTAGTGGTTAATATAATAGCCACCCTTCTATAACCAACCCACTTTACTACTATGATAATAAAGTGCCCATATCATCATATGAAAAATTATCTTCTTCTTCTAGCCTTGTATGGTTGAACAGAAAACCCCCAAATAGTAGAATAAATTTTCATTGGAGATGATGTTGATCTTATCATCTTAGATCTAACTCCAAGGGTTATTTCTCACCTTTCATTTGATCAATTAGGTGAAATATTTGTTAAAATAACAACCCCAACTATAGGTAAGATAAAAGAAGATATTATTGCAGTAGATTACTAGATTTCAAAGTTCTCTCTGGTAAGGCCATGCATGAAGGTGTAAAACAAAATTTCCATGTTGTTTTTGAAAACCTTCTTAACAAATTTGATAGATAAAATATCACCAAGGATGATCTGAAATCAAAAGTGGAACAATTGACAACCATCCTACACAAGATCACGTAGTTAGCCCCTTATACTTCTCTCACAATATTCACAACTTTTGATGCAAGTTCTTTCTCTATTATTGACAAGACTGGAAAACAAATTCAAGCAATCGAGGCTTGGATTGAAATCCATATTCAGGAGGGAAAACAAGTGATAAAGGATTTTATCACTTTGTACAAAGAACTCAAATAAAAAAATGACATATTTACTAAGATGTATGGTATTCTCAGAGAATAATGTGACAATATGGAACAAACATTAGAAGCATTAGAAGGAATTTTGAGGTGTCAAATCCTATCTACTCTTAAGAGAATGGATTACCGATGATTCTTCAAAACTATTTAAATATAAAAAATCCATGTATTTTCACATTTGTATATTCCAAGAAGCCATGTCAAAATTGGTCGAGGCTAGAAATGAGAGTATTAGTGGTATTAATGATATCATAGATGAGTTTAACATCATTCACTCTAAGTTCCTAAATGAATATCTTGATGTGCTTCCAATAGATAAAATTATTGCCAATTTCAAGAGTTTATTTAATGAAGATACTGAGGTAACAAATTCATTTGGTCTTGAATCCATTCATAAGTTGGTATCATACCATAATTTCTTGAGCCAAATCAGAAAACCATAAATCAGACCAAGAAGTTACCTAGAAAATTATAAAGAATAGTTAAATCCTTTGAGGTCCTAAAACACTATGCATGTAGACCTGATGATAAGGAAGTCTAAGAAATCATCAAAAAATCCTTGACTACATAAACAAGTTAGTTGTATAAGAAGAAGAATAAAGTGGCATAGATCGGTAAAAGGTGGTGACATACCTAGAAGATTCTGATACTTCTTTTGCACAATCTCCAAGCCACAGTCCACCATTTGAGTTACAAGTTTGACTGGGTCAAAGTTACACAACCATTTGGCTTTTTTGTGGGATATTTTTTTCTCAATTATTAATGCATCCTATTTTTAGTATGTAATAATTAAGAAAGGTGGCTATAATTGTTCAACCTTCTTAATCTATAAATAGAAGGATGCATTATGTAGTAAAGAACTTTTGGATCATTTTTGTAAAGAGGTTCTACTATTTTGAGTACTCATATACAGGCTTTAGCCTCAATACTATATACATAACTAATATTTTACCTTCATCTACTTCAATGTGTTGTGTATTTCAGTAGTTCATTTTATACTTGTGAATGTTTCTTTCCTAGTATGTGGTGATCTATTTTACCTTCACATTAAGCCATACTTTATTTAGCATAATTACAAGTTGTGATCAAATGAAACATATTTGTTATATTTTTGGAACAAAGAAAATCCCTTATGTTATTATTAATTTTTATCTTCATAAAATTTCTTTATTAGAGAAAAGGAATAGAAAGTTGTGCATATAATTGATTATTCTGTTAAAGTATTTTGTTCTTGCAAAGTTAATCTTCTTGTTCATTAAAATATTGGTGCATCACCATTTTTTAACTTATTTTCACCTATCTCTTTTCCCTTTTCTCCAAAGAGTTGGATAGTATAGTTTGTGTTATCCAAAATAAGCCCCATGCTTATTTTTGGCTAACTCCTCCTTCTTCTCCTTTGCTGGCACTTAGATAAATTTTTGGCATGCTTCAGGTACTCAAAAGATTTTGGAAATGATCCCATCAAATAGGATTTTTCCTCACCTTTCCAAAAAGGTAAAATTTTCCTCCTAACTCCTTATATTTCTCAATTTATGGCTCGCAGAGTTTTGATGGAAATTTTCCTGGAAGGCCCATAAACCAATAGGAGTGTGCCACGTGGCAGGGTGGAATGGTGGGCTAGTGGGGGTAAGTTGGAAAAATTTCCAAAAGTGGTGCAAAGGAAAATATTGGCCCGAATGCCCACGGAGGAGGAAAAGAAATTTGCAAGGGCCACGGGCCAATAGGAGGCCGCCACGTGTCCAATCGGCAGAGAGGTCGGGACAACGGAGATGAATTAGAAAATTTACCAAAGGGCTCGGTGGGGCGCAAAGGAGAAATTTTTTCCCGAAGGCCCATGGACCAATAAGAGGCCAACATGTGTCCAGCTGGAGGTGGAAGTCAGAGGCGCGGAGGGTTTTGGTGAAATTTTCCAAAATTGCAAAATGCACAAAGGAAAATTGGAAGCGCATCCCCACCAACCAATGAGGAAGTGACACGTGTCACTAGGATAGTGGAGCGTGGGGAAAAGTTAGGAAATTTTTCCAATGCAAAATCAAAGGGGGAAAAGTGAGGTTTGGATCCATGATCCCATTGACCAATCGTGAGAGTGCCATGTGGCACCAAGATGGCAAGGCATGGGGATTTTTGGGAAAATTTTCCCAAATTCAAAAAAGGGAAAATTTTAAAGTTTCGGCCCGCCAATCCATTTTTGCCCTATTTTTGCCCTAAATCTTCAGAGGGACATAAATTTTGATCCAGAGCTCGTATTTTTACATTCTTGGTGTCATTGGAAAGCTGGTGAAATTCTCTACATGATGGAGGGTTCAATTTTGTATTTTGATGGAGATTTCTTGGAGAAAATGGAGAAACGTCCCGGCATGCAAAAACACGTAAATGGTTCCCAACCACCAACTTTAATGAAGTATTGGTCATTTTTGGATCTACAGAGCAATGTACTTTGAAGTATGGGATTTTTCATGGGAAGCCATCATTTTGTAGGTTAATTAGAAGGATTTTTCGGTGGTTGGAGTGTAAATCAAATTTTCCCACGTTTTTACACTTTTCTTCATTCTGCTTTGTGATAAAACACAGCTTTTGGCTCATTTGAAAAGGTTGCTCATCTTTTTGTTCTGCCTCCCTTATTTTCTTCCCTAGGGTCAAAAATGGAGTTAGAACCTCCTCCCATGTTTTGTAATGGTATTTTTTCCTTTTACCATTAAAATGATGTTCTGTGCAAACTTCTGGAGCAACAAAAACGTGTTTTGTGATGCATTTGTCCATCCTTGCTCATTTTTGCTTGTTTTCTTCTTGCCTCTCTTCATTACGGTATGTGTGCATATTTGGATGTTCATTTCAGGTTTTGGAGCTGTGTTCATGGAGTTTTGGGACATTTTTTGTGTGAAATTTATCCTTGGTTTTGTGATGCACTTGGCCATCCTTTCCATTACTCACCTCTTCTTGTTCCATGGCAATTTTGATAGATGTTTAACATTTTCCTTCTTTGTTGTATCACTGTTTTAGTGTAGGCTTCTGTTTTTCCTCTTTTCTCTCTCTCCTTATCTCCTTGGAAGTTAGATTAGGATTATATTAGCTTTCCTACACTAGAATAGCTTATGGTAGGTAGTTTAGGAAGAGGAACCAGCCTTCTCTAGAGAGATTTCCCCATTTGCAAAGGTCCCACACTTTGGGAAATCTCAATGTTGTGCATTCACACAAAATGACATTTCCTTTGAAAAGCAAGATCCATATGTCATTTTGGGGTGCTGTGAATTTGTACTAATAGTTTTGCACACCTGGTGGGACCTTAGAGATCTTCCATTTTATTTTTGACAGTTGGTGTTCCCAAAGGATTCTCGACTTTGGAGGCATTTTCAAAAACACATCCTGCAACTCCATCTCGATAAATAACTCATTCTTTGAGTTATAGACCTTTTTCCATCCATTCTTCTTTCCATCCCTTTCACTCTTTTCCATTCCATGAAGTTGTGCAATCATGACTTCATTTACATCATGGAATCCACATTTACAACAACATTATATTCCACTTCCAACATGTTTTTAAATCCTCCAAATCAGCATTTTGAACAAATTCAAAATCAGCATACATATCCATATGAGCAATGCCAAAATTAGCTTGGCTATGGAGCTTTCCAAGAGCATGAGTATGCATACAAAGAAGACAATCGATGCAAGATGCTAGTCTCTGGAGAAAATCCAAAAGATGGAGGTAAACATGGTGCAATCCAGGGCTCAAGCACAAATGAAAGCATTTGGAATCGGTTGTGGAGCACCTGGTCCATGGGTGGGACCTTTTCCAAGGAATTACAGCCTCAAGATAAGCTTGACTTCATGATTGCAACACTTCCATTTCTTGCAAAGTGGACTGAAGGAATAGAGGTGTATGAGAGGAGTATTCAGCAACCTTGTTAATGGGTAAGCACACCATCTAATGTCTTTCCTTCTCCTCTTTCCCAATCTGCTTTATCTTAAGCAGCGTGTCAAGTTTTAAAATCTCCATCTGTTGTCCCAAATGTTGAATCCATTTCTCCATTCCCTAGTCTTCCACCTCATCTCAATTCTTCTATCCTTTTTCTTTCCAAACATTCATCCCCTCCACAAGAGCTAAATGAAACACCCTCTCCTCCAAAGAAACAAGAGGTTTCACCTCCTCCACCACCACAAAAAATTACAAAATCAATTGAGTTACAACCCACCCCTCCTCTTGCATTCCCAAATCCATGTTGGGAGAATGAAAATCAGAAAATCAGTCATCAAGGACAGCAAGAAGAAGAGCCAAACAAAGAAGAAAAAATCTGAAGTTTGGTAATCTTGGCCCTCAAATTTGGGATAACAAAGATCCCCTTGATGGTTAAGCCTTCAGAAGAGGTTGGAGTTGGAGAATAAGTGGAAAACAAGGCTGATTTTATAGCAGCAATGAAGCAAGAAAAACAATAGTTTATTTGTGAAGAGTTGAGTGTCCATGTTGGCACTTTTCCCAAAGATAATACTAATCTAATTCAACTTGCACAATTATCCATGGAGGAAGAAAGCTCAAGAAGATATTGCAGTCCCAACTTGTCCTCTAGAGTGGAAAATTGAAGAGTTTGATTTGACAAACTTCATGCTAGAGGAAGAGTTCAATCAAGAGCAAGATTATTTTCAAATAGCAGAGGAAGGAGAAGCTGCTCCAAATCCAAAAGAAGTGGAGCACATTCTATCTATGGGGGAGAAAAGTGAAGATCCAAAGGCTTTAAGTAGAAATCGAGCTATAGAAGAACCTTCGCTTCTTCTTTCTACTTCATCTCTCTCAAGTTCTAGTACTGAAGAAGAGTTTGATCTCTCAAACTCAATGTTGGAGGATGAAATAAACCATGGTGATCAAGTTGCAAATCAAGAGAACACCATGGGAGAGGTTGAACATTTGCAGTAGGACAGCAATGAGGTAGTTTACCTATCTAATTTGGAGGATTGTTTTGATGAAGAAGAACTGGTTGAAATCACACCATCTTCTCCTTCATCATCCATCTTCCAAACACAAGAACCTACTATCATGGAGGAGAACTTTCATTTACAGCATCCTGCATCTTATAGCAACTCTTTGGAATCAAGATTGGAAGATTTAAATCTTCCATGTTCTTCATTGGAGGAAGAGAAAGGGCAGAAAATTTCTACCATTTCTTCCACACCATCCATTCAAGAAGGTCTACAAGAAGATTCCATTTTTGGAATGGAAAATCAGAGTTATGGGCATATCAAATGGATTAGACCTTGCCCAATCATGTATTTGGCTTCATTGGATCCAAAGGAGAAGCCACAACCAATCATGCTTGCCTCTAAGCATGAGGATGATATGCAAAGTTCAAAGGATCAGCTTCTATACCTCTTCAATCCAAATGCAGAGAAACTAAAAGAGGTATTGGATTTGTTTTCAGTTGACACCTTGTTAATTTAGGTAGAATACAAGCTTCTTGTTGATTTTCCACTCATCCTAGCAACCATACTCAGCTTTAAACCATTTGCATGGATGCTAATTTTGAAGAAAGGAAGCTATTTTTCACAACCAATTGTAGGGTTTGTTTAGCTCACCTTTGCTTCCAGTTAGAGTAGAGTATGTAGGTTTACTTTTAGTAGAAGAAGTGCTTGTGCACACTCTACATATCCCACTTGGGGTATGTATGATTTTCAATTTTGTACATAGTTTTGGTGCTACCTGGTTTTGCTCTTGCATTCCATTTCAAAGTGGCATTTTGGTGAAAACAACTCCAATTCAAAGGGTTTCCAAGTGGCTCAGAGAGGAAGTTTTCAAAGTTTAGATCAGTTTGCAGGCTACAACTCATGACTCCATGCCCAATGGATGCTTCAAAGGCTACTGATCATTCATCTAGCAGGCAGATGACCCCTCTGAGTCACCAAATTGTTATCCAAAATAAGCCCCATGCTTATTTTTGGCTAACTCCTCCTTCGCCTTTTCTGGAACTTAGATGAATTTTTGGCATGCTTCAGGTACTTAAAAGATTCTGGAAATGATCCCATCGGATAGGATTTTTCCTCACCTTTTCAGAAAGGTAAAATTTTCCTCCTAACTCATATTTCTCAAGTTATGGCTCAGCGGAGTTTTTGAGGGAAATTTTCCCTGGGAAGGCCCACAACCAATAGGAATGCGCCATGTGGTAGGGTAGAATGGCGGGCCAATGGGGTAAGTTGGAAATATTTCTAAAAGTGGCACAAAGGAAAATATTGGCCCGAACACCCGTGGAGGAGGAAAAAAAATTTGCAAGGGCCACGAGCCAATAGGAGGCCGCCACATGTCCAGATCAACAAGAGAGGTCGGGACAGCAGAGGCGAATTAGAAAATTTGCCAAAGGGCTCTGGGGCGCAAAGGACAAAATTTTGCCCAAAGGCTCATGGACAATAAGAGGATGACACATGTCTAGCTAGAGATGGAAGTCGAGGTGCGAAGGGTTTTGGTGAAATTTACCAAAATTGCAAAATGTGCAAAGGAAAAATTGGAAGTGCATCCTCGCCAACCAATGAGGAAGTGACACGTGTCACCGGGACAACGGAGCACGGGCAAAGTTGGGAAATTTTCCCAATGCAAAATCAAAGGGGGAAAAGTGAGGTTTGGGCCCATGATCCCATCAACCAATCAGAGAGTGCCACATGGTAGGGGGGTGGTGGGGTGTGGGTCTTTTTGGGAAAATTTTAAAGTTTCAGCCCGCCAATCCATTTTTGCCCTAAATCTTCAGAGGGCATAACTTTTGATCCAAAGCTCATATTTTTATGTTCTTGGTGTCATTGGAAATCTGGTGAAATTATCTACACAATGGAGGGTTCAATTTATATTTTGATGGATATTTGCTGGATAAAAATGGAGAAATGTCCCTGGCATGTAAAAAATATAAAAATGATTCCCAACCACCAAATTTAATGAAGTATGGTTCGCTTTTGGATCTGCAGAGCAATGTGCTTAGAAGTATGGGATTTTTCATGGGAACCCATCATTTTATAAGATAATTAGAAGGATTTTTCGATGGTTGGAGTTGCAAATCAAATTTTTCCACATTTTTGCACTTTTCTTCATTCTCGCTTCGTGATAAAAGCTAGTTTTGGCTCATTTGAAAAGGTTGTTCATCTTTTCTACTCGCCCTCCCTTACTTTCTTCCCCTGGGTTGAAAATGAATTTATAACCTCCTCTCATGCTCTGTAATGGCATTTTTCCTTTTACAATTAAAATGATGTTCTGTGCAAACTTCTAGATCAACAAAAACGTGTTTTGTGATGCATTTTTCCATCCTTGCTCATTTTTGCTTGTTTTCTTCTTTTCTCTCTTCATTGTAGAGTATTTGTGCATGTTTGGATGTTCATTTCAAGTTTTGGAGCTGTGTTCATGTAGTTTTGGGACATTTTTGTGTGAAATTTATCCTTGGTTTTGTGATGTACTTGTCCATCCTTTCCATTGCTCATCTCTTCTTGTTCCATGATAGTTTTGATAGATGTTCAAGCATTTTCCTTCTCTCGTTGTATCATCGTTTTAGTGTAGGCTTCTATTTTTCCTCTTTTCTCTCTCTCCCTATCTCCTTAGAAGTTAGATTAGGATTAGATTAGCTTGTTGCACTAGAATATCTTTTGGCGGTAGTTTAGAAAGAGGAACCAGCCTTCTCTGGAGAGATTTCCCCATTTGCAAAGGTCCCACACTCTAGGAAATCTCAATGCTGTGCATTGACATCAAATGGCATTGCCTTAGAAAATCAAGATTTATAGGTCATTTTGGGGGTGTTGTGAATTTTCACTAACAGGTTTGTTTTCTAGAATTGTAGGTTTTCCAACCTTATCTTCTATCGATATGTGTAGTTTAGAAGGAATTCTTCCTTCTCTAGAGGTTCATCCCAAGGATCCAAGGTCCCATACCTTGGGGATGTTCCCATGTTACACTATATCATCTAACAATTCCACAAGTGAATGATTAAAATGACAAAGTTTTTGGCACGTCTCCTGGGACAAGTGCTAAGATTTGGTACTTATCTTAGCATTTGCATTGATAAAAGGTACTTAGTGACTCTATTTCTCTAATTTTCCAAATGCATTGCATGCACTTATGTGAAATATTCAAATAATATATTCTTTAAGTAAAGAAAACCAACTGACTATTGAACTATCTTTACCTCCTCCAAGAATAAGAAAAGGATAAGCTTCATCATCTTTTTACAGAGCATGGTCAACACCTCCATTTGGAAGATTTCCTCTACCAAGGAGAGATCAACCACCTATCATCATGGCTATGAGGAATCATGTTTTCCATACCTTTAATGGTGGCATCCCCTTGGTGCTCACTCAATGTGATGTTATACATGTAGTCACTCAAAAAGTTTACCATTATTCACCGGAGAAACCAAAGTGTTGCCCCATAGAACACATTCAAGATGTTACTAACATCTGTTAAGTTCATAATATCACGAAGATAAGGTGGTAGTCGGATTATCACTACTTCTCTAAATGGAAAATACCTTCAATGGTTTTGGGGTCTATAACTTATAACTATACATAATCGGGATGATTTTCGAGAGAAGCTCTGCAAACAATTTGAAGACAAGAGCAATCATTTATCTCTCATGGAGCATTTAACTACTATCAAGATAGATCTTTAGGATTTCATAGGAGATTTCAATTTTTTGTTCCAGAAGACATGGAATAGGATCCCACCATTGATCAACACTTCCCATAACAATGTATTCTTATACTACAAGTTGTGAATAGTGATGTTTCAGTTATGATCTAATCGATGGGTGGAACAACACTTTCAAATGCCTATGATATTGCCATACGAGTTGAGAATTTCTTGATCTAGGCAGGAAAAATATCTCCAAAACCACCAATACCTTTATTTCCTGATTTTTCCACTAACCAACCAGAAATTTCTCCCATTCCTTTAGTATCCAATCAATCATCTCAACCAATACCTCCTCCCTCAAATGATCTCTATGAGGTCAAATCCCTACTTTAGAGTTTTGGGAATGAGTTGGTTTCCCTTAAAAGATAGTAGTCTAAATATAACTATCTCTACCAACTAAAAAATCAATAGTACCAATCCAATCGAAAACATTTCTAAAATAACATCTAGATTAAAAATTAGATCTCTAATGTTAAACCCCTAAATACCAAAAAATCCTCTTGTTTCCAGCCTCTAGAGTTATTGTTCCTATATAAAATAATATTGTTCAAGATTACGAGTGTTGTTATCCATGCTCCCAACCTCATAATCATAACATATGTCCTAATGGAGTGATTATCCAAGCACCCATGGTTAAAATTATATCCACAACCACAGAGAAAAAGCATAATCTTTCTCACATGAGCATGCAATTCAACCAAAAATGCAAGGGGAATCGACCTTGTTAAATTGGTAGGAGGAGCTTTTGGATTTAATGTGGACTTTACATAAGTATTTTGTTGACTAGACAAATTATTAAATAATTTCTAAGTATTAAAGATAACATTTGATAGTGGCATGAAGGAATTACGCGTGGAAGTTTGATAGATTTGCGCCCGGTGAAGATGGAATTTAGGACTTAATCATGTTTGCATGTTATGAGATAAAAATAGACATGGAGTGATAAACACACATTAGATAAATATAGAATACTTGGAGGCTAAGAAAATATATTTTTGGAACAAGAGGAAGTTGAAGAGTCATGCAGAGTTTGAGATAATAATAGGATTAGATCTAGAGTTAATTATAGGTAATCTATTATTAGGTGAAGCTTGCATGCTTATTTAGTTTTTTTGTAATAGTGCATAGCTATTTCAAGCATGTATCTTATTTTAAGAGTGCATAGGTGGTGAAGGGAAATACCATACCCCTTGTGTGTGTGTGTGTGTGTGTGTGTGTGTGTGTGTGTGTGTGTGTGTGTGTGTGTGTGTGTGTGTGTGTGTGTGTGTGTGTGTGTGTGTGTGTGTGTTGATTTAGATGGTTTAGATTACCACTAAAAATGCAACAGAGTTATGTTATTGGTATGTTTGCGTGCATGACTTTGTATGGTTACTTTTGGTATGTTCAACTACTATGTTTTATGGTGAATTAATATAATGGATCATTGTGGATGGATATTGATTATTGATGTCTCTTTTTTCTAGTTATTATATGGTAAATCTGATCTTGATCCTTGTTTGATTCATTATGCACTATGGTTGTGATCTGATTCTTGTTATGCTTTACCTTTAATTACTTGTTATGGATATGGAATATATGAATGATCATGCTAACATCTTGGAAAGATGGTATAAAAAGAGGACCTAGCATCTTTTTACACTTTGGGCTATTTCTCATATCTATCTAAGTGATGGGCCATCACGTCTAGGTTTGAGTAAGAAATAGAGACTGCATTTTGGTTCTGTTATTGAGACCACTTTTCAAACTATTGAAAGGATGTTGCATGATGAAGACGTATCGGTTGACTTTGGACAACATTGAGAGTTAGGTTGTGGAATTACAAGACTAGTTTTCTCACAGATATAATATTGGACCCAATTTCGATGCTCGTGTGTGGGTTGAAGAACATATGTATCATGAACTCTATGAGAAATTATTTTTCTATTTTCCTAGATATTTTTACGAGTGGTTGATAGCATATCCATAAAAGTGGAATTGGAGATATAGGACAATTTTTTGGGCACAAGAGGATTGTCGTAACATGTAGATGTTGATGTGACTTAGAAACACATTGTAGATCATTAGTGGAGTGGTGTTTTTCACAGTTATATGTTGGAGTACGTTTCTACTTATTCTTGTCCATAGGTTGCTATGTTTTAATTCTTGTGTGATAATAGAGGATCTTTTTTTGTGTTATTCCTTTAGAAATTAGGATCTTATTGGTGACTCTAGATTTGGAAGAATGACATATGGCTAGCTAAACCTCCACCATGCATGGGGCAGGAGTAGGTGTGGTGAAAGATGGTGGACCTTATAGTAGAAAAGGAAAGAGAGGAAAGACAACTTAAGTATAATGAAGTGTGAGAGAGGGAATTAGTGAATAAGCATGGTGTTGAGGAGTATATGGATTTTTGGAGACAGTGATGCACAAAGGATTCAAGGTTCACATGGAGGATGTGGAACTCGAGTGATCGTACTCTTCCATTTAGGAAAGAATGGAAGAGAATCCCCTTTAGCTTCATATGAGAGAATGTTAGAAGAAGAAACAATACGGACCATAGGCACGTATCTGATCCCACCTGGGAACCTTGCGCTTGTGCTTGGTGTTCCAGTTCCTGAAATAGTTATTGAGAAATAGGCTAGTGTTGGTGATAGAGTAGCAACAGTAGATTTCAAATTTTTCTAGTACAAATGTTCATTAGATGAAAAATTCATCTATGTCTCGCACAAACATCTTCTTTTTTTGGTATTCCAATTAGTGGTATATTTTATGGTGCATCATCAGGACAGAGCATGGCCACACAGAACATGGGTAATACATCTAGAAGTAGCACAACTTTGCAGACTATGGGAGTTAAATTTAGTACAACAATTGGAACATAGATTATCTCATCCTCTCGGTCCAAAGCCCACTACTGGAGGTGGATTTAAGGATATGAAGGTTTAGAATCTAGTTGATCTAGTGGCTCTAGAGGTGGAGGGAATACGGGAGGTAATATAGGTCCTAGATCTGGTGGGCATGGTTTGCACCAGCCATAATAAGGTTATTACAATATTTTTCTTCACCTACCAAAGTAAAGAGGAATTGAGGATATAGTGGATCATGTGCATATGTGTAAAATACTATGGCACACTAAGGGAATTACATCTCTTGGGTATAAGGAAAGTAATTTTACTACTACTTTACAAGGTGCACACATATTTGGTATAGGAAGTGTTATCCAAATAACTCCCCTAGTTATTTGGACAACTTGTATTTACATTCTAGCTCTATGGTTCTATGTTTCAGGTTGTGTGCACCTCATTTTCTCCTTTGGTAAACTCTTTTGGTTACATATTCCTCATGCGCCCTTGTGTGTTCCTCATTTGTTTCATCCTTTCATTTTACTTTTCCTATTTGTTCCATTTTCCCTCGCATGCACCCTCTATGCATTTGCCTTCTTCCCTACAATTAATGCACCCTATGCACACCCCCGAACTTGCTTCAAAATAGGCTAATTCCATATAACTCTTACGCACCCCGTATGTTGCTTTGTAATAGTTGTGCCTTGACCATACATTCCTTCCTTGGGCATTTCTCCCATTCCTCCCATGTGCATCAATTTTTCACACACCCTTCCTCTATCTTCTTCCTGCACCTCACTCTTCCGCATGCATGTCTTTGTGCCTTCTTATGCTCCCTTATGTGCCACATCATCATCGGTCGACTTGAGTGTTCCACACACAACCAATCAAAGCACATAAACAAGGCACTAAATCCTTGAAAAAAATTAGTGTGTGACACGTGGTAGAAATGACAAAACAAATCAATAATTGGCCATTTCTTTAGCCAATATATGCACTCCATGTGCCTTTTGTGCCCAGTTTTCACTGCATATCTTCTAACAATCATAAATTTTGTTCTAGTGCTCAAATCCTTGTGCACTAGACTTTTTTAGAAATCTGTTGACGTGGGCTACATGCTAGACCATTCAAATTCAAATTTTAGCAAGATTTGGTAGGTGAGAAGATGGAAAACATCTTTCACTCCATTAATGAACAGATATGATTGCTTCAACCACCTAATTTGATCTGATCTACCTTCCTTCCTTCTCCAACATGCCAAATAGACATGGAGAACCGTACTTGATAGATTTACAGTGAAATTTTTAGGCATTAATTGCTGGTGGTTGAGTTTTCAAATCAGATTTCCCTCCTTCTCCTCTTTTCTCTCATCGATTTATCTATAAATGTAAGAGCTCAACTCATTGTAAAGGGTTGGACATTTTGCATCCTTTAGTGTTTTCTAAGGATCCTATATCTTTGCATTCTAAGTCGCAAACCTCTATATCTAGTTCATGCATGTGAATATTGGTCTTCAGATGCCATTGTAACTAAATATTCACACCTAGAAGTAATAGAAGCATCATTTTGTGGTTATTATTTTCCTTAACATGTATATATTCTTCTCTCTTGTGTGATGCTTACATTATGTGTTTGTTGTGTCATTTTAAATTCCTTATGGCTCCATTTTCTAGTTTTGTTTCACGAAATCAATAGTGTAAATATGTTTTAGTTTTTTCTACACATGCCTAGCCTTCCCTCATAATTTCTCCTTTGTTTTCACTGTAATGTATAGTGTTCATCCCAAATTTTCTGGTGCTATTTCCTTCCTTAGATTATTTTTGCATTTTTTTATCCTTTTATCCCTTGTCCCTTGGCTTGTTTAGATTATATTTCCATTTCAAGTATTAGGATTAGTAGTAGCAGATATATAGGTAGAGGAATTGGCCTTCTTTGGAGATCTATCTCAAGTGCACAAGGTCCCACAACTTGGAGATGGTTCCATTGTTGTCTCAAACAACTCAGTTCCTTCTTATTTGAGACATGCATGTAAGTTTGACCACCAACAGCTTTCTAAGACGCCCAGGGTACCAACATTAAAAGCTTAAATTTTAATATTGCTAAGTTTGGTTTGTGATTTAGCAATTTCCAACCCTTAAAGGATTTTTTAACACATCTAGTGACTCCCAAGACTTACATCTATTGTTTTATTAGCTAGAGTTCCTTTCATGATAAGAGTGTATACCATACAAACTATTTCAAATTGTAGGATCATTTGAATATCTCCATCTTTCACCAAGCATCACATGCATCAGAAATTCTACACACACATCCCTATCTCCAACATGTCACGCACATTCCACTTCTCCTCATAGTAATAGAGAAATGTGCCCTACTATGAAACTTCAACCACCTCCTCCTAGGAACTTTATCGGTTTCACCGGTGGAAGCCCACTCAATCTTAATGCACAAAGATGATATGCCAAAGAGCCATGCTCACTCAAGATCATTCCATAAGTCATTGGTGAGAATCAAGTCACCCCTATTGAGCTCATCCAAGATGTAGCAAATGTGTTTTTTATCTATTTGATCATGCATGACGATGTAGTAGTTAGGCTACTTGTAGCCTCATTTAAAGGAAAAGCACTCCAATGGTACCTTGGTCCGAGACCTACATCTATTGCCACCTGGGATGAGCTTGGAATAACTCTATGTAATTATTTTGAAAATAAGGAATATCACCTATCTTTGGTGGAGCAACTGACTATAACAAAGAGGGCACCCAATGATAAGATGATTGATTTCAATATCAAATTCTAGAAGATTTGGGACAAAAATCCTCAAATGGTAAGGCCTATAGCTCAAAGATGTTTTCCTCTATTATTTAAGGGCTTTGAATAGTGATATTTCAGTCATGATTCAATCCATGGGAGGAATAACCTTACATGTTGCATACAATATTACCATAAGTGTAAAAACAGTCTCATCAGTGGGAAAGTTAGCTCCTAGACCTCCCGCACACTTATTTCCTAAGATATCTCCAAAGACCTCACCCTCTATTGCCTTGTTCTCGGTGTAGAGCATGCAATCAATTGCATCCACATCCTACTCTCCCACATAGTAGAAGGAAGACCATGAGATGAAATGTTTGATTAGAAACTTGTCCAATAAGGTCATTTCCTTATAAAAATATCAAGTGCATGCCTTCGAAATAATTCTATTTAGGCACATAGCCAAAACATTCAACATTAGTGGAATCAATATGGAAACTAGAGGTATGATAGATGGCATGTTAATGCATAATTTCCTTTGCAAGTTATTCCTCTAGCACAACCTCTTCTAGCACCCAATAAAATCTAGGCACTTATCCTAGTTCAAAACAACATGGTACAAGATTCAAAATGGTGTTTCCCTTGTGACATGCCTCACAACCAATACCAAAGTGTGCCAATGCCACACATGCACAAGCCTACATGATTCAGGTTGCTTATAAATGTGAACCTTTCATAAGTGTAAGTGAGCCTAAAAACCAAGCAAGGCTAGGAGTTCCTCTTGAATCTAACTTGAAATTATTTGGCACTGAGGACTTCTATGTAATCAACCAAGCTACAGATGACACAAACAGGCCATGCACCCAGTCGTTTATAATACAAGATACAAGAAAAGAATGCTTGATTCTCGCATGCAAGTTTCAATTCCAATAACATAGGTCAATCCTCAAAACTAAAAGGATGTAGCTAAGGCATCTAGTAGTAAAATTGTGTCAAATCCTACACATGAATCTTTTGCAATGCTCTTTTTGAAGTATCATGCGCCCCTCCTTTGGTAGGTCAAGTCTCGGTACCAGCCTACGGATCCTATCTCTACACCTGAATAATCAATAAAATATGTTGTTGTGCCTTAAAAGCATAAGTCATTGGGTCTTCCATTCCTCATTGTGGATGAGATAAAGAAAACAAACATAAATGTCACAATGTGGGATGCTCGACTATTCCATCTCAAAGTGTGACTTATCGTGCATAAATCTCTCACCCAACTTTTGCATACTAATCCATCTATTCACAAACCACACTTTGCTATTAATATATGCCAAGAATATGAGAAACAAGTAAGGTTGTTAAAACCCCACCCTTTTATATGTCTTTGATCATAGGTAAACACCTTGTGCATAATTACATGATTTACTCAAAGTAGTACTTCTTTCATGCATAATAAAATTGTTGATGTCTTAGGTCTTAAGTATAGCCCTTGACAAAAGGAGTTCTACAAATTAATGGTTCAACTATCACTACTTTAGGAGTCATCAAGTATGTTGATTTAACCCTCCATGCATGTCCAAGCCTCATGATAACTTGAGATGTGTCAATCATTAACCTACCTCCTTTTTTTTTCCCGTGTTTGTCAATAGATTTTACCGCTAAAGTGGGTGGTTACTTCTCTTCTTATTAGTCACATATGTTACTTAAGAAAAGGTATGGTACCCAGGTTTACCATATAAGTTGAGCCAATATTTTCCTATCACATGGAGTCATATGCCCCCTCCCCTTCCCAAGTCAATTGCCTAATCCAAGAAGAACAAGTTTCGTTTTTGAAGAATAACCTCTTCCACCTCCTATTCCCGATGTAGTGTTGGATGAGTGGGTAGAAAGGCATCACAAATTTGATCCATATGCTGAAGAGATGGAAGCTTATGAAACAGCACTTGGCACTTATTACATCCTTGAAGAAGAAGTTAATATGCCACACATGCTCAAGGAAAATGAAGAAAGCACAAGTCTTTGGAATTTATACTTTGATGGATCCGAAGAAGAAATGGCGGGGGCGCAAGAGTCGTTCTCATTTCCCCTAAAGATGAAAAATTATTCTTTAGGCACAGATTGCGGTTGGCATGTTCTAACAATGTGGCACAGTATGAGGCATTAGTGTATGGTCTGCTTATTTCTGAAAATAAAATGATCAAGGCTTTGCAGATTTTTGGGGACACAGAGCTAGTTATCCACCAAGTCACAAAAAAGTGCGCTGCAAAGAATAAGCTTCTTAAATCTTATAAACACGGGGTTTGGGACCTTCTTGAGATATTTTATGCGTTAAATATTTAGGTGGTGTTGTGTAAGATGAAAAAATAAGTTGATCAAATGGTCGTGTTTGGTTCACGATTCTCCCCGCCGAGGACTTTGTCAAAGGAAACACACAATACATCAAGATGGTGATTAGACCATCCATTCTAGAAAAAAACTAGCGGGTAAATGTTTGATAGTGACACACATGATCATCCAATTCATACAGAGGGGAGCCGAGTGCTCATCAAATATGCAACCTAACTTATATGATAGCTATGGTGATTAGGTGATCCATCCAAGACTAAAAAGTTACCTAAAGGGCTGGTCACCTTAGAGAAAATATTTATCCCTGATGATGAGTTCAAGGGTGAATAAAATTATATGTGTGCAAAGGCAAGAAGTATTTTTTCCAATCACTATTGTGCATGCAAAGGATTTTCTTCTTAGTAAGGCTTGCACGCATGATGAAACGCAAGCCTTCATATCTCTATGTTATAAATATAGTGATATATTTTCATGGGAATATGAATACCTAAAAGTATTTTATCCAAGTGTTTCTCAACACTCTATAGGCCTCGATCCTAGTATCAAGCCTATCGAGACAAAGGTAGTGGTCACCAATCCGAAGATAGAGCCCTCATGAGGAAAGATTTGTCCCAACTCAATGAGGTGAAGATAATTTTTCTAATCAAATATTCTACTTGGGTCACAAATTTAGTTCTAGTGCATAAGAAGAATGGTGAAATCGACTCTGCATCAATTTCAAAGATTAAAACAAAACATCCTTGAAGGATCATTATCCTTTGCCTTCTATGGAGCAGATTTTGTAGACTATGGTCGGCGCATGGAGGTTCTCAATGCTAAATGGATATTCTAGTTTTAATTAGACCTTGGTCAAAGAAGAGGGTCAATACAAAATGGTGTTTATAACCAAGTGTGGGATGTATGCCTATCATAAGATTCCCTTTGGTCTATCAAATGTAGGTGTGATATTTCAACGTATCATGGATATTACCTTCAAAGGTTACATCAATGATTTCATCTTGGTTTACCTTGATGACATCACTATCTTCTCAAAGTAGAATCCAGATCATATGGCACATTTGGAAAAAGTATTTGAGATATGTAAAAATTTTGGGGCATCTTTAAACCCCAAGAAGTGTAATTTTGTTATGGCACAAGGCAATATTTTGGGCCATTTGGTATCAAATAATGGCATCACAATTGATCCTAAGCATGTTTCAACCATCCTGGCTCTCTCCTTATTGGAACACAACAAGGCCTTGCAATATTTCCTTGGAAAATCAACTTTGTAAGGAGATTTATTCCTAATTTTACATAATTGGTCAAACCCATCACCCTCATGCTCAAGAATGACATAGCCTTCAAATGGATAGTAGAAGGAAAGGAAAGCTTCAACAAGATCAAGCAAGAAATTACTTGCAGGACAAAACTCATCAACCCAGATTATGTAAAGGATTTCATCCTTTATGTTTATGGCACTAATGCAATTGTTTTTTTTTTTCCTCACACAAGAAAATGAACAAGGACTGGAGCATCTAATGGCTTTCTTCAATCAAATACTAAAGGATTATGAACTAAAATATAGTCACATGGATAAATAGCTCTATGCCATCATGCGAGCACTCAAGAAATTCAATAACATGCTCTCCAAAAATCACATTAGGGTGTTAGTTTTGCAAACAAGTGTGAGAGACTTCATAATGGGAGAAAAATTAGTGAGAAGAGAGCACGATGGGTAACCAAAATCATGGAGTATGATGTGACTATCAAAACCACGAAGTTAGTTAGAGGTAGCACACTGTGTAAAACTATTGTTGAGTATGCACAAAATCAAACTAAGACTTCATTTTTCCTTAATGAAGTGCTCCCGCATGTAGAACTTGAACAAAATGAAACCACTGGCACATGTAACTAGATGAAGGAAATGATCACATTCCTTTCGGAGGGTGCATAACCTCCTAGTTTGAAAAAAGCAAAAAGAAGATATCTTAGGTCACAATCAATTCCATATGTTCTAATTGATGGTCTTCTCTTCAAAATAAATATGGATGGTATGTTGTTGAGGTGTAATGACGGTGCAAAGACTAAAAAGTGTGAGAAGAATTTCATGATGGATTATTTGGTGGAAACTTCTCCGCCAAAACTACAATAATGAAGATTATAATGGTAGGACTCTTTTTCCTACCCTATTCGCAGATGCATACAAGTGGGTCATCAAATGAAAATAATTTACTTTCTTTGTAGGAAATAAAATATTGGCAGTATTTCCCCTCCAAATAAACCAAGTGGATCAGCCTTTCATACAATGGGGTCTTGACTTCATAGGCATGATTAACTCTCCTTCAAGCGATGGCCACAAGTGGGTGCTAACAACACTAGATACTTCACAAGATGGACATAAGCTTTCGTGGTCAAGGAATCAACTGATTCATTCATATTGGACTTTCTCAAGGGCATTATAGTAAGGTTTGGCATTCCTCATTCCATTATATCCGATAATGCAAAGGCCTTCCTTAGTACCAAAATCATTTATTGGGATCTTAGCCTTGGAATATATTTGAAGACTTCTTCCAACTATTACCCTCAAGGAAATGACTTGGAAGAATCAACAAACAAGAACTTGATTAGGATCATGAAGGGAACAATGAACATAATCCAAAGATATTAGCAAACAAAGGTCTCACATGTTCTTTGGGAAGACAGAATCACATTTAAGAAGGCAATAGGAACTTCAACTTATAAACTTGTCTATGGAAATGAGGTTATACTTCCTTTTATAGTTGATTTGAATTCATTATCACTTGCTTAATAGTTGGAATTGGAGGGTATGGACCAGCTAGAAATCAGAATGGTAGAGATGGTTTAACTTACAGAATTAAGAAACTCTGTCATGATCAAGCTAGAATAGCATCAACAATCAACAAAGAAATGGTTTGATATAAAGGCTAGGCCTCAACTTTTCAAATTTGGGGACTTGGTCTTAAAGTGGGGTGCTTGCAAAGCTAAACCAGGTGCCATTCAAAGTTTGATGCACTTTGGAGTGGCCCATACATCATTAGTTCATGCAAGGAGGCTAACTCTTTCAAGTTATCTCATCTTGATGGAGGCACACTATAAATCCCAGTCAATGGGATCTATCTCAAACCATTCCATTAAGTTTATTGCATCATTTTGTATATATTAGAATAGTTTCAATTCCTCCAAGTGTGTTGTGCACACATTGTTATGTTTGTACATAGTTATTTCTTCTCATGTGCTTCTTGTGCATGATCTTCCTTTGTTTCTATGATGTCATTAATCTTCTAGTAGTTTCCAACAAATTTATAGGACTCAATACATATTTAAGAAATGATTATCAAGTGACTTCAAGGGTGGTTCTTTAAGGTTCTAGATCAGAAAACTGATCCCCTTCATCTAGCAAGCAAATGACCCAAAAAGTCACCAAAACTGTTATCCAAATAACTCCCCTAGTTATTTGGACAACTTGTATTTACATTTTGGCTATGTGGTTCTAGATTGCAGGTTACACACACCTTATTTACTCCTTTAGTACATTCTCTAGCTTGCATATTCCTCGTGTGCCCTTGCATGCTCCTCCTTCATTTCATCCTTTCATTTTATTTTTCCTCTTTATTCTATTTTCCCTCGCATAAACCCCCTATACATTCACCTTCTTCCCTATAGTTCATGCACCGTACATGCACACCCTAAACTTGCTTCAAAATAAACTAAGTCCTTGGCACTCTTACATGCCCCACATGTTACTTTGTAATAGTTGTGCCTTAACCATATTTTTCTTCCTTAGGAATTTATCCGATTCCTCCTATGCATGTCACTTGTTTGCACGCCCTTCCTTTATCTTCTTCTCATGCCTCATTCTTCTACGTGCATGCCTTCGCATATTATTTTGTATCCTTATGTGTCATTTCATCATCTTTCGACTTAAGTGTGCCACACGAAAGCAATAAAAGTGTGACAACATGGTTCCAAATCCTTGTAACAAATTAGTGGGTAACATCCGGGAAAAATGGCATAACAAATCAAAAGTTATCCATTTCTTCATCCAATCTGCATGCCACATGTCTTACATTCCCAGTTTACATTGTAGATCTTCTAACAGTCATAAATTTTGTTCCAGTGCTCAGATCCTTTTGTGCCTATACTTTTCAGAAAGTTGCTAATGTGGGATACATGCTAGACCATTCAAATTCAAATTTTAGTAGGATTTGGTAGGTGAGAATATGGAAAACATCTTCCATTAATGAACAGATCTGATTACTTTAACCACCCTGGTTTGATCTCGATCTTCCCTCCTTCCTTTTCTAACATGCCAAATAGACATGGAGAACCACACTTGATTTACAGAGGGGATTTTTTTGGAATTCATTATTGGTGGTTGAGTTTTAAAATCATATTTCCCCTCCTCCTATTTTCTCTCATCGATTTATCTATAAATTTAAGAGGTCGGCTCATTATAAAGGGTTAGACATTTTACATCCTTTAGTGTTTTATAAGGATCCTATATCTTTGCATTCTAAGTCGTAGACCTATAGATCTGGTTCGTGCATGTGAATATCAGACTTCATATGCCATTATAACTGACTGTTCATACCTAGAAGTAATAGAAGCATCATTTCATGGATATTATTTGCCTTAATGTGTCTATATTCTTCTCCCTTTCCTTTTCTTGCATTATGTGTTTACTATGTCACTTTAAATTCCTTGTGGCTCTATTTTCTAGTTTTGTTTCATGAAATCAATTGTGTAAATGTGTTTTAGTTTTTTCTATTCATGTCTATCCTTCCCTCATGCTTTCTCCTTCATTTTCACTCAGAATAGATAGTTTTCATCCCACTTTCTTCTGTTGTTATTTCCTTCCTTAGATTAGTTGTCTATTATGTTATCCTTTTATCCCTGTTCCCATGGCTTGTTTAGCTTAGATTTCCATTTCAGAATTAGTAGTAGGAGTAGCAATAGAAATAGGTAGAGGAATTGGATTTCTTCATATATCTGTCTTAAGGGAGTAAGGTCCCATAACTTGAATACGGTTCCATTTTTGTCTCAAATAAATCAGTTCCTTCAAATCTGAGACATGGGTGAAAGTTTGACCACCAACAGAAGTATGATCCAAACTAGATCGTGGTATATTATAACACATTGTGTGATGCTTTCTTGGCTAAGTTTCATATACTTGAGTTTGAACAAAAAGAATTAGTGTGCTGAAAGAGATAAAGTAGGGTATGGTTGAGAGCGTAAGGAAGTATGATGCATGCTTTAAAATTTTCCTATCAAATTTTTCTTATGATATTTACCCTAGCTAGTATGCACAATGGTTTTTGGTGGTTTGATCACACCTTTCAAAAGGAACTCTCTCATAAGACATTTATAGATCATGCGTGCAAGGCTTTGGGGGTAGTTCTTTGCGGCCGAGGAAATTAGGAGAGTAGACACTGGAGTTAGCCCATTCTTGGAGGTGAAGATTGCATCTATGGCAAAGTAGTTGGAGAAACTATCATCCAATTCATCTCATGAGACACATAGTGTAATATGGTGTACAGATTGTGAGGTTGAAGGACATATTAAGGATATTTTCCCTTGTAAATTAGTGTGTGCCATGTTGTTGGATTATGATATTTGTCTCTTAGATCATGATTTGACTAGGAGTCCGTTGTTGTCAGTAGCAGACAATTTAGAAGAATGTATGTTATTACTATAATATTTTTAAGTCTCACACTCATGATA
Organism: Taxus wallichiana var. yunnanensis; assembly: GCA_018340775.1. Taxonomy (NCBI): domain Eukaryota; kingdom Viridiplantae; phylum Streptophyta; class Pinopsida; order Cupressales; family Taxaceae; genus Taxus; species Taxus wallichiana. Next base: position 382,357,086 of record CM031233.1, on the reverse strand, counting down.
TGGAAAATTATAGCTTGATTGATTAGATTCATGAAGCTATTAAAATTGGTATGTGTCGACTATTTTTGTGAATAATTCAAAGAAACATAAAGGAAAACGTCATAAGGGAACTCTAACGGAGGTGGTAGAGGTAGAGGTTACTTAGGTGGATATAGAGGTTGTGGTCTTGGAGGAGGTAGAGGTGATTTCCCTTGAGGAATATATTTTACATGTGGATCCCTTGATCATTATAAACGTGAATCTCCTCATAATGTAGTTTGATCATGGTCCGGAAAGAAACATAACTTTAAAGAACGTCCTAAGTTATATGATCACATGAGTAAGAACTATAAGAAGATTGATAAGGGCACAGGGATGATTAAATTGTAGCATGTCATAGAATACCGAAAGATGCCTAAGATTGTGTCTGATCCTGAGATGTTTCCTATGTTAATCACTACACACACCGAAGTTACACGTACTTATGAGATCTAGATGCATAAACATGTTAATACAAAGAAATATGTTAGAAATGTGAAATATCTAAATCATTCCCATTAGAAAGAAGTTTATCAAGAGACCATGGAGGTTATTAGAAACTTATAGGATGAAATACAATGCTTGAAGGAGTAGTCACAGAAGATGGAACAGTTAAGAAAATTGAGATTTCTCATAAATATGTTGATGACTTGAAGGATGTTTGTAAGATGTTGCACCATGATAATATCATTCATTTGTTAGGGGAATGGTTGAGGTAGAAGATACTGCAAGTTAGATCGTGAGCATGAGAGAAAGATATTGCATGTGAACTTACCTCCTCATAGTCTTGAGTATGATAAAGAGATCAATTTGAATGCATTTGTTGATGGGTGGTTGTTGAGTAAAATATTGATTGATACAAGTCCATAAGTAAATATACTCACTTTGGATGTGTGGAATCATATGGGAAGACCACCATTACATCACTCTTTAAATGTGTTGTGTATGGAAAACAGGACCAGAGCCACACCCATTGGAGTATTGAAGGGTGCCACTATTACTATACAAGGGTCCAAGTTTACTGGGGATTTTGAGGTATTGGCACTTACAAAAGAAGATATATTCCTAGAATTATTTTGACGCTTAGTATTATGCGAATAATGATGATTTTCACTTTAATAAAGGTTATATCAATTTTGAGAACAAAGAGGAGTGTGTAATTAATCCTTTGATAGATGGGAAGGTTGCGTTGTATGTAGAACCCATTATCCATTTCTTGAACACCATAAAAATGGATAACTTAATAGGTCTAAGTCTTAGTGGTTGATAGATGTAACTCATTGTGATTTACAAGGAATCTCATAATTTGGTCTCCTTTCATGGTGAGTTGGTGAACTGCAGAAAAGGTTTGACCGGATTGGTGGGGAAAATGGCAAGAAAAAGCCCCCAATGGTAAGATAGGTGTGTCTTAGTAGGGAAAATGGTGCAAAGGCACCAGTAGCATGTACGGATGCTACCACTCAAAAACAAAATAGGTACTTCGTAGCAGAGATAGTGGTAGTTCTTGCAGCAGCTTAAAATGCTAATAGTCAATAGCATTTTTGTGCTACCATCCAATTACACAAAGACGATGATATAAAGCGGTTGGGAAACAACATGTGTGTTTGATAGCATTCATATGGATGTTAACGACCGATAGAAGATTTTACACTACCATCCGGTAGCATAAAAGGAGTTTCACATCATGAAGAAAGGTGTCGGAGTGGGGAAAGCATGTTTTCAATCGTTGTATTTATGCATCCGGTCGACACTAAAAATAACTATACTACCGGCCAGAGTAAAAATACATGCAACTCCGTCCGAGTGCAGAATGAACCAGAATTCATGGGAGCAATACAAGGTTTTTCAACTATGAATTTAATAAGGTATGTCACCCATCATTACCCGTGCAAGCAAAGTACCAAATTTCTATGGCCTCGCATACCTCTTTAATGAAATATGTCAGTTAGTGCTGCAATTTGAAGGATATTCTTCTATATATTGTAAAATTCACCTCATATTGAAGGAAGATATTCTCGGAATGTAAAGGAGCTCTGAAAAATTGTTCCAGCACTTTTGTGAGTTGCAGGCCTCAAATTTGGGAATTTTGTAAAGGATTCTTTCATTGTACCTATATTGTAATGGATTGTGCATCATTTTAAGAAATAAATTTGGTGTTTTGTGGGTTTTATTTCCCTAGCTCAAGTTGTATTGCATTATTTTTCTTCAATTACACTTATAGGTATATTTTTCATGATGTGTCATTTTACAAGATCCAAATTCATTGTGCTCCATGAAATTGGAATTTTTAATGTGCTCTTTGGACTATGACACTTTTTGTCTACCCTCTTCTACCTCATTTCCTCCACTTTCACTCACTAAGGATATCTCCACCCCTTTTTCTTGGTGTTATCACCTCCCTTAGTTTAGGAATTTCATTTTATGCATCTCTCTCTCTTCCCTAGTCCCTTAGAATTCTAGGCTAGTGTTAGAATAGTTAGATTTTTCCCTTCTAGGATTAGTTTTAGCATTAGGATAGGTAGAGAAACTAGCTTTCAGTAGAGATTTGTCTCAAATTGTAAGGGTCCTACACCTTGATACAATTCCATGTTAGTCAAAAGTAGGGTTCTGTAATGTGAAAATCCTAAGGTGCTACTTTTTGACATAACAATTTTGGCACACCTAGTGGGACAAGAAGTCAATACTTCCATTTTTATCAAGATTGGGTGTGTGTCTTGGTGAATTTATAGCCTTTTGAGGATCTTTATCAACACATCTAGTGACTCGTAAAAAAATCAATTGGTTTTTGTAGTTTTGGTAGTTCAAGTTCATGAAAAGGATTCAAACAAGGTCAACAACAAGAGAAGAAGGGATATTTGAATACTTGTAGCTCTCTCTAGGAAGAGGAAGAAGAGGGAGAAGATCTTAGAGGTATCTATCTCCACCAAATAGAAATTTTTCTACAACTCCACCTAGTGGGCCTTTCATTCAATCAATCGGGTTCTTAGACCAATCAGGATGGCACATCAACAACCACCTCAAGAACCATTAAATCCCTTTGTAAATTTTGTGGGAAGCAATCCACTTGCCTCAATGCATAGAATCTGATTCGGTGGAAGCTTTAAAGAAAATTCCATTCTTCAATGGAGAAAATCATACGACACTAATTGATCACATTCAAGACATTGCAAATGTTTGTACCATACATGAAATTTTTGAGATGGATGTGGCAGTGAAACTCTTATCTTCTTCCTTCAAAGGAAAAGCTTTGTAGTGGTTTAGAATTTTAGGAGAATGAACAATTCAAAATTGGGATCAATTGTGCACACTCTCTATGGCCACTTGTGAGAAAAGGGAGACAATCTATCCCCTCGCTAGAGAAATTGACTCGCAATCAAGAGAGCTCCAAATAAGTAGATGACTAATTTCAATTTCAGATTCTAATGAACGTGGGATAGGATTCCAATTTCCGTAAGACTAGCTACCGAAGGTAAATTTCATTATTTCCTTAAAGCTCTTGATTCTTATATATCTTTCATAATACAATCTATGGGAGAGATAACCTTACTAGGGGCTTATGCCATAGACATTAGAGCTAAGAATTACCTAATTAAAGTTGGTAAACTTACACCTAGGCCACCTATTCCTATTTATCTAGAAATAGGGAAACCTAGTTCTAGCAAAACACCTGAGTTAGCACCTATTCCTTCTCATAGAAATTATATTTCTAATGAATCATCTACCTCTTCTAGCACCTTAACCGAACTTCGGAGGTCATGAAGTAATTACAAAACCTAGGGAATGAATTGGTGACCCTCAAGAGGTAGCAGCCCAAAATTTTAGACCTTATCAGCCTCAATCCCAACTAAATAGGCCTCCATATTATCCTAATAGACCTCCTACCCAAGCTGCAAATAAAAATCAAGGATAGCCCCCAGTTTGCTAGACCATTTCAGCCATACAATCCTAATACACCTTCAACATCCCAAGCCTTGGTTCCAGTCCAAAACAACATGGCACAAGAGTATGAATGGTGTTTCCCATGCAATCAACCTCACAATCAGGAAACATGTTTCAATGGCACTTTAAATTAAGAATTGATGATGACAACAGTTAGTGCGTCTCAAGAAATAAATCAAGATAAAATTCAATAGTAGAAAACTACTCAAGAAGCACCTCCAAATGTAACCACACTTATGAATTGGCAAGTGAGGATTTCTATGGAATAAACCAAGCTCCTTCTATAGGTGTGGTGGTTAACACAAGGTCTAAGAAGAGGAATATTGAGGAAGAAAATTCATCTAATCCAATTGTTTCTCAACATATTGTTACTCCTTAAGGAGCTAGAAATTCAAGAGTTGATCTAAATCTATAAAATTAGCCAAGAGTTCTGTTGTAGAAACTTGTGTGCAAGAGAAGGTAGTGTCAAGAAAAGGGCGGTATAAATGCATACCATATTCATTCAACATCATCAACTATATGAAGAAAACAAATGTAAGCATCTATATGTGGGAATATTTGAAAATTATAGGATAAAGGGATATTTTGCAAGCAGCTATAGCTAACTTTACCATATCAAATGAGTCACCCAAGGATGAAGAGAAGGTCCTCACCAATACAGAACAACCAGATGGTCATCCAAGTAAAAATATGAAGCCCCCACAATTTTATGTGTTGTTGGACCCCTAAAAGAAACTAAGTACCTAAGGCATGAATCCTTGTAGTGTGCGGAGATAGGGTGTGAAGGCACGTGTAGAAGTAGTCCTCAGAGAGGCGCGCGAAGGGTTGTTTAGGGAATAATGGAGTTAGGACTTAATAATTTTTGGACAAAGAGGAAAAAGATGCGCATAGGTAGAAAATGGAAAAGTGACCAGGTACATATGTGGTTGATCTATGGATACTTGTGATTCAAGTAAAGAATATTCTAGGGAATCATTACAGTTATCATGAAATGATAAGGAGTCGATATTATTAAGGATTAGCTGGCACATGCATGCTAAAGAAAATCAATTGAGGGAAATGTATGGGAAAATATGGAAGATTCCTAAGTAATGGTAGAGCAATCATGAGGAGATTCTAGCAGGCTTCCATAGATGATGATGGGTGGTTAGAAGAATATTCCTCCAAATGCTTGTGATAGAGGGTCATTTCTAGAGGAGAGAAGAGGGTATGAAGAAGAAATTATTGGGTAAGGAGTGTAATGGAGAGCTGTGACGTAAAGAAAGTTTTGTTATAATGAACATGTTTCCATGGATGGAACTTCTTGATGTAATCTTAGCTATTGTATTTGACTTATCAATATAATGAAGTAGTTCTATAACACTCTTGTAATGGATCTTGATCTATGTTTTCCCCTTATGTTCATGTGTATGTTACTAGTTTCCTCAATTTTATTTCATGGTTGATTCTATTTTTAGTTGATCATGTTAAATTTGTGTTTGGGATACATCAACTACGAGTAAAATCTTACATCTAAATTCCTATGGATACTTGCATCTATCCTCTAGTTGTAATACATCCCCGTGTAAGAAATAATATTCTCACGAAGCTCACATAAAGGAGGGATTTGTGCCTACATGTGCCTTAGGTGATCTCCGGACTAATCTAGATGATATCTTTGACACGCTTGGGTTTGGTTGTTAAACAAGAAGTACTATGGAGACTACATGTGTCCTTGATTATTGGGAATAATTTGGTACATAACTACATGATTGACTCGGGTCAAGTAACTCAGTGATGCCAAAGTAGATAGCATATCAATTAGGTCTAAATTATAAATTAGTATTGAAGGGAGTGATGTAATTAGATGGGACAATAGTTGGAACTATTGGAGTGATTTAAGGATTAATCCTAATGTTACGTGTATGCCCTAATGTCACAATCTTATAAGATGTGTCAATTATTTATTTTCCACCACTTTTTACCTTTTTATTATCAAGGGACTTCACATCTAAAATTAATGGGTATTTATCAGTTGATTGGTTGCATATGCTGTTTAGGAAAAGGTATGGAGCTAACACTACAATTATATCCGAACCTATTCCAAATTTCCATATTGATCCTCAAGTGGTGAGCCCGATCAATAAAAATTGCTTCACTTTTAATCAAGAAGATTACCTAAGCACTCCTGAAACAAATACCAAGGTTAGAGGAATTCTATATTTGACTCTTGATGAATGGGAAAACAAAAGGAATTATTTTGATCCATACAAGGAGATGGAAGAGGTTGAGTTGGTAGTTTATTCCTTATATAAAGAAAATACACCTCTCCCTAGCATCACCAAACTAGATGGAAATGATCATAATAAATTTTGTAATTTGTTCTTTGATGGCTCAAGGAGTAGGCAAGGTGCTGGAGGAGGAGAAATGTTTGTGTCACCTCAAGGTATAAAATACTACTCATCTTTCCACTTTCAATTCAGTTGTTCAAACAACACAATGAGTATGAAGCATTGATCTATGGAATTCAATGGGAAAGGAAAAGAGGTATTAAAAATTTACAAGTGTTTGGAGATAGTGAACTAATATTGAATCAATTCAGAGGGTTGAATGTTATCAAAAATTATCTTTTAAAGAGCTACAAAAATTGGGTATGGGATCTCATTGAGGACTTTAAGGCCTTTAATATTAGTTTTATACCAAGGAAGAAGAATGAGGCTGTGGATAGGTTTATAATGATTGGGGTAGGATTTGATGTGGTTGATAGTATCAAAAGGGATAAAACATAGCCCATATCAAGGTAGTTATGAGGCTAGTAGTTTTAGACAACAACACTAGCTAGAAAGTGTTCAAAAATGACCAAAGAATCATCATTTTTACAAGAGGAAGTTGAGTTCTTCCACCAAGAACTAGGATAAGTTAGAACAACAGTATGGGGATAAAGTGGTTTGATTAAATAAATACAAGCTCTCAAAAGGCTTGGTGACATTAGAGTAAATATTCAATCCCAATGACCAATTCTTGAAATAAAAGGAAAATATTCAGGTCAAAGGGGAAGATTCATACCCCATTTCAGTTGGAGAGGGTAAAGTACTCCAAATTGGCAAGGTGAGTATTGATCAATAAAAATATGAATTTTCACAGCTATGCCAAGAATTCCTAGATGTATTTTCTTGGATCTATGAGGATTTAAGTTTATTTAACCCAAAGTTAGTGCAACACACTATTGAACTAGATCTGGAAGCCAAGCCCATAAGATAGGAAGTAAAGACTAGTCAACCCTCATATTGAGCCACTCATAAAGAAAGAGTTGAACAAGGTTATAGAGGCAAGTATTACCTTTCCAATCAAGCACTCTTCATGGGTAGAAAATTTGGTACTAGTCAAGAAAATAAATGGGGAAATCAGTTTGCATGGACTTGAATAGGGCTTCTCTCAAAGACCACTATCTTCTTCCTTCTATGGATCAAATATTCTACGAAGTAATAATTTCAGAAAGGTTCTCTCTCCTAGATGGCTACTTAAGCTACAATCATATTATGGTGAAAGAGGAAGATCAATTCAAAACAATCTTCACTACAAAATGGGGCACTTACGCCTATAAGAAGATTCCTTTCAAATTGTCAAATGTCGTGGATGTATTCCATAAGGAAATGGACATGGCATTCAATGGCTTGTTAAACAAGATAGTGTTTTTTTATTCAATGATATCACCATGTTTTCAAAGAACACAGCAAATCACCTCCACCATCTTAGGAAATTGTTCCAAAGATGCAGAGATTTGGAGTGTATCTAAATCCAAAGAAGTGTATATTCTTAGCTCATGAAGGAAAGCTCTTAGGCCACATTGTGTCTAAGAAGGGGCTGGTAATTGATCCAAAAAGAGTTGAAGCTATATGTGCCTATATGTTGCCTAGTCATAAGAATGTTCTCCAAAGTTTTTAGGGAAAATCAATTTTGTTAGGAGGTTTGTTCCTAACTTTGCTAAGTTGGTCAAGCCATTAACATTGATGTTAAATAAGGACATGGATTTTAAATGAACTACTGAAGGAAAATAAGGATTTTAAGCTATAAAGTAGGTCATTGCACAAGCTCCAACCCTCATAAATCTAGATTTCTCAAAGGAATTCACTCTATATTCTTTTGGTGGCACAGATGTAATATCTGGCATACTAGTACAACTAAATCAAAAAGGACTGGAGCAGCTTATTGCATTCTTCACCCATGTCCTTAAATTTTGAGATGAGGTATTCATTCATTAATAAATTGGTCCTTGTGGTAATAAGAATTTTTAAAAATTCGGGCATCTAGTATCGAATAATAGGATTCATCTACTGGTTTCACATGTGGGGGTGAAGGATTTTATTTTAAACAAGGACCTCAATGAGAAAAGGGTTGGTTAGATAACCAAGGTCATGGAGTATGACATTGATATCAATGTGACCAAACTGGTTAGAGGAAAAGGGTTGTGTGAACAACTAGTTTCAAGGCAATATACAGATTAAGAGGCCACCCTTGTGGTTCAAGATGATCAAGAGAAAGCTAGTAAATGCTTTATCCATTCACTACTAGACTCGGGATATAGTCTACTTCCTTCAAATAGGTAAAATCCCTCAAGTTTTGAATAAGGCCAAGAGAATGTATTATAGGCTATAAAGTATACCTTATATGCTTGTAGATAATATTTTATTCAAAAGAGATGTGAATGGTGTCCTCCTAAGATGCATTAAAATAGATCAGGTGGAGAGGATATTGCATGAGTTTCATGATGGAGAAATAGGTGGCCACTTTTCTCCAAAAGCATTAGCTTTTAGAATCATGAAAGTTGGCTATAATTGGCCTAACATTTTTAATGATTACTACTCATGGATCGGAAATGTAAGAAGTGTACCTTTTTCACATGAAAAGAGAAACTAACAACCTCCCATTACACCCCATCTCTGTAAGTGAATCGTTCATACATTGGGGTTTGGATTTTATTAGGGAGATCAACCTAAATTGCATCCTAAGTCACAAATGGATCTTGATAGCTACAGATTACTTCACAAAGTAGAAAGAAGCAGTTGCACTCAAGGAAGTAAATGAGACCGACATCTTAGAATTTTATGAGGATATTTCGATTTGGTGTTCCATCTATAATTATATCAAGCAATGCCTTGGCTTTTCTTGGGACAAATATATCTGAATGGGAAGTGAAAAATGGCATCTATTTGAGCAATTTCTCAAATTATTACCCTCAAGGTAATGGGCAGGATGAGTCCACAAAAATAAATCTTTTGAAAATCATAAGGAGGAATCTTGATGAGAATAAAAGGACTTGGCATACCAAGTTGGAATCAGCCTGTTAGGCTAATAGAATCAATCCCATAAAGTCAACAAGTTTTTTCCCTTTCAATTTGGTCTATGGCGAGAAGCAAGGCTTTCAATATCCCTTGAACTACAAAATTTGGAACTTATCAAGCAGCTATAATTGTTTGAGTTTCCAGCCATGGAAGTCAAGTATGTAGAGCTCATGGAGCTAGAGGAGATGAGAAATCAGCACATGAAAACAATAGAAAAGAACAATCTCAAATCAAGAGGAGATTTGGCATGAAGGAAAAGGATAGAAACTTCCAAGAAGGAGACTTGGTCCTAAAATGGGATGCATATAGATCCAAACTAGGGAAAAACTCAAATTTTGATGTAATATGGAGTGGCCCCTATATGTTTTATGGATGCAAAGAAAACACTTTGGTTTCTAATTGTCAAGGTTGGATGAAGAAGAATTGTAGATTCCATTCAATAGAATCTATCTCAATCATTGTTACTAAAGTGAAGTATCTTCCTTGTAAATATTATATTAGTTCATTTCCTCCAAGTTCTTGTAGCACATTGCTTTGTTGTAGTATAGGGTTTCTTTTGTAATAAGTGTTTGTGCACTCTCTGCATGTTCCATTTGGGATATGTATGATTTTTTTGTTTGTATATAGTGTTGCCTTGTATTTGTTCCACTTTCTAGTTTCATGTAGACTCGTAATGGAAGAATGCCATGTTGAGTTGTGGAGATCAATTACTTAAGTTTATCATGTAATGGAAACTTGTTGGAAAATACAAGAACCATCATCGGTTAGGGGAGAACCAAAATCGTTCATCCAGACCGGCATCATTCAAGTATGACCGGCATCGATTAGGCAAGGGAGGAACCAACAGCGATTAGATCTAAGCGGTGTCGGTTACCTATGCGAGGACGTTTCACTTAACTCTTAGGAATTATATCTATTTTTAGCATTAAAGTATTTCTATTGATTGTAATTGCATGGTAAGTTCCATAAATATATAAATTACTATATAAGCATAAAATCTATGATTTGGAAGTAAGATGATTAACAAGAAATAGAAAGAACTTACAAAATTTGGTGAGAGAGAATTCTTGGTGATTGTTTTCCACTCAAAATTCCCCGCTTTTAAGAAGTTGAAAATAAAAATTTTGAGGTTAAGTGTCTTTTCTATTGACCTGATAATGTGAAAAGTCAAGAAATTGGGAAAATCTATGTTTTTTGGGTCATTTTGTGTGTTTTTTGGGCCTGTCGGACATTTTTGTCCCACGTGTCCCAGGTTCATTTGGGCTCTCTATTCCCCGATCGGCGGTTTACCCGAAGTCCATTCTTTTCGGGCCTATCGAACTTTTTGTCCCACATGTCCCAAGTTCGCCCGACCCGTTGTTCCCTTTTCGTCCGATTCGGCCGATTCACGTATTCCACGTACTTTTGTCCCGCATGTCCCAAAATCATTTGTGCGTCTTTTCCCCACATCGCCCGAATCGGCCGAACCACGTACTTCGTGCTTTCGCATCCCTCGTGTCCCAAATGAACCAAGTGCCATTCATGCTAATTTTTCCCGCTCTACCCGAATATCTTTCTTTTCAATTTGGTAGATATGTATTTAATGCACATTTATTGCCTTTCTCTCTCCTAAATGGCTATATAATGAACTACCCCCTATGCATTTTTACACACTGCTTTCATGCTATCTATTGCTCGAACCCTTGCAACCAAAATTTCTACGCGCATATCCATTTCCCTTGCGATTCCATCCCAAGTCTAGCTTGCAGCTTTTCTCTCCAAGTTACTATCAACATGAAGATCAAATTCCAGGGGCAGGAACAAGTTTCACCACTCGAGTCTGTCATTCCCGATATCGGGGACAGTGAAGTTCACCACCTTGATTTTGGGGATTTTTGGGCAAGGATGACAGATGCAAACCCTTCAGCTATGGCACAGATGATTCATGACAGTGGCTTGGCGTTCACCGGTGGCTTCCCAATTTCAGTACAATGTGCAGACACAGTACTCGCTTGCGGAGCTCATTTCAGTCCCGACTCAAGCGAACTAATGAACGTGCATGGAGAACTCATTGCCAAGTTAGATGCCACCACCATTAGCACTACCCTAAGGATTCTAGAAATGGACAATGCTATAGTTATCTCCCAGAATCAAGCACAGGCCCTTTTCGATCAAGACAATGATAACTATAAGGCGCAGGTGGCGAAGTCCTGGCTAAAAAACCCTAAGAAGGGGGCATCTCATCTATCCAAGACTCTTTTCCATGTGGATTTCAATGAATAATTGTCAGATTTTATAATCCTGCTGGCTCGGGTCATGGGTTTACCCTCTACAAATGAGTTCCATTTCTGGATGTGCCCGCTTATCAATATGGAGTGCGAGGGAACTCAGAATATCAACTGGGTAGAGATCATTAGTATGAACCTAGCAGAGTAACTTTCAAATGTGCAACAAACTAAGAAATTTTATATGACTTCATACCTGATGTATACTCTGGCAGCATCGAGGTAATGGTTTGGTTTCTCATACATCGATGCTCACAAGGATGACCCCGTGTATGCCTCATCGCATGCAGTTCACCCTCGAAACTAGCAATCATAATTTCTGAAGGGTGAATGACGCTTTCACCATGTACATGGTCAGGCTACTAGAGAGTGACACCACAAGGAGATTTTCTGATGAAGCTATGAATCTGATATCGCACTACAGTGCCTACTTTATTCAATTCAAAAAAATTTCCTATATCAGGCTTGCCGGCTATGAAAGCACTCCCCTCAAGCTTCCTATGTTCTACAATGACAAAATGGCCTTGATAGAAGTATGCAGGCAATTGGAAAAATTACATAGAACCTGCAGGGATAAGAAAATTACTGGATTGCATTTCCCCATCCCTTTGGGAAACTACACCTGCAAAACAACCCTGGATGCACAAAATATGGAAAGAGCCCTAGCTCCCATTACCATCCACTTGTTCAAACCAAGAACTTGTTTTGACTTGAAGAAGTTTATTGAGCAGAACATCAAGATCACCTATCATCATAGGGGATACGAGAGGACTATTGGGCAATGACTGTTGATGATTTTGAAGAAAGGAGGCATTACGGAAGGTTTTCTCTACAATTGATTCAGGAACTCAATTTGTACCAAGTTCCTGAAGGGCTTCAAGATGATAATTCTGACCTGTACTCATATGAGTATGACAATGTGGTCAAACACACTCCCTTGGAGGACTTGGATTGGTTCAAGAAGGAGAAGGATGATTTGGCTGAAATCCTAGCTCCGGTCTTAGTCAGGACCAAGATCTGGTTTGATAGAAAAGTCCGTGAGCTTAGGAGGCACTCAGGGGAATCCTCCTCCAAGGATGCTTCAACACCAAGGAGGGAAGCATTGACACCTAGATCAGAAGCACCTGTGTAAACCCCTCCTACCTCGTCAACTCAAGGACCTGCAGTCTCTACTCCTTCCTCATCCACCCAGGTGTATCAGAAGAAATTCAAAGAAGTTAAGAAGGATCCTGTGGAAAAATACCCCCTGAGGAAGCATGCGAAATTGCCTTGAGACCGAGAGAACATTATTGTTCTCGGTGAAAGTGAAGAAGTGAAGTGCCACTCCTGCAAGTGCCCCGAAGTTCCAATGGATGGATAAAGAAGTCCAGAGCACTGAACTTCCAAGCACTGTTGACTCCTCTGCACTAGGAGCCCCAAGCACTCCACTCATATCTCAACTCGAGGCAACAGCAGTACAAACCTTGGGCGCCATGAGTTCTCTGTCTCTTGGTCCTCTTGCCCCACCTGCTTCTTCCTCCTCCTCTTTCGCATGGGTGTAACCTTTTGTCGACAGTAGGAAGAGAAAGTCTTCCTCCCGGATCTTAGGACCAAATTTTGATGTTGTGGCGGCCTTGTTAGGCACTACTCCTCCTTCTCACGCCAAAAAAGCCAGAACTACCTCCAGGATAGTGTCTGACGCTCAGGGCCAGCAATTCCTGGAGATAGCCAAGCCTAAGGTAGACAAGCCAGAACAAGATTTGCAAGCATCTGATCTTGAGCTCTCAAGAATTCCCATGGGAGAATCTACCCCTGAAGGTGAGATCCACAATCTTCAGGAAATAGTCACCAGAGTCATTGGGAGGGTAGAGAAAGGGCAGCAAACCATAGAACAGTTGGAAGAACAAGCCCAGATTCTTACAAGTTTCATCAAATCTCTTTTGTCCAAGGACAAAGTTTTGGACCCTACCCCATTGACTACTCTTCCACCACCTGTAATTTTGAGCCAAGATGAAGTACAAGTATCAAAGATATGCACAAGTATTCCATCTATGGCAGAGCTATGGAGGCCATGGTGGATGATATGCTTGTTGCAGGATTGAACTTCATTGATGAAGCTTTCAAACTCCACGGGAAGGTGAACAACTTGCAACAGAAGCTCTCCTCCACTATTGGGAGCATTGATAAAGAACTTAAACTTTGGAGTAGTTGCATAGTAGACCTCCGCCTCATGGGACAAATAGATGAAAACATTTTATTGGCAAGTAAGGTCTTTGAAGATACAAAGGATAATTTTTCAAATTCCTGGGTCTACAACGTGGAATGGAAGATCAAGGTCCTGGAGGAGGCTTTGGGAGAATTAAGGAATAGCTGGCAGAAGGGTGAGGCCTTCAAAACACTAGTTATATCTGCCTTTAAAGATATACATTGCCATCTTCATGATGAGACTTCTGGTGTGCCTCTCACTTTACAAGAAATCAAAGCTCAATTCAGAGCTTTTGTCAAAGGGGATCTATTCAAGGAAAGCTCCATTTCTAAGGAAAAAATGAAGGAGATCTGTTCTCTTCAATCTGCCATAGAAGAAGCCAATAAAGATTATCATACTCATGTCGAGTTCGATAAGGAAATGGAGAAGTGCCTCAGATTTTGGACTCAGTCTACCGCCAACACATCAGTCCCACGTGGCAGAGACATAGCCGAGGCATTGAAGAGATTCAGACAATGGATCCTTAAATCAGTGGGTCCCTCCCAATCTTGAACACTTGTCTTCTTCTCCTGATTCTTCTCCTTCTTCTCTTCTTCATCATGAATTTATTGTATTTAGTTGGGGTATTGCGATTTGCAACCCTTTAACTAATCATTAGTTAAAAGAAGTAGTTACCGGGAGTAACTAATTTGTAAACTATATAATGGCCTCTCCTCGCCATTTTGAAGGAGAGGAAGAACTTGGCTTATTTCTGAAAGTGTAAATAAATCTTAAAGAAATCAATACAAAAGGATTTTTCATTCTTTGTCTATCTGGTTTCCTTTATTCCTAAGCTATTCATTTAATCTTGTTAGATCATTTGTCTGTATTATGCTGAGAAGCTTTGTATTCTTGCAGATGTTATTTACAGAACTTTGTGTCTTTTCAAATTTCATCTTATTAATGTGATACAAATGATCTTATTCCAATTCGCTATACCCTCGCATGCATAAGGAATTACTCTATCATCTATAATTCTGAATGGTGCCTTTCTGCTCGTTCTCGCATTTTCATTCCTCAGTCCTTTTGTGATTGATGATCCTTATAGAAAACACTTTCATAATATCCAAGTTCCACAAGAAAATCATGCTTTGTATATGTGTAAATAGGTTCATTTCTGAATAAGGGAACCTCTCCCATTAAAGAGGAGGGACTTCTTGTCCCTTGACTATTGCTCTTCTTGAAGTCCTTTTTGATGACCAATAGTTTTTGGCGACTCCGCTGGGGAATCATATTCCAGTTCTATAATCATTTATTGATCATCTTTTGATCTGGCAACTCCACATTTTACTCGAGGGAGAAGGGCCCTTGGTATTGAATATTCTCAGTTTCAACTTTTGGAACAGCAGGGTTTTCCTCTCCCTTCAACAAGGAGAAATAGAAAGGCTCATTCAACAAGCACTCCACCTGTCCAAGATAGAATCCCTACGGGTGGTATTCCTTCAGAGAAAATCAGTCCTAATCTTTGAGCTTTGATTCTTGTTGGTGTTTCAATTCCTCTTCAAGCCATTTTTCCTAGAATGGTGGTACCATTGCCTTGGGGCCATCATGTTGGGCCTCTTGCCCTTCCTCAGCCTTTGCATGAGTTACCCAGAGGTAACCGGAAGAACTTTCCTAAATTCAAAGGCGATAGTAAAGTACATCCTGATGAACACATTGCAACCTTCATAGTTGCATGTGAAGTTCTGGGAGTTGAACATGAAGACGTCTCCGTAAGACTTTTTTTGAGACTTTACAAGATAATGTTGCTGATTGGTTCTATCACCTTCCGGCCGGAGCTATCACTAGCTGGAACACAATGAGAACTAGGTTTGAAAACCGTTTCAAACCGTGGAAGACGTGCATGCTTTGCTAGCCCAAATTTCTCAAATAAAGAAGGAATC
This sequence comes from Taxus wallichiana var. yunnanensis, assembly GCA_018340775.1. Lineage (NCBI taxonomy): Eukaryota > Viridiplantae > Streptophyta > Pinopsida > Cupressales > Taxaceae > Taxus > Taxus wallichiana. The sequence continues at coordinate 382,341,437 of CM031233.1, read as the reverse complement.
ACAAGAGCCCATGAGATAATTTGTGGCTTGATTCAACAGGTTGATTAACAAAATTCCACCAAATACTCAACCTATAGATCAAATTCAAAAATGCTTCTTCCTAAACACCCAATTGCCTGAAGTTAGTTATGCACTGAGAAGGGCTAATCTCGCAACATTGGCCGAGGATCAAACTCTTGTTGTTAGTGTTGAAGATGATTTAATCATGTCAGGGAAGTTGAGGAGAGACCCTTCTAAATCTAAGTCTGCTTCTTCCTCCTCTTCCACTCCTAGACCTAATACTGATCCATTGGTACAAAAACTTGCAAATGATCTCATCACCATTAAGAAACAATTGGCTCAACATACTCCCTATGCAGACATTCCAAGGAGGAATTTTCAGCCCAGAAATCATTTGCCTGCTTCTCAAACAAGGCTAGCGCTTGAAGGACCTCCTATTAAAGTTCTTGTCAATGCAACCTGTGAAGTTGAGGAACCAGAGGATGAGGAGGTTAATGAAGATTGTGAGGAATTTGTTGAAGAGGTTGATGATGAAACAGATGAACTTGAGGGATCTCGAGTTAATTTCTTCACCACTGAAGGCATTGATGAAGGGGATGATTATGACGAAGTAGTAGCAGACATGAATAGTGAATCATACGTTGTCATGACTCGAGAGCAGACAAATCAGAGGGAGAAAGTGATGCAGCCCACCAAGAAATCTAAGGAGCAGCCGACAACTATCCCTGTAATTACAAAAAGAGGATCTCCGATCCCCATTTCATCTACACCAAAGGTGAGTCCTATCAATTCTGCTACTAAAGTTACTTCTTTTTCCCCTAAAATTGATAAAACTAGGATCTCAAGTGATGATAACCCGTCCACTTCTGGGTCTTTCGATATTATTGATCACTTAAAAAAGACTAAGGTTCAAATCTCAGAGGCTGAATATTATCAAACTCATCCCAAGGCTTTTTCTAAAATGATTCACTTTGTCAATTCCCATTCTAAAACTACCTCTAAAGGCCTTTTACCCACTCCTTCTGCACCACAACCTAATCTGGTAGCTGCTGTCACCTCACCCAATGACAAAATCAAACCATTTTATGTAACACTCCTTATAGCTGGCCATAGGCTCAGTAATTATGTCATAGACTTAGGAGCATCAGACAATGTAATGCCTGCCAAAGTATCTCACACCTTAGGCTTGACTCTCACATGCACTTACGGATCTTGTTATTCCATGGAGAGTAAGGAAGTTCCCTTGGTCGGAAGAATTAAGGATGCACAAGTGGCTTTTGCTACTTTTCCTGAGAAGAAAGTTTTGGCTACTATCTTAGTAGCAGATATTCCTCCTTCATACGGGATGTTGCTAAGCAGGAACTTCTGTAAGGATGTGGGTGGAGAAATTCAAATGGATTGGTCACATGCCCTCATACCTGTTAATGGGCAAATGAAGAAGCACTGCCTGAGAAGCAGTTTGAGTATATTGTACAAAAAACTGATGATCCCAAAGCACAAATACTCTATGAGGATATGGGGCATGGCAACTACATGATTATGTCTCCAGAAGAAATCCAACTCCCCAAAGTCTCACCTAAAGATCCTAATGATGTTTGGATATTAGAGTTTGATGGAAGTTGTTCTTCAGCTGGTTCTGGAGCTGGTGTCATATTGGTGTCTCCTGAAGGAAGCATTCATCCTTTCTCATTCAAGTTACAATTTGAAAATACCAATAATACAACGAGAGTATGAAGCTCTCATTCTTGGACTCCAGGTGGCAAAAGAATAGGGTGTGAAGAATCTTCTAGCTCGTGGGGATGCGGAATTGATTGTCAAGCAAGTTAGAAACCTCTTCCAGGTAAAGAATGGAAGGTTGAAACATTACAGGAATCAGGTTTGGGACTCCATTGAATTTCTTGATGCCTTCTCCATCGAAGCAGTGCCTAGGGAGAAGAATACCAGGGCTGATTCTCTAGCAGTCTCAGGGTCATTGCTTATTCCTCATCCTGACTTTTCTCAAGATAAGTTCACCATTGAAATGATTCATAGACCCAGTGTACCTGATAATACAAGTAACTGGAAAGTTTTCAATAACGATCAACACTTGCTTTCTTTCTTAGAACTCAAGGATAATTTTGAACAGTTGTACTTTTAAGGAAGCTATAATTTACCACGTGAAAGTGTGCCCTTTAATGAAGAAGCCACTCAAGAAGAAGAAGTGGATCAGGATGGATGTATCAAACTCAAAGGAAACAAGATTCCAAAAGGATTGGTGAGTTTAGAAAAACTGTTTGACAAACACGACAGGTATGTAAAGTTTAGAGCTTCTACTGGACCCCAACAATCAGCCGAATATGACAAAATCAATATTGGGAGTTCTACTGATCCTAAACTCGTGAACATTGGAAAATGTTGCACCTCAGAAGAAAAGAAGAAGGTAATGAGTCTTTTGAAAAATTATAAGGATGTTCTTGCTTATTCCTATGAAGATTTAAAAGCTTTCCAACCAAAGGAGATGCAGCATTTTATCCCTCTTAAACCTGGGATTAAGCCTTTTAAACAGAAGCAGAGGCAATATAATCCTAAAATAGTTGACACCATTTTTCAAGAAATACAGAAGTTATTGAAAGCCAAAATCATTTTTCCTATCCATCATTCAACATGGATTGCCAATATTGTGCCCGTTAGAAAGAAAAATGGTGAGATTCGTATCTATGTTGACTTCAGGAATATAAATCAAGCTTCCTTGAAAGATAATTATCCCTTACCTATGATGGATCAGGTCTTGCAAGTAGTAACGGATCTGAAATGTTGTCTATGCTTGATGGATTCTCAGGATATAACCAGGTAGAAGTTAATACCACAGACCAACACAAAATGGCTTTCACTACCCCTTGGGGTACCTTTGCTTACAAAAGGATGCCTTTTGGGCTCATCAATGCCGGTGCCACTTTTCAGAGGGCTATGGATTTGGCCTTTGGAAGTTTGAAAGGAAAGTGTATCGTCGTATACCTTGATGACTTGACTGTATTTTCTAAAACAAGGGCGGATCATTTCCAGCATCTAGAGACAGTTCTGCTAAGATGTAGAGAACATGGGATCTCTTTGAATCCTAAGAAATCTGTTTTTTGTGTCACGGAGGGGAAATTATTGGGGCACGTTGTCTCCAAAGATGGTATAAAAATCGATCCTGAGCGAGTTCAAGCTATTCAGCAAATTCCTCTTCCAACCAGCAAAAAGGGAGTGCACTCTTTCTTTGGTAAGATCAACTTTTTGAGAAGGTTCATCCCTAATTTTACAGAGCTAACTTTGAATATCTCCCAAATGATGAAAGGAAAACAAACGTTTGGTTGGTCTCCTAAAGGGAAAGAAGCCTTTGAAGGTATTAAAAGGGCCATTGCTAAAACTCCTGTTTTAGCATGTCCAGATTTCAGCAAAGATTTCATTATCTATTGCTACGCCACGGATAACACCTTGGCTGCTGTTTTGACTCAGGAAGATTCTAATGAGCACAAACTCCCAATTGCATTTATGAGCTATATTCTAAAAAATCATGAGTTAAAATACACCATAATGGAAAAACATGCTTTTGCAATGGTTAAAGCTGTCAAGCAGTTTCATTTTTACATTCTTAACTCTCACTCCACGGTGTTGGTACCGGATACAACTATCAAGTCAATTCTCACACAGCAGGAATTTGGATCCAAGAGAGGGAACTGGGTGGCCAAGGTTCAAGAATATGATATTGACATCAAACCAACCAAGCTCATCCGTGGAAAAGGCCTGTGTGAACTCATCACTGAAGGAGCTAGACATGAGTTACTGGAGGATAAAGTTGGTCTTCCTACCATTCTGTTTCTTAGCTCAGTTGATGAATGGTATGCTGATATCGCTCACTTTCTCACCTATGGAGAATGCTCCTCTCATTTGACTGCCAAAGAGAAGAGAGCCGTTAAACTAAGGTCAACCCAATATGTGTTGTGGGAAAACGCCTTGTTTAAACGTGGGTTAGATGGAAGGTTTTTGAAATGTGTGGACAAGGAGCAGCAGAAGAAGCTACTCTCAGCTTTTCATGATCAGGCATGTGGAGGGCATTACTCATCAACTATCACTACTCATAAAATACTTCGTGGAGGATATTACTGGCCTACCTTGTTCAAGGATGCATCAAAATGGGTTGATAAATGTGAGGCTTGTCAGACTTTCGTGGGTAGACCCAAATTGGCCTCCTTGCCCCTTAAACCAGTTGTGATCGAAGAACCTTTTCAGTAATGGGGTTTAGATTTCATTGGAACACTTAATCCCTCTTCTAGTGCTGGTCATACCCACATATTAACTGCCATAGATTATTTCACCAAATGGGTAGAATCCATTCCAGTAAAGAGTACTACTTCAGAAGTAGTATGCAGTTTTATCAAAGAAAACATCTTGATAAGGTATGGTGTGCCAAACAAGATCGTGACAGATAATGCTTCAAACTTTTCTTCAACTGAGATGATGGATTTTTGCTATGGATATGGCATCTCCCTAGCTCACTCCTCAGATTACTATCCTCAGGGAAATGGACAAGCAGAATCAACAAATAAAAATCTGGTGGCCATAATAAGGAAATTAGTCAATGAATCCCAACGGAACTGGCACAAGAAACTCTATGATGCTCTTTGGGTAGATAGGATCACACCTAAGAGAGCCATTGGGATGTCTCCTTTTCAGGTAGTATATGGAGTGGAGGCCCAATTGCCAGTTACAGTGGAGCTTCCAGCTCTGCATTTAATGAAGGCCATTGAAGATACCAGTTTCAATGATTCTTTGGATAAGAGAATCATGTATCTTCACAAATTGAATGAGGACAGATTGGAAGTTGCTGATAGGATATCTGCTCACCAACAGAAAGTAAAAGTCTTATTTGATAAGAAAGCCAGGTTCAGGGATTTCAAAATTGGAGACATTGTTTTGTTGTGGGATAAAAGGCATGAACCTCATGGCAGCCATGGCAAGTTTGATTCCCTTTGGCTCGGACCTTTCAAGATCAGACACTTCGCTGGTAAGAATTCTTTTTACCTTGATTATATGGATGGTTCTTCTCTCCCACTTCCTTATAGTGGGTAGTACCTGAAACTGTTTAAGTCGTAGGTGATTAGGGAGTCCTGTGTATATTCTGTATAGTGTGTGTCCTCCTTTCCTTCCCTTGTTTTTGTGTGTTGTTTGTAGTGTTGTCTTCTGTATTGGTTTGCTTTTTGTTTCCATGGCCCAATGGATAAGGTACTGGTCTACTTCCCCGAGTTTGTCTAAATTCTTGCCTTGTCTCATTCTTTGAATTTATGCCAAGTCATCCCCAGAAGGAGCCAACTGTTGTCCACTCAAAATTCCCCTACTTTTAAGAAGTTGAAAATTAAAATTTTGAGGTTAAGTGTCTTTTCTGTTGTCCTGATAATGTGAAAAGTCAAGAAATTGGGAAAATCTATGTTTTTTGGGTCATTTTGTGTGTTTTTCGGGCCTATCAGACATTTTTGTCCCGCATGTCCCAGGTTCATTTGGGCTCTTTGTTCCCGATCGGCCGGTTTACCTGAAGTCCGTTCTTTTCGGGCCATCAAAACTTTTGTCCCACATGTCCCAAGTTCACCCGGACCCGTTGTTCCCTTTTCGTCCGATTCGGTCGATTCACGTATTCCATGTACTTTCGTCCCACATGTCCCAAAAGCATTTGTGTGTCTTTTCCCCGCATCGCCGAATCGTCCGAACCGCATACTTTGCGCTTTCGCATCCCTCGTGTCCCAAATGAACCAAGTGCCATTCATGCTAATTTTTCCTGCTCTACGCGAATATCTTGCTTTTCAATTTGGTAGATATGTATTTAATTCGCATTTATTGCCTTTCTCTCTCCTAAATGGCTATATAATGAACTACCCCCTATGCGTTTTTACACACTGCTTTCATGTTATCTATTGCTCGAACCCTTGCAACCAAAATTTCTGCACGCGTATCCATTTCCCTTGCGATTGCATCCCAAGTCTAGCTTGCAGCTTTACTCTCTCGAGTTACTATCAACATGAAGATCAAATTCCAGGGCGAAACAAGTTTCACCACTCTGGTCTGTCATTCCCGATATCGGGATAGTGAAGTTCGTCACCTTGATTTTGGGGATTTTGGGCAAGGATGATAAATGCAAACCCTTCACTATGGTGCAGATGATTCATGACAGTGGCTTGGCGTTCGCCGGGTGGCTTCCCGATTTCAAGATACATGTGCGACACTTTGCCAAGCTTGCGAGCTCATTTCATCCCGACTCAAGCAAACTAATGAACGTGCATGGAGAACTCATTGCCAAGTTAGATGCCACGACCATTAGCACTACCCTAAGGATTCCAAAAATGGACAATGCTATAGTTATCTCCCAAAATCAAGCACAGGCCCTTTTCGATCAAGACAGTGATAACTATAAGGTGCGGGTGGAAAAGTCCTGGCTAAAAAACCATAAGAAGGGGGCATCTCATCTGTCCAAGACTCTTTTCCATGTGGATTTCAATGAAGAATTGTCATATTTTATAATCCTACTGGCTCGGGTCATGGGTTTACCCTCTACAAATGAGTTCCATTTCTGGATGTGCCCGCTTATCAATATGGTGTGTGAGGGAACTCAGAATATCAACTGGGAAGAGATCATTAGTATGAACCTAGTAGAGCAACTATTAAATGTGTAACAAACTAATAAATTTTATATGACTTCATACCTAATGTATACTCTGGCAGCATCGAGGCAATGGTTTGGTTTCTCATACATCGATGCTCATAAGGATGACCCCATGTATGCCTACTTCCTGCAGCTTCACCCCCAGAAACCAAATCATAATTTCCGAAGGGTGAATGACACTTTCACCATGTACATGGTCGAAATTTCTACTAGAGAGCGACACTGCAAGGAGATTTTCTGATGAATCTATGAATCTTATATCACACTACGGTGCCTACTTTATTCAAATCAGAAAATTTTCCTATATCAGGCTTGCCAGCTATGAAAGCACTCCCCTCAAGCTTCCTATGTTCTGTAATGACAAAATGGCCTTGGTAGAAGTATGCGAGGCAATTGGAAAAATTTCATAGAACCTGCGGGGATAAGAAAATTACTGGTTTGCATTTCCCCATCTCTTTGGGAAACTAGACCAGTGAAACAGCCCTCAGACGCCCAAAATATAGAAAGAGCCCTAGCTCCCATTACGGTCCACTTCTTCAAGCCAAGAACTTGTTTTGACTTGAAGAATTTTATTGAAGTAGAACATCAAGATCACCTATCATCATAGGGAAAACACAGAGGACTATTGGGCTCATTGATGATTTTGAAGGAAGAAGGAGGCATTATGGCAGGTTTTCACTAAAATCGATTCAGAACTCAATTTGTACCAAGTTCCTAAAGGGCTTCAAGATGATAATTCTGACTGTACTCATATGAGTATGATAATGTGGTCAAACACACTCCCTTGGAGGACTTGGATTGGTTCAAGAAGGAGAAGGATGATTTGGTTGAAATCCTGGCTCCAGTCTTAGTTAGGACCAAGATCTGGTTTGATAGAAAAGTCCATGAGCTTAGGAGGCACTCAGGGGAATCCTCCTCCAAGGATGCTTCAACACCAAGGAGGAAGCATCGACACCCAGATCAGAAGCACCTGTGCAAACCCCTCCTACCTCGTTAACTCAAGGACCTGTAGTCTCTACTCCTTCCTCATCTACCTAGGTGTATCAGAAGAAATTCAAAGAAGTTAAGAAGGAGCCTCATGGAAAAGACCCCTGTGAGGAAGCATGCAGATTGCCTTCGGGACCGAGAACATTATTGTTCTCAATGAAAGTGAAGAGAGTGAAGTGCCACTCTTGCAAGTGCCCTGAAGTTCTAATGGATAAAGAAGTCTAGAGCACCGAACTTCCAAGCACTATTGACTCCTTTTCACCAGAGCCCCAAGCGCTCCACTCATATCTCAACTCGAGGCAACAACAAGCAGTACAAACCTTGGGCGCTATGATTTCTCTATCTCTTGGTCCTCTTGCCCCACCTCGCTTCTTCCTCCTCCTCTTTCGCATGGGTGCAACCTTTTGTCAACAGTAGGAAGAGAAAGTCTTCCTCCCAGATCTCAGGACCAAATTTTGATGTTGTGGCGGCCTTGTTAGGCACTACTCCTCCTTCTCGTGCCAAAAATCAAGAACTACCTCCGTGATAGTGTCGACGCTCGTAGCCGGAAATTCCGGAGATAGCCAAGCCTAAGGTAGACAAGCCAGAACAAGATTTACAAGCATCTGATCTTGAGTTCTCAAGAATTCCCATGGGAGAATCTACCCCTGAAGGTGAGATCCACAATATTTAGGAAACAGTCACCAGAGTCATTGGGAGGGTAGAGAAAGGGCAGCAAACCATAGAATAGTTGGAAGAACAAGCCCGATTCTTACAAGTTTCATCAAATCTCTTTTGTCCAAGGACAAAGTTTTGGACCCTACCCTATTGAATACTCTTCCACCACCTGTAATTTTGAGCCAAGATGAAGTACAGAGTATTAAAGATATGCACAAGTATTCCATCTATGGCAGAGCTATGGAGGCCATGGTGGATGATATGCTTGTTGCAGGATTGAACTTCATTGATGAAGCTTTCAAACTCCATGGGAAGGTGAACAACTTGCAACAGAAGCTCTCCTCCACTATTGGGAGCATTGATAAAGAACTTAAACTTTGGAGCAGTTGCATAGTAGACCTCTGCCTCATGGGACAAACAGATGAAAACATTTTATTGGCAAGCAAGGTCTTTGAAGATACAAAGGATAATTTGTCAAAGTCCTGGGTCTACAGCGTGGAATGGAAGATCAAGGTCCTGGAGGAGGCTTTGGGAGAATTAAGGAATAGCTGGCAGAAGGGTGAGGCCTTCAAAACACTAGTTATATCTTGCCTTTAAAGATATACATTGCCATCTTCATGATGAGACTTCTGGTGTGCCTCTCACTTTACAAGAAATCAAAGCTCAATTCATAGATTTTGTCAAAGGGGATCTATTCAAGGAAAGCTCCATTTCTAAGGAAAAAATGAAGGAGATCTGTTCTCTTCAATCTACCATAGAAGAAGCCAATAAAGATTATCATACTCATGTCGAGTTCGATAAGGAAATGGAGAAGTGCCTCGATTTTGGACTCAATCTACCGCCAACACATTAGTCCCACATAGCAGAGACATAGCCGAGGCATTGAAGAGATTCAAACAATGGATCCTTAAATCGGTGGCTCCCTCCCAATCTTGAACACTTTTCTTCTCTTGATTCTTCTCCTTCTTCTCTTCTTCATCATGAATTTATTGTATTTAGTTGGGGTATTGCGATTTGCATCCCTTTAACTAATCATTAATTAAAAGAAGTTGTTACTGGAGTAACTAATTTGTAAACTATATAATGGCCTCTCCTTGCCCTTTTGAAGGAGAGGAAGAACTTGGCTTATTTCTGAAAGTATAAATAAATCTTAAAGAAATCAATACGTAAGGATTTTTCATTCTTTGTCTATCCTGGTTTCCTTTATTCCTAAGCTATTCATTTAATCTTGTTAGATCATTTGTCTCAGTATTATCTTTGAGAAGCTTTGTATTCTTGCGCAGATGTTATTTACGAACTTTGTGTCTTTCAAATTTCATCTTATTAATGTGATATAAATGATCTTATTCTAATTCGATATACCCTCGCATGCATAAGGAATTACTCTATCATCTATAATTCTAAATGGTGCCTTTTTGCTCGTTCTCACATTTTCATTCCTCAGTCCTTTTGTGATTGATGATCCTTATAGAAAACACTTTCATAATATCCAAGTTCCACAAGAAAATCATGCTTTGTATATGTGTAAATAGGTTCGTTTCTGAATAAGGGAACCTCTCCCATTAAAGAGGAGGGACTTCTTGTCCCTTGACTATTGCTCTTCTTGAAGTCCTTTTTGATGACCAACAAAGGTGATGAAGAAAAATATTGATAAAAGAAAGTATTGTACATTTGAGAGGTGTGGAAGATTGTAAATATTCATTGTATATCTTGTCAAAGATTTGGATAATAGATTGGCTTGTTTCTTGGTGGACGTAGCCCACACTGGGTGAACCATGTTAAATCTGGTGTTGATTTATGTCTCTTGTTTTTTATATTTCTTCTAGTAGAATATCCACTTTTATTTGTATGTATGCTTAGATCTGATATATTATCTATACAATCGGTGTGCTAACCCCAACAACTAGTATCAAATCTTTCTTTGAGGTTTTGTGTGTTGACATTTACTCACACATGGATTTCTAATTGAGTGGGAGCTATAGCAATGGTAGAAAAAAACAAATACAAGGTAGAGAAATTTGACAACCGAAATTATCAATTATGGAAGATGCAAATTGAGGATTATCTGTATCAAAGAGATTTTTATTTACCGTTGGATGATAAGTCTAGACCTACAAAGATGACTGATGAAGAATGGAAGATTCTTGGCAAATGCTTTGGGATCTATAAGATTGAGCACTGAAACATTTGTGGCTTCCAATATTATAGAAGTGGCTTCTACAAGATCAGATTAATGAAATCTCTTGCTAATTTATATGAAAAACGTAATGCTTCAAATAAAGTTTATTTGATGAAGAAACTATTTAATTCTAAGATGCATGAAGGTGGGTCTCGCATCTAGTCATTTGAATGATTTTTATCTATTGTAAATTAGTTAAAATCGATTGCTATACCATTTGATGATGAAGTAAAAGTACTTTTATTCTTATGTTATTTTCCTGATAGTTGGGATAACTTGGTAATGGTTGTTAGTAATATAAAGCATCTACTAATAATATTTTGAAGTTTGATGATGTGGTTAGTATAATCTTGAATGAATAAATTCATAGGAAAAGTACAAAGGAATCGTCATCTATAAATTATTTGAATGTAGAAAGAAAGGGTAGAAAGAAGCAAAGATCAAAGAGTATGAGTAATGGGAAATCAAAGTCAAGGGATAGTAGATCTAAATCTAGAAGTAAGGGAATTACTTGTTAGAAATTTGGAAAGAAAGGACATACAAAGAAATATTGTTGGTCAAAGGATAAAGAGAACCAACAACTAGAAAAAGGTAAAGAATAAAATCTTGTTGCATCAAAGGTAATGCAAGATGCTCTTATTCTTTATTTAGATAATAGAATTGAATCATGGGTTTTAGATTCAAGAGTTTCTTTCCATGCAACCCCTAATAAGGGTTATTTTAGAAATTATGTCTAGGGAAATTTTGGGCATGTTTATTTGGGTGATGATGAACCTTGTAGTATTACTGGTAAAGGGGAAGTTCATCTAAAATTACAGAATGGAAATACATGGGTATTAAAAGATGTGAGGCATGTGCCAAGCCTCAGGAGGAATCTTATTTCTGCAGGGCAACTAGGTGAATCTAGTTACATGGTTACTTTTACAGGAGACTCTTGGAAAGTCACCAAGGGTGATTTTGTTGTGGTAAGAGGTAAGAAGGTAGGAATGTTATATTTATCTACCTGTATTATTAATTCCTTTTCTGCATTATCTACTTCAGATTCGATGCATGTATGTGGCATAATCGGTCAATCATATAAGTCAAAAAGGAATGCAGATCTTAAAGGATAAGGGTAAGTTATTAGATTTGAAAGATTTAGATCTTGATTTCTGTGAGCATTGTATCTTTGGAAAGCAAAAGAGAGTGAGATTTCTCAAAGTTGGGGAAACTAAGAAGGAACAGAAATTGGAGCTTGTACACTCAGATGTGTGGGGACCAACTTAGGTAGCTTCTCATAGAGGATCTCAGTATTATGTTACTTTCATTGATGATGCTACAAGAAAGGTATGGGTTTATTGTATTAAACGTAAATCTGATGTTTTTGAGACTTTTAAAATATGGAAAGCCCTTATTGAGAATGAATCAAATTCTAAGTTAAAGTGCCTTAGATCTAACAATGGTGGTGAATATTGTAGCAAGGCTTTCAATGATTATTGTTTAGTGAATGGGATACATAGAGAAATAATGGTTCCAAGAACACCACATGAGAATGGTGTTGCAGAAAGAATGAACAAGAAAATCATGGAATGTGTTAGAAGTATGAGGATACATTCTAGATTTCCCTTGCATTTTTGGGAAGAAGCAGTTGATACAGTGGTTTATTTGATTAATCGTGGGCCTTCAAGTTCACTAAATGGAGGAATACCGAAGAAGCTTGGACTAGAAAAGAGGTAGATATTTCTTTTCTTAATTTTTTTGGTTCAGAAGCTTTTGTGCATGTTGATAAGGAAAATAGGAAAAAGTTGGATGCAAAATCCAAGACGTGCACTTTCATTGGTTATGGATCTGGTGATTTCAATTTTTCATTTTTGGGATTTAGATAATTCTAAAATTATTAGGAGTCATGATGTTGAATGGAATGAAAAGATAATGTACAAGGATCAAATTTTGGTACCCAAGGATGAATCGGTTGAGAATTTTGTGAATGAAAATGAACTCTCAGATTTAAAAGAATTACCAATAGGGTTACATAGTAACCAGTTTTAGTTGACCCCTTACCAGCACCAGTCAGATGAATCAGTATCGGTTACAAACTATCCAAACTGGCATCGGTTAGAAAACCGACATCGGTTAGAGGTGATCAGCATCGGTCACTGTCAGATTTGGATAGGAATGTCCAGGAGGTCCAAATTGAGCCTCTAGTACCCCAAAACTCCTATGAGAAGGTCACAAAGGGTAAGTAAACTTCCATAAATATTTACACCTTCTCTATTTTATTTATTATTGATTGATAATGGTGAACCAGAGAGCTTTGAAGAAGTAAAGCAAGATAATACTCACGTTCAGTGGGAGCATGGCATAGATGAGGAGATGGACTCCTTGTAACATAACAAAACTTGGGATTTGGTTAAGTTTCTAGTAGGTAAGAGAACATTTCGAACAAGTGGGTTTACGAGATTAAGTAAGAAGATGGTAGACAGAAAAGGTACAAGGCAAGGCTTTTAGTAAAGGGATTTACATAGAAAGTAGGTATTGAATTTGGTGAAATATTTTCTCTTGTTGTTAAGATGACTTTTGTTTGTATTGTATTGAGTTTAGTTGTAGTAGAATATTTACATTTAGAGTAACTAGATGTGAATATGGCTTTCCTTCATGGTGATTTAGATGAAGATATTTATATGCAGCAGTTGCTTGGGTATGAAGTCAAGGGTAAGGAGAAACTAGTGTGCAGGTTGAAAAAGAGCCTATATGGGCTCAAGAAATCTCCAAGGAAATGGTGCATGAGGTTTGATAGTTTTATGCATGAGCATGGTTACTTGAGATGTGAATCTGACCATCTTGTTTATTTCAAGAATCCATAAAATGGGAGTTATATTATTTTGTTACTGTATGTGGATGATATGCTTATTATAGGATATAGTATGTAGGACATTTGTGAGCTTAAGAGAAATCTAGATCACACCTTTTCTATGAAGGATTTAGGAGCTACAAAAATAATCCTTGGCATGCAAATACATAGAGATAAGAAAAACAAGAAATTTTATTTGTCTCGGAGGGATTATATCTACAAGGTGTTAGAAATTTTCAACATGCGAGAATGCAAAACCATTAGTACACCTATGGTTGGACACTTCAAATTGAGAAAAGATCAATGTCCTTCATCACATGAGGAGGTCAAATACATGACAGAGTGTCATATGCTTCATCACTTAGAAGTCTCATGTACGCTATGGTTTGTACCAGGACCATACATTGCACATGAAGTGTAAGTTGTGAGTAGATATGTGGCTAATCTTGGTAAAGAGCATTGGAAAGTAGTCCAATGGATACTTAGGTATTTGAAAGGGACATCTAACTTGAAGGTATGCTATGGAGGTTTGGATATTTCATTACGTGTCTATGTTGATTTGGATATGGTGAAGATCTAGATGGTGGGAGGAGAACTACTAGATATATTTTCATAGTAGGTGGAATGGCAAAGTTAATGGATTTCAAGATTACGAAGGTTGTGGCTTTGTCTACTACATAGGTAGATTATGTTGTAGCTATAGAGGCTAGCAAGGATATGATAAGGATGAGTAGGTTCATGGAAGAGTTGGGAAAGGAGAAAGGTTATTGTAAACTATTCAGTGACATTCAGAGTGTAATTCATTTGGAAAAGAACTTAGTGTTTCATTTGAGAACGAAACACATTTAGTTGAGGTATCACTTCATACAGAAGGTATTGGATAATGGACAGTTGAATCTGGAAAAGATTCATATGAGTAAGAACCTTGCGGATATGCTAGCGAAGCCATTAGCAAAGGAGAATTTGGATCTACACTCCACTTTTTTGGTCTCAAGTTTGATACTTGAAGAGGAAGAAACAAAGCTAAGGAAGAATCCAAGAATGATGATGTACAGGTATGGTGCACTAATTGATCTCCAAGTGGGATATTTTTGAGTTTTAGAGTTCAATTACTTCAGTTTAGCATGCAATGGAAACTTGTTGGAAAATACAGTAACCACCATCGGTTAGGGGGGAACCGGCATCGGTCACCCAAGATTGGCATCGGTCAGGTATGATTGACATCAGTGCAAGGGAGGAACCAGCAGTGGGTTAGGTCTAACCAGCATTGGTTACTGTGTGAGGATGTTTTAATTAACTCTCGGGAATTAGATCTATTTTTAGCATTAAAGTATTTCTATTGATTGTAATTACATGGCTAAGTGCCCTAAGTCTATAAACGACTATATAAGCATAAAATATAGGGTTTAGAAGTAAGATGATTAACAAGAATTAGAAAGAACTTCAAAAATTTGGTGAGAGAGAGAATTCTTGGTGATGAAGCAAAAGCTTGATAGAAATAATGTATTGTATATCTGAGAGGTGTGGAAGATTGTAAATTTTCATTGTATATCTTGACAAGGCTTTGGATAATAGATTGGCTTGTTTCTTGGTGGACATAGCCCACACTAGGTGAACCACATTAAATCTGGTGTTGATTTATGTATCTTGTTTTGTATATTTCTTCTGGTAGAATATCCACTTTTATTTACATGTATGCTTAGATCTGATATATTGTCTATACAACCGGTGTGCTAACCCCAACATGCCCTAGTAGTGTTTCGGTGATTTAAGGGATGAATTCTCAAATGTTAGACCAATTTCAGCAATCAAAATGACTCCATGCCTAATGGATCCCCCATGGTCTTTGTTCTTTTATATCTAGCAGAAGATCACCATGTAAATCACCAATTATTATCACTTTGTTTTTCCCCCGTAAAAGGGACAACTTAATAGGTCTGAGTGCTGGTGATTGATGGATGCAACTCTTTATGATTTATAAGGTAGCTTGTGAGTTGGTCTCCTTTGTGGCAAGCTAGTGAGCCATGGTGAAGGTCCAAGCTGATTGGTGGAAAAAGTGGCGGAAAAAGCCGACTATAGCATTTTATATGCCACCACCAATAAGCAAGTATGGATGCTACCATTCGATAGAATTTTATATGCTATCACTAGTAGTAAGATAGGAAATTCACAGAACGGAAAATGATTCAAAGGCTCGGTAGTATGTACGGATGTTACCATCTAGTAGAAAAATGGGGACCCAATAAGCAGACAAGATAGTTCCGGTAGTGCAGCTTAAAATGTTACCTATGGGGTAGCATTTTTGTGCTACCAAATTCGTTACACAAAGGCAATGATAGAGAGAATTCAGGTGACAACATGTGTGTCGAAGAGAATTCATATGGATGCTACTAGTCAACAATAGATTTTATACTACTAACCAACCGAGCGAGAAAAAAGGAGTTTCACGTCATGAAGAAAGGTGTCGGTAACGAGGAAAGCAAGTTATTGTCTAGTTACATTAATGCATTTGGCCAACACTAGAAATAATTATGCTACTGGTCGAGTAAAATATACATGCAACCATCTGAGTGCGAACGAACCAGGAATTAATGGGTGTGGTATAAGGTTTTTCAACTACTAGTTTAATGAGGTATGGCACCCATGACTTCCCATGCAAGAAAAGTACCAAATTTGTATGGCCTCTTATACCTTTTTAATGAAATCTTTCGGTGGGTGAGGAAATTTCCAGGATCTTCTTCTATGTATTGTAAAATTTGCCTCATTTTGAAGGGAGATATTCTGAATGTAAAGGAACTCTGTAAAAATGTTCCAGCGCTTTTATGAGTTGCAGCCTCGAATTTGGGCATTTCTTAAAGGATTTGTGTCTTGTTCTTATATTGTAATGGATTGTGCATCATTTTAAGCAATACAGTTGGTGTTTTGTGGCTTTTCTTTCCCTAGCTTGAGTTATATTGCATTCTTTTCCTTCTATTACACTTGTAAGTATATTATACATGTTGTGTCCTTTTGTAGGATCCAAATTCATTGTGCTCCACAAAATTGGAAGTTTTAATGTGTTTTTTGGACTATGGAACATCTTTCTTCCCTCTTCTACCTCATTTTCCTCCACTTTCACTCACTAAGGATATCTCCACCCCCCTTGTTCTTGGTGTTATCACCTCCCTTATTTTAAGACTTTCATTTTATACATCTCTCTCTCTTCCCTGGTCCCTTGGAATTTTAAGTTAGTGTTAGAATAGTTACATTTTTCCCTTCTAGGAGTAGTATTAGTATTAGGATAGGTAGAGGAACCAGACTTCTCTAGAGGTTTGTCTCAATTACAAGGGTCCCACACCTTAATATAGTCCCATGTTAGTCAAAATTAGGGTTTTGTAATGTGAAAATACTAGGTGCTACTTTTTGACATAATTGAACCCTTGAGTGAAGAGGATTTGAATAGGATATATGTGCGCATAGTTATGGATCTTGAAGTGCTTGATTCATCTAAGGAAGGTTTGTACAGTGGGATGAATCTTAGTCCATGAGTGATATAACCAGCATTTCTTGTGATAACTGGGTGTATGGAATGTATGAAATGGTTTAGTGAGAGATCAATAATATAATTACATCCATGATTAGGCCACATGTTGTTTAGTGTTTGAGGCATAGCCAGTACCTCGGTACACTGGTGAAGGAAACGCTGATTTATTTCTATGTGTCATGGAATCCCAGTAGGAGGATGAGGGTGACATAAGAAATATGATAGTTTATACCTTACATGGGACAAATGCGTCTTTGGTGGACTACACACAAAGATAACCTTTTGGAGTGGTGAGAGGTGAGAATCACTTTCTCTACTAGGTTTCTAAGAATAATGTACCTTCACAAATATGTGAATTCCATAGGAAGGATTCTTCTTTGCACCACATTCAGAAGTGTGAGAGAATCTAGACGGAGGGGCATGAGGGCTTACCTCCATCACTCTAGGTACATAATTTCTACGCTGCCTTAAGTAGTTATGCGCACACATGGTATGTTCATGTAAAGGTTACAAGAGTGATAGTTAATTGGCGGAGTTGACCTCGGTATGATTCAGACCTTTGATTATTTTTATACTAAACCTCCGATGAATGAAGAATTACAAATTGTGAAGTGCCTTACGATGGGGATAGTGAAAAAATTGGGAACTCTTATTAGTTATGTTTGGAGAGTTATATTTGGATGCGTTCTTTGAAGAAGAAAATATAGATGAGGAGCAACTTGGGTAAGCCAAGTGGGAAAAATAGAAGAGTAAACTGATTTACATAATTGATGATGAAAAAGTATAGAATCTGGAAGTTGATCAAATTATAGGTATGTGTGAGGTATTAGATAGTGCTGATGAGAAGGCGCACACTTATCATGGGCCTATGAAAATGGAGGACAACTTTGGAATAGATACAGAACCTAAGGAAGCCATTATTGGTGACTATTGGTCTAAATAAGAGGTGGAAAATATTATTGAGATGCGACACAACTTCCAAAGTACTTATGTCCACAAGGATATCATTAGTTAAAGGGATTATATCACTCTTTGGGTGAGATGAGGATCAAGTGAAGGAAGGTGCATGCCCATTTAGGAAGATGC
Source organism: Taxus wallichiana var. yunnanensis (assembly GCA_018340775.1). Taxonomy (NCBI): domain Eukaryota; kingdom Viridiplantae; phylum Streptophyta; class Pinopsida; order Cupressales; family Taxaceae; genus Taxus; species Taxus wallichiana. The sequence goes on along the minus strand of CM031233.1, from coordinate 382,323,502 downwards.
CTTACAAGATGAATCTTAATATGTGTGTCAAGGTAAAGGAAGAGATTGATAAGATGTTGAAATCTAGAATCATTGAGCCCAATGAGGAGTCGGCGTGGGTTAGCCCCATGGTAATAAGCATAAAGAAATATGGTAGGATAAGCATCTATGTGGATTACAAAGAGTTTAATTCTACTTGTGTCATAGACCCATTTCCTACTCTTTTACTAAAGAGATCTTGGAAGGTGTTACGAGGTATGAGATTGACTCTTTTACAAATGGATTCTCTAGTTATCATTAGGTGTAGATTGATAAAGAGAACTATGACAAGAAAAAATTTCCACCCGGTGGGAATTTTTGCATATATAGTTATGCCCTTTGGGTTGAATAATGCACCTATAGTATTTTTGTGCATTGTTGTACAAGCATTTAAAGACTTTATACACAATTTTTATAGGTTTATTTAGATGATTGGACTGTATATGGGCTGGTAAAAGATCACTATGAAAATTTGAGACTTGTGTTTGAGAGGTGCCGACAGTTGAGCATCTCTCTCAACATTAAGAAGTGTATCTTTATGACACCATTTGGAACATTGTTAGGACATATTAAATGTAAAGAAGGTTTGTTGGTAGATCCTGCTAAGGTTGCAATTATCTTGGGATTAGAAGAGACTGCCAATCAGAGTGAGGTGCATGGGTTTTGGGGCACACACGTTATTATAGGAATTTCTTTAAGGGATATGTTAAGATTTTCACGCCCTTAGAAGAATTCTTGAAAAGTATAGGAAAGTTCCATTGGAATGAGGTGTAACATCTAGAGTTTGAGACATTGAAGGAAAGACTTAATTTTGTGCCCATTATGTGCTTTCCTTCTTGGGACAAACTATTTTTTGTACATTTTGATGCCTCTTGTATCGCCATTGGTGTAATGTTAACATATCCTGGTGATGGGATTGTCAATCATCCTATCTATTTCATGAAAAGGAAGTTGACACCAGTTGAGTAGAATTATACAAGTATATAGTACAAAGCATTTTCCATGATTTACACATTGCACAAGTTTAGAAAATGCTTATTGGAAACTCCCTTTATATTTTATACATATTGGTTGACACTTAAGTACTTGGTTAATAATCCCATTTTGAAGGGGTGCATATGTCAATGGATTCTCTTGTTTCAAGAATTCGAATTTAATGTGGTGGTAAATTCGAGAAAGAGCAATTTCGGACCAGGTCATTTATCAATAAATAACTCAAGAAAGGATTTACAAAGCATTGATGACACAATGTTGGACTCCTAGTTTTTCAAATTGAGCAGGCGCCCTCGATTTAGAAGATATTGTTGTGTTTTTTCATACTGGTGTGACACCTAAAGGGATGAATATTTTAGAGAAGAAACAACTTGCCATATGCATCGTGCCTTACATGTTAATCAATGGAGATTTATTAAATTTATGTCATGGTGAGAATTTTCACCAAAGTGTACTTAAACATGAGTGTGAGGCTATAATGGAGGAATCTCATGGTCGGATTGCATGAGGACATTATGTGGTACATCCTACTATGTGCAATATTTTTTGTTAGACTTTGGTGGGAAACACTATGTAAGGATTGTAAAAATTATGCCAAATGTTAGATCATTTTCGGTGCCTTGGGAAACCTAGACATAAGAATGAAATGCCTTTGATAATGATAGTGAGTGGATAACCTTTTGATAAATGGTAAATCTAATTTTTCAGCCCTATTTCCCCACCTAGGCACGGAATGGATTGTGTTATATTATTACATGTACATATTATCGACCAAGTGGGTAGAAGCAACTCCTACAAAGGATTACACGGCAGCTACAATAGTGATTTTTATGGGAAAACATTATCGGTAGGTATGGGTGTTTGTTAAACTTGAGAAGTGATAGGGGCACAAACTTTTGAACGAGACTATCAAAATATTATTGGCAGATTTTATGGTGGTGCATCATACGACAACACCATATCACCGACAGGTCAATGGTACTATTGAGTCTTTCAACAAGATATTGGGACATACATTGACAAATATTTTTGATGTTGGAAGGAAAGATTGGGATGATAAATTCTCTATTATACTTTGGGCATACAAGACAACTTACAAAATATTGAACAAAGCCACACCCTTTCAGTTGGTGTTTAGCATGGAGGCTATTTTACTGGTGGAATTTATGTTACCCTCTAGGCATATTTCACGCATAATAGGATTGGATGATGAACAAGAAGTTGAAGAGAGTATAGATAAATTGATGCAATTGGATGAGAGGTTGTCATCTCACAATAAAGATAGAAGATAGAGAAGGCCAAGAAGAAGGCATGGCACAATAGGTGTATTAAGAATAAGAAATTTGAGGTTAAACAAAAAGGTTCTTCTTTATGACTCCAAGTTTACACACCACCCTGGGAAATTAAAGGTGCATTGGTTGGGACCATATGTAGTGACATATATACTTGATTTAGGAACTTGTTAGTTACAAATGATAGATGGCACTCGGTTGCCTAGTTATTTCAATGGGAGTAGATTGAAGCCCTACTAAAAAAAAAAAGTCTTCTTGGTGTTTTTAATAAGGAAGTATTTTTATTTTAGATTAGATTTCCCTTTAATACATTTTCTTTATATGTCTTTCCTTTCATCATTGTTATGCTTTGTTAATTTAGTTCATTGTTTGTATATAATAAGTGTACTTATGCACCCGTAGCTGATTATTATCTATTGAATTCGTGTGTAAAGGGACTCGCACATACTTTTAATGTGGGGTGGATTGAAAATAATAAGTTATTGGTGCTATGTTACGATTGGGGCATGCGGGAAAAGGAAACATGTTCTCAGATTGAAGGTATTGTTATCCAAAATGTGCCCCTGCTCATTTTTGTGGCTAACTCCTTGTGTTCTTACCTCTCTTGTGCCTCAGTCTCCATTTTTATTTTTAGGCACTCAAATCTTTCTAAAAATGGCACCATTGGATAGAGCTCTCTCTCAACTTTCCAGAAAGGTAAAGTTTTCCTCCTAACTCCTCATATTTTTCAAGTTATGGCTCGGTGGAGTTTTTGTGGGAAATTTTCCCTTAGGAGGCCCGCGGCCAATAGGAAGCCGCCACGTGTCCCAGGAAGTGGCGGGGAAAAGAGAAGAACTTAGAAAATTTTCCAAGTTTTGGTCAAAATTTTCAAAGGTAAAATTTTTGCCCGCGGCCCACGGACGAATCAGAATGTGCCACGTGTCAGAAGGGGAAGAAAGTTAAAAAAAAATTGCTAAGTGTTTGGCACAAGGTAAAATTTTGAAATTTGGCCCGCAGCGAATGGCGTGCTGCCACGTGTCCAAAGGAGATGGTGGGCATCGGGGAGAAGTTAGATTTTTTGGCTAAGTTTTTCCAAAATTTTCAAATAAAAAAATTGGCCCGCATGGCCCGCAGCGAATGGAATTGCGCCACGTGTCTTCACCATCGACCCAGCGGAGGAGAAAGGAAAATTTGGCTAAGTATTCGCCAAAAAAATCAAAAACGGAAGTTTCCCCATGGCCTCCATCAACAAATGAGACATCACCACATGTCCCAGGACGGCGGGGCATGGGGAAAATGGGAAATTTTCCCAAAGTGAAAAATGTCAAATTTTCAAAGGCAAATTGCGCCCCTCAGGCCCGAGCCAATAAAATAGTGCCACGTGTCCAAGTGGCAAAAATTTTAAGGAAGGGCCCGAAAGAAAAATTTCAAAGGATGAGCCCACAGCCAATCAGAGCCTGACATGTGTCATCCAAATGGTGGAGCGTGGGGATTTTTTGGAAAATTTTCCAAAATGCAAAAAGGGGTAAAATTCAAATTTTTTCCCCGCCATTCCATTTTTGGCCCTGTTTTTGCCCTAAATCTTCAAATGGCCATAACTTTCGATCCAGAGCTTGGATTTTCACGTTCTTTATATCAATGGAAAGTGAAATTATCTACAAGATTTCGTGGTCATTTTAGTATTTTGGTTCAGTTTGGAGAGATAAAATCAAAAAATGTCTCTGGCAGGTGGTAATTGCCAGAAATGACGTTTCAACAACCAATTTTAATGCAAAATGGGTCGCATTCTTCTTCAGCATGGCCAAAAATGTCAGGGCATGGGTTTGTAAGGACACCCATGCTATTTTAATGCATCTTCATTCAATGGGGAATGGCTCCCACATTTTTACACGTTTTCTCTCTCATGGGCTTGTCCCTTGACCGAAAAAAGCCAAATTTGGCTCATTTTTCAAAGGTGGAACATTTTTGTGTATTGCGAGCTCCCCTTTTTCACTTTAGAAGTGATTTTGGAAGTATCGACCTTCTTCATGATTGTAATAGGTTTCTTCCTCTTTAATGTTGCAAATGCAAGGATTTTGACAAAGGAAAATGACAATGCGGAGACTACGTGATCAATTTTCACCCTTTGTTTGTATTGTCTTGCTTCATTTCGGACCTCTAATTGCATCTTATCAACCTTTGTGTACGATGTTTCATGTTGCATTTCATGAAATTGTGTAAATTTCCATGAACAAGAAGTGTTCACCACTCCTTTGGTGTATCACCTATTAGTTTAGTTTCAATTTTTACACTTTCTCTCTGTCTCCTTGGAATTAGAGTAGGATTAGGATTCAAACCTCTGCAATTGTGCAAATAACAGATCTGATCAGAGGAGTTTGAGGAACCAGCCTCTAATCTGGAGATTCCTCTCTCATTTTACAAGTCCCACACTTGGAGAGAGGTTTCAATGTTGTGCAATCACACTAGATGCCTGAAACATCAACTTAGAAACCTGATTTGCATCTAGGGGTGCTGCTGATTTGCAACAATAGGTATTTAAGTAAATTTTCTCAAATTGAAGACCATGCGTAGATGGATGGGCGTGTAGTGTAACATGAGGTAGGCAAAGCAACATGGGAAATTACTTGATATGAAGCACATTGGATAGATATTTTGGTGCATGGAAGCACATGAAGGAGATATATATCTGAGAAGTAGTGGGCATGTTAGAAGGTTAAAACTGGGTCATAGAAGAATATAGTGTGACGTGCGGAAGAGTGAAAGGGTAGAATTAATATCACGTATAGTGGTAGTTGAGAAGAAATTAATGCAGGAAAATGGACAAACTTTGAAGTAAAAAGTTATAAAAGAAGTACAATGAAAATATATTCTTACGTTACATCCTTTTATTTTTTTGAGCTATGAAAAGTGACGAAGTGTATAGAGAAAAGAGTGATTGGTTACATGACAAACCAAGTTAATTCACAACACAAAGATTGACATAACTCCACGTGGATGGTTGTTTGAGCTTGGTGGGTATGTGAGGAAGGAAGGTTCGTGTGGTTAGGGTTTTAAAAGACAAATTTACAACTAGGGAACACTATGGCACTTTGGGTGTTTAAAGCGGCATTGATCAAGGAGTGCGAGGGTAAGGTAGGGAAAGTTGCAGTTTTTAAAGCATGTTATTGGGTAATAAAGCAATGGAAGAAAAAAGAGTTATTATAAAGGATCGATGGCGGAAGAGGAACCACAAGAGTGGTTTGCATAAATGTAGTACACGGAAGAAGTTATTGAAGGACGATCATGGACTTCCCAGATTGGAAAAATGTAAAATCAGCAATTTCAACCACCGAACTAAGAAAACCATGAAGGATTTGAAGGTAGAGACCATTTTAAGGATGAATAGGAGGACTGCAGATGGATAGAGATTAATAGATAATTCAATTTATAGGTTACTTGACACATTGGTTTCATGCGGTTATTCAAATTACTATACTTTGGTAAGCCGTAATTTCTATATAAATGGCTTATGTCATGCATGTGCGAGAGACTTATTTTACTTTTTGGGAGAAGAATGAGGATTACAACAAAATTGATTGGAAAAGTTACAGGTTTTTGTGACTTTGGTTTAGATATTACAAGTGATTTGTCAGATGATGATGCAGTAGAAGAAATGACTACCACCTTTAAGTATCAAAAAGGGGGTCAAGATTTTAATGTTGAAAACATAGAATACCTACCCACCAAAGGCTAGTGACACGACCGGTTAGCTGCAAATTGGTTTCCTCAGAGAGGTGGAAGGATGTGAACAAGTGTTGGATATACATAGCACACAAAATGGTGAGCAAGACATATTATAACATCACAAGCTATGTTTTAGAAGGAATAGTGGAAGAGGTGCGCATCCAAGCTAATAAGGGTGAGAAGATTACTTGGGGCACCATCTTACTATTGATTATGTTTTGTGAAATTGGTGTGCTGATGGGCCAAAAGATAAAATGTGGGTTTATCCACTATAAGACAAGTCATCGGTGAATAAATTCACAAATTTCAACAAACATCTCTAAGAGAGGTGGTTTAGGAGGATGTGTAGCGTGTTTTAAGGAGAGTGGGTCATACCACGAGAGTTTCTTGATGTGCTGAAAAGATAGGCATAGTTCGTGGAATATCAACACTTATGCTTTGGCCACTTTTTCATGAAGACTTAAGAGAAGACCCCATGGTGTAAGTTGTATTTCACCTTTACAACACGTTATTTTAAGGATTCAATGAATAGGTTACATAACACATAGAAGTTACAGTTTGATGTTGATAAAGTAAATGCAGATATCCATATTTTGTGCAAAACATGTCTACCCCGGTAAAGAGGCATATGTGGAAACAATGGAGTTTGATAATATTGATATCACTCTAGAGGTTATGGTTGTAGGGAAAATTGATCCTGCATGTATGTATGTATACCTTAGGCCAAGGTTTAAGGAAGGAAAATTTATTACATGTGAGGACTTGTCATTTTCGGGTCCTCCTAAGGGTAAACAGTTGTGGGCATGAAGAGGCCACTTGAAAATACACCCCCTAGGTAGGAAAAGTAGGAACATGAGGGCTTACAAAATGTCCTTGAGCGGGAAGAAGAAGAGAAAGAAGATAGTACTACCCTTGATCATGGCAGGAGAAGACTATGCAAGGGGCAGAATAATGTAGATATAGGAACTAGAAATTTGCATCCTTTGAGATGATCACCATGTGTAACACCTGTAAAGAAGGCCAAAGATGAGAGAGAAAAATGTGTAATTATGTACCATGAAATAAAGTGATGAGGAAAATTCATCATGTGGTAGTGCACACAAGGATGTTGCCACACCTAGCCTTGAAGTGCGAGAAGATGAAGAGATTGGTGGTGAGAAACCATTGTTTAATGTAGACATACCCAGTGTAAGTGTGTATGGGCTTGAAGAAGAAAGCTATGCTGGTGGAGATACAGAGATTGAAGATAATGTTACGCACTGATCGGGGGACCTAAGGGAGAAGTTGGAGAAGAAAATAAGGAGGGCACCTAGACATAGGAAAATATAGGTGAGTGTGCTAGTGAGAAAAATAAATAAGAACTAGTGCATAAAATGAACCTCGAGTACATCAATGACCCAATGAATATTATATGCACCATGTTCCATAGCATTGTTGCAATGCCACAATTATATGGGTGGGAGCTGATGGATCTCGAGATGGTGAACACACACACTAGAAAATAGTTATCATGGAGTATGCAGACTCACATGGATGAGCCTGATTTTGATGTATGTGAGGAGTCATGTGTCTCCAAGAGAATGAAGAAGGCACCACATTCCAGACATGTGGTCATCAATCCAACTCAGTTCTCAAATGAGCAAGCAAGTAATGCCTTAACGAAGATATCTGCAGAGGTCATATGTAGGAATATAGATAAAGTGGCTACTATTTAGACCCTATTAGAGGATAAGAAGGATAAAGAGGAGGAAATTCAGCGCTTGACAGAGGAAAAAGAGAGAACTAAGGCAAAGGCGCATGTAGTTTTGGATATGGAAGAGGAGATTGGTGATGAAATTTTACAAGGAAAAATACAAAGAGAAGGTTTCGAGATATTCCCATCTACATTACATTACTTGCATACATTATTACATTTGATATTGGATGAGGATACAGTGCATGCATCGAGTGAGGAGGAATTAAGTGTGAGGAAACATAATGATGCTACAGTAGAAATGGAAAGAGATAAGAAACAAATTACGTGTTGGATAGTTGAGTATTTTTCATACATGATACTTTAAGGGATAAATTGAAATTGGTGAATATGGCATTTAAAATATGTGAAGAGCCGGAGAATATCATTAAAACAAGGATCTTGAAAGAGGAGAATGTAGTCCTTGTGGTGAAAAACAATGATACTTTAGGGCGTGAGGAGAGGCTGGAGTTACTAGCGAAAATCACGACACACTTAAGGTGGTCAGCAATCATCATGATGACAGGATCAAAGAATTGGGAAATTTAATGGCACAATGTATGGATGTTATGGATGGCATGGTGTTAGGATTGGCAAATGTAGTTAGGGTGTTGAAGAACAAGGGAGAAGACATGACTTTAGATGAAATGGATGATGTACTTAGTGACATCCCTGCGCCAAAGCCAAGAAGGGACTCAGTGATTGGGAGGAGTTGGAAGAAAACATCAAGAATGAGTACCTTGAGTTTTTGATACCTACAGAAGACTAGCGCGTTTGTTGTTGAGTTAGTTTATTATTCTTTCATTCTTTTCTATAAATTTGTTATTGTACTTCATTCTTTGTTCTTTGAAAATGGAATTTGGATGACCAAATTTCGAGGGCGAAATTAAGATAGTGTGGGGTAATGTTGACTATAAAAATTATTGCTAAGTATCAAGAGCACATTTGATAGTGGCGTGAAGGAAGTAGGCACGGAAGTTTGATAGAGTTGTGCCTGTAGATTTGCACCCAGAAGATAGAATTTGGGACTTAACCATTTTTGCATGTTATGAGATAAAAATACATGGAGTGATGAGTGCACATTAGATAAATATAGAAGACTTGGAGGCTAAGAAAATCCATTTTGGGAACAAGAGGAAGCTAAAAATTAATGCAGAGTTCGAGCTAATAATAGGATTATATCTAGAATTAATTATAGGTAATTTATTAATAGATAATTGGTGTATGGTAGTATTCATTGAATGACCTACATCATTCGATGAACACCGCACTACATCAACCATCCGAAGTTGGCTTGCCAAGTGTTGTTTATTAGGTTTTGTAACTTATTCACCACATTGAATTAGTTTTACGACGTTTTAATTTTCATAACGCAATGATAATTCATCGCAATAATTATTCAATCCTAAGGTCCATAACTTAGTTTTGATAATTATTCGTAATCAATTCCATAATTTTATATATGTACATTCATTAAGCATCTTAATATAATTAGGGCAGCAAACTACATTATTAATGTAGTCCCTAATTTATTTAAATTACAACATTGTTGTTTTAATTGCTTAAGTACAAAATAATTGAACTCATCAACTAAATGTAATACAATCATTCATAATCATAATGTTTACATACTTATGACTAAATAATAAATGGTCATTAATCATTTATCATAATACAAGAGTTCAAACATACAACTATAAAATAATAAACCACATTCATTTACTTTAATAGCTTATATCTCATATCCTTCACATAGCTTTAGTTCATTCTATACATTTAAAGCTATTACACTTAAGGGTATTATTCAATCATTGTTCATTAATCAACCTTATGATAATACCTATCTTATGAGATCAGATTGATTAAGTCAATTGAAATTAATGTCATAATTGAAACAAGGAACTGAATAATTTATAGGAGCAACCAATATCTTTATTACAACAATATCCAAAATTTAATATAAAACTTTTATTTCTTTTCCCAAAATTATACAAAATCTTAGAGGCCATAATGCCTTCAAAAAATTATTCAGCGAAGCACAAGCTCACTTTTACAATAGTTAAGAAATGAATACATCTTTCAATCATATCAACAAGAAATCAACATATCCATTTACAAATCATCCGTCTAGATAAGACTTAAATTCCACCATCTGTAAAAATGTTAGGCAAATCGTCAGTTTGAAATAACTGGCATGAAAAATTCAACCATCTTATCTTTACAATTTATAGCACTGAAATATTTCAATGAACATAATTCAGCTAATCAACATAATCTAAAATTCATTTAAGATAACAACTTATCATTTTCCCTTTTTATTCTTATTCCTTTCTTTTGTAATTCATTAAAAGGAACATATGATTTATCAAACTCAAATCATTAAAGAATAATTCAAATTACTAATATATCACAAGTATGAATATCAAATTCCAAAAACATATCAACTATGTCATTTATACCCAAACAAGGTTATTTAATAACATTAAGCAAGTATTAAACTTTATACTCAAACATTCATTCTTGTTCCACCATCATCGTATATTAATATTATGAGTCAAGAGGAAATCATACAAACCACACAACCTTCATTCTAGGTTCATATAATTGGTTTTAAAAGAAAAGAGTATTATATCACTCAAGTCACATCTTAATAATAATATTAAGAGTCTTTATTCGGTAAAGATAATAATTAAAATATCCAAATACAATATCAAAACCTTAACCTTATCGAAATAATCTTAAATTTTCTAATATTTTTTCCTTCTCAAAGGAGTAAGAGTACAAGCACTATTTTTATAATAATAGTTTATTTGATAGAAGTACACTGATTATTATCAAATACCTTAATTGTTCCAATACCTTAAATTATCCGAATAACCTTAACTTATTCGAACAATTACAAATAGACCCAAAATCGGTATAGTTTTCCGAGGAAGAATTTGACTAATCCTAAGAGTAGGATAGACGTGGTAATAATTCATACTAAGTCTATAGATTCCTTCAATCCCAAACACACCAACACCCACCGGTTTGATGAACCAAAAATAATATCTAAAGATCATAAACCTTCACCCATATGGTGTTTAATAAGCAAGCATAGTCAGCATTGACCACTGAGTGGTCTTAAAAATAAATAAACAAACAAGTGGAAAGGTCGAAATGACCAAACTATCCATCAACCTAAACAAGCAACTTAGTCTCCACTAATAAGAACTAATTCATACCAAAACAAGTAGGTGATTGCGACCGAGAACCACCAAAAGCCATCATGATATGAATAGGCCACAACCCTTTTATGGGTTTAGATTTTTATTAAATGATTCCCAAATATATAAACACAATGATTATCTTAACAAGAATAAGCAATAGGATTCAATCCTAGAAATATGACTAGGCTACAGGTAAAATAGAATCAAACAACTCCCAAGTCATTACAAATCTTGAAATAACTCTTTAATAAGAGATAAAAAGAAACTCCATTAACAAAACCGTTAACACCTGAAACAAAAAATTGGGTGTTCGAATAACTTGATATCATTGACATTAAAACACTCGAACTTATTAAAGCTAAAAATAGTCCAAAATAGTGAGTCGAGTATCACAGTCTAAAAATGGTATACAAAAATCCTTGGTCGAGCCATCATACGGCCTAACAATAACCCAACCACACATAGATTCCATTATAACATTGATGCATGATATATGTAAGTTGGGTAAATACTTTTAGTTAATCACATCCACTGGAATCATGGCCATATTTTTGAACGACCTAAATAAGTTTTACCATATGTAGATAAAATAAATACTTACATACAAGTATATATATACAAACAAAGCCTTCACATTCGGGTAAGTATTCAACCATGGTATTCAACTTTAGATCTAAGCCATACCCATAATCAAGTCATCAATGAAGAAAACAATAGCATAGAAAAACTGATTTTCTCCATTCAAACATTAAAATATCTAAATGTTATAAATGATAAAGATGATTGCAAGAAAATATCATGTCTGTAGACATTTGAAGAAGTTTTCCTTATTAACCCTTTCACAATGATCAATTGATTCTGCTTCCTCTTCTTCCCAAAATCTTCCAAAACCTCACAAGAAAACTAGAAAGAAAGAATATCTTCCAAACGGCATAGGAGCTCAAATAAATCCATAGCTCGGCCTTATATATTTCCTCAAAAACTAACTAGAGTCAAAATTTACATGCAAGGTCTCATAACAGATTGCCCAAAAATATCGATGATCAAATTTGCATTCCCAGATTGCATGGTGAGCTAAAAATACCAACATGAAAAATGAAACACAAAAATAACCACTTACCTTTACAGTAACTTCCTCGAGAAGCTTCTCACTTCTCCCAAGGGTTACAGAGTTGTATTAAATTTCTTAAATGAAACTAAGCCATCTTATCCCAAAAATCCTCTCTATTTCCCTTCTATTTTGTCATCCACCAACTTTTGTGCTACCATGTACTGACATAAAATCTCTACAATCATTTTGGGAGGTTATCTGCCATCCAACATTCAGAGATCGATTAAATCAATAACCTAAAACTTACATTGTTAGCACATTAGCCAATGTGGTCATTTATAATTTAAAGTTAGCTCGGGTGGCTAATGAGTTCCCAGACTTGATACGATCTTGAGTGGGGTTTGGTAGGGTTGTCGACCCACTCTAACATTACATTACCACACTAAAAATAGTTCACACTTAATAAGGTCTACACAATATTTAAACCATATGTAATAGTATTTATATATGTATATAGTTATATACATATATGTGTGTGTGTGTGTGTGTGTGTGTGTGTATAGATCTGGTAATGTTGACTATTTACAAAGACCCTTTTTAGAAAAAAAAGGTATATTAGTTAATCGGGTCATAGACCCGTGGCTCTAATTTAAGTATTATTATAAAAATCCATTACATGGCCATTCAAACCAATGTTGATGGTTCGGAAAATTATTAAAAATCCTTTTATATTAATAGAGAAATATACACATATATATGTATGTATAGGTGTGCATATGTATAAAACATATATTAACAGATATGTATATATATATATATATATATATACATATAATATATGTTTTATACATATGCACACCTATACATGACATATATGTGTGTATATTTCTCTATTAATATAAAAGGATTTTTAATAATTTTCCGAACTATAACATTTTTTTGGCCATGTAATGGATTTTTATAATAATACTTAAATTAGAGCCTCACTGGTCTATGACCCGATTAACGAATAAAAAAGGGTCTTTATAAATAGTCAAATTACGAGATCAAAAATCAATTGACTACACACAATTGCATAAGTGAAAATAAGTACATAAGTATAAGATGATCAACAAAGAAACCTTACAAAATAAATTAAGCCATCATTATAAACCTTATAGATAATGAAATCAACGTGATTAATAAATAAACATAACTATTTATAATGTACTTTAATCAAGTCAAGCATGATAACCAACACAATTTCACCTGCAATCGGGAAGATGAGGATAGGGCCAAGCCAGGAATGCATGCAAAGTTTTATGCTCTCTAGAGTGGGGCATACTTGATCACTAGGCACAAAGAGGAAAACTCATTTTTCCTATCCAAGATCAATGGAGAAGTGTTACCTATTCTAGTTAATGGGATACACCTCAAAGCTTGCTATTGAGGTATTTCCACCGTGTACAATATTAGTCTAATTTCCCTTCCTCCAAGTGCTTCGTACATTATATTTCTTGTTTTTCCTTTTGTAGTTATTTGTTTTCATTTTGTTTTCTAGTTGTTTTATAGTTCTCTATATTACTTAGGTTAAGTGAATCCTTTTCCCAATGCATTTTATAAGGCTACTAAACTAATACTTAGCAGACAAGTATTCCTTGGAGGTCACCAAAAATGTTAACTTTTCAAGTTCCCCTTCCTAAGTTGCCTTCTTTTTTAAAAAAATCATTGTAAAACTTTTTCTTTTATCAAGTGTTAGTTTTTCACGAAATTTTTTGAGAAAATTTCCCATGTATTGAATTTTTCTATGTATTTTATATTTCAGGTTCAAGAATCAATTTGCATTTTGCATGCAAATTGCTTCCCAAAACCTAAAACCTGAAATACATAGGAAATTAGATCAAATCGGAAGCTAGGATTCAAATTTTAATTTGCATGCAAATTGCAAGTTGAGTCCTGAAACCCAATTCCCAAGTGCATTTTGAATTTTGTAACCTAAATTACAATTTGCATGCAAACTACAAGATCACTTTCAAAACCCAACTTCCAACCACACGATGCCTTTTTGGGTTTCATAACTAGCTTTGTAGCTTGTATGTAAACTGCAAGTCAACTTTTGAAAAAGGGAATAAAAAGAAACTTAGACCATTTTAGGTTTCCAATTTAATATTACAAATAACATGCAATGTGTAAATTGACTCCTAAAACCCAAAACCCAATGCCCAATCAACATATTAAATGTCACCTACCCACATGTGTCACATATGTGGTAATTAATTCATCCTTTTCTATTTAAGGTCAAGTTTTTACACGTCATTTTCACATGACATTTTGTACTCTACCCTGTTGATGCCTCCACGACCTCGGATTGTACCTCTTCTGTGATATGTTGAGCAATTTTTATGATTTATTCATCAACCCACTTGATAATTTGGTAATTTTTGGTGTTTTAATTTTTTTCAAGGTTTTCTAGGCTATTATTTTGGGGTATTTCTTTTCATCTTTCCCTAACATTATGGGTGTTCTTGGTATTTAAATTTTTGTTTCATTTCTAGGGTTTTCCTTCAGTGTCTTTGGATTAACTTCTCTATTTCACTCTTCCTTCACTTGTTATGTTTTTAATGAATCTTAGTCTTCAAAATCTCAATTAATTAACAAATGGAGGAGGATTTATCATTAAAACGTCATTCTATAATTTTCAAGTTGTAAAACAAGCTTCAACTTCGCCATCGAGAGGTCATGGGTTGAAAAGAACCTCACAAGTTCTTCTAGCACATTTCAAAATTCAAAGTATGTTGAACAATAGTTGACTTTTGTGTTTTTTCAAATCTAAACTATATGGCTACAAAACAGAATCAAGTTCTGCCACAAGGCATTTCGGGGTTCCTTCTTTGCATTTCAAGGGTTGAATTCCACCATTAAGTTTCAAATAATTTTGTAAGTTTTTCAAGAATTTTCATAAAGTAGATATTCCAATCTTCATCTAAGGGGAAAGAGGAAATGAGGTATAGCTTCCAATGAGTTTCTCACCCTTCAAGAATAACATTAGACATTGCCAATATTGGAGATATTGACCTCGGTCACATTGATTTGCCGATTTTGAGATAGGGTGAGATCTCCATTTAAAAATACAGGTGAAAACTATTTACAATAGTGGATTTTTCCTAGCTGCCACTTTTCCACCATCAATGCAATGTCCGTAATTTTTTTCTAAAATTTGCAACACATTATGATAGAAACTCCTAATTATTTAAAGAGGATGATGGAACAATTGTAATTAGACTAGATGTTGATTACTTTGAGGATTTTTAAATCTTATGTATGTCAAGGAATATGCCTCAATCTCATCAAGTTCTATTCCTAAACATTGGAAAACGAATTATAACATTTTTTCCAAGGTTCTTGACAAAATCTATTTAACAAAGCCTAAACCTTATGTTATCCAATTTTTCACACATGACAAAATTGGACAACGGGGTTCCATTACAATCAAATTATGACATTGGTCCCAAGGACTCACGTTCGGTCATCACGGAGATAACACAATTAAAATAATTAATAATTTGCATAGGTGAGCTCACCTAGCATTGAACAAGGTCAAATTGAGCTCAACTCGGTGACAACTCGGTGTTAGCTTGGTTGAGAACTCGGTCATTTATCCTTGGAGCTCAACTCGGCAATGTGTCACCGAGAAAAAAATTGAAAATAGTTAGTCAAGTCACATAAATGTTGAGATGGCACGACGAGTTCATCTGGAAAGTCACAGAGGGAGGGTCGAGTTTTGTATGGAACCGAGTCATGAGTTGTGCATAGGTAAGTCAGGTTGTAAGGTTTCAAGCTCATCGATTGGCATGGTAAGCCCATCTCACTGTTTGGGTTTCATCAACATACCAGTGAGTGGGTTGGAAGCTATTAGGAAGGAATGCACAAATTTCTAAAAATAGGAAATCTCAAGGGATCCATCAAGTTCAACTTCAGGAAGGAACTTGGGAATTTCATTGATCACAACATGGAGTGCACGAGCTAACTCGTTGAAGGAGCTCAGTGATCCTTAAGATGGAATCAAGATGACTTGGCCATGAAATGTATGGCAAGATAACATAACTCAATGACGAAGCTAAATGAGTGTGACTCGGCAGTGAGCTCGGGATCAATTGGTGGTGTCGTATTGAAAGTTTAAAGTCTGATATAAGCTCAAAGATTTGTTGATCGAAGCTTAAAACAAATTAAATGTTAGATTTCAAATGGGCGAGTCACTCGTTGAGAATGAAAGGATGAGATTTGGTGAATTCAATTCAAAAGGCCACGTTGATACAATTAGGTTGGAGGTCACAAACGTGATTTTGATGCCATGGTAATATTGGTCCGAGTTGATTGTAAGATAGGTAAAAGAGTCGAGCCACCTCGACCCAGGCTTATATAGGAGGTGTTTAGGGAACATGAGTTGAGAGATCATAAAGCGCCGGGAGTATTTTGAGCCAACACATGCCTAATGAAAGATAAATGAATTGACTCATGAGTATGAGGTCGGTACAGAAGAGAAAGATCATGTATTAGTTTAGCATGTTTGTGGTGTGGGAGTTAGCTTGACCATGACACAACTTGCAAACACTCATCCAATATCACTTGCCTGACTCAACCAGTATGCTCGCGTGATGGAAATGGGTATGGGTGAGTTATTTATCAAATGGAAGGTTCGAGCTTGGAGTTCAAGATCATGTGAAGTGTAGAACTATGGCGTTTGATCGATGAATCACTTGTCAGGGTGAAGAACTCACCCTCAGCTAGACTTGGAAATAGCCACATTGTGTAAATGATTAGAAATGTTTCCCAACTACAAGCGAGCTCAGTCAAAGAGAAGAAGATGACTTGATGGGAAACCTCGGTGAGGTTTAGCTTGCTCAATCAAGCCAAGATGAATATGGAACATTGGGATTCCAGGGAATTTACATTTTCATTTCCCGATCAAGTGGGTAGAATGGTACTTAGATCCCGCACTACAAACCTTGACATGGGGAGTTTTGGGCCCATTCATAGAAATTCAGGGATTGATAGCCATCCGGCCAAGTTGATGCATAGATTATAAGGCATCCAAATTCTGGGATCCCCACTTCAAGCTTACAGGATTTTGTGGAATAAAAACCATGCCAAGCTTGGTATGGCAAGACAATGTTCGGGCTCCCAAGATGAAATATCCATCATATGAAAATCGTTAAGGAAAAAGTGGAGTTAATCTCCGATCTGACCAAGTCATAGGCCAGAGCATTTAGTGGATGCACATAGATCAACCACCGAGTTATTCTTGGAGCATCTTAATTCATTCAATCACAATGACATGGTGGAATGTAGGTAATGGAGAAATACCCAAATCACCCAATGAATGTGAGGGACCATAAATCCTCAAGTATAGTACGAGAATATAGGTGATTTCAAAGTGATATGGTCAGTAGTTATGGCATGAACACGGGGAAATGGGATCTCGAGATACTTTATGGATCATGTCTAGGTGAGCCAAAATGGCTCAATGAGGTGTTTTTGATCACAAATTCATTGGCACTAACCGAATTCATAAGAAACTAAGTCAAGTGAAATAGGGCTCACAAGATGAATGAGTTAGCGATTCACTTAGGTATGAAGTTGAACTCGGTGAGTCATAGAAATGAGCTCGGTTGATATGGAGGAGAGCTTGATTTGTGATCCAACTTTGTGAATGCATGCATGGTTCCAAATATTATCTCAATGCATCTGTAATAGGGGCACCAAGGTTATTATTTAAAGGATTTTGCAGTTGGAGTGGTGAGCTAACAAGGAACATGAAGAGCTCGAACCATTTGAACCAGGTCAAATAGATCTCGTAGAGACAAACCCAAGTGGAAGAGCTCAATGGAGCTCAAGTGTAGAATTTCTAGGAATAGGGCTTAGTAATAATAAAAATACCTCGATGGAGAGCTCTTTTTGGGACAAGTTACTCGAATTTTATGAATTTGAGCCAGTAGAATGCAAGACACAAATCTAGTGGGGAGCCTGTTATCCCACCGATGTAAAAATGAATGCAAAGAGTGATCCATGACTCACTCAGACATACACACGAGTTGCACGAGGTGATCTAGGGTTGTTGTGAGGGGCTCAAGGTAAAAAAAATGAAAGGAATTTAACTCTTTGAGTGAGCCTTGCATTGAGATGAGCCGGCGTAACTCGATGGTCGAAGAGATTACAAGGGAATAGCTTAAACCAAGTTCATGAGATGAGTTGAATGGAGCTCATGGAGTTGAGTCATACATTGCGAAATTAAGAGCTCGATTCAAGAAATGTAAAATAAGGCCAAATAGAGCCAGTGGAACATGTAAGAAAGCCCACCATATTTGAATGCAAGAGAGCTCATACTTAGAGGCAAGTTCAACATTAAGCGAGATAGTGATTCAGTTTAGGCATGGTTTAGAACTTAGATGAGTATGACATGAATAGTGATAGGAGACTCTACCAAGATAAGGTGGAGTAACATCAAGTTGGGTAGAATGGGGCATTGGTTGAGTCGTTGAGAGCTCATGACATAAATAGTGAGTCAAAAGCAATTTTGAGTTCATGAATATAAAATCATCAAGCTATCGTGGATGGTGAAATCACTCAATGCATCGAGCTAAGAAAAGGGTTTCGAGACCAAGTAGATAGAAAATATTATAAGCTCGGTCAATGCAATGAAGGATAGGAGCTTGATACCAACTCGGTGAGTTGGCTTAGCAAGCCAACCACCGAGTTGGTCTTTTTTTACCAGTTCTCATGAACCCCAAAGTGCAAACCAACTCTAGGGGGTCCCACCTAAAAAAATAGTAATTAAATTAATATTTTTATTTAAATATTTTAATAATTATATTTATTATTATTATTAAAATATTTAAATAAAAATATTAATTTAATTACTTGAGAAGACTAAGTCAACGGACCATTAATAACACATGATGGAAGCTTCTCAAGTGGTTCAACTAACTTTGTAGTAAATGAACCATCATGTACCTTCAATTTAGGAAGGAATTTATTACTTTTCCTCTTCTCTCTCACGGAATTATTCTATAAATGTAAGTTGGAATCTCATTCCAACAGGTTGGACAAGTTAGACTTCTGAGACAAGTGTATAGTTTTCAAGAAACCTCCTTCTTCTACAAGTTGTTCTTATATGTTGAGGGAACTTTCAAGCCTCCTTTCAAGAATGTAATGGAAACTATTGCCTCTTCTGAATGTATGATGCATTGTACATGTTTTTGAAGTAATAAAAGTGTGTTTTTTGTCTCTATTCTTGGTCATTTCATCCTTTTATACTTCTTTGTGCATTTCTCATGCTTGCACGTACACTGTGCAAGTTTAAGTTTCTATTGTAAGTTCTCATAGTTATGTTATTATCAAGTGGTGGGGTATTGCATGCGGTTGAGTTGTGGTGATTGTTCACCCTTCTCAAGTTCATCCTTCTTCAATGGAAAACCGATATGCCATTATCTGATTGGATTTTAACAATGGAATCGCATGCTTCTTAGTCTGTGGTCTACCGTTTACCCTCTCTAAGTTGCAGTAGGTGAAGTTTTCTTATGGTGCACAACACCCTCTTCAAGTTAACCCTTCCTGATTCTAGCAACACCCTTTATTTGGTGCATCACCATCCCTAGTATAGTTTCATTTTTTACAGATCTCTTTCCCTAAAACCCATGAAAATTTTAGCATAGGACCAAATAACCATTTTTACACTAGGAGTAATACAACAGTTAGTTTAGGAAGAGGAAGTCATCTTTTCCGAAGGTTCACCTCGAGCCCAAGTCCCACAGCTTGAGAGGTGATCCCATGTTTCCCAATCACACCGAACATCTTGTTCAAATTTTGTCTAGTCAAAGGGTGTATTGATTTGGTGACAATAGTTTTTGGCATGCCCAATGGGACCAAGATTTGGTACTTCTCTTCTCACTCACACAAATAAAATTACATGGCAAATCTATATCTATGGATTTCAAATCTTAGTGCGTTAACTTATGCAAATAATTCAAACAAGAGCTTTTCCAAAAGAAGGAAATTATCGGCATATTGAACTATCCTTGTCTCCTCCAAATAGAAGGAGAAGAGGCATCTCAACATCACCCGTTACAGCATCACCTCATAGGGGTCATTCAACTCCTCCTTACGGATGATTTCCTCCACCTAGGAGCAATACATATTTCATTTCTATGGTGAGGAGCCAATTTTTCCCCCCCTTTAATGCAAGCATTCCTCTTTTGTTGGCTCGATGTGACCCTATACCTATTGCGGCACTAAAAAAATTTACCATTCTACATAGGGGAAACTCACATTACTCCAAAGTGGAACATCTTCTTGATGTAGCTATCATTTTTGTATTACATAACATCACAGAGGACAATGTTGCGATTAGTCTTCTTGCAACCTCTTTCAAGGGAAAAGCACTTTTATGGTTTTGAGGGTTAAGTGTTGGTACTATAACCACTTAGGACGAGTTAGGAGAAAAGCTTTGTAAACACTTTGAAGACAAGATTGATACAGTATCACTTTTGGAATAGCTCACTACCATAAAGAGATCTCCCCAAGAATACATGAGTGATTTCAACTTCCAATTCCACAGGACTTGGAATAGGATTCTAGCACTCATAATGTCTTCTTCAAATAATGCATTCTTGTACTATTTGTAATCCTTGAATAGCGATGTGGCAATTATGATCCAGCTTAAGGGAGGGACTGCACTACCTAATGCCTACAAAGTTTCCATAAGAGTGGAGAATTCCTTGATTCAGATGGAAAGATAGATCCACGACCTCTAATGTCGGTCTTTGGATCTTACAAACAATCAGCCTACCATTTCCCATATTCCAGTAGCCTCCAAGAAACTAGCTCAATCTACCCCTACCTCTTCAAATGATCTATTTAAATTCAAGTCACTACTACAAACTTTTGGGAATGTGCTCGTTGCACTCAAGAGGGAAAATTTCAATATAATCATCCATACCAACCACAAAATCAGTAGTATCAGGTTAACCATCCTCCTTTTTAAGGAAACAATCAGCCACAAAATCAAGCTACAAATCACGCTGCGAATGTCGCCTTTGAAATTTTGAAACTCTCTTGCTACTAGCTCATCTAGAGCCATAGCAGTTGTCCGAATAATATAGTTCAAGACTATGAATAGTGTTATCCTTGTTCTTAACCCCACAATCAAAAATTTTGTCCCAATGGAGTTCTTATCCAAGCCCTTATGGTTCAAACCATATCTACCCCTTCAGATCCAACAAAAATTTCATCTATGCAAGAAATAGTAGACCAACCACAGAACCCGAAGAAACCACTTTTCTAAATTAGAAAGAAGAATATTTTTGTGGGTTGAATACAAATTCCTCATTAGTGGTAGAAAACACTCATTCTAAAAAGAGAGCAATGGAACCTCAACCTTCCAAATTTGATCAAGCATCCACTTCACAACCTCATCCATAAGCGGTAGTTGATAAAGATGTGGGAAAGAAGTCACCAGAAACACCTACTAGCCAAGCTGCAAGGAAAGAAGGTTCTTCAGGCATCATGGTACCCAAAAATCACTTTCCAAAAGAGGATTCTAACACCCAAAGGAATGTCAACAAAGTAGGATCAATTCCCTTCAGTATTATGGAACAAATTAAGAAGACCAACCTGAGAATTACTATGTGGGACACACTCTCAATTTATTCTCAAATAAATTTTTTGGAAGAGGCTCTGAATAGTTTTGGTACAACCGATGATCATCGTGTCATGGAACAAAGAACCACTTTGAAAGTTTGTGTCAACCGAAAGGGAAAATTATTCCTAAGGAAAACAAGCCACCACCATTTTATATTTCCCTAATCATTCGCAACCACCTAGTACATAATTGCATGATTGATTCTGGTGCCGATGAAAGCTTGGTCATGCCAAACAAATTACGATTTACTAGGCATACAATATAGGTCAAGTGGTTGAAGAGGAGTTGTTCAGTTGGATGACACAACCATTAAAATTGTTGGATTTATCAAAGGACTTCAACTTACCATCCATGCATGCCCAAGTTTTTCATTCACCCAAGACATATCAGTCATTGATATCCCTCCTCTTTTTCCCTCTCGCCTATCACAAGATTTCACTACCAAGATGGGTGGTTATCTCGCATGCCGATTAGTCACATATGATTCTCAAGACTCGATACTGTAACCAAATTAATTATAAGGTTAGAACCAATCTTTCATAATCATGTATAACCCTACACTGCTGGTCCTATAAATGGCAATTATACCATCGGTGATCCAAAAGAAGAAGTTGATCATGAACTGACCATTCTTGTTGAAGAAGTCCCTATCCGTGTTGGATGAAGTGAGTGAATATCATCAGTATGATCCCTATGTTGATGTGTTGGTAGAGGAAGAATTTTTTTTGTTGATATTTGAAGAGATGGGATTGGGTACATATTGAATTCACGAAGAAGGTATAATCATACCACAACTAGTCAAAACACAAACCAATTATGAAGGACTGTGGAAATTATTCTTCGATGGTTTGAGGAGTAATAATAGGTCCGGTATTGGTTTCATGTCAATTTCTCCAGTAGGAGATAAGTACTTTTCATCTTTTTGGTTACAATTCAGCTGCACTAACAATGTTTTTGAATACGAGAACTAACTCAAAAAAGGGAATCAAAGCCCCGACTATTTTCAAAGATAGTGAGTTAGTGTTAGCATATGGATTTGTACGCATGCAAATGACATGCAATGGTGTGGGAATGAAGTCCCTCCTCAATGAAGGTGAGGCTACCTTTATTGAAAACCAAAATTGTATTTACATCTGTACATTCAAAATTGTATGTGGGGGTGTTTTGGAACATCAATTGAAAGAAAAGTGAATGAAAGAGATGGAATGAAATGAAGGAACAAAATGGAAAGGAATGAATGGAAGGAACATGCAAGAGTTAGGTAAAAGCAGAGCCTAATATTGCATGGAGAAGAACAAACAATAACTAACACAAATAAAACAGAGTTTGCATCAGCTAAATGAGAATTAGTAAAAGGGAACACACATGAGCAAGTAAATAACAGAGCTTGATCACTGTGAACAAGAAAAACAACTTAATAACGTTGACAATAAGATCAAAGATAATATTTACATGCAAGATTTAAACATCTGACATCTAATGAACATAAGAACATCAAATGTTACGAGAGACAATGAGTGAGACACAAAGTTCATATTTCATTAACTCCAAAATTTCTTCACCAAAAACACAAAGTTTCTTCCCAAACAAAGATTGCACACAAAAGTATTTTCTTCTCCTCTCTCAAAGTCACCCTTACAAATGAGCCCCGACTTCCTTTCATAATCCAAAATTTGGTTATAAATTAGTTAGGGTTTACATGATCATTAAATAGGGCACTTTAGTGACTTTTGACGTTTTCAACCAACTTATTAAAAGTGACTAAAAATAGTGATCCGTGCAGCAATTCTAGTGGTGCAACTTCCGAGACCATAACTTTTGCACCGTACATCCCGATTGACTCCGTTCAAAAGGCAACGGAAAGCTTGGAATGTGTAGAATGTGATGAGAAGGTGTGAACTTTGTTTGGAAATGTTTGACCCCCGAAATCCACGTTTAAGGGGCCCAAATTGTGATTTTTGTAGTGTTGTCTAAAAATAGTAAATTCTAAAAATAGTATGTTTCGCAAAATTAGTGCACATGTAAGTCTTGGAAGATGAAACACCTCGTCTTCCTCAAGACTGGTGACCTTCCACATCTTTCTAGGTGTCCTTTCATATTTATAAAAGTATTATAAATACATATGTAATCGGATCGATGGGATAGACATCTCTTGCGTAGATAATTGATGTAATTTGAAGTCTTTGAGTAATTTACATCTCTTTTCGTAGAGATATTTGTTTTGCAATTCATTTGGCACATTTGTTAATCTGTTCCTTAAGTCTGAAACCCCTCGGTTTTGGATCAGTGGTATCGTAACTAAGTCGTCTTGAGAGTGTATGATCCCCGTAACGAGGTCGGAATACAAAAAGCTTGGGTGGTCCACACACAATCCTTCAGAATACTTTCATGTTCGCTGCAGCGACCTCTAATGGCGGACAACACCAAGATGGATGATCCTCTCAAAAATATGGTGAATGAAGCTCTTAGGGAGCAAAAGGATTAGATGCTACAACAATTCACCCAAATTCTGCAACAACTACAAGTAGGAAATCATGCCTCCTCATCTGCAAATCAGTCCTTTGGTGCCCCGACTCCATTCAAGGTGCAAGTAAATTTTGACATTCCTATTTTTGAGGGTAAGATCAATTCTGATGTAGTAGAGAACTGGTTGGACCAATTGACCTCATATTTTTCTGTCAATCAATTTACTGATAAGGAAAAGATAACATTTTCTCTATTGAAATCATCTCTTGCTGTCAAAAATTGGTGGGGTGTGTATAAGAATGGGCTCGAAAGGGATGAGCTAGGAATCGCAGAGGAACCCACATGGAATGATTTCATGGATGCCATAAAGGAAGAATATTACCCTGTTGGGGCCTATGATGATTTGTACATACAAAGGGCAAACTTCGTCAAGGTAAGGACCAAATCGGTTTAAGACTATACTTGACAAATTTCATTCTTTATCTGCAAGATTGGGCATTCAAGACACAGAACAACATAGGATTCTCAAATATCACAGTGGCCTACAATGGAGCATCCGAGAGGACATGGAATTCTTTCGATCCTCAAACCCTCGGCGAGGCATACAAGTTTTCAGTCAAGATTGAACAAAAGCACAAAAGGAGGACTACTAGAACCAACCCGTGAGGGGGAAGAATGATAAAGAAGGCCGCACTGAGGCCAAGGTTGGAAACAAAAGGAGTCGCAAGGAAATAAGATG
Source organism: Taxus wallichiana var. yunnanensis (assembly GCA_018340775.1). Taxonomy (NCBI): domain Eukaryota; kingdom Viridiplantae; phylum Streptophyta; class Pinopsida; order Cupressales; family Taxaceae; genus Taxus; species Taxus wallichiana. The sequence goes on along the minus strand of CM031233.1, from coordinate 382,298,624 downwards.
CGTAAGGAAAAGATAGGGAAGTGGTGCACCTCCACAAAACAAATCGCCACTCCAAGGAAGAATGTCGAGCCATCAAGTCCTTACTCGCCGAGTCATCTTCTTCAACACTCTCTCGCACCAAGCGCATGCACTCGAGGTCAAGGATGAAGATGGTGAAATTATAGATGCTGATCCGTATGTGATCATCACACCTCAAAATTCAAGAATATGGATGAGAAGGAAAGGCTCTTCCACTCCAAGCTCTGGGTAAAAGGTAAGCCACTGCATTTTATCCTTGATAGTGGAAGTCAGAAGAATTTAATTTCTGTTGATGTTGTAAAGAGCCTGAACCTCCCTATGAAGCCACATCCCCAGCCATATAGTATCGGGTGGTTAAACCTAGGAAGAGACCTCCAAGTCACACAACAATGCCTCCTTCCGTATGCCATCAAGCCCTTCCATGATGAAGTCATGTGTGATGTTGCTCCATTAGATGTTTGTGATGTGCTCCTAGGCCAACCATTTATGTGGGATAGACATGGCATATATGAGTCACGACCTAGAAGGGTCACCATTACCATTGGGAGTCAACGCGTTATCGGATACCCGAGGTCATTCCCCCAAAATCTGTCTCCCTCATCGCCAAACAATGTAAGAAGTTAGTAGAGAAAACCAAACAGTTTGTCATCTTGATGATCAGGCCAAAACCTACAAACAAAATTGTTGCAGCCTCCATGAATATGCACTCAATACAAACAGAATGTAAGCAGCTCAACCAAATCATAACGAGTATGATGATCTATTCCGCACACCTAAAGGAGTGCCATTTCGGTGTCGGGTAAAACATGTTATTGATTTGGTCCCGGGTCTCCTTTACCCAATAGCCCCGTGTACCGCAGTCAGTCCTTGAAAATGAGGAGATAAAGAGGTAGCTCCAGAATTGATTCAAAAGGGACATATTAAGCCAAGCTCTTCACCTTGTGGAAGTCCAATTATCTTGGCGCCAAAGAAGGATGGGACATGGAGACTTTGCATAGACTATCGGGCTTTGAACAAAATCACCGTGAAAATCGCTACCCTCCCAAGGATTGATGATTTCTGGACCAGCTCCGCGGTGCAAAAATTTTCACCAAAATTGATCTCAAATCGGATATCACCGCATCCTGTCAAGCCCACTCGATGTTTGGAAAACTACATTCAAGTCTCGTGAAGGCCTATTCGAATGGTTGGTCATGCTTTCGACTAACTAATGCACTCCGCAACATTCATGCGGATGATGGACAACATCTTGCGGCCCTACACAAATTCCTTCGTAGTGGTCTACCTAGATGATATACTCATTTATAGCCGCACTGGAGAGGCATCTGCAACATGTTCAAGAAGTACTTGAGACCCTCGGGAAGCACAGATCAGTATGCAAATCTGGATAAGTGCACATTTGGGATGAAAAAGGTCCAATACTTGGGTTACGTCATGGATGAGGAAGGAGTCCATGTCGACTCGTGAGAAAATTCAGGTTATTCGGAGGTGGCCTACCCCAAAGAATCTTACTGAGCTTCATAGCTTCCGGGCCTTGCCAATTTCTATCGCTGGTTTGTCTTGGGTTTCTCACATATTTCCCGGCACTCAATCAGTGTGACTAAAGGAGGGAACAAGGCTAAATTCCAATGGGGAAGCACAACAGTAAAGCATTTGAAGGGCTGAAAGAAAGGTTATGCTCACCCCTGTCCTTTCCTTCCCGATCTACATCATCCATTCGAGTTGATGACAGACGCATCTGAGTATGCCTTGGGAGCTGTTATCATGCAACATGGCCACCCTGTTGCATACCATAGTGAAACATTCAATGACACGGTCAGAAGTACCCAACATATGACAAGGAGCTTTATGCCATTGTCCGTGCATGTAAGCAAAGTGGAAACACTACATTCTGGGGAAGGAGATAGTAATCCACACTGACCATAGGCCTTTGGAGTTCCTTCAGACACAAAGCAAGTTGAGGAATGAGAGACACCAAAAATGGGCCACATACCTACAACAGTTTCACCTGATAATAAAGCATAAGAAGGGAAGTGCCAACTCAGCAGCAGATTGCCTAAGCCGCCTCCACCGCAGCCCTCACAACGATTCTTGATCTCTATGGACATGAGACTTCAAGTTGGTGCAGTTTGTATGAGAAGGATCCTGAGTTTTCGAGACACATCGTGCCCTCCGTGAAGGAAAACATGTCTCGATTTCTATCTACAGGATAATCTCCTCTACCATATGGGACACATCTCGTGTTCCAAAGAAGTGAACAACAAGAAGATGATCGGGAAGCACACTTCAAAGAAGACCACAGGCACTTTGGCGTGGACAAGACATTGGCAGTACTTCAGAAGCATTTCTACTGGCCTAATCTAAGGACTGATGTGGTGAAGTATATTAAGTCCTGCACTCCTTGTGCAATTGCTAAGCCAACTAACAAGAAATAGGGATTGTACACACCATTGCGTAACCAACCAAGCCTTGGGAATCTGTCTCGATGGACTTCCTCTCAGGTTTTCCAACTTCGAAACATGGGAATGATGGTGTTTTTGTTGTAGTTGATTGATTTTCTAAAATGGCTATAATGGTTTCCTGTAAGAAAAATATTTCTGTTGAAGATACTGCTAAAATTTATTTCAGTCATGTATGGATCAACTTTGGGCTCCCCAAGTCTATTGTTTCTGATAGGGATAGCAGGTTCCTGAGCATCTTCTCGGTCCACCTTATGCGGAATGCTAGATACAAATTTGATGAAGTCCACATCCTTTCACCCACAGCATCGATGGGCAAACAGTGGTGAATCGCCTAATTGTTCACATGCTTCGTATGTACCACTCCAAGCACTCCCGCACATGGGACGAGGCCCTACCATACATACAACATGGATACAATCGAGCCCTGCACAACTCCACTAAACACAATCCATTTCAAGCTTGTTATGGATTCCAACCTATGGCTCCCATTGATGTATGCATCCCAATTCCTACCATGGAATTCACACCTCATGGAAAAAGTGAAGCAGAAAAGGTGACAAGGTTTGTTGAACAGATCCAACACATTCAACGCACCAGGTCCATGACATTTTACAGAAAATGAATAAAAAGTATAAGAATCGCCATGATAAACATAGGGTTCCACATCATTTCCAGGTTGGTGATAAGGTTTGGTTGCGGCTTCAGAAGGAACGGCTTGCAGGTCCACACAGAAAGATTCGACCTCTCTGGTATGGTCCTTACACTCTCACTAAGCAAGTAGGGGAAAATGCTTTCGAGTTGAATCTTCCACCCTACCTTGGTCTGCACCCCATCTTCAATGTGGACCTCCTCAAGCCATACCATCCACCTTTGTTGGATACTTCAGTCACAGCAGAACAATTGGACATCTCCGAGCTCAATCCAGCAAGTCTTTCCCACCTGAAGAAGATCAGATTGTGGACAATTTGACTAAGACCACCAGAGGACAACCTATTCAACTCTATCGTGTGATAAAGAAAGGAAATCTCAGTCACCAAGGTGAGTGGCTCACTGCATACCAGGTAAAGAAGCAATTTCCACATTTGATGGGGCATCTTAATGCAATGGGGACCATTGCTTCTGAAGGAGGGAGGAATGATCCAGCAGCAATTCTAGTGGCGCAACTTCCAGAGACCATAACTTTTGCACCGTACCTCCGATTGACTCCGTTCAAAAGGCAACGGAAAGCTTGGAATGTGTAGAATGTGATGAGAAGGTGTGAAATCTGTTTGGCAATGTTTGACCCCGAAATCCACGTTTAAGGGGCCCAAATTGTGATTTTGTAGTGCTGTCTAAAAATAGTAAATTCTAAAAATAGTATGTTTCACAAAATTAGTGCACATGTAAGTCTTGGAAGATGAAACACCTCATCTCCCTTGAGACCGGTGACCTTCCACATCTTTCTAGGTGTCCTTTCGTATTTATAAAAGTATTATAAATACATATGTAACCGGATCGTGGGATGGACATCTCTTGCGAGATAATTGATGTAATTTGAAGTCTTTGAGTAATTTACATCTCTTTTCGAGATATTTGTTTTGCAATTCATTTGGCACATTTGTTAACTGCTCCTTAAGTCCGAAACCCCTCGGTTTTGGATCAAATAGAAACCACTTAATTTAAAAAGTCATTTAAGAAAAAATACATAAATAAAAGAAATGGGTACATGTGGACCCCACTTAAATGACTTGGATGCACACCTATATCAAAACACCTAGGGTCAGTGCCTTATCCATTGGGCCAAGAGTCTGCCTATCCCAATCGTATGAGAATGAACTCATTGACCGTGCTCCACAATCCTCTAGATGACAAGAGAGCCGATCTTGAAACTTGAGCAATTCATCCACCCCTCCGTTTGAGCAACATCCTGGTGTGAGCAAGTTCGTCTTCATTTGTATTCACATTCAAAATTACACACAATTCTCCACATGCTCCGAATAGCCTTCCATGATGAATTATTCATTTTTCACGAGACTGTAGTCGTTACGCCACCTTGGCTTGTCAGAATCCAACTTTTGATCTTTCGCCATTGAGAAGATCTTCCAAGAGCCAAAATTGTAATTCACTTCCTGGAGTTATGTATTTTGTCTTTATCACCATCCCGAAGTGTTGGCATTCTGATCCACTCACGATCGTCCAATTCGAGAACACTCCAACTTTAAGACTGGCGATGAAGTATTGTGCACGCTTGCTAACTGAGAGCTGACAGGGACACGCTTGAATGATGTGGCCTTGCTTGATGATCCACACAATTGTACTTATCATTGGTCTTGGTTTTTTTATGAATAGCTCCGTACAACGATCAAGTGAAAAAATTTGTAGACAAGATTCTCCCATTATCGATCTCTACCGATAACAATGGCTTTTGACTCCGAAGAGACCAATGCCAATAGCTACGACTTATACCGCATAATGAGGAAGTTAGAGGTTGCTTCCGCTTTAGAGCTGTTGGAGTTGAATCACCACACTATGCAGGTTTCATGGTGCATCCATGCAAGTGATGACCAATTCAAAACAAGCGTCAGAAAATTGTGACTCACCTTCGGTTGATATGCGATCACAGAATCGACCTATGTCGACGTGTCCCAAGTTGGTATCGATAATGTTCTCATACTCTAAATGGAGTTTCGAGGTGATTAGAATGCCCTGAACCTATACCGCAACATCATTTTGTTTGGAGATGACATGATTGTGACAGAAGCGTGATTTTAGGCTATTACTTCCATCTTACAAAACTGCACAAATCACCTGTAAAACTACCTTGGGAAAAATAGCAAATCTTGTTTTGAGAAGTTCTCATTGGATGAGGGATTTTATTAAGGTACCACAAGTTTTTGTGTCAAATATTTTTCCCAACAAATTATTTAGTCAAATATTAAGGGTCAAAGTTGACTCTTCTAAGACTGCTAGGAAAATGCAAGTGTAAAACTGCAAAAATCTTGTTTGGTTTTAGCCTGGTAAAAATACCAAACGTCACCCTGAGCATCTAAAACTTGGCAAGGGAGCATATGAAGGTGAGGATAATTGAAAAAAATAATTCATTTCTCTTGACGATCATCTGAGTCCAAAATATCAACTCTCAAAGTGAGTCACCTTGACAGGCTAAAAACTGTGCGTGCAGCGAAATCATGCAAACTACATTTTATTTGACTCCGTGAAAAATATCAAACGAGGTGCTGCACATTTGAAATTTGGAAAAAGAGTAGATGAAGTTGAGAAGAATTCAATGAACCAAACCATTTCTCTTGATGATCATCTGGGCTCGAGATACGGATTCTCAAAATAGGCCTTCCACCAAGCTGAAATTGTGCGCGCGACAAAATCGAGCAAACTGAGTTTTTCTTGGGTTCATGAAAAATATCAAATGAGGTGTTGTGCATTTAAATTTGGAAAAAGATTATATGAAGATGAGGATAATTCAACGAACCAAAGCTTACGATCATCCGATTTTAAGATATCGAGCTCCAAAGTTGATTACTTCAACAAATACAACCTGCGACGTTCTTTCCGCATCTATCGTTTTCTTTACTAAATTCATTTTTCTTTGCTGATATATATCTTGTTTGATATTTTTTCAAAGGGTTCGCGTGATTTCTCTTCACGCACAATCCTCCTCTTCTTGCAATTGTGTGGCTTTGACCGCTTGGTAAACGCGTTGAACTCACTGTTTTTTCTTTGTGAATGCGTTGGAAATGGGTTTGGACTGCCTTCCTTTGCGTGGATTATGGAATGGCCTGAGCTTCCTGGAGAGCTCCTGGTGAAGACTTGGGAGTTACAAAATTGTTGGAAATTGTTGTCTTTCCTTTGTATTTACCAATGCGTGAACAATTATTTCTTTTGCATGAAAACTTAGAAAATAATTACTCTTTATTGGTGTTGAATTCTCCTTTAACCTGATAATTCCTTCTTTTTTAACAACAGTTGTGTGGACTTTGAACAGCTATTTTGACTTCTTCTTTCAAAGGCGTGGAAATTTTTTTGATTTTTGTTTTGACTTGGTTTTTTTTGTCTTACTTGCTACCAAAGAAAACCTACGTGGGATTTCTATTTTGCCTTTGCCTTTGCTTGAAAAATTATATTTCAAACCCACACGTGGACATGCAAAAATGAATGGGTTTTAATCCTTTGGTTTATACAAACGTGGGTCTGTAATTTTTGTTTTTATTTCCTCCTGCACGTGGATCTTGCTCCCTCAAAACTTGCATGAAGATAGCTGCAATTTTTTTTTTTTTCTTTTACCTCGCATGGATGAATGAACAACTTCTTGCGTGTGAGACACCCTCCTTCTCTCAAAACAAATGCTTGACTATTATCACCTATTTCCTCAGGCATGCATTAATTTTGGTATAGAAATATTTACTTCTCTATGGCCACTTGAGTTATCCTCCATCTCATGTTGGTTTTTTTCTTTGTTTTAACGTGAAAATTCTTCTTTATCTTTGGTAGCGTGGTGATTGGTTGAGGGATGTGATAAAATATTACTCGAGACGCTCCTTCAAAAGGAATAAGAAGAAATTGGAAAGCTTCGCATGAATTCTTCCAATAAGTTTGACGGAAGGATTTTATGAGGATTTAGGATGCTTCCTCGCAACCGTTTCTTATTTGTCCCATTAAAACAACTTCCCTCTTTCTCGGGTAGTAGCATTAATTGCTAGGGGGAAGTGGGGAAATAAATTGTCAATTGCCAACAGAAATGGCAAGGCTGGTTGGCAATCCCGCTTTATTTCCCCATGTGGGAAATCAGGATATTTTTTGCCCGTTTGCCAATTCATTGATTTAGCAATTGGTGGAAGAAATCCCAAAAGCGGAAATTAACATAAATTTGCCATGAAAGGAAAATCCAGTGTTCGGGAAGCCAATTTGGCATCCCCGGCAATTGGAAGCAGAAGCTTACTTCCCTCAGAAATTAAATAAAAAAATTGTCGAATGACTTTTAATAATTATTATATTAATAGTTATTTAATTTAAAACCCCAAATTTAATTAAATTTTGATTTTATCAAATAAAGGATAATAAATTAATTAATTATTAATGCATTTTAAGACCTGGCGGGAGGAGTTCTCACTCAAAATGGATGAAACGAAGATTGGAACAATCACAAAAATGAGACGATCACGATGAGAGCAATAGATCATGTAAAGTAATACTTTTGAAAAATTTCAAATTTTCCATTTTTATTAATTTTGTGCAGTCAAAATTAGCTAATAACAGTTGACTCTTATTGGAGACAAGGACTTTATGGACGCAGCAACGGACCTAGACCAAAATATTGATGAACATGATCTCAAAACGACGGGGCACAAAAACTGGGATGATACAAGAGAGGAGACTGAAAGACGGGAAAAGAAAGAAACCAAAATCCTAATTACCTATGTACATACGTGGGACAACCCGTTTTCAATTTTGATAGTGCTTGAGATATTGTCCATTGTAGGGCAAAGGCAAATGAGTTCCTTTAGGATACACCAAGTAATAGGTGTTATCTCCATAGAAATGTCTGATCTTGAATGAGCCTAGCCACAGTGAATCAAACTTCCCGTGCTTTCCTTTTGGTTCACATCTTTTGTCCCAGAGAAGAACTAAGTCATTGATTTGAAATTGTCTCTCCCTAGTTTTCTTGTCAAACAATTTCTTTACCTTGGATTGATGTTCCTTGATCATGTTTGCCACTTGACTTCTCTGTTCTTCAAGCTTGCTTATGAACATGATCCTTTTATCTAACGCATTGGCGAAGCATTCATCATCAACTGCCTGAGCCAATCATAATGTTGGTAACTCCAATGTGATGGGAATTTGAGCATTGGTTCCATACAAAATTTGAAATGGAGACATCCCGATTTCTCTTTTGGGAGTTATGCGGTCAGCCCATAATGCATCATATAACTTTTGCTAGGTTCTTTTATTTTCTTCTACTAACTTGTGCGATAATAATGATGTTCTTATTCGGATTCTACTCCGACCATTTCCCTGAGGGTAGTAATCTGGCGAATGAGATAAAGATATCCCATACCCATAACAAAAACCTATCATCTCTGTAAAAGAAAAATTTGAGGCATTTTCCATCATGATCTTATGTGGAATTCCATAACGAACCAATATATTTTCTTTGATGAACTCATAGATTACTGCAGTAGATGTTTGTTTCACTGGAATAGCTTCTACCCACTTTGTAAAGTAGTCAGTTGCGGTGACCACATGAGTATGACCAGCACTAGAATTAGGATTCAAAACCTTGATGAAATCTAAACCCCTTTGTTGAAAGTGTTCTTCAATGACAACTAGCTTTCAAAGGAAAAGTCACAATTTTGGTCTTCCAACAAATTACTGACAAGCTTCACATTTTTTCACCCATTTCTCGAGCATCGAAAACTAGGCAAATAATAATGTTCTCGTAAAATCTTATGAGTTGTTACTGGGCCAGAGAAATGACCACCACATGCATGATTGTGAAAATCTTCAAGCAACCTAGGTTGTTGTTCCTTATCAACACATTTGAGGAACATGTCGTCAACTCCTTTCTTGAACAACGTGTTGTCCCAAATGACATACCTGGCAGCTCTTAATTTGATAGCTCATTTTTCCTTAGCTATCAAATTCTCTAGACACTCACCATATGTGAGAAAGTAGGCTATATTAGAATACCATTTGTCTGTGGTACTGATGAAAACTACCAGTGGTAAACTTTCCTCAACTGGTTCTTCTGCAGAGTCATCTTGTGGTTCATTCTCTGCGATGAGTTGGCAGAGTCCTCTTCCTCAAACCAACTTGGTAGGCTTGATATCCAAATCATATTCCTGGATCTTAGAGACCCAATTACCTCTTTTAGATCTTGGTTTCACAGTGTCAAAGATCAATTTAACTGCGATGTCCTGGAACTAAGACTTTGGTATGCGAATTCAACACATAGTACCTGAAATGTTTCAAGGCTCTCACCACCGCGTACGCATGTCTCTCAAGGGGAGTGTAATTAAGTTTGTGTTTCTTGAATCTAGAGCTCATGAATGCAATAGGAGATTCGAATCCTTCTTGATTGTGTTGAGTCAGGATGGCAGAGATTATGTGTAGTGAAGCATAGCAATAGATTATGAAATCCTTTTTAAAATCAGGACACACCAATGTAGGGGCTTTTGCAATAGCCCCTTGATTTTTTCAAATGCCTCTCTACCTTCCTTCAACCATTTGAAGGATTCTTTTCCTTTCATCATATCGTGATTTCTTTAGTCACTTCGACCAAATCGGCATAAACCTTCTCAAAAATTTTACCTTCCCAAAGAATGATAGATTCTAGGCTTACTCGTAGGTAAGGAAAGATTATTGATCACTTGTACACGCCGTCAGATCAATTTTAGTTCCCTCCTTAGAAAAAATATGACCTAAGAGTTTCCCTTCCATAACTCCGAACATGGAATTTTTTGGATTCAGAGAAATCTTATGAAGTTTGCACCTTTGCAATATTTTCTCTAAATCTCTTAGGTGATCTTCTCATTTCTTTGAGCACATTGTCAAGTCATCTAGGTATATCCTAATGATCTTGTCTTTATAATATGTGAATTCCATATTCATAGCCCTTTGAAAAGTAGTGTCGGCATTGATCAAACCAAAAGGAATTCTTCTATATGTGAACATACCCTAGGGGGTAGTGAGCGCGGTTTTATGTTGATCTTCTCTAGCCACTTCAATCTAATTATAACTAGAGAAACCATCTAGCATAGATAGCATTTCTAATCCAGTTATTACCTACGTATATGGTCCATGACTAGGAAGTGGATAATTATCTTTCAAGGAAGCTTGATTAAGATTACGAAAATCCACACAAATCCTAATTTCTCCATTTTTCTTGCGAACCGGTACAATATTAGCTATCCAAGTCGAATGTCAATAGGAAACACTATTTATGCATCTAACATCTTTTGAACTTCATGGAATATTGTGCCCACTATCTTGGGATTATATTGTCTTTGCTTCTACCTGAATGGAGTTACACCAGGTTTCAAGGGTATGGCATGCTCCATTTCCCTAGGTTGGAAAGACTTCAAGTCTTCATATGAGTAAGCCAAGACGTCAAAATATTTGGTAAGGAGGCTTATGAATTTCTTACGCTCCTCAAGTGAGCAACACTTACCAATGTTGACCGATGAGGTTTTTCCTTGGTACCAATGTTAACTTGCTCATAGTTAGCAGAATTCACAGTCTGCCTGCTCTTTCTCTTTGATAAACCTATCATGTTTATCAAAAAGTTCTTCAAGTGAAACCAATAATTTTGGAAGTTTATTTTCTTTGAGTTAAATGATGCCATCACCAGGATCTTTGTTCTCAACTCCTTCTTGAATGGGTGAGGTCATCGATTCGTGAAATACAGAATCACTTCCTTCAAAGTACAATTGTTCAAAATTATCCCTTTTTTCCAAGAAAGCAATAATTTTTGATCATCATTGAATACTTGCCAATTTTCTGCATTTTCAAGAACACTTGGCCTGAAAACCATTTCGATGGTGTATTTGTCTTGATCAAACTCTGAATGAGGAATCATTAATGAAGCTAAGACTGCTAAAGAATTCACTTTGTCAATCTTTTCGTGAGGGATAGATTTTATGGAAAAAGCATCGAAGACTTCTATCGTGTCCCACACTTTATTTTTGTAGTGTCTTAAACGATCATTCTTTACTTGGAACTGATTTTTAACTTGTTTCACAATCAACTCCGCATCTCCAAAGACTTTCAAATTTCTGATCCCTTTCTCTTTTGCAGCTTGAAGGCCAAGGATTAATGCCTCGTACTTTCTACAGTTTTGTTAGTATTTAAAAATTGGAGTTTGTAAGAAAAAGGAAATATTTTACCATTCGGAGATATGAGCACTACTCCTGTGCCGGAACCTGTTGAGAAACAACTTCCATCAAACTCAAGAGTCCATATCTCATTAGAGTCTTGGCAAGTGACCTCAGGTGCATGAACCTTTGTAGTCATCATATAATTACCCATACTTGAGTTTTAAAACAAGACCTATGCACAGGATCATCAATTTTCATCACCGTGAATTTTTCCTGAGTTTCTGGCATTAGCTTCTTCATTTCTCCATTGATAGGGATCATGGTGTGAGACCAGTCCATTTGAATCTCACCACCCAAATCTCTACAAAATTTCTTGCTCAACAACATACCATATGAAGTAGGAATGTCAGCAACTAGAATGGTTACCTTAACTCATTTATGAGGAAATTGGGCTAAAACCATTTGAGCATCTTTAATCTACCCAATCAAAGGAACTTGTCTTGTCTCCATTGAGTAACAAGATCCGAATGTTCTCATAAAATTCAACCCAAGAGCATGTGCTAATTTTGTAGGCATCACATTATCCAAGGCTCCAGAATCTATAATGCAATTACTTAATTTGCATCTCGTTGATTAGAAAGGACACAAAGAAAGGTTCAATCTTTTCATTTGAAGGTGTAGTGGCCACCACAATGTTTTGAGTCTTCCCATCTTTGGGATTTTTCATAATTCCTTTGGAGGAATGATCGGTGAGAGTCGCCTTTTAATAAACCGGACCAATTTCTCAAGCTGGTCCTTATTGGACTTCAAGTACTGCCTGTGACATGGAAATTTTTGTTTTATTGATATGATCAATGATATTAAATTTGGGAAAAGTAGCCATACTTGATGTCTCAAATACTAGTTCTTTCAAACTTGATGATGGCATACTTTTGACCTTTGCTTTAGGCTTGGTTGCTATAGATGTGGAAGAAGAAACTTTCTTTGTAGCTGATATATCAACTAATTGACTTGACAAAGGCTCTCCTTTATTTAAGATAGTTTTGACCTTGGAAACCTCAATCGCCTTGGACTCTTTAGGAAACTCATTTGTCTTGGATTCTTTAGAAGTTTCCTTAGTCTTAGATTCTTTTGGAAGTTCCTTGGAAACCTATTTATCTCCCGCCTTGGTGGTATTCTTCTCCTTTTTCTGAGAGCATGTGAAGACATCAAGGATTGACTATTCATATCTTCTATAATTTCTTTGTATTCGTCTTCTTCTTCTAAATGGTACTCAAAGAAATGATTATTACTTTCTCCCTCAGGATCTTTAACTTCAGGTTCAGATGTTCCAGAATCTGGATCTTCCTCATCAACCTCGACAACTTCAACTTCATCATCACTTTCTTCAACGACATCACATTTTGAGTTAGTTGTGGGAGCTGCTTCAATAGCAAGCCTCGTCGAGCACCTACAATCCTGGATTTATTGGGAACGTAGCCTTTTCTTGGGATGTCTTTATAAGGAGTAGGTTTACTACTTTGAGCAACTTTCTTTTTCAAAGCCAACACATCATTAGCCAACTTAGTGAGTATAGCTTTTGAAGCATTGGGGGTTTCTTGACTCTTTCCCTTGAGGGAATTTTTCTTGAATTTTCCTACCATGATTAAGTTTCTATGGCCAAGGATTGAGCAAGTTCCAAAGTAGCCACTCTAGCCCTTCTCAGCTGATAGCACACTTCTAGTTGTTGTGCATTAATAAAGAAATATTTTTGTCCATCAAGGTTTGGAAAATCCCGACATGAACTTTGTTCACCATTTTGTTGAACTTAGCCACGAAATTCCTCATAGGTTCTATTGGCTCTTTCTTCACCTGAGATAGTTGGGCAAGAAGAACATGTTCATCTTCTGTCGTCTTGAATCGGTCTTCAAACTTAGTTTTCATATCATTCCAATTTTTAATGCATCCATTTGCGATGATGAAACCAATCTACAAAGAACATCATGCAATGTTTCGAAAAGAGGCAAATAGAAAATCTTCATATTCTACCAACAAAACAAAGCACATGCAAAGTGAAGAAGGCATAAATATGGTCATCTAGTGATGTCTTCCCATCTCTCGTCGAACTTGGGAAGAATCTTCCTCAATCCTCTTGGGAGGTTATGTCGAGTTGGTAAGGCCAATGGGCCTATGGCATTTCCCCATGGTACATTGACTGCCATTTTGTTAAAGGTGGTATGCGAAGGCAGAATAGCGTGAGCAAGGACAAGTGCTTGACTGGTAGTGATTCCTTCCTTACTTGCTCTTTTAGGACTTGATGCAAGGCTTACAGATCTACGAGGTTTGTTCTTCTTTGGAGGAGATAACTTGAAACCAAAATTTCCTTGAAAATCAAAAATGGGATCAGATCGACCTTTAGCTCTTTCTCCTCACGTAAAAATCTTTGATGCCGCTTTGAAATCTTACTGTGAAGGGAACATTGGCATGTTCTGATCGGCTCTAGCATTTTCTCTTCACTTTCTTTCTTGAGCTATTTGTGTCTAAATAACTCTAGCAACTCCCGTGGCTTGCTCTTCTTCATTATCTAGTACTGATACGGTGAGATGAAAATGATAGTTGTTCGTGAATTTTTTCCAAATAGGTTACCTCAAATCTGATGATATATCTTCTTGAGTATCTCGCAAAAGAAGATTTGGTCAGTAAGATAGGTGGGTTACCTATAATAGTCATATAGATTATTTCCTTGGTGCAAGAGGATCGTGTCGCTGAACAATGATCAACACGTGTCCTGGAGGTCTTCTGGCCACAAGTGCGGGTGATCTTCTTCTAAGGTATTCGACGTAGATTTCTCTATCAGTGGCTCTATCAATAGCCACAAATTGCTGCAAGTTTTCATGGTTTTCCCAAGCTACATCGCTTGAATGTTGGCAACAATGTCTCCTTGAAAATATTCGTTGAGCAAAAGGTTTGGTTGAAGAACTGGAGCTTGTACAGAGGGGATAGTCATAAAGATTTAACCAAGCACTGGTTAACGATTCCCGAATCCCCAATGGAGTCGCCTAAAACTCAAGTAGAATATGGATTTGCACGCATGTAAATGACTTGCAACAGTGTGGGAACAAAGTCCCTCCTTAATGAAGGTGAGGCTGCCTTTTTGAAAACCAAATTTTATTTACATGTGTACATTCAAAATTGTATGTGGGGGGTGTTTTGGAACATCAATTAAAAGAAAAGTGAATGAAAGAGATGGAATGAAATGAAGGAATGAAATGGAAAGGAATGAATGGAAGGAACATGCAAGAGTTAGGTAAAAGTAGAGCCTAATATTGCATAGAGAAGAACAAACAATAACTAACACAAATAAAACAGATTTTGCATCAGCTAAATGAGAATTAGTAAAAGGGAACACACATGAGCAAGTAAATAATAGAGCTTGATCATTGTGAACAAGAACAACTTAATAATGTTGACAATAAGATCAAAGAAAATATTTGCATGCAAGATTTAAACATCTAACATCTAATGAACATAAGAACATCAAATGTTACAAGAGACAATGAATGAGACACAAAGTTCGTATTTCATTAACTCCAAAATGTCTTCACAAAAGAACACAAAGTTTCTTCCAAACAAATCTTACACACAAAAGTATTTTCTTCTCCTCTCTCAAAGTCACCCTTACAAATGAGCCCCTGACTTCCTTTTATAACCAAAAAGTTGGTTACAAATTAGTTAGGGTTTACATGATCATTAAATAGGGCACTTAAGTGACTTTTGACTTTTTCAACCAACTTTATTAAAAGCGACTAAAAATAGAAACCACTTAATTTAAAAAGTCATTTAAGGAAAAATACATAAATAAAAGAAATGGGTACATGTGGACCCCACTTAAATGACTTGGATGCACACCTAGATCAAAACACCTAGGGTCAATGCCTTATCCATTGGGCCAAGAGTCCGCCTATCCCGGTTATGCACGGAATGAACTCATTGACCGTGCTCCGCAATCCTCCAGATGACAAGAGAGTCGATCTTGAAACTTGAGAAATTCATCCACCCCTCCATTTGAGCAACATCCTGGTGTGAGCAAGTTCATCTTCATTCGTATTCACATTCAAAATTACACACAATTCTCCACATGCTCCGAATAGCCTTCCATGATGAATTATTCATTTGTCGCGAGATTGTAGTCGTTATGCCACCTTGGCTTGTCATAATGCATCTAAATCTAGAAATCTTGGCAAGGGATCATATGAAGGTGAGGATAATTTAACAAAAAAATTCATTTCTCTTGAAGATCATCTAAGTCCAAAATATTAACTCTCAAAGTGAGTCACCTTGACAGACTAAAAACTATGTGCACAACGAAATCATGCAAACTGCATTTTATTTGACTCCATGAAAAATATCAAACGAGGTGCTACGCATTTGAAATTTGGAAAAAGATTAGATGAAGTTGAGAAGAATTCAATGAACTAAAGTGTTTCTCTTGATAATCATCTGGCCTCGAGATATGGATTCTCAAAGTAGGCCTTCCGCCAAGCTGAAATTGTGCGCGTGACAAAATTGAGCAAACTGGGTTTTTCTTAGGTTCATGAAAAATATCAAATGAGGTGTTGTGCATTTGAATTTTGTCAAATGAGTATACGAAGATGAGGAGAATTCAAAGAACCAAACCTGTCTTCCCGATGATCATCCTACTTCGAGATATCGAGCTTCAAAGTTGATTACTTCAATGATACAACCAAAGAACACATTCTTTCCGCATCTATCGTTTTCTTTACTAAATTCATTTTTCTTTGCTGATATATATCTTGTTTGATATTTTGTCAAATGTTTCACATGATTTATCTTCACGCACAATCTTCCTCTTCTTGCAATTGCGTGGCTTTGACCGCTTGGTAAGCATGTTGAACTCGCTACTTTTTCTT
Organism: Taxus wallichiana var. yunnanensis; assembly: GCA_018340775.1. Classification (NCBI taxonomy): domain Eukaryota; kingdom Viridiplantae; phylum Streptophyta; class Pinopsida; order Cupressales; family Taxaceae; genus Taxus; species Taxus wallichiana. The sequence continues at coordinate 382,282,427 of CM031233.1, read as the reverse complement.
TGTGAATGCGTTGGAAATGGGTTTGGACTGTCTTCCTTTGCGTGGATTATGGAATGGCCTGAGCTGCCTGGAGAGCTCCTGGTGAAGACTTGGGAGTTACAAAAATGTTGGAAACTATTGTCTTTCCTTTGTATTTACCAATGCGTGAACAATTATTTCTTTTGCATGAAAACTTAGAAAATAATTACTCTTTATTGGTGTTGAATTCTCCTTTAACCTACTATTTCCTTCTTTTTTAACAGTTGTGTGGACTTTGAACAGCTATTTTGACTTCTTCTTTCAAAGGCGTGGAAATTGTTTTGATTTTTTTTTTGACTTGGTTTTTTTTGTCTTACTTGCTACCAAAGAAAACCTGCGTGGGATTTCTAGTTTGCCTTTTCCTTTGCTTGAAAACTTATATTTCAAACCCACACATGGACATGAAAATATGAATGGGTTTTAAATCTTTGGTTTATACAAACGTGGTTCTGTAATTTTTGTTTTTATTTCCTCCTGGCACTTGCATCTTGCTCCTCAAAACCTGTGTGAAGATTGCTGCAATTTTTTTTTCTTTTACCTTGGCATGGATGAATGAACAGCTTCTTGTGTGGAGATAGTCTCCTTCTCCCAAAACAAATGCTTTAGATCATTATCACCTATTTCCGTTATGCATGCATTAACTTTGGTATGGAAATATTTGCTTCTCTATGGTGCTTGAGTTATCCTCCATCTCATGTTGGTTTTTTTCTTTGTTTTAACGTGAAAATTCTTCTTTATCTTGGGTAGCGTGGTGATTTGTTGAGGGATGTGATAAAATATTACTCTGAGATGTTCCTTCAAAAGAAATAAGAAGAAATTGGAAAGCTTCGCACGACTTCTTCCAACAAGTTTGTGAAAGGATTTTATGAGGATTTAGGAAGCTTCCTCACAACCGTTTCTTATTCGTCACATTAAAACAACTTCCCTCTTTCCCGGGTAGTGGAATTAATTGCTATGGGGAGTGGGGAAATATATTGCCAATTGCCAGCAAAAATGGTAAGCCCGGCTGGCAATCCCTGTTTTATTTCCCCATGTGGGAAATCGGGAGATTTTTTGTCCGTTTTCCAATTCATTGATTTGGCAATTGGTGGAAGAAATCCCACAAGTGGGAAATTAAAATAAATTTGCTAGGAAAGGGGAAATCCAGTGTCAGGAAGTCAATTTGGCATCCTCGAAATTTGGAAGCGAAGCTTACTTCCCCGGCAATTAAATAAAAAATTGTCAAATGACTTTTAATAATTATTATATTAATAGTTATTTAATTAAAAACCCTAAATTTTAAAAAAATGATTTTATCAAATAAAGGATGATAAATTAATTAATTATTAATGCATTTTAAGACTTGGAGAGAGGAGTTATCTCCCGAAATGGATGAAACAAAGACTAGAACGATCATAAAAATGAGACAATCACGATGAGAGTGATAAATCAAAGTAATACTTTTGAAAAATTTCAAATTTTCCATTTTTATTAATTTTGCATATTCAAAATTGGGTGATAATGATTAGTTATTCATCAAGTGACGACACGCAATGCATCCAAAAATGATTTTTAAGATCATATAAGAACCGAATCTAGGACTTGATTGAAGATTTCAAAGCTTTTAGGATCCATACAGTTCCTAGAAATCAAAACCAAGATGTTGATAGGCTTGTTACAATTGGCTTGCAATACGACATACCCGTTGATATCATGAAATAAGGGAAACAATTTGTCAAAATGGTGGTTTGACCTGAGTCCCTGATAATGTGAGTAGTTGGCAAGTGTTTGATAGTGACAAACAAATTGTCCTTTTCCTACAAGAAGAGGCGGATTTTCTTTGTGAAAAATCAAGATAAGTTATAAGAATCATATGGTGATCAAATCATAAAATTAAAAAGCAACAAGCTACCAAAAGGCTTAGTTACTCTAGAATCCATCTTTAATTCAAATGATCAAGCCAAAAGACAAAGCTCTAACATGGTGGTCAAAGAAGAAGATTTTGAGGAAGTCGAGGTAGCCAATGAAAAGGTTCTGAAGATCGGAAAAGTATGTACTTCAAGAGAAAGAAGATTTCATCAAACTCAGTCAAGAGTATCATTACATTTTTGCATGGACCTATAAACATGTTCGTGGTTTTGATCCATTTCTAGCAGACATACCATCGAACTAGATCCTAACGCCAAGCCAATTTGTTAGAAGCAGAGGCCAATTAATCCCAAAATTGAGCCACTAATGAGAAAGGAGCTAACCAAACTCATTGAGGCCTATATAATTTTTCATATCAAGCATTCCTCTTGGGTATCCAATCTGGTCCCCATAAGGAAGAAGAACAGAGAGATTCGGTTATGTGTGGACTTCAAGGATTTGAACCGTGCCTCATTGAAATACCATTATCCTCTTCCATCAATGGATAAAATCCTTCAAATGGTGGCAGGAGCTCAAAGATTTTATTTTCTCGATGGATATTCAGTTACAATGAAATTCTGGTTCAAGAATCCGATCAATTCAAAAAAGATTTCACTACCAAGTGGGGCATGTATGCTTATAACAAAATGCCATTCGATTATCCAATGTCGAGGGTACTTTCCAAAGAGCCATGGATATGGAATTTAAGGGACTAATCAATGATATCATTTTGGTTTACCTTGATGATATAATTGTATACTCTAAGCATGTAGAAGACCACATCACGCATCTAAGGAAGGTTTTTCGAAGATGTAGAGAATTCGAGTTTCACTCACCCTAAGAAATGTATTTTTGCGGTGAATGAAGGAAAATTGTTGGGGTGTCTTATTTCGGTGGAAGGACTGTCAATCAATCTAGCCAGGATTCGTTTAATTATGTCTTTATCTCTCCCAAGTCACAAGAAGGGTCTCTAGAGTTTTCTGGGAACCATAAATTTCATGTGGAGATTCATCCCTCAATTCGTGACTTTGGCTATACCACTGACAGTCATGTTGAAGAAAAAGATGCTATTATCATGGACAAAGGAAGGAAGGGAGAGATTTGAAGCCATCAAAACAGCCATTTCTCAAGATCCCACACTGGTGAACCCCAGGTTTGGTAAAGACTTTATTCTTTATGCTTTTGCAGGTCAAGAGAGCATTTTAGGTATCCTCACTCAACAAAACAATGATCTAGATGGAGTAACCAATTGCTTTCTTCAATCAATCCCTCAAATACTATGAGCTCAAATATTCATTCGTTGAAAAACAAGTCTTTGCGGTTATTTGAGATTTGAAGAAATTCAAGCACATGTTTTCCAACAACAAAATTCATCTAATGGTGTCTCATCCAGGTGTCAAGGACTTTTTCTGAACAAAGAGATGAACAAAAAGTGTGTTGGATGGATCACGAAGGTGATGGAGTATGATGTGCATATCAAAGTTACCAAACTTGTCAGAGGTAAGGGTTTGTGTCAACAACTTACTGCAGACATGGAATCAAAAGGTGATGAGAATGTGATGCTCCTAAACACTAATGAAGGCGATGGTCAAGTTGACTGGTTATCCAAAATGAAGAATTTCCTTTTCTCAGGAGTATATCCTGTGAACATGGATAAAAATCAAAGATAGGATTTCTGTCTTCAGTCTATTCCATATGTTTTGGTAGATAATGTTCTCTTTCAAAAGGATTTGAATGGTGTTCTCCTTCGATGTGTGGGACCGGAATAGGTAAGTAAGATACTAGAAGAGTTTCATAATGGCCTATCTGGAGGACATTATTTTGCATGAACAACTGCTACCAAGATCATGTGAGCCAGTTATTATTCGTCAGATTTGTTTAAAGATGTCCATCTCTAGGTAAGGAAGTGTAAGGAATGTGCCCTTTTCACTGGAAAATAGAAGTTGGCAGCTCTTCCACTGCATCTAATTCAAGTGGACCAACCCTTTGTTCAATGGGGATTGGATTTCATTAGAATGATTAATCCTCCATCCAGTGACAGACATAAATGGGTTCTTACTAAGACAAACTATTTTACTTGATGCACTGAGAGCGTAGCATTGAAGGAGAGCAATGAGAAGGTAATTCTTAATTTCTTAGAAGGTATAATGAAAAGTTTTTGTGTTCCATTTACAGTCATTTCAGAAAATGCAATGGCTTTTCTTGTCTGAAGCTGAGTGAATGGGATGTTAATAATGGGATCTATCTCAAAACTCCATCCAATGACTATCTGCAAGGAAACAGATTGGCTAAGTCTAGCAACAAAAATCTCACAAGGATTATCAAGCACACAATGGAGACTAACAGGAGGACTTGACATACACAACTTAAGACTACCTTATGGGTAGATCAAATCACACCTAAAAGGGCCATCGGGAATTATCTTTTCATGTTTGTATATGGAAGGGAAGAAAAACTTCCACTCTCATTGGAATTACCTTCTTTGAAGTTCACTCATCAACTTGAATTTATGGGGAGTGATCCTCTGACATTCAGGTTTTTTGAACTCGTGTAGTTGGAAGAAGTATGAAACAAGGCTATGAAGACTTTGGAGCAACATCAAGCTCAGGTTAAGAATTATTTTGAAAAGAAGGCATCTGACAGACATTTTCAAGAGAGAGATTTAGTTCTCAAATGGGATGAAGATTGAGCCAAACCAAGAAAACACACCAAGTTTGATGCTCTCTGAGCAGACCATACATCATCACAAGTTGCAAAGAGGTGAATTTGTTTTATCTATCTAGACTCAATGGAGAATAACTACCCATTCATGTGAATGGGATACATCTCAAAGCTTACTTTTGAGATCATTCCACCCCTTGTACATTTTAGTTAGGTTTTTTCCTCTAAGTGCTTAGGCACATTGTTGTGTGTTGTTGTTCTTTTTCTTTCCTTGTTGTTGTGTTTTTGTGTTTGTTCTACACACAATTTCATCATTGGAATTTTTTCAAGGAGAAGGAAGGTTCAAGGTTTCCAGGAGAGGTTCATAATGTTGCTTCACCAAAATTCCATAGTATACATAGATGCCAAGTATTCATTAGATTCAGTATACTTCATGCTTAGCATTCCAGGGAGGTCCAAGATTACCTATACCAAGGAGACTCCAGGATATATCACAGAAGATAAAATCACTTTCAAGATTCCAACATTGACTCCATGCCCAATGGATGACTTAAGGCTACTAGAATAAAATTAGCAGGCATTCATCCCCGAGAGGTCACCGAAAATCTTATCCAATTTTGCACACATGAAAAAATTGGACAACAGGGTCCCATTACAATAAAATTACGACATTGGTCTCGGGGACTCACGTTTGATCATCACGAAGGTAACACAATTAAAATAATTAATAATTTGCATATGTGAGCTCACCTAGCATTGAACGAGGTTAAATTGAGCTCAACTCAATGATAACACGGTGTTAGCTCAATTGAGAACTTTTTCATTTATCCTTGGAGCTCAACTCGGGTCATTCGAGCCCAACATTGAAAAGAGTTGGTCAAGTCACGTAAATTTTGAGATGGCATGATGAGTTCATCTGGTAAGTCACACAAAGAGGGTTGAGTTTTATATGGAACCGAGTCACGAGTTATGCATAGGTGATTCAGCCGTAAGGTTTCAAGCTCATCTATTGGCACGGTAATCCTAGCTCAATCATTTGGGTTTCATCAACATACTAGTGGATGGGTTAGGAGATATTAGGAAGGAATGCACATCTCATCCGAACACAGAAAGCTCAAGGGATCCACAAGTTCTTCATGACGAGAACTTGGGAATTTCATCGATCACAACATGGAGTGCATGAGCTAGCTCATTAAAGGAGCTTGGTGATCCTTAGGATGTAATCGGGATGACTCAGCAATGAAGTGTAATGGTGAGATAACATATCTCAACAAAGAAGCTAAATGAGTGTGACTTGGTAGTGAGCTCAAGATCAATTGGTGGTGTCGTATTGACGTAAGTAAATACATGAAGTTAAATGTGATCTCCCAATCAAGATATACGAAGAGCAAGCTCAAGTCTGATTAATACCTATATCTCAAAAAGTGCCAATTATGATTTGTGAATGACACAACAATATCACCAAGATATGTTAACCCACTTTGCAAGAAAGTGAAGTATTGATATCGAGGTGTTATTGATATAACACACACAAATGGTAGTGCCTAGCACCTTTTGAAATTGAGGTAATAATAAAACTCGAACAAAAAAGCTCAAAGTATAGCTAGGAATAGTTAATAATGTGTGCAGTGTAACCATACAATATAGGTATTTATGTCGAGTTTACAAGAAACAAGACATAAATATCGAAATTGTAATGATACGAGAAAAACAAGCTAACTCCTCTATGGAATTCTGCAGTGATGAACCATGCCTAACTACAATGACGATCTTGACGTGGGTATCAAGATCACAATGGCTACCAAATGACATGAAAACGCCTCTGCTCACTTTAGACGTTTAACTAACCCAGCCGCAAACATGGATGGGTGTAAACGGACATAAAAGTAAGAGAAACAGTGAAATGGCAACACAAAGGTAATCACACCTATTTTGATCAACAAAGTGTCAAAAGAATATGAAGGAAATAAATCAAGAAAAATGACGAAAAATGCTAGCCTCACTTTGGCAGAGTTTCACCTTGCCCTAAGGCAAGTAAAAACTAGGCGAAAGTAATACATCACACGTTTCTCAAAAAGAAGGTTCACAACTCAACACTGTTTTAAAATGGTCAAAGTGGGCTCCTGGCCAAAGTATATTCTCCTAGGTGGTTCTCTCACCCTAGGTGTTACAAAGTTGCCACGAGTGAGCGCGATTTACCCAAAAATTCATACTGACTAGTTTGGGAGTATCTCGGCTTTACTTTACCCCTTCAAGAATAGTAGGCAACTAGTGCGTCTACGTGTACTATCACTAGGGTCGCCACAACGGATAACCTATAATGTTATCTCACAAAGGAATCACTAGTCAAGTAGGTAGTAAGGAGCAATTCCCATTTTTTCCACAAGTTTCCCTCTTTTGTGGACTACTTTGGGGTTCCCGGAACCACCCTTATTATTATAGCTTAAGGCGTTATGCCAAAGGGGTTATGTTCCAGTTGAGCGGAGAGGGACGTACCCTTTTCCGAAACCTGCAATATAGTGTGTTTGAATATGTTGTTCTTTTTATCTTGTTTAAATAGGTGTGGTTTTCTTAAACACCTTTTAGCAACTCCGTATAACAACCGTATTAGTATTTTTTTGATTTCATTTTGATTCATCCTTTCTTTGACAAGCGTTTTTAGGTCATGCACTCAAGCGTTAGTAGTTCTCCAAGAAAATCACATTATTTAAAAGAGGATTAAGAGTTGCTTTTCATTATCAAGATTATCCAAGGATGCAAGAGAAGAGCATACACAACAAATAATCCAACTAAAAGTAAATAAAATCTTTCAAATCAATGAACCATACAAAATTCTTGATAAATGTTCATTCCCCTAAACCAAAGGGAAAGATGAAGTTTCCAATTAACCAAATGTTATAAAATGAAGACTAAAGTTGCTTTTGATTCTCAAGATCACCCTAAGGTGCAAGAGAAGAGCATACACAAACTTTATCCCAACTATATAGAAATGGAAAACTTCAAATCAAAGGACCATTGAAAAATGCTTTGTAAAAGGTTCATTCCCTTAAACCAAAAGTGAAAAATGAAGTTTCCAATTTACCAAATGTTATAAAATGAAGATTAAAGTTTCTTTTGATTCTCAATATCACCCTAAGGTGAAAGATAATAACATACACAAACTTTATCCCAACTATATAGAAATGGAAAACTTCAAATCAAAGGACCATTGAAAAATACTTTGTAAAAGGTTCATTCCCTTAAGCAAAATGAATAATCAAATTTCCAAGTTTAATCCCAATGTTAAAAGATATAGATAAAAGTTGTTTGTGATTCTCAAGATCACCAAAAGGTGTAAGATAATATCATACACATGCTTTGGTCTAAATCGAGGAAGCATGGAAATACAACATTCATTAAAACATTAGACATGTTAGAAAATGACCAGTTTTAAAATAACAGAAAATATCCAATTTATATAAGTATAAATCCCAAATTTATGTTTTTATTGCATATTTAACTTCAATACCTTTCCAACTCAAAAAAATGGAGTCATTTCGAGTTCGGGAGAAAAATTTATGGCCTTCGGAAGATGGGTTACGCATATGCTCTTATGCTCACGAGTATGCACTTGACATGCACTCAAAAATGTCCAAAAAAACGTCCCTTAATCTGTAAAATGGGAAAAAAATTCCAACCAAGATTCAATTTTGACAACAACCCATCACATTAATATATGAATAGAATACTCAGCACTATCAAACACTAACCTACATGCTCAAGAATTTAAAATTTTCAAGAAATTGACAAAACTAACATGTAGAATGATGAAAAAGTAAGCTCTAAAAATGAAAACATGATGAAATCTTAAAATTTTCTCACCAAGATTAAATTTTTATAGCAACCCACCACATTAATATGTAAATAGAAGACTCAGCACTATCAAACACTAACCTACATGCTCAAGAATTTAAATTTTTCAAGAAATTGACAAAACTAGCATGTAGAATGTTAAAAAAGTAAGCTCTAAAAATTAAAACATGGAGAAATCTTGAAATTTTCCCATCAATTCCAATTTTTACAGCACTTCACCTCCTTCATACCTACAAGGAAGACCCAACACATGTAAACTCAACAAAACAAGTTAAAAAAACAAGTTAGATCAACATGTGTAAAAGAGGGTTAGTAACCAAAAATGAAACTTAACTACAAAAACTTGAAATTAAGTGCAAAGGACAATGGAGTATGTCCCACCGGCATGCCAAATGTGTGCATGTGTTGTTTTCAAAATAATGCTAATATGAGTAAATACTAACACCTAAATAGCCTTAACTTAGCAAGAATTGAACAACAAACTAAACACCATCAAGATAAGAATTAAACAAGGGTTAGATGCTAGCATTCATAAGTACAAACTTTGAAACTAACAATGTTAAATATCTAAACTCCTCTATTCTCTAACAACAAATAAATGAATGGACCTAAGTAAGCTCCATGGCTATCAAAATAGTTGTCCTTAGTATGCCAAGTAACCTAGGAATGAGGGCCTATCAAAGTTGGGCTACAAGACCCCTTTGACACCTCCCATATGACCTAAGCACTTAAGAAAGAGGCTTAACTCTTCAAGATGATGAACTCTCAAAAGGGTAAAAGGCAAGCTCTTAGTCTTTGCTATATGCTTTGCATTCACTCTCTTAGAAAGTTTAGGTGTAAGTAAAAAGGTAGGTGGAGGGCTCTTTATATAGCCCAATGGATAAAGGAAACACTTCATCCCTTTGTATGTGGGATAAAGGTAAAACATGATTAGGAATGGATAAGGTTGCTTTATTAAAGTTAGCCTTACTTTAGAAGGATTTAATACATGTTTAGCAAGTCATGAGAGTTGGGGGGTGCTTTAATTAATCAAAGGTGATTAATTAATAGGTAGGTGTAAGCTTATAGAAGCCAATTAGAAGAATATTAGTACGATTTAGGCTATTAGAAGGGGATTAAATCAATTAAATATTGATTTATTGGTTAAATGGAAGGGAAAGCTAATTAATTAATAATAATTAATTAGTCTAGGTAGAAGGGGTGATTTGTTTGGATAGGCAACTTAATTAATTAGCTTAGTGTAATTAATTAATGATGATATGAGGGAAAATGAGTGCTTTTGATGATATGTCGTCGATTTGTGAGAAAGATGATAATTAATGCAATTTAAGTATTTGAATTGCTTGGGTGTAATTATGGGTGTCTACAGACTCTATTGATCAACACTTAAAATGAATTAAATGTTAGATTTCAAAGGGGCAAGTTATCGAGAATGTAGGGATGATATTTGGTAAATTCAAGTCAAAATGCCACATTGATACGATTAGGTTGAGGTCACAAAGGTGAGTTCTATGTTGTGGTAATGTTGGTTGGATATTTTGTCAAACCAAAATATGAGGTTCAACCACGTACATGGGATTAAATCCTCCTCAAAGATAGGTGAGGCACGCTGTTTATTGCTAATCTAAAACACAGTAAATAATATATACAATATTCACACTAATCTAACCATTGGGGGTTGGGATGAAATCCCGAAATCCACATTCACACGATTCAAGGATATTGCTTTCGTAAGTGAAATAGGTTAGAAACTGTTACAGTGAAAGAAGCACGGTAGAAAAGAAATGGGAGAAACGTATTTTCTTTCGAGTAAACACAGAGCACGAAATAATCATACGAGTTTTAGATCACAGATATAGTGTCCGAGATAATTAGAAACACTGAGATTCTATGCAAAGAATAGCTTTAAGATCATGAACATAAGAACACTGTCTTAAATAAGATATATTTCACAACACAAAGTCTGTAAAACAATATCAACTTCTATTCTTCAAAATGATTGAAAGAAAACACAAAGTTTTTCTCCTTTCCAATAGCCTCTTAATGCTTCAAAAATTCTCGACCCTTTTGAATGCACAGGCATCCCTTATTTATAACAAAAGAAGCTAGAGATAAAACAGGACAGATCCTAAAGAGTAGCATGTTAACTGGAGTTTCAGTTTTGCATGACTCTCACGCAGGAGATCAAGTCAAAACATGAATTAAAAATATGATAAAACGGAAATAACAAAGACATGTCAATCTAAAAATAGAAATGACATGGGACGTTGGGAATTAATCCGAATCATCATCTTTTGCTTCTTCTTCTTTCTCCTCCTCCAGCTGAGACTGTTTGTTACGAAACTCCTGGAACTTCCGAATAATGCCTTGCATTTCATTCTCATCAGGCGCAGTGGAGTGATCATTCCACATTTCGCAGGTTTCATGAACATCACTGGCAGTGCCGGGAAGTTTCTTCAATCCTTTGCTGAGCTTTCTTAAGGCCTCTAAAGTGTGCTCAATCCTTACAAACTGACCAATGACTTCAAGGTCAAATCCGTGTACAGGTTCATGCTGAATAGATTCCTGAACTTGTTTGAAGAGATCATCTGCTGATAGGATACCTGCGTTCCCAACTGACACCTTTGGACAAATCTTTAGCAATTCTTCTTCCAGATCACTTTTCCCATCGATCAATTTATCCCTTGATTCTCTCAACTTGCTGCAGGCTTCGTTGAGAATCTTTACTCTGAACTTGATGGCCTTGATCAGCTGAAAGTGTTTATCTGTATGTGGAAGAACGCCTTCTTCTACCAAGAGATGTGCTGGTATTTGCTTTAGCACTTGGAGAGCTTCACAAGTCAAATCAAGCTGTCCAATTTCTTCAGTGAATTCCTCATCCATCTTCTCTCCTTCCTTCTGAATCTCCCCCAAAGACTGATGAACTTTCACCACGTCTTGAATTACTTCCTTCCCTTGTTGGAGCAACTTTTGGATCCATTCATCAACCACCCTTCCTTTTTTAGCAATCTTCTCAATCGTAGGCACCGATGAGAAATCGAATCCGGCAGATACAGAAGAAGATGGTATGGATTCCAGGGGTGTTGAGAGTTTAATCAAAACCTCTGTCAACTGCTCCACTTTTTCCTTAAGCTCATTTCTGCTGTCCTTTGTTTCTTTCAACTTTTGGCACAGGACGTCTATGGAATCCTTTGCATCTTGCTGCGCCCCTTTTGCTGTCACTTTCCCTAGAGCCACCCTGGTTACCTGGTAATCAGCAGCTGTTACATCATCTCTAGTTTTGTCAGCTGAGGGAGTGGCAATCTCTGCGAACTTATCTCCTGAAGCATCCACCAAAACCCTTGAAACTGTTTTGGGTTTCTTGGCTGATCTCGCAGTAGAAGCCTTGAGTGAGCTGAAATCAAAGGCTGGTAGGGGTACAATCACTTTCCTCTTCCTCGGAGTTTGCTCGAGTAGCCATTGTGGTGTATCAGAGGAAACTGCCAATGTTGTAGTAACTGGTATTCTACTCTCAAGGGGAGAAGATTCTACTATTGGAGGGGGAACAGTAGCCAACGTGGTAGTAGGTGCAATGAATAGAGGCACAGGTTGTGGGGGAGTGTTGGTGATCACTTGGGTTCCAGCAGAGAGGGGTGAGAGCCCGGAGAAAATATTGGCCATGCTTGAAGAAGTGGATGGGGAATGAGGAGGCTGAAGTGGTTGTTGAGGGGGAGGCACAGATTCAGTTTCCAAAGCCTTGAATGCAAGAGATAAGGTCTCTCCAGTTGAGCAATCAGCAAATGGTGAAGTCAAGAGCTGGCTTCCTCCTTCTTCTAAATTAATCTCCCCTATTTCTGGTGGTGTTGGTGATTCTGGCACAACCACCGTTTGAGCTGGAGAGACAATTGAAGAGATTTGTCTTTCTTTCTTCTTCTTGGGAATCCTGATTTTTATAGACCCCCCAGAAGATTCTTTGTCCTTTTTCTTTTGGGAGGGCCCCACCTCCGTTTCAGCCAACTTTGGAAACTTGTCATCTTTAAAATTCATGCCCCAAGAAGAGAGCCATTTTTTGGTGCGAGCAAGAATGAGAGCCGACCTATCTGTGATAGAGGCTTTTTCGCTGGCCGACCAATCAATAGGCGGGAAAACGTATCGATCTTCATTAAGCCCATCATAGGACATATCCAACACACTTTCATTGTCAGTTGTGCCATCTGGCAAATCAGAAAGCTCTAGCGTCTGAATCTCATTAATAGTTAACCTACTATTATCTTTTCTGCGAACTGCAACTTCGTTACGCAGATCCACCCAGATATCCTCAATGTCGGGCCTGTGCAGATGTAGGGCTCCATAGGTTCTAAGTACTCCTCGGATGTCAAAACCATCCCGAGACTTCATATGCTTCTTTAATTTCTCCTGGAGTTCACATTCAACATTTTTGGCCTTTGCCACTGTTGAGCAAGTATATCTCCCAATAGAAATTGGGAAGGATACTGCTGCCTTATGCTTGCTCTGTTGGAATTTGTGAAAATCCAATAGCTGTCTGACCAATTCTATTAGTATCAATCTATCCCCTGGATAGCGAGGCAGACGGAAAGGCTCTCCTGAGTACATGACCGTTCGAAGGTAGGTAAACTTCTTGAACTGTAAGAAGATACATCCCCATTTAGATACCTCAGTCCAAGCTTCGTCTGATACCCTTGTCTTTCTTAGCCCTGGGTTCAGCCGGCAGATGTTCTCGTAGAAAAAGGCGTCATTCACCCTCCTAAAATGATCCTTGGACCCCTTCTTTGTTATTTGAGGATAATACTTATAGACTGGGTTTGTCGTTCTGCTTCCTTTAGTATCCAGTCCGGGATAGCTCCTCATCCCAGCTGCTGCATAGGCCACATATGAGAACATATAAAACTTTCCGGTCGATAAGACCGTCGTCATCTGAGAGTCAATCTCATTACTGATAAGGGTTCCCCAGTCAATCCCTTGCTGGTTCTTCTTGATGGTGACCATAAACTGATACATCCATCCATGAAATAAATTTGATTCCGGCAAGCCAAAAACCCGGCTCAGCAGGGTGATAATGTCATTGATTTCTTGTATGAAATCACATCTAGGAATAGTTCTTGGAAATCTAGATATTACTGGTTTTGCCTTGACCAAGAACTTCTTATTGACATCCTTAATGCAATTTTCCTGGTTACTGTCCCAGGCCTTCTGAGCCGACTTGATATTTAGGTCCCCATACTCCTCGAAATTAGGTAGTTTCAGGAGATCATCAAAATAAGCTCCATCTAGTTTGATAACTACCTCACCAGCCTGATTCCTTACTGAACGAGAAGCCGAGTCGTAACTGGACGCACAAGCCAAAACAAACTCTGGACATTGGGCAGACATGGGAAAGCCTGCTGCAAGGGGCAAGCCACTGTTAGCCAAAGCCATCATCCATGGGGTTTGAGAAGAACTCTTCACCCTATTCCAAAAGTCGTCCATATCTATGTTGCCAAGTTCAGTATCCCTGATATCATAATTACAATCAATATATGATGGGGATTCTGGTTTCTTAAATTTGTACTTCATCCTGCTAGACTTCTCGGCCTTCTCCTGAGATGGACCAGGGTCCGACATGAAGAATGTGGAGGGAGAAAGACTCGGAACTCAGGTGATGCTGTTCAAACTGGAAATCCCGATTGACTGAATGCGCTGGAAGAAGAGAAGAACCCGACACGCTGAAGAGGATGTCGGAAAACCCTGAGAACCCGACAAGTTTGATCTGTCGGAACTTTGGCAAAGCCCGACACTTGCTTTTGATGACGGAAACAGGCGGAAACCCGGCACTCACTGTTAATGGCGGACACGGGAGGAAACCCGGCGCCCACTTTTGATGACGGAACTTCGGAGATTCCCGACACTTACTGTTGAGGTCGGAATGTTGAGAAACCCCGATACTTCAAGCTTCCTTTATACTCCGGGCCTTTGAATCTGCAAAACAGTCTTCAAAATCCGGGAAACAAAAACAGAGTCTTTCTCGAATTTTCACATATACAACTTCCTTTCTTTTTTGTTATTCATATTCCATACATCATGCATATAATTAAGATTTGGAAGGAACAGCACCAATTGATAATCCCAAAAAGAGAATAAACCCTAAAAACCCAAAACCCTTTCCAAAACAACACAGAAAGAAGAAGGGAAGAAAACCTTCAACAACTGGCAAGAAATTGGGAAGAAAATACGCGCAATCGATTCATAAAAATCAAGAATAAAGAAGGGAAGAAAAATACCTTCGATTCGAGACAGGTAAGATCGAAAACAAACGATCCAATCGGGCAATGCGAGTTTGCGGGTTTTGAAAGCGGAAGAGCATGCGAAAAATCCACGAATTAAAAATATGAATGGTAAGAATGACGTGGAAATCCGCGTATTTATAAGAAAATTAGTAATAAATACACTTCAGCTCGGCACGTGCCAACTCACCAACCATTCGGCATGAATGCCATGTCAGCATGTTGGAGGGGTCCGAAAACCCGACACGAAGAGATTTAGTGCATTCCGGGTTTCGGGTTTCGGAAAACATAGAGCACAAAACATGAAGTGCTTAGGTGCTACATAGCCCCGAAAACCCGAATACAAAGGATTGAGCGGACTTCGGGAATCGGAGAACATGGCGCATAAAACATGTTTTGGATCATGGATGTTCCGATGCTTTGGGGTTCCGAAAACCCGAATACAAAGGGTCTTCTCAATACAAGGCGGGTCTCGGGTTTCGGAAGTCACGCGACACAAAGCATGTTTTAACTCAAGTATGTTCCGATGCGTTGAATTTCCGAAAACCCGATTACAAAGGATTTTCTTAATACAAGGCGGGTTTCGGGTTTCGGAGGACATAAGACATAAAGCATGTTAAAACTTATGTCAAGCTGTTAGTAACACCCGAAAACCCGATTTTCTCTAAAAGAGGCCAAAATGCAAAATCACTTCGAAAATTTTGTAGGGGTTATCCGATCGTTTTGTCGTGAACTCAAAACGGGATAACAGGTAACATTGGGCCAAGTCAAGTGTAAGATAGGTAAAAGAGTCAAACCACCTCGGCCAAGTTATAGAGGAGATGTTCGGGGAACATGAGTTGAGAAATCACATATGCCAGATTATTTTGAGCCAACACGTTCCTAATGAAAGATAAACAAATTGACTCATGAGTATGAGGTCGGTATAGAGGAGAAATATCTTGTAGTAGTTCAACAAGTTTGTAGTGTGGGAGTTACCTCGACCATGACATAACTTGTAAACACTCACCAAGATCACTTGTCAAACTTAGCCAGGATGCTCGCGTGATGGAAAATGTAGTCATTTTTATGCCCATAGAATAATAACCTTTTAACCCCATGTGTGTCATCCTATCACCCAACGGGTGTTAAGTGCTCACCCGAGGCACGCGTGGGTGCCAAGCCTCTCCTTTATGTGAGCATTGTGAGAAGATGTTTTCATTTGATGATGGATTAAGTGTATAAAAGTAAATGATCATTTATATATTCTAAAATCATATGCTTAATCATTACACTAACATACCCATAAAAGAAACATCATACAAATACTAGATATGATCCATAACATAAAGAAAAGGCATTAGGGTTTACACCCATGAACAATATATTTAGAACATAACCATATATTCATGTTGATCATAGTTCAGTAACCACATTATATCCAAAAGGGTCTTATCAATCCAATATATCATGACTCACATATTAGAAGTTATTTATTCTTCCCTATTACAAAATTTAGCAAACTCGTTCCCCTAGATATGTTAACATTCCTATAGTCCCCTAATGAGAACCCCAACCCTTAGAATCTTCTACTCATTTCTACGAGCTTGGCCTACTCTATTATGGTTTATTACACCATGGTCCTCTCTCCTCTATCTCCTCTTCTTCTACCTGAGCATCTCTATAAATAGGTTTAACACCCACCGTTATGCCTTCCTAAAGTAATAGATCGGTTTCCAAGTGTCAAGTTCATTTTCCAATGGAGCATGCTTCTTCTGATTCGAGTTCCCCACTTTCTGCAATGATGTCTTCAAGAATGTTTCATACATGGAATAGTATTTTCTTGACCACCAAGTCACAAGGCTATCACCTTATCCACTCATCACACCTAGTCGGGTCACGTTTTTCCTCAAGTGCCTCTTAGAAATCTAAATATGACTAAGTCCTTAAATCATTTACTCTGCATTGCATGTGGTTTCTATTAAATCCTTCTAAAACCCTATCCTATGCACTTTTCCTCATGCTCCCATATTCTTCACTTGTCCCGCACATGCACATGCCCTTTGGGACTTAGTCAATATTCTGAGGCCCAACAGGTGTTCGAGGAACATGAGTTGAGAAATCATAGAGTATCAAGAGTATTTTGAGCCAACATGTTCCTAATGAAAGATAAATGAGTTGACTCATGAGTATGAGGTCGATGCACAGATGAGAAAGATCTTGTAGTAGTTCAGCAAGTTCGTGGTGTGGGAGTTAGATCGACCATGACACAACTTGCAAACACTCAGCCAAGATCATTTTCCCAACTCTATCAGGATTGCTCATGTGATGGAAATGGGTATGGGTGAGTTATTTATAAAATGGAAGAATCAAGCTTGGATTTCGAGTTCATGTGAAGTATAGAACTATGGTGTTTGATCGATGAATCACTTGTCATGGTGAAGAATTTTCCCTCATCTAAACTTGGAAATAGCCACATTGTGATAATGATTAAAAAAATTTCCCAACTACAAGTGAGCTTAGTCAAAGAGAAGAAGACGGCTTAATGGGAAAACTCGGTGAGATTTAGCTTGCTCGATCGAGCCGAGCCAAATGTGGAACAATGGGATTCGGGAATTCACATTTTCATTGCCGATCAAGTGGGAAGAATGGTACTTAGATCCCATGCTACAGACCTCGGCATGAGGAGATTTGGGCCCATTTGTGGAAATTCGAGGATCGATATCCATCTAGCCAAGTTGATGCATGGATTAGAAGGCATCTAAATTTCAGGATCCCCACTTCAGGCTTGTAGGATTTTGTGGAATGAAAGCCATGCCAAGCTTGGTATGGAAAAATAGTGTTTGAGCTTCCAAGCCAAAATATCCATCATATGAAAACTGTTAAGGCAAAAGTGGAGTTAATCTTTGCTCGACCAATTCATAGGCCAACACATTTAGTGGATGCACGTAGAGCAACCGCCGAGTTATTCTTTGAGCATCTCAATTCATTCAATCCCAATGACGTGGTGGAACGTAGGGGATGGAGCAATACCGACACCAAATGAATGCAAGGTACCACAACTCCTCAAGTATAGGATAGAATATAGGCGAGTTCGGGTATATGGTTACAATTATGGCTTGAACACAAGGAAATGAACTCTCCGAGATACTTTATGGATCACGTCAAGGTGAGAAAAAATGTCTCAATGAGGTGTTTTTAATCCCAAATTCATTGACATTGACCAAATTTGTAAGCAACCAAGTTGAGTGTAATAGGGCTCACAAGATGAACGAGATGGGTGTTCACTTAGGCATGATGTAGAACTTGATGAGTCATAGAAATGAGATCAATTAATATGGAAGAGAGTTTGATATGTGATCTAGCTTTGTGAATGCATGCACGCAAGTGCTAAAGATGATCTCAATGCATCCACAACAGGGGCACCAAGGTTATTGTTTGAAGGATCTTGCACTTGGAGTGGCAAGTTGATAAGGAACACGAAGAGCTTGAAGCATTTGAGCCGTGTCAAATAGAGCTCGTAGAGATAAACCCATATGCAAGATCTCGATGGAGCTTAGCGTAGACTTTCTCTCAAAACAGGCTCAGAGAAGAATAAAAATATCTTGGTGGAGAGCTCATTTTGGGACAAGTTACTCAAATGTGATGAATTCAAGCCGGTAGAATGCAAGACACGAGTCTAGTGGGGAGTCTCGCTAGCCCACCGATGTAAAAATGAATGCAAATAATTATCCATGACTCATTTAGGCATACACATGAGTTACACAAGGTGGTATAGGGTAGTTGCGAGGGCTCTGGGAAAAAACATATTAAAATAAATTCAACTCTCCGAGTTGAGCCATGTATTGAAATGAGGTCGCAAAACTTGATGTTCGAAGAGATTACAAGGAATATCTTAGATCGGGTTCATGGGATGAGTTGAACGGAGCTTGGTGAGTTAAGTCATATGACAGAGCATTAAGAGCTCAATTCGGTAAATACAAAATAAGGCCGAGTAGAGCTAGTGGAACATGTAAGCAAGCCTTCGCCATATTTGAATGCAAGGGAGCTCATACTTATAGGCAAGTTCAACATTGAGTGAGATGGTGATTCGGTTGGGCATGGATTAGAACTTGGTGGAGTATGACATGAGTAGTGATGGGGAGACTCTACCGAGCTAAGGTGGAGTAACATAAATTTGGGTAGAATGGGGCGTTGGTTGATCCGTTGAGAGCTCATGACATGAATAGTGAGTCGAAAGAACTAATGATTTCATGAAAATAGAATCATCAAGCTATCATGGATGGTGAAATAGATCAATGCATCAAACTAAGAACAGGGGTGTCGGGACCAAGTAGATAGCAAAGTTGATAAGCTCGATCGATGTGATGAAGGATAGGAGCTCGATACCAACTCAATGAGTTGGCTCAGCGAACCAACCACCGAGTTGGTCTTTTTTTACCAATTCTCATGAACCCCTTCAATACAAATCAATTCCAGGGGGTCCCACCTGAAAAAATAGTAATTAAATTAATATTTTTATTTAAATATTTTGATAATTATATTTATTGTTATTATTTAAATATTACTTTAATTAATTGAGAATATTAAGTCAACATGCCATTAATGACACATGATGACAGCTTCTCAAGTGGTTCAACTAACTTTATAATAAATGAACCATCATGTACCTTCAATTTAGGAAGGAATTTATTACTTTTCCTCTTCTCTCTCATAAAATTATTCTATAAATGTAACTTGGAAGCTCATTCCAACAGGTTGGACAAGTTAGACTTCTGAGACAAGTGTATAGTTTCAAGAAACCTCCTTCTTCAAGTTGTTCTTGTATGTTGAGGGAACTTTCAAGCCTCCTTTCAAGACTGTAATGAAAACTATTGCCTCTTCTGAATGTATGATGCATTTTGCATGTTTTTTAAGTAATAAAAGTGTGTGTTTTGTGACTAATCTTGGTCCTTTCATCCTTTTATACTTCTTTGTGCCTTTCTCATGCTTGTAGGTACACTGTGTAAGTTTAAGTTTCTATTACAGGTTCTTAGAGTTCTGTACTTATCAAGTGGTGGAGTATTGCATGTGGTTGAGTTGTGGTGCTTGTTCACCCTTCTCAAGTTCATCCTTCTTCACTGGAAGACTGATATGCCATTATCTGATTGAATTTTAACAAAGGGAATGCATGCTTCTTAGTCTGTGGTCTATCGTTTACCCTCTCTAAGTTGTAGTAGGTGAAGTTGTCTTGTGGTGCACAACACCCTCTTCAAGTTAACCCTTCCTAAGTCTAGCAACACCCTTTATTTGGTGCATCACCATCCCTAGTATAGTTTCATTTCTTATAAATCTCTTTCCCTAAAACCCATGAAAATGTTAGCATAGGACTAGATAACCATTTTATTACACTAGGAGTAGTACAACACTTAGTTTAGGAAGAGGAAGTTGGCCTTCTCCGGAGGTTCACCTCGAGCCCAAGTCCCACAACTTGAGAGGTGATCCCATGTTTCCCAATCACATTGAACATCTTGTTCACATTCGGCCATTCGGAGGGTACAAAGGTGATTTGGCAACAACACCTTTCATGACAATATTTATAAATAATATTCCATACTTTGGTTTCATCAAGGAGGTGAATGACATTATTACATTATTGAGTAGAGTCCCCTGACTCCCATCTTTAAAATATTTTTAGGAATGGATCTACTTTTATATCTGTACTATTCATAAAAATTATGATCTTATTCAATGGGTAGAGCATATCAATAATGTCATTCATATTTAAATGTTGGATTTCCTACCCTTAGGAAAATGTTTACATTACCTCCTATCTTGTGTACTCAACTACATGAAGGACAAATTATCCTTGATTTTCATCTCGAGGGAATAAGAAATTCATGACATATTTATGATTTTTACCTCCAACTCATGATTAAGATAGGTTGATTTCATTTCAAGAGATTTATTGATTCCTTTTTCTATCCCATCATATATATATTTGATAAGGAGCTATATAATTAAAGAATATCGATAATGCATGGAATGTGGTGAGGAATTGAGGTTGTATTTTCCTATAGTTTCTAATGTTCACATATCTTAGGGTGGGAGGATTCTCAAGTGATCGCATCAAATTTCTAAGATGTCCTATAGATAAGTGGGTTTTGATGGAATTAGTTTGACAATTTCTTCACCTCCACAAAATTCAGCACAAAAGCATAAAATAGGGTTCCAATTCCTAATAGTATTCGATTAATACACTTCTTTATCCTCATATATAGTAAAGAATTTTAAAGGTGATGCATTGAATGATATTGAAAACCTATCACCCATGGGTTAGCTTTTATTATTAGGGTGTGGTTGGAAGACTCAAACCAACTGGTGTCCACATACCACAATTGGAGGATATTTGGATTAATTGTAGAGATGAAATTGCGATACGAGAAAGAGATTATCAAAGGTTGACTCTTGAGGAAGTGGATAAGTATAGAATTGCAAAGGTACCTAAGGTCCTTCAAGATGATAGATATGCTATAGACCACATTTATAATTAAATAAACGTTAAGGACCAATCACTTAGGGATGAATTGGTCATTTCAAGAGTGTACCACTTCATGGAGTGCGACCCATATTATCAACTAGGCCCATCAATGGGTTATATCATTTGGAATTATGCCAAAGACATCGAATAACTCCTTATTATAGAAATGTAGGTACAACCATTGATGGGCTACCCCTCCTCTTCAAAATAAGGGAGATCCACTTCTAAACCCACTCCCAAGCCACGTAATTTTACCATTATCTGTAGAGGTTTTGGTTCTTCTTCCAAGGTCCCCTCCACAGAAGTTTCTCCTTCTATAGAGGTTATTCATCTTAGTACTTCACCACGACATATGACTCAAGTGTTGCGGTCACCTTCTTCACCCCCTCTCCCCTCCTCCCCATTTTTAGTTCCTCTACCTCTCACTCTCTCTTTTCCCACATCTTCCATTTCTTCTCCTCCCATTTCTCCCACTCCCATCACCTCGTCCCCTACCATGGCCCGTATTTCTTCCTTCCCTCTCTCTCATCTAAGGATATTTTGGTTTTGACTTCCCCAAGGAACTCTCCTTCCTCAAAACTCCTAGTTTCTTCTTTCACCAACCTTCCCGCATCATCCATTCCCATTTCAATAATTTCCACTCCTTCATCACTTGTCACTACCCCGTTTCCTCTAGTGGTTACTACATAACTTCCCATCCATCACCAACCTAGTTTACTATAGTGATGAAAATGCCCATGTCATCCTTTGAAAAAATTTCTTATTCTTCTACGTCTGCGAGGGTTGAATAGGAAAATCCCAAACATAAGAAGAAAATTCATATTGGAAATGATGTTAATCTTAGCATCTTGGATTTGAATCCCGACAACAGGAAAAAAAAAGGCCAAGGTTTGTTTCTCACATTTTGTTCAATCATGTGGTGGAAATATTTTTGAAATACCAACCCCAACTATTGGTGACACAAACTAAGATATTACTATATCAAATTAAAAGATTTCAAAGTTCTCTCTGGGTAAGGCCACACATGAAGGGGCAAAATAGGATGTCAAGGTTTCTCTTGACAACCTTCATGAAAAATTTGATAAATACAATATCACCAAGGATGAGATGAAAGGAAAATGGAACAATTGACATCATCCTATGCAACATCACGCAATCATCCCCTTCAACTGCTCTCGCAATATCCACAAGTTTTGATGTAATTTATTTCTCTATAGTTGAGAAGATTGGATAACAAGGTCAAGCAGTTGGGGCTTGGATTGAAATCTTGATTCATGAAGGAGAAAAGGTGATGAAGAATTTTGTCACTCTATATAAAGAACTCATACTGGAAAAGGGCACGTTTACTAAGATGTATGGTATTCTCGGATAACAATGTTGATAATCTAGAACTCACATTAGAATTATGGAAGGAAGTTTGAGGTGTCAAATCTAATCTACTCTTAGGAGAAGGGATAATTTACAATTCTTTGAAACTGTTTGAATATAGTGAATCTATTGAGTTCTATGTCCGGATATTGCAACAAGCCATGTAATAAAATGATCAAGTATAGAAATGAGTATTGGTGGATTTAATGATATCACATATGAGTTCAACATCATTACGTTAGGTTCCTAAATGAATATCTATATGTGTTTCCAAAGAAATCAAATTATTGTCAATTTTAAGAGTTTAGTTAATGAATATATTGAGGTAACAAAGTCATTTGGTCTTGAATCCATTCATAAGTTGGTATTATACCATAATTTCTTGAGATAACTCGGAAAACCATAAATCGAACCAATAATTTTTCTTGAAAATTGATAGTAACAACTTAACTCACCATAAATCACTACGCATGTAGACCTAATGATAAGGAAGTATAAGAAATCATCAAACAATTCCTTGACTATAAGAACAAGTTAGCTAGATAAGAAGAAGAAGAAGAAGAATAAATTGACACGGATCGAGAAAAAGCATGGCACCATCCCTAACCGAATTTGGCTACCATTTTCATACATTCTCCAAGCCACAATCTACCATTCAATTTGCAAGTTTGACCAGGTCAAATTTGCACAACCATTTGGCTATTTTTGTGGGAGATTATTTCTCAAGTATTAATGCATCCTATTTTTAGTATGTAACGATTAAGAAAGGTGGCTATAATTGCTCAACCTTCTTAATCTATAAATAAAATGATGTATTATGTAACAAGGGAATTTTGGACCATTTGTGTAAATATCTCTATCATTTTGAGTACTCATAAATAGTATTTATCCTCAATACTATATATAGAACTAATTAAATTTCCTTCCTCTACTTTAATGTGTTGTGCATTTCAGTAGTTCATTTTATACTTGTGAATATTTCTTTCCTAGTATGTGGTGATCTATTTTACCTTCACATTAAGCTATATTTTCTTTAGCAAAATTACAAATTGTGATTAGTGAAACTTATTTTTATAGTTGTGGAATAAATAAAATCCCTTATGTTATTATTAAGTTTTATCTTCATAAGGTCTTTGTTAGAGAAAAGGAATAGAAATTTGTGCATATCAATGATTATTTTGTTAAAGTGGTATGTGCTTATAAAGATGATCTTATTATTCAAGAAACTATTAGTGCATTGCCTTTTTTAAGTATTTTTAGAGTAAACTATTAGTGCATTGCCTTTTTTAAGTATTTTTAGTTATCTCCCTTCCCTTTTCTTTGAAGAGCCGGATAATATAGTTTTTTTAGCATTGTCGGTTTTACAACCTTTGATCTTCTATTAGATGCATGTAATTTATAAGGAAGTTGGCCTTATCCAAAGGTTCATCCCAAGGATCCATGGTCCCACACCTTACGGATGTTCCCATGTTACACTAGATCATCTTACAATTTCACAGGTGCGCGATCCAAGTGACAACATTTTTTGGCATTTATGGTGGGATAGCGCTAAGATTTGGTACTATTGGAAGTGACAATGGACTAAGGGGGTGAAGCAATCCCCAATAAAACCCTTCACTTTATACTTTAAACATTAAACACATATATCAATTCTTAATCACAAAAATATACTTTACCATGAAACATACTCAAATAAAGGATCACAATATATACAAAAATACATTTCTTTATCAATATTCAATTAATACCATGATTAATTGATGCCTTTAACAATAGTCAACAAGATACAATCAAGAGATATTAATACAATTAACTTGTCTCATGAATACACAAGAATATATTCCTCTTTGAAAATGACTTCAACTCAATATCAAACATGTAAATACTTCAGAGACCTTGTAATGACATCAACATTCTATAAAATTAACATTAAACACATGACACTAACTCTTCCCTCCTTCATCAACTCATCATTAAGAAAATTTCACCATACTTTTCTTCACTCCAATCCACCTCATAAAAATACCACCAACTACTAACCTATAATTTAATTCTAGGGTTTTGGATAGTCCCAAGGTTTTTTTCCTTTCAGCAAGAGTTTCTTCAAAAGAATATAAAATGGTTTCCAAAAGATTAGCAACTTTACACCCAAAACATCACTTTTATAGCATATTTTTATTCAAATTCAAAAGAGATTTGTTTATCTCCTTTAGCTTAAACATATGAACTTAAAAAAATCCCATAAGAATCACTATAACATTCACAACTGACCCATATAGGTTGGCCATGCCAAAAACCTTCATCCATGCACCAAAAATCCTCAAAACCCCACCAATGGAATGAGAAAAATCCCCTCATGCCAAAACTATTTTTAGTAAAGATCTAAAAATAACCACACATGAGTAATATTACATTTAAAAATCATGCATGGTCTTAATATACATGAAACAATCATATTATTTCATTTAATGGGCCAACTGGCTCTTTGCCTTCATAAAACACATGTTTCTAATACCCTGATTTTACCTTTAGGCCTCAAGGCCATCCAATATGATATCAACTATGGCATGTGACCACTTAAATGAATTCCTAGAACCTATATAACCATTTTAAGCATTTTATACATCATGAGACATGTTCACATGCTCAAATCACTCAACTTTTGTATTCACCAAAAATAGTTTCCCAAAAGATAGCTTTACAAATCCAACTGGTTAACACCCTTTCTGCCACTTTAAAGACCTCTAATTGTGTTAAATGGATTCCAAATTAATCCTTATTAATATTTTAGGTGATATCAAGTATCACCCAATCCATTTCATGCACTAACTAACTCAATCTTTCAGTAAAATCAGTTTTATCTAGAAAAGCAATAAACCTTCTTGCTCACAAGCTGACCTAAAAAATCATCCAATAAACTCATCATGAACCCAAAATTATACCACTAGAAATATATTTTAATTAAATTCCATACAATATTGGAACTCCTTCCAAATCCAAGGGGAAGGCCTTCAATGAAGTTGATCTCGGTAAACTACCTAACTGCCCCAAAACTACCCTTTGATCAATCAACATAAATGAAGCATACTTGACAAGTTATCTACATCACCATGACCTAAAATAATCATGGATGTCAATAATAAATCACATACTTTCCATAATGTCTATTTAGTTTGAAACTCCTTTAGATCACCTTGTCCCAAACCGAATTTCTTCGAAACTGACATGTTTTAGTGGAGTCCACTCATCATCATAACCACTACTATACCTTTATGGAAACCTAGAGGAGTCCTCTATAAATCATCATCCAAGAACTATCAATAAATTCTATCCAATTAAGATCATTTTTTCTCAAACTACTTTTGAGCTAGGGTTTCAAACACATAAAGATTTATCTACCTTCTTAGCATTCATTCATAAAAATGTGATGATGAAATGACCTAATTATTTTTTTCAAACCTTCTATAATAAACTTATAAACATACCTCAAATCCACAAGGTACCATAAAATTCACACAATTTAGGGTGAGCATCAAAGTTGCAATTTGAGCTGGAAATGACCTTGTTTTTTACCATGTTTCACCAAAAATGACATAACTTGCAAAATACACATCATGGAAACCTAAAATTTTTCCCACAACATCATAACACACCCTAATAACATATTCAATCATCATCATATCCCAAATATCTCTTAATATTTCCAGCCATTAATACTTGCATAGCTAGACCTTACGTGTAAAGACTAGGGTCAACTTAAATAATACAATAACTCATCATAGAAACACTCCAAAATGTCCTAAAATGCCTATTATACCATTATATAAATACCTACATGCATCCATGATCTCATATAGCTCCACAACTCATCCTCATGCCTTCTAATAGCCATACCTGGTCCAAATGAGCACCTAAATCATGGTCACCAACCTGTATCTACATCCTAAAACTCATGTGAGTGGAAAAATCAAAAATAATTCTATACATCATTCAAACATGCTTCTCATGTCACCAAGAATCTCCAACCATCATGCACTATCACCTA
This sequence comes from Taxus wallichiana var. yunnanensis, assembly GCA_018340775.1. Classification (NCBI taxonomy): domain Eukaryota; kingdom Viridiplantae; phylum Streptophyta; class Pinopsida; order Cupressales; family Taxaceae; genus Taxus; species Taxus wallichiana. The sequence goes on along the minus strand of CM031233.1, from coordinate 382,255,837 downwards.
GGCTAGCTAAGTCAAGTATAAGAGCTTACAAAAACAAGTAATTCTCACTAAATCAACATATATAACCACTAACATACCTAAAAATATATGCTACATCACTCGAGTATCATCCTGCTCCACTCCATCATCCACTTTTTCATTAATGAGGTTTTTAATTAATTACAACACCTAAATAATAGCATGTCAACAATCTCCCCTTTGTCATTGATGGAAAACCACCTAAACTATTCCCTCTTTTTATATTAATGACAAAGGTATACTTGTACCCCCATATTATTCATCTTTCTTGGCTTCATAGGATCATATTTTGGTTGGAAACATCAACCAAAGGTCTCATTCTATCTCACAAAAATGAGATTCTTCATAAAATCTAGTTTTTAACCATTTTCAAGCATAAAAACATTGAGCTCCCCTTGGTACAAGCATATAAACCATCTAAGCATGCCAAAAACATAAAGAAATCATCATCATACCTATTATTTGGGCTAAAATACCATCATCCACCTTCTAAGCATGTAAGACTTTCCATTTCACATCAAAATTTTGTTTTTACCTCCATGAGGTCACTATAACATTCATATACTTGAAGTATAATCTTCATGAACATGCAAACAATGATGAATAAGTACAAAAATCCACTTTACCTTCATTTTTGGACTTACTCAAACTATTCAAGGCCCAATATTGGCTTGACACAACCAACTCATGTTCTTCATACCACATTAGAACTGAAATCCCTAAAATGTGCCTTCATGTAATCTTGACAACTTTCACAAGGCTCTAAAGCACAATCCACCTATCGAGACCTCCTTATGACTTCCCTTAGACTCATGGATTCCTTATTTAAATAAAAATTAAAAAAAAAAATCTCTTTGCCTTGATTACTTGACTTGAGGATAAACCAAACATTTAGGCCTGGTCATAAACCATCTTCTTAGTGCTTGTAGCCATATTTGAATACGATATTGTAGATTTAGACCAAACATTCTTTACCCTTAAAGAAAACAATCAAAACATATCGTATATAGCCTGAAGGCCTCTATATCACCTTCTAAAAACACAAACTCATGTTCCCCTTTCATGATTATCATTTTTACATACCTAAGCATCATCTTGCTCTTCATACAACATTATAACAACACATCAGACCCATTGAAGTCTAAGATATATCATTTTGGTCCAAGAGGGTCAAATAGACCTAGTCAAGTACATCTTCACAGTCATACTCATCTTAATCAACCTTTAAAAAGATACTAGTGTGAGAGATAAGTGAATCCCCCTAACTTCTTGGCCCTCACATGAATCTGTAGCAGGTTATCGTGACACAACCATGTCCAATAATACCACCATGTTTCTTAGAATGCAAGAAAAAAGACACATAGGCATTGTAAGACACAAAATCCTTCCATTCTCACTTTTCTTATCACATTGCTTACAGTTTTAAGAACAAAAACTATCTCTCTCTGTCATTTAACACATATAGCTACCCATTTTACTTCATTTCACAATCTTCATACATTCAACATGAGGATGAACACATGCTTGTAACTTTCTTTGATCACCATTTTTACTTCCCTTGAGAAAATTCTCAAACTTTTGACAACTTGAACAAGTCTAAGAGCATCTCAATGGATCATAAATTGAATTTACAAAATTATCATACCTATAGCCATCTATTTCACTCCACTTGTAGCACCGTAATAGACCCAATAAGGTATTATATCCATCATTTCATCTCATGTGTGACTAATGAGCATAGATAAATGCTTCACCATTGACAATTAACTTGATCAACCTTATAGAACACTTAATACATATTGTATCCTTCAAAATAAATTACCTCCATACTTGATCATTACCTATAGACCTTTATTCACTCATATGTAGACATGACAGATTTCATAACAACTTAGAATCCCAATTCTGTAACCTTTTCAAAAAACAACGAAACATAGCAAAAATGTAGCAGAATGTCGGTATAAATGTAGCAACAGAGGAAAAACACACAGTGGACTCAAACAACTTCCTTTCAGACTTGATATTTTCACCATTTAGACTTGTCTCACTATCAACAAGCTGATACAATAATTTCATTGACCAAATCATAGATTTTTGACCCATGATGCCTCTCTATAAGTTGTATATTCTTCCATAATATACAACATTACCTCTTGACAATTAGGTCTCTATCATTCTACCCTATCAAATATGAATACTATGATGAATTGAAAGAAATTTAGACATTAACAACATTTGAAACCACCTAAATCTCAAAGTACATCATATCAATATGCTTTGTTCTTTGGCTTTAGAATCCATCATTTTCCCTTTCAAACTCAACTTTTCCTTTATATCACTTCACAAAGCACCATTGGAACCCAGTCATGATGTAGATGCATCAAAAATGCATAATTTTTTCTTTCATGAACTCAAACTTTACAACCTACATTGTAGCTATACCTCCTACCATCCTAAGAAACATTTTTCTTCATTTAGAAGCATGAACATAATTTGCATACATGGAATCACCTTGATTTCACTTGAATTCTCATAATTTAACCACATCACATCACATACCACTTTTGAAATGATGGTCTGACCAAGTCATCATTTTGATGGCACATTTCATCTTAAGACCTCATTATCATAGCATTATAACTTTTGACATTATAATTAACACTTCATACTTAGAACAATTTTACTCAAACATCACTATATGACCATGACACAACACCGAGTGACAGTGTAGACTTTGGAGAAAACACTCGCTCTTAGATTTACCATTTGAGACCTGTTCATAGCTTCACACACATAATATACTCTTGAACATACTTGAATCATACATTTATAGCTCATGAAAAATTCATGAAATTCCAATTGACTCAGAATTAACATCTTGAGATACCACAAACTTTTGTATAAGTCAACATTGCTAAGTCACATACTCAAACTACAAGGAAGACACTTCATATGTTTTTCATGACATATTAGACCTTTTATGAGACACCAACATGAATCTTACATCTACTGATTCATCCCATATATAAAACCACTTCATCATGAAAAAGAAAACTTATACACATACTTTTACTTTTTGAAGAACAAAAGACTTAAAACTTGGCATACACAACATGACCAACCATTTTGGATCACAAGAACATAATTAAGGACTTTAAATGAGACACCTTAACACCATGAAGTAATAACAAAGATGCCTATACATCTCCCCCTCACTCCAATGCTTCATTTGAACTATTAAACCTCTAAGAATCTTAGTAGAGACATATGTCATCATGAAGGGGCAAGAAGAGGGACCTAAGAATGTCCCAAGCCTTCTCTTGGCTCCTTGATTGACTTGTTTTTTTAATTCTATAGTAGACTCCTTTTCTTGATCAATCAGACCTTTGAGATCCTCTTAAACACATTAGATATCCTCTTTATTCTTCTTTTACTCCTAAACTTTTGGATTGGATCCTTGATTCCCTTTATGATTGTCATGATTATTCATGATTCTAAATCCTTTCTTCAATTTCCCCGCATCACGTAATGTCCTTTCTTTATCTTCCCCTCATCACAGAACCTTGCAATGTGTACCCTACCTTGTGGAACCTAAAGCATTCCACATGTCTTCTCTTACACTCAATTGCCTTATGTCTAAAACCATTACAAGAAAAACAATATCCATTGAACTTATTTACATACCTTCTAGTGTTTGATTGTCCATTCTTACAATACTTAACAAGATGTTCATTTATATGAAAACGGTAATATTTTGCACTATATATCTAACCTACATTTTTCTCCTTCTTACCTTGAAATTCCTCTTCATTCTCTTCTTCACAATGATGCCTATAAACTTGTCTATTGAAATCATCCTTCTTCTCATCCTTAGACTGCACATACTAGCTTTATGTCCATAAACACCACACTTATAGTAGTTGTTATGGAAAACTCCATATCTATATGCATTTATATGTCTAATAGATGATCTTCCATGAGCTTGAAGTTTTAATTATCTCCCATGTTTGTTTGTATTCTATCATTAGATCCTTGACTTGATTTTCCTCGCTTTTCTCTAGTTTTTTTAATTCTCCTTGAAGCCTAAACCTATTCTATCACCATATGCCTTTTTTTTTCCTAACATCTTATACAAACTATCTAAACTTTCATGAAAAGATGATACCTTGCTTGTAATGGTAGTTAACTCTTTATTCATATTCTATTTCTCAACCTCATGTTTAAGACACTCTTCCCTCTTTATCTTCAACTCAGCTAGGGCCTCCTCAAGTTGAGTCTTTAAAACCTTGATTACTTCCTCATGAGATACACACAATGTGTCCAACTTCTCTTTAAAAAGATATAATTCATACCTTAAGTGATAAATATCACCCATTATTGTCACCAAATATCTCCCTCTAGCTTGTTAGGCTACTTCCAAGGGCCTTCTCTGATACCAATTGTCAAAATTGAGAATGGACCGAGAGGGGGTGAATCATTAAAAATAAAACCTTTCACTTTATACTTCAAACATCAAACACACATCCTCATGAAACACATATATCAATGCTTGATCACAAAAAAATATACTTCACCATGAAACATACTCAAAGAAAGGATCACAATATATACACAAAACCTTTCTTTATTGATATTCAAATCAGATCACAATGAATTGATGCCTTCAACAATAGTCAACAAGATACAATCAAGAGATATCAATACAATTAACCTTGTCTCATGAATACACAAGAATATATTCCTCTTTGAAAATGAATTCAACTCAATATCAGACCTGAAAATACTTCAGAGACCTTGTAATGACATCAACATGCTATGAAATTAACATTTAAACACATGACACCAACTTTTCCCTCCTTCATCAACTCATCATCAAGAAAACTTCACCATCCTTTTCTTCACTCAAATCCACCTCATAAAAATACCACCATATACTAACCTAGAATTTAATTATAGGGTTTTTGGGCTAGGCCCAAGGGTTTTTCTTTGCAGAAAGAGTTTCTTCAAAAGAATATAAAAGGGTTTCCAAAATATTAGCAACTTTGCACCCAAAACATCACTTTTATAGCATCTTCTTGATTAAAATTAAAAATAGGTTGGTTTACCTCATTTAGCTTGACCATAAAAACTTAAAATAATCCCATAATAATCACTATAACATTCACAATTGACCCATATAGGTCGTCCATGCCAAAACCTTCATCCATGCACCAAAAATCCTCAAAACCCCACCAATGGAATGAGAAAAATCCCCTCATGACAAATATTTTTATTCAATCTCTAAAAATCACCACACATGAGTAATATGACATTTAAACATCATACATGGTCTCAATTTACATGAACCAATCAGATTATTTCATTTAATGGGCCCATTGGCTCATTACCTTCACAAAACACTTATTTCCAACACCCTAATTTTACCTTTGGGCCTCAAGACCATCCAAGATGATCTCAACTATGGAATGTGAAAACTCAATTGAATTCCTATAACCTTTATAAAACTTCTAAGTAAGTTATACATCATGAAACATTCACATTCTCAAACCACATAAAATTTTGTCTTCACCAAAACAAGTTGCCCAAAAATAGTTTTACAAATCCAACTAGTTAACACCCTTTCTACCACTTTCAAGACCTCAAAATGAATAAAATGGATGCAAAATTCATCATTCATATTCCAAGTAATAGAAATCATTACCCAATCCATTTCATTCACTAACCAACTCAATATTTTAGTAAAACTAGTTTTGTCCTAAAAAGAAAGAAACCTTATTTCTCACAAATTGACCTAAAAACCTCATCAAATCAACTCATCATGAAACCAAAATTATACCACTGGAAATATATCTAAAATAAATTTCCAAAACATATTTTAACTCCTTCCAACTCGAAGTGGAAGGCCTTCAACTAAGTTGATCTTGGCAAATTTCCCAAACGCCCTTTGGTCAACATAAATGAAGCATACTTGACAATTTAAATGCATCACCATGACCCAAAATCATCATGGCCATCAATAACAGCTCACATAATTTCCATAATTTTTATTTATTTGTTTAGAAAACCTTTTCCTAAACTAAACTTATTTAGAAACCGACATGTTTGAGTGGGGTCTACTCATCATCATAACCACTACCATACCTTTCTCGAAAACTAGCAGCGTCCTCTACATCATATAAAATTATCATCCAAGTACTATCAATAAAATATTCATGATTAAGATCATTTTCTCTCAAACCAATTTTGAGCAAGGGTTTCAAACACATAAAGAGTTATTTACCTTCTTAGCATTCATTCATAAAAATGTGAAAATGAAATGACCTTGTTATTTTTTTTAAACCTATAGACTCAATTTATGAAAATCCCTTGAAGCCAAAAGGTCCCATACAAATCACACAATTCAAGGTAAGCATCGAAGTTGCAATTTGAGCTCGAAATGACCTTGTTCTTGACCATGTTTTACAAAAATGGCATAATTTACAAAATACACATCACGGAAAATTGAAATTTTTCCCACAACATCATGACACACCCTAATAACATATCTAATCATCATCATGTCATAATATCTCTCAATATTTCCATTCATTGATACTGCATAGCTACCCTTAGGGTTTTTTACTTTTGTAAAGGCTAGGGTCAATCAAATAACACATAAACTCATCATAGAAACACTCCAAAAGGTTCTAACATATCTAGAATACCATGATATAACTACCAACATACATGAGCTCATATATCTCCACAACTCATCCTCATGCCTTCTAACAACCATACTTGGTCCAAATGAGCACTTGAATCATGGTCACCAACATGTATCTACATCCTGAAACTCATGTGAGAGCCAAAACACTCACCAATCATGCTCTCCATAATTCTAGCATGTTTCTCAAGTCATGAATAAGATCCAACCATCATGCACCATCACTTAGGCTAGCTAGGTCACCTAAAAGATCTTAGAAGAACAAGCAATTCTCACTAAATAAACATATAAAACCACTAACATACATTAAAATCTATGTTATCATCACTATGAGCATCATATGAATCCACTCCATCATCCACTTTATCATTAATGAGTTTTTTCATCAACGAAAACACCTAAATAACAACATGTCAACAGGTACTTCTCTTAGCATTTGCATTGATCAAAGGTACTTGGTGACTCTATTTCTCTAAGTTTCTAGATCCAATGCATGTACTTATGTGAAGGATTCAAACAAGATCTTTTTCAAGGAAACAAAACCAATGGAATATTAAACTATATTTGTCATCTCCAAGGAGAAGAAAAGGATAAGCTTCGTCGTCTTCTTCTAGAGCATAGTCAACACCTCTATTTTGAAGATTTCCTCCACCAAGAAGAGATCAACCACTCATTATCATGGATGTGAGGAATCAATTTTTCCTACCTTCAACAGTTTCATCCCCTTGGTGTTTTCTCAACATGATTTTATATCTATAGCAGCTCTGAAAATTTTATGTTCTTCACCGCGAAACCAATGACACCCCCATAGAACACATTCGATTTTGTTAACATATGTTCGAGCCCATAATATCACAGGATAATGTGGCAATCAGATTCTAACCATTTCTCTAAAGGTAAAATTCCTTCAATATTTTTGGGGTCTATAACCTAAAACTATACATAATTGGGATGAGTTGGTAAAGGTGTTATGCAAACAATTTAAAGAGAAGAGAAATCATTTATCTCTCGATGGAGCGAGCTAACTACTATCAAGAGATATCCTCGAGATTTCATGGGAGGTTTCAATTTCTAGTTCCAAGAGACATGGAATAAGATCCAACCACTGATCAAGCCTTCCCCAAATAATTTATTCTTGTACTAATTACGAGCTTTAAACAACAATGGTATGGTTATGATCCAATCGATAGGTGGAACAACACTATCGGATGCTTATGATATTGTCATATAAGCTGAAAATTGATTGATTTAGGTAGGAAAAATAAATCCAAGACCTCTAATGCATTTTTATTTTTCCACTAACCAACCATTTAATTCTCTCATTCCTTCAAGATTCTAACCAATCATCTCAACCAGTACCTCCTCTCTCAAATGATCTCTATGAGGTTAAATCCTTGCTTCAAAGTTTTAGTAATGATTTGGTTGCTGTAAAAGACAACATTCTCAATATAACTATCCCTACCAACCCACAAATCAATAGTACCGATCCAATCGATGACCTTTTTAAAATATCACCTAGATTCAAAAGCATATCTCTAATGTTAAACCCCTAAATACCATAAATCCCCTAGCGTCTTAGTTCCTCTAGAGATATTGTTCCTATACAAAATAATCATGTTCAAGATTATGAGTGGTGTTATCCATGCTCTCAACCTCATAATTATAGCATGTTTCCTAATGGAGTGATTATCCAAGCACTCATGGTTCAAAGTGTATCCACGACCACATAGTAATGAGTAGAAGCTTCCCCACAGAACATACAAAATAACCATAAACACAAGGGGAATCAACCTTGTTAAATAAGTAGGAGGAGGAGCTTTGTGGATTTAATGTGGACTATGTGGCAATAGATTCTAATACACAATCAAAAAGAGGTCAATAGAACGGAATCCACCTAAGATAGATCAAACATCAACTTCCCAATCTCATTCGTAATCAACAATAAGTACGGATGTAGCGGATAAATCATCACGTGGCCATGTCAATCAATCCATGAGAAAATTAAATCAACCCAAAGATTACAATTCCAAATGTCTCACTCCTTCGGAGGATGTAACATCACTAAATAATTCATCTAAG